>JAOUQZ010000002.1:8292682-8308072 GCA_028564935.1 Neosilurus hyrtlii
CACACACACACACACACACACACACACACACACACACACACACACACACACACACACACACACACACACAAAACATAAAAAATATCCTCAGAATTCAACCTTTAAATGAAGACTTGCCTTGATTGAGAGTGTGTTGGGTACATTGGTGTCAAGCTTGTCACTGAAGGGGTCAAATGTCTTGTCATTCCTCCGATACACTTCATTTTTTAAGAGGTATCCAGACCTTCCATTATACTCAAACAAGGCCATGTTCAGCTGCATGGGAAAATCTGCATTAAAAAAACACATCCAATTAAACTGATTGTCCATTTCATTGTGACAGTAAACTTAATTTATTATCCTTGTTAGGAAATTACAATAAATGATGCATTAGGCATTCTATTAGCATACAACCTTTATTACTACTGCACTAATTGTTATATGTGTATGCATACTAAAATGTATACACATAATAAATTTTCTTTATTTTATTAGAACATGAAAGAAAGTAATCCAAAACAAATGTTTTTTTCAAAGCAAAAAGAAAAGAAAAAAGAAAGAAAGAAAAAAAAGAAAAGAAAAAAGAAAGAAAAGAAAGAATGAAAGAAAAGAAGAAAGAAGGAAAGAAGAAAGAAAAGAACTAATGAAAGAAAGAGAGAAAAGGAAAAAGCCCTATTAAAGGACGAAGGGTTACCATGTGCCTGTTGTTATCGAGGTATTGTAACTATTTCTTAAATAAATGTTTTAAGGGTGATTCCTGGCATTCATAAATATATGGATGTGTGAATTAAGAAAATCATTGCTTTTCCTTCATCTCTGAAAAGATTTTAATAAGATTATATTCATTTATTCATTTTCTGAACCGCTTAATCCTAATTAGGGTCACAGGGAGGCTGGCACCCATCTCAGTCGACTCTTGGTGAGGACAGGTAGACAGGCCATCACAGGGCAGAAACACACTGACGGCTATGCAGCCTACTTTTGACGAAAATCAGCAATGGTTCTTTTACATGCCCCTCACCATAGACAGTGAGAGACATGGCCGCCCTTTGATAACCCAGGTAGCTGCACTGGGGGGGGGGGGGGGGGGGGGGGGGCGCAGTGACATCCCATTCATAGTGGGGCTTGAACCCCCGACCTTGGGATAAGTAATCCAGCAGCCTTAAGATTATATTTTATAAGGTCATCTCTCTCTCTCTCTCTCAATTATTAAACAAACAAACAAATGTCATTTATTATCCTTTGCCTGAATGTATTATCCTCAGGTGGAGTCTAATGTTCTACAGGTGTTTTAGTAATGAACTATAGCTCCCTCTAACAGACAGGTCAGCGGTGGTGGCAAAGTCACCCATCACCTCCAATCGTATTCCAAGATCCATTTCAAACCACAGTTATGCTAGCTATGACAGAAAGCCAAGTGCATATACTGTATACACCGTATACAGAGCATACCAGTAAATGCTTAGGATGAGAGTGCTATGGCCAGTATAAACATTTTACATGCACATAAGCCTGATGAAACAAGAATGTGTGGTTAAATCATGCTTCTTAACTTTTTGCCCTCAAACTAAGCATGCTTCAAGTAAAACACTTCTAACTGTAATGCTGCCACCCAGTGTGTAAGTAGTGTTAGATCTCATAATGAATTTTAAATGGTAATATGACGTTTAATGATGGAAGCAGTAAATTCGTCTTTGCCAAAATTTTGTGTCCCGTTACTCATATGACTCTGTCTGGTTGTTTTCTCCACTTGACTTTGGGCTCTTAATCACACTGTGAGGGTTCACTTTGTTACAGCAACCAGCTTGCTGTACAAATCCCTTAATGACTATACTTTAGATTAAAGTACTCTGAGTAAAGATCAAATTGAGAGGTTATTACCCATGGTCTGGTAGTTCAGTGCCACCATCTGACATCCTACATTCCAGAAAGGCTGAGGGTTATAGTTAGAAGAGTCCATACGTGTTCCTTTGGGGTAGATTCGACTCATCTGTCTCTTGTTGTATCTGAACGATGCAGTAAAAGAATTCCTTCACAAGTTTGGATGAAGATCACAGAAGATTCACTGGTATATCCTGGATTGTAAGAATGAAGAATGCAGTTGTGTTCTTAAATCATCATTAGTGTTCTGATAGCTGGTTTCATCTGAATGTGTAATGTGTAAATGTGTATTACGTTTTAAATTGTCACTCAGTAAATAAAGTTACACAGACATAGCAGGACTGACAGCAAAAAGACTTACCTACACATAGGATAAAGGCATTTAAATTCTGTACTAACCCTGCATTTTATACATTCTATCTATATGTTTTATACATTTTTTACATTTTAAGTGCTAGGTCAATTAGGGGTGTCATATTTTCAGTGAATCACACATAGTTAGTGGCATTACCGTTCAATTGCTTGAAACTGAAAGGTATGGTTGGTATAACCTTCCACAAGTTTCCCAGTACTATGAAGGATGTTCCTCCTAACAGAACTGGTGTAACTAGTGTACATTAGTAAATCTCTTTACTCAGAAATACTTTTTCATCCTAAAATTTTAAAGAGGTAAATTTCAGGTTTTAATTTTGTTGCCTTTGAGCCATTTTGTTACAACTCTGGAGGTATGCTTAAGATCATTCTCCTGCTGGAATTCCCAGTTGTGACCATGGTTTAACATTCTTGCTGAATTTATGGGGAGTTTGTCCAGTATATCAAAATAATCTTCCTTTTTTATGCCTGATGTGCAATGTATGAAGTACACCAGTCCCCTTTCCAACAAAATCCTACAACAATATCCTTCTATTCCCATGCTATAAAGATACATTAACACTTTAGTTTTCTGAAATCTTGGCTGGGTTGTTTGTATTTTCACATGCTATCAAGAGCCACAGGAATCAACCAAGCAGAAGCTTCTAAAAATCATTACATCAATTTTAGGAATTTTTCGACCTGATTAAAGAGACAGTCTACATGACATAGATTCATGTAAAAGAACCACTGCTGACTTTCGTAAAGAGTAGACTGCATTGCAATCGGCGTGTTTCTGCCCTGCAATGGCCTGGTGAGCTGTCCAGCATGTATTCTGTCCTCGCTCAGGGTCGGCTGAGATCGGCACTAGCCTCCTCGCAACCCTAATTAGGATTAAGTGGTTCAGAAGATGAATGAATGAATATCTGTAAATGAAATGTAAAGGATACTCGACAAATTCCACAGCACTCTTGGCGATCAGGCTTTCTCCTTTGGTTTCCACAAAAGAAGAGATGGCATAGCTCTTATTCTTACCTGGAATTGGAAAAAATCAAACAACATAATAAATGACATAATTGAATATTTCTTATTAAAACTGTGAAAGGAAACTTCATTAAACACAGAAATGGAACAGGCCCAAACAATTTCAAATTTCAAAATACATTAATATACATGTTATTATAGCTATGGTATAATGTTAATGGATTTATAATTATTAATATATGAATGTTTAAAAGACTGGACATGACTCACTCCTAGACTGTTCAAAGGAGACAAACTTGTGGGGTTGAATATAGTTGACTATTGAAGACATCGCCTCAAAAGCCTTCACTTCCTGCCCAGCTGTACCCTAACAAATGCAAAAAAATAAATATAGTAAATAAAATTAAATCCCTTTTAAGGGAGGTTTGCGTTCTCTGCTCTTATTTTACATAATATAATGTTGGCTGTCATGCGCTCATGACTTGTTATCATGTTATATTGACAGAGGTATATTTTAAAATGTATAAAATTTGTTTAATGAACACAACAAAATCTGACACATCCACCTGGATGCTCATCTTGTTTTCTATTGATATGCATCCTTATTTAAATTCACTCACTTACTCATTTGCTGAAACACTTAATCATATTAGGGTCGTGGGGAGGCTGGAGCCTATCTTAGCAAACACTGGGTGAAGACGGGGTACACTCTGAACAGCTTACCAGACCATTGTAGGGCCAACACACATACACCCATTCACACTCACATTCACACAAAGGGGCAATTTGGAGCAGCCATTTGCCTAATTTGCATGTTTTTGGACTGGTGGAGGAAACTGTAAAACCCGAAGGAAACCCACACAAGTGTGGGTAGAATGTTCAATCTCCACACAATAATCTCGCTAGGCCCAGGGCTCAAACCAAGGATCCCCTTGGTGCCTGCCACCTCGATATTCAAGACTAGAAAAACAGTAACGATAAGTAAGAGTACCTCAGTACAGGTAACATCGCAAAATCTGTGAGTTGTGACTGAAGAAAAAGCTTCAGGTTTACTCAATTGTAATCTTACTTTATTTGTGATATTTTTCTTAATTAACACCCAGTCACATCAACCGAACACATTCACACCATCAGTATTATTTTAATTACTCAGCTTATGTACAGGCTCCATACTAAAAAGTCAGTATTTCATGTAATAATTTATGAATCATCCCATAATTCAGATAGACTCCTAACCAAAATTTAAATTTTAAAGATTTTTTGTGAACATTGGATCTAAAAGAAAAAAAAAGAAAAGAAAAAAACCACATTTGTCTGTTTACAGGCAATACATTTTTTAAGGTTTATTTGATATTGTATCAAAGACCTTGATATGAGGCAGACATGTTAATCACTACACAAACGTTCTTCCCCATAACTAAGCTGAAATTTATTAATTTCTTTCTTTCTTTTAAAATGAAAGGATGCAATTGCATCCACGTCATAACATTACAGTACCTTAAGAGTTATATATATTTATTCTTACCATAAATGAGAGTGAATTTGGTTTTGATTTTCTATGTGATTCAGACAAGCCAAATACACAAATTGATGTGATGATGTATTAATTCACACTGGAAAGTCTCATGACACAAAATATTTCTTCCTAACATGGGTATTATTTTAAACTGACACTAGAATTTTCAGAAAAAAAAACAATGTCAGGCGATATCCTCATGTAATGTTATGAATGTTACCATAACATTGTGCTATTGTAATTTCTTTCAGATATTCAGAACACATTCATAATTTTATATTTTTGAGTGTTTATCATAATTTCATTACTTCATCTGAGTTCTTCATCTTTTCCTCATCCTGTTCTTCTTCCTCATGGTGCTCATCATGGTGTTCATCATGGTGTTCATCTTGATGTTCTTCATTTTCATTGTTCTGGTTTTCAGGGTTCTCAGGATTCTCTCCTTTTAGGAGACACAATATAATGTCTCTTGACTGTTATGGGTTAAGTCAACATGGCTGCTTATGAAACTGTGATTATTCTCACCTGTGTTCTCAGTAGGACTCTCCTCTTGTGCTTTTTTTGGTGGAGGTTTGGCTGGACCTGTGGGGCCTTTTTTGTTTTTGATGAGAATTTTTCCCAACAGCTCAGAAGGACTGGGGATCTGTTGGCCTGGCTTCAGCTGTAAAGCAACACCCAATAAAACCATTATATCAGCTCTGACTTATGGGAATTGGAATTAGCTCAGGATTATATACTGCTAGTTAGTGCTGTTTATTTTATCCATCATGAATTCATCATAAGTCAATAGTTTTATAACTGGGTTTAAACTTTAACCCGACCATAGTTCAAATCAGATACCGGATACTTCTCTAGCGGTTCAGTGAGAAGAGCATCTCCAAATATAGTCCTGCAGTAGTTAGCCATCTTCTCCTGCTGCTTGACTCTAAATGCACAAATCTGAGTTCAGAGCAAGGCTCTACTAGCAGCAACACCAAAATGTAAAATGGAGATTATGAAGACGAGGAATAAACAGTATCTTACGTATCCACGTGGTTCTCAAAGGAGAGAATGACTGGATATTTAGAAGTTTTGAATGCACTCTCTGCAATAGCCTCAATCACATCCTACCACAGAGAGAGGAGTAAACTGCTGTTATTCTAATCGAAGTTAAAACATCTGTTATTTTTCTGTTGCTGTATTTTTATGAAACCACTGTTTTAATCACTGAAGTAGAAAGATTTTATAATTTATATGTTTTATGTGTTAAAGTTCTGATTAAACAAAGCCTTACCCTAAAAAGGATCTCAGTTGTCATGGTGAAGCCGTGAGTAATGATTGGGTCTTCATCTGGAGGTTTACCCTTCCAGCAGTCAAGCTCCAAACATCGGCATCCAGAAAGCAGGCACTGACGGTACATCTCAGGAGAGGAGGGGCCTGAGAACTGACCGGCTACAAGGACACACACACACACACACACACACACACACACACACACACACACACACAGAGAGACAGACAGCCAGACACACACACACACACACACACACACGCGGGGGGGCGGGGGGGGTGTATAATATTAAATGGAAGTAGTAGTTAATACTTTAATATATTGTCCTGAATCCTCACATTACAGGTTAAACCCTGAAGAAAACAGTTTCAATAAATGCAGTCTATTTAATGTATGCCAAGCAGTGGTGGAAAAAAGTTAAAAGAAACTGTGAATAAAGGTTTTTTTGTCTTGAGTCAAAATGAATTAAAAATCTATTCAAGTGTAATATTTACATTTTGGTACAAGCTCCCCATAAGATCTCTGTGAGTTTTGTTTTGTTTCTGTTCAAACTGATTAATTGCGCTAATGTTTTAAAAGTTTTAAAAGCTTTCCCGAAAAATCAGTTGTAGCATTGGAAAAAAAATGTCTGCAAAAATACTTAGTAAATAATTCTGTGATTAGCATTTGCTCTGTGGGTACAGATAAGTGTTTATTTTCTGGTGATAAAAATTCACTAATGCATTGTTTTAGGAAGAAATCAGAAATTAACTTAAAAATATATTACATTACAAGAGAGACTATAGAATTGAAGTGACATATTTCTATACAGCATTTTCCCGGTTTTGATATTATATAAAACATATAGAAATATAGCCTACAAAATTACACCATGAAAAAAAAAAAAACATTATTAAAATTCAGGTGATAAAAATCTTAACTCCTCACTGCTCCAAGTGCGTGTGTGTGTGTGTGTGTGTGTGTGTGTGTGTGTGTTTGTGTGTTTGTGTGTGTGTGTGTGTGTGTGTGTGTGTGTGTGTGTGTGTAGATGTCTGCAGTGTGTGTGTGTGTGTGTGTGTAGATGAGTGCAGTCTCGCCGCTGAATCGTTAAAAAACCATATGTATATCTCATTATATCACACAACCATAATCAGTACCTTAGGCTATGTGTTCCAGAACCAAACGTGGTCCATTCTACTGGATGAATAAGATTCTTTGATTATAGGAAAACGATCAAAGTTGTATTACCAGTGAGATAAGTGTTATGGGAAGATTTGATGTAGTAGTGAGGGATGGGTTGGGTCATGTCATGGCACTGGGCCAGTTTGTCTAACATCACAGGTGTTGTCTCAGGCCCCATCAGGAAGAAGAGCAGGCCCTCTGGGCTTATCTGACCTGAAAAAGGCCAGCATCAAATTGTTCTTTATGCTTTTTAGAAGAAGGAACAGTCATATCTGACACAGAACTACTTTACAGTACAAGATATATATAAAAGTTACAAATCACTTCTCTCAGTCTTATTATGGATGCTGACTGTGTTATTTCACTCACCACGGCTCGAATTAGCGGAGGAGGGCTCGTATTTGTCGATGAGAGCCTTCACCTGATCGGGTCTCAGTGGTGGGTAAAGCTCCTCATTAAGCCTTGAGTCTCGTTGCTTCTCATACAGGAACTTGCTAAAGACCTCCTTAGTCATGTAGGGCTTCTTGCAGCTGCATGTAACATAATGATGTGTAAGTGAATCAATCAATCTTCATTCCGGAATCAAAAGCATGGTAGTCATTCAGGTGGATTTCAAACAAGAAGCTTTTGGAGGAGCTTTTTTTGACAGACAAGAATAATATAATGAGTAATACACAATATATTTGTACCAGAACAACACTTACTAGTCACTGAAGATTTCCTCTATCTCTGGTCTAGGACAAAGGTTCATCAGGAAGGTCTTGAATGCAGCTTCCGTAAACACGTCAGGTTTTATGGAGTCAAACTAAGAAAACACACAAAAGAGCTTTAAGCTTTATAATACTTATTAATAATATTATAATAATTATAATAATTTTGATTAATTCATCTTCTGAAATGCTTAATCCTTTAGGATCATGGAGAAGATGATGAAAATAGCTCAGGATTCACTGTGATAGGAAAATAAACCGCTTCAGGGATAATCACAAAGATTCCCAGACATTAATTATTTCTTACTTATATAAGTGAACATGCATGTATGTATGCATGTATTTATACACGAATGCTGTTATATTATTACAAAAAAGAAGAGTTAGACCATAAATATAATTTCACAAAATTCTAAAACTTGTATTATGTAATAAAGGTGAAATAAATGGTAATATAGTTATTATACATAATCGCATGGTCTAGACAATGAAATGAAAAAGTGGACACTGACATTGCTAAGCTCTCTCTCACCTTGCCCTTAGGAAGCTTTGCAGCTGAGAGTGCACTCTCAACCTTCTTCTTGTCAGCTGGAAACATCTTATAGATACTGTGGAAAAATAGTATGGGTTTAAATACAGATAACCGTCATAACAGGACCAATCATTATCATTTAATCAAAGCTTACTATTTAACAGGAATCTTGCCATCCTTGTTGGTTTGGAGTGAGAGGCGAACATACCTATAGCAAAATAAAAGATTCACTTACAGTGATGATTGCATGTTTCAACAGACCTGACAGATAATTCTGATATTATTATTGTTTGAAAAATGGTACAATATATAACAAAAGTCTAAAGATCATATATTTCTTCTGAATATTTCTTACAGTTTTTCCAGGTACAATTGTCTGCACGAGTTGGCCCTATGGGGGTTGTAGACGATGGCCAGGATGTCATTGGCCCACTTCTGGTTAGAAAAAAGCATTACTGTTACATATTCATAGTGCAACTTATAGAACATCCATGTTTCAAGGCTACTCTGATTCTGATATGAGCCTTAATTTTTTATTTATTTGTTTTATATTTATCTTATAATTATTAGTAGTTGTATTAGTGGTGGTGGCAGTGTTAGTGGTGATGGCGGTGGTGGTGTATTTGTTGTTATTTGTGGTGGTGTTTGTTTTGTTGTTATTGGTGATGTTGGTAGTGTTGGTGTTTTTGTTAGGGTTGGTGTTTATGTTGCTGTTAATGGTGATTTTGGTGGTGTTGTGTTTTTGTTGTTATTGGTGGTGAAAATGGTAGTGGTAAAGGTGGTGGTGGTGTTTTTGTGGTTGGTATTGGTGGTGGTGTTTGTTGTGCTGTTGGTGGTGGTGTTTATATTGTTGTCATTGGTGATGTTGGTAGTGTTGGTGATTTTGTTTTTGTTGTTGTTATTGGTGGTGGTGTTTGTTGTTTTTGCTGTTGGTGGTGTTTATATTGCCATTGGTGATGGTGGTGTTGGTGTTTTTGTTGTTATTGTTGTTGGTGTTGTTATTGGTGGTGGTGTAGCTTTAAAATTAAGCTACTGAAAAAGTTGTTTTTCTCATAATTAAAACAATGGCACTTGTCTGAGCTTAATCTCTTAAAATGCAATATATGTTAAACTAAATTAATGCAGTGAATTCTTAATTAAAACTATATAAAATAGAAATAAGTAAAAAAGAATTTCTTTTTCACTTTTGGAGGTACTGTAAACAGACTTGAGAATGCTTTAGTTCTGTTTGGGATGAGCTCATCACAAACATAATTAAGCATTTAGTTGTTGAGCTGTTGTGTGGCAATTTTTCTTTTCTATCTTATTTCTCTTCATCTCATCCAGCAGAGGGCACAAGGTACCTGAGCTTCTCATAATGAACAGGTTTTCATCTACTTATTAACCCACACAGCACTCTTTCATCCACTGGTGGATATTTAAGAACCTTAGACTGAGCCATAGATTCAAAGACACATGGTCACATATTGACAGAACTCAGTGGAGATGCACCAACAAGCAGGATATGAGGGTCATAAACTCATAAAGTGCATTTGAAACCACAGCTGTTTTGTGTAGTGCATTAGAGCTCATAAATTTGTAGGCACAGCTCAAGAGTGTCAATTGAAGATAAATATGAATTTCAGGGGTCAGGAAGACCCTGATACAGGCTCCTCAAAAATTTTGGAGTAAGATTTTATATTTTAGAAAGGGTAAATATTTTAAGACTTCAAGTCAATTTCACTCTGAACCTGTTATTACTTTTGTTTTTAATTATTCTATTTGCAAATTTTGAAATGTTTGATTGCGATGGCGTAGATGTTAATGCTGGTGAAAAATCACTAATGATGAAAATTCTTACTTGTACTATATTCTCCTTGGCGGCAAAGAAGTTGTAGTAGGTCAGATTGACTATGTCAGGGCCAGTTACGATGGTCCAGTTCTTGGCTAAGTAATTACTGTCAGGGAAGTCCATGTTAAATGTATTGCGAACTTTTTGATGCTGTGGAAAGAGCAAACATATGTCAAATCTATACAAATAAAATACATTGGACATTAAAATAAAAACTTTATTCATGTGCCTATTTATAGTGTTCGATGAATACATTTTCTTAAATTTAAATGCTGTAAGCATCCCAAGGTAAGAGATAAAAATATAAACATTTAAAGGTTATGACCTATTGCTGTCTATACTAGATGGCAGTTTGCCAAAGGTATCTGAAATATAAGAGTAACTCGAGCTGACCAACTGATCATCATCCAGAGTTCTCAGAGTGTGCTTTCACTTATCTGGTCAACGTAACCAGAATATCTATAATTCTCTCCCAAATACTCCAGTTTATCTTTCACTCTAGGACTTGAACTTACTAGTGCAATGACTGAGAGCATTTAAACTCAAAACACCCTTCCATCTGCTTTTCATACAAAGGACATTTGTGAATACAAGCTGAGCCGAGCCAAGCAAATCTGGCTAAATGCAAATCTTCAACGCGACGAACCCACTTGCTTACGTATGTGCATTATTCTTTCTCTCTCTCTCTCTCTCTCTCTCTCTCTATCTGTGTGTGTGTGTGTGTGTGTTTTAATGTGTGTGTGTGTGTGTTTTATTGTGTGTGTAAGGGATACAAAAAAAAAGAAGAAATGCACTTGTGTATACTCAGATCCAACACACATGTAACTCTTTTATATAACTTTCATGAAATAAACATTGAATTCAGATTCAATGAAATATAAATTGCTTTAAAAAAAGTTGCTTTTCTGTGTTAGCACTTTCTTTCCTACTCAATATAAACACTGTTTTAATGCAGCAATGTAGGTGACTCAGGCAAAAAATGTAGTCAAAATAGTGAAACGTCAAAGTCAAATTCTCTCTCTCTCTCTCTTTCTCTCTCTCTCTCTCTCTTTCTCTCTTTCTCTCTCTCTCACACACACACACACACACACACACACACACACACACACACACACACACACACACACACACACAAACACTCCTACACAGACTATCCCCCCCATGCCTCTCTCTCCCTTTTTTACTCTCTGTGCGTATGTGCAAATTTATACAAATAGTTCAATCACAAGCTCATGGGTTTTGTAATCATGGAACTCAGTGAACATATAAAAGAATATTTTTATGTGATGAAATAAAAAGGCATTTACTTTAGGAACTTTTGCATATTTCCCTGTTCGTGTGTCCCGTATGGTCGCCATATCCAGAATCTCTATTTCCTATAATAAAAGAAACCACACATAGACTAAGAATGCAGTATAATGATCATAGATGAAGACAATAAGGTAACATTAAAAATAAAGAAAATAACCTGAGTAATATGGTATCATTTAATACCAATCTGACTAATGTGTTCCTGTAATATACAGTATATACTGTACAATGACATTTCTGAATTAGTTAAACAGGACAAAAGACACATTAGATGCACTTCTGTTGTTTAAAGGTTGCCACAATGTTTTTACCCTAGACAACAGCATTCATCTGTATTCCAGATGACATGCACATCAGTTTTTAATGAATTTAATGTGATTGTGATAAATGTTACCATCATCACATTTACATACTGCAGATGTAGCTGAATGGAGCAAAGCAACAACCAGCATAATTCAAATCAATAGCACAGGAAAAAAAGGGAGAGAGAGAGAGAGAGAGAGAGAGAGAGAGAGAGGGATAGAGGATTGCGAGAGAGAGAGAAAGAGAGAGAGAGAGAGAGAGAGAGAGAGAGAGAGAGAATAACAGTAAATATTTACTGAACATATTTAAACATTGATAACATTTTGGTTCAAATACAGTGAACATCAGGTGAGTTTATGGAAGGAAATCTTTTCGAGAGCTTCAGCACTGGAGCTCAGTATGGATACATAGCTTACCTTGCTGGAGTTTATCCAGTAAAGGAAAAACCCTTTCGGATCCATCTTCATAGTGACAGGCACGGTGCGTGATGAGTCCTGAAATTAGAAACCAATGTGTCAAAGCAATAAAGTGCACTTTATAAAGCTACAACTATTTTAGAGTGAAAGAGATTAGAGATTAACACTGAGTTTCACAAATGGAATTTTTGACACATAATTTAAATATATTAAATATTTATTTCTATAAATAAGTATAAATGTAATTTAAATATAGATACTGATGAAGAATCCATAATGTACATGACATTAATGTCCTTTTTTACAAATCTGCTGATTATTTGAAAAAATAAATAAATAAAGCTGAGAATTACTTAATGATCTGTGTATTTTTGTATTAGCTGTAAATGTAGATGTAGTAAACAAGCACAATAGAACACTTGGAAGTAATTTACACTTGTAATAGATTTGAACATCAGGTGTTTCCTCAAAATCAGACAGCAACGCAAAATTAAAGCTTGCCTGATAAACATTCCTAACAGCAACTCATGAAGAATGGCAGCCTTATTTGATGAAAGCATCAACTGTACGTCTACATATTGAAATGGCATGGGTTTACAAAGCTTGGTTGAATACTCACTTCTTTCCATTTTGTGAATCTTTCTCCTTTGACCAAATAGTCTTTGATCTCGGGTTCTTGGAGAATATAACGCTTCCTAATCATGGTGTCCCAGTCAGCTTGATCTTTGGTGATGGGGCATCAGAGCTGACATGCACAGTGAGAGTTGTGTGACTCTGAAGCTACACTCCTAAAACCACCTTACCTTCAATATGACTTGCAAATGAGAATTTCAAGGGTGGAGAACATAACTACCAAAACACATGATTCGTAAAAGCTTCATTTTGATTTAAAAAAAGAAAAAAGAAAGAAAAAAGAATTTTAAAGTCTATAATGGATAACATTCAGGCAACATTTGTACAGTTAATTATAATAATATACAGTATATGTTTGATGTATAATATTATGACAGATGATGGATGATCTTTCTTATGAAACTAAAAATTTTATTTCATAAGTTATGAGTAATTTTGGACTTAAACACCTTTCTGATTGCAGAGATATGAAAAACCCTGACAATAACACAATGCCTTATTTAAATAAAAAAAAAAACATTTTAAAGAAAACAGCAGTTAAAAGAATAAGGCCTCAAAATCACTTTCTACACAAAACTGCTCATAAACATTCTCCATGGCAAGAGGGAAATTTTGTAGGAATTTTCTAGTATTTTTTCTTTTTTCCATTTTCTTTTCATTCCTTTTTTAATATAGTAAACCAACTTTTGTCGTGGCAACAAAAGTCATTTGTAGGCATAAAATAATACACGATGAATTTAAAAAATAATATCAGAGTTAAATAATGAATTAGGATGAAAAGGCAGGAAAAGTTTAACAAATCATCTTTCTACAGACTAGTTTGGGTAATAGTCAAATGTCTGAAAGGCCATGTAAATCACAGAGGCAGGTGTTAGCATGAGACGACCTTACAAAAATCATCAGGTACGCTAAGCTACCACCATTCCTAACTCAAATCTCTTATTTTAAATCACTTTCTGTTTATAAACTCTTTTAAAGTGCTGTTGTTCACACTGTTAATATAACCTTTTAATAATTACTTATTTTTTTAAATACAACAATAAAAGAAGAAGAAGAAGAGGAAAAAAGAGAGAGAGAGAGAGAGAGAGTTAAATCATTGGTAAAAGACTTCTGTAGCTTACATGAATTGTTAGCATAAGCTCACAATTATTTTCATGCAGCAAATATCACAAAAAAGTAAATATGTTGAATTAAACTCACTTAACCTTTCCTCCAACAATAATTCACATCAAAACCTTTAGGATATATCATCTTGAATATATATTATATTCTCAAAACTTTTAATACTTTTAAACTTTTTTGTTGCTGAGAACAATTCATTAAAGATATTCATCTGATATAACTGTGAAACATCTATATCAGTTATTTTCCTGATCACTGGCATCACTGTGAGAAATAAAACAGAACCAGATTTTGAGTTAAATCATGTTGTTGTTAAGGTGGCTGTGCTATCTTAACACAGCTGCTTTCACAAAGAGCCTTCTAGGATTATTAGTGCGGTTTAAATTTAGTAAACTTTAATCATTTGCAATAACTCTGAGCATCATGTTTGGGAAGTCAAAAAGGAATATTTTATTGCACTAGAATAAAGACACTACATTTTATTCTCATAATCATATTCTCCATGTGTTTGCATGGCTTTCATGAGGGTACTCCAGTTTCCTTCCACAGTCCAAAGACACATTAGGCTAACTGGCAGTTCCAAATTGCCTCTAGCCTAGTATTGCCCTGTGAGTCTTGCGAGCTGTTCAAGGTGTACTGGCCAAGATACATAGTTGGCCAAGATAAGCTCCGGCCTTCCCACAACTCTGATAGGACTAAGCTTGGCAAATGAGTGGATGATGGTGCGAGTGAGTGACTGTGTGTATGTGAGTAAGTGAGTAAGTGAGTGAGTGAGTGTGTGTGTGTATGTGTGTGTGTGTGTGTGTGTGTGTGTGTGTGTGTGTGTGTGTGTGTGTGTGTGTGTGTGTGTGTGAGACCAAAATCTACCAGCCACTCAACATTTTTACGAGCAACCTTTATATTTAAGCATTGATGTGTACAGTTCCAGTACAGTGCCTAGAAACATACTTTTTTTTCTTGTATACTTGTTACCAGAGCTAAATATTCAATGATTATGTGATACCAATAAATGAACACAGGAAGAAAACTATCCAAAGAGTATCTGCCAGGTTGTCAGACAACAAGAGATAAAGTCTGAATAGATGAAGTGGTTTGAAATTAAGGTTAGATGGTTAGAACTCTATATCAATATCTCCCTGCAACTACAGGAATTTACACTAAGCCTACTTCAACTTATTTTATATGTTCAACTGGTTAAAATTTAACTAACACTATTGCACAGAGATTTGTAACAAGTTTTGTAGTTTGTAAACAAACATAACTTACATGCATTGCCATTCGAAGGCGTTAAATGGCCTTTCTTTTTTAGCAATTGTCAAGTCAAGTCAAGTCAGTTTTATTTGTATGGCGCTTTTTACAATTGACATTGTCACAAAGCAGCTTTACATAG
>JAOUQZ010000002.1:8308172-8319943 GCA_028564935.1 Neosilurus hyrtlii
TCTTGGAAAAGCAAAATTGTACAGCACAACGCTGCAACCAGACTACCATTCTGCTTGCTGTGATGCTGGACAAGACATATAAATAAATAAATAAATAAATAAAAAGTAAGTAAGTGAGAGTGTGAGTGAGTAAGTGAGTGTGAGTGAGTGAGTGAGTGTGTGAATGAGTGAGTGTGTGAGAGTGTGTAAGTGAGTGAGTGAGTAAGGAAGAGTGTGTGAGTGAGTGAATGAGTGAGTGAGAGTGTGTGAGTGAGTGAGTGAGTGATTAAGAAAGAGTGTGTGTGAGTGAGTGAGTAAGTGAGAGTATGTGTTTGTGAGTGAGTAAGTGAGAGTATGTGTTTGTGAGTGAGTAAGTGAGAGTATGTGTTTGTGAGTGAGTTAGTGAGAGTATTAGTGAGTGAGTAAGTGAGTAAGTGCTGGTGTTTGAGTGAGTTAGTGAGTGAGTGAGTGAGAGTGAGTATGAGAATGAATGAGTGAGTAAGGGTGTGGATGAATGAATGAATTAGTGAGTAAATGGCTGAATTGAAATGAATGAGGGAGTGAATGTGTGTGTGAGTGAGACAATGAATCAGAAGAAGTGAGTTAATTAAAAAGTGAGTGAGTCATTGAGTATGTGAATGAATAAGTGAAAGAGTAAATGTGTGAGTGAATGAATGAGTGAGGGTGTGAATGAAACAATGTGTGAGTGAATAAGTGAAAATGTTGTAGAAAAGGGTGAGTGTGCAAATAAGGGAATGAGAGAGTAAGTCAATGAGTATGTGAATGAATAAATAAGTGAAAGAGTAAATGTGTGAGTGAATGAATAAGGGTGTGAACAAAACAATGAGTGAGTAAATGAGTGAATAAATACATTAAAGAGTGAGCAAGTGAGTGTATAAATAAATGAATGAGTGAGTTAGTCGGTCTAACAATATCTAATAATGAAATGTTTTGTTTTTGCATTTATAATCCAGAAACAGGAAATGGCCATAAACCATTAGAGAAAAGATTCCTGACAAGTGTGGCAATGACACTGTCACTCATAGCTAAGATGTATTGTACATTTGTGAGAAAGGGACAAGCTAGAAGGTGAGAATTAGCAAAAACTAACCAAAATGAGAAATAAAAGTATTATAAATCCAGTGAGTAAAAATAGGATCACCAGAATTTGTTTTCCACATTTAAAAAAAAATCAAATGAAAGTTAAATAATTCATCACCATTCATTAATTTTCTGAAGCGCTTAATCCTAATTAGGGAAGCTGGCGCCAATTTCAGCCGACTCTGGGTGAGGGCAGGGTACACTCTGGACAGCTTGCCAGGCCATCGCAGGGCAAAAGTTAAATTATTACAGTTTAATTTATTAAAAACAGGAAACAACCTTAAAACTTGATGATTTACCTCCTTAAATCATGGCTGCCAGAGAACATTTGGACACTGCTAAATTCAATTGCAGGTCTTTGAGCTTCAGCACCCTCTAATGTAACTGGTTCAAGCTGGAATAGGTTCTTCACTCTTAACACTCTAAGATTAATTAAATCTAATAATGTAAATAGATGTATTACATAAAAATTAACATCTACAGCATTTATTTCAGTCCAGCTGAACAGTGAAAGAGATCATTCAGTAAACACTGCAGAGGTAAATTATATTTTAGGGTTTTTCCGTAAACTATTTTGGTACTACTTGAAGATTCATGAACATTAACATTTACAGCATTTGGTAGATGCTGGTATCCAGAGTGACTTACATTTATCATTGTTATTTAACTGAGCAATTAAGGATTAAGGGCCCTGCTCAAGGGCCCAACAGTGGCAACATGGTGGTACTGGGGCTTGAACCTTCAATCTTCTGAACAGAAATCCAGAGCCTTACAGATTTAATACTTAACAGCTATACAACTAAGTTTTTAAGAATTTGCTTTGATGTGTTCATAAGAGGACATTTTTGTAACATATAAAAAAAGAAAAGTTAATAATATAAATAACATGAGTTTGTTTGATGTATCACAGAAATTACATTTAGTTCCACATGGAAGAAATGTTTTCTGATTTGATGAGTCCACAATCAAACATTGTGGGCTTTTTTTTTTCAACAGTAAAGCTGGTATCTCATTATAATGGTGCTTTTCTTGAGCAGGGAAAAGAAAACAGTCAGAGTTGTGAAATGGTGTCAAATACAGGGTAATTCTAGAAAAAAAAATCCTGTTTAAATCTGTAGGAAACCTGTTACTCGGGCAAAGTTTTTGACTTCCAACAAGAGAATGCCCCTTCTGTAAAAGCTATAATGGAGTATTTCTAAGTGCCAAGAAACTGAATGTATTAGAATGGCACAGTCAAACTCAATCCTGTTAACAGCTGCTGGCAAACAGACTCAATTCCATCTGGCAGAGCAACTCTGAATTCAGAAAATTATAATCACAGACAAAATTTGTTCTAAACATCTAACATCGATTCACTCCAAAGAATGAACACAATGGAAAATAGATGGCTGTGATATCACCTGGGATTCAAACCTGCGATCTCCCAATGATAGGGTACCCATCCATCCATTATCTGTACCACTTATGTATCAGGGTCACAGGGGAAGCTGGAGCTAATGAACAGGTCACCAATTCATACCAAGGGCAACACACAAACAAAATTTCCCACTCAAAACAAGGGGCACTTTAGAGTAGCCCATTGACCTAATTTGCATGTCTTTAGACTATGAGCATAAACTGGAACACACAGAGGCATCCCATGCAAGCACAGGGAGAATGTACAAACTCTAACCAGAAAGTGCACGGCCAGCCACGACGATCGAATCCAGAATATTTTTGCTGTGAAGCTGTGCTAACCGCTGAGCCACTGTGCTGACAAACATTAGACTTATTGCGTAAAATGGTTAAACCAGATCATTTTCAGATCTTGACACTATGTGTAAATGCAAAGCACTATACATAGTTTCATATCCTTCAGAACATATAACTGCATAAATAGATTTGAATGTATACTGTATTTGTGTGGGTATGGCAAGCTGTCCAGGGTGTACCCTGCCCTCGCCAAGAGACACTAATTAGGATAAAGCCGCTTAGAAAATGAATGAATGAATGTATTCTGTATTGCTATCCATGGTGCTGAACTCATAGTAACAGAGCGGGTATTTTACACGCCTAGTTAGCTTGCTATTTACGATCGAATGTCAAAAAGAATTGTGCGGCGATCAATTAATTTTTGTAAATAAATTGGTCCTTTTTAAATCTGATACTCGCTCTGGTTGAGAACTTTGGTTGAATTCGAGACCGAACTGACGTGTTCTTCTCTGCGATCTCCTCAGTTCATATCCGTTCTCTATAGCCGTCTCTTTAAGAACCCCCCCCACCCCACCCCCCCGTATTTTTATCTGAGCAATGCCATACAGATGCTGAACAGATTCAGTAGTGAGTAGTGCTTGGGTCGCTTGGATCACGCTTAAATCTGCAGTTTTGTTAAACCGCCCCTTGCCGGGGGAAACAGCAGGAGATGAGGTGTGCCGTCATGGATTTCTGAGAAGGTTTCGGAGAACAAAAATGGGTCACTTGTTCTAAGATACAAAGCATCGACCAGGCCCCAACGCGTCCGGTGCGTCTTTCTGCTGTCTGGATCTACAACGCCCCCTTTTTCTCCGATTTACAGACCCTCCAAAAAGCCATCAAGACGGAGGGAGTGGTGGAGCACCGAGGCAAGCACCGGGCCAACATGCGGGAGAGGGACTTCATGCCAAACATGGAGCGGGGCAAGCCGGCCACGTACACGGGGGACAAAAAAGCTAAGATGGCCGCGAAGACCAACAAAAAGTGGGTAAGACTGGCCACTGTGTTCGCCTACGTGCTCTCCGTGTCCCTGGCAGCGATCATCCTGGCCATTTATTACAGCCTGATATGGAAGCCGACGGTGCCGGAGGGGTCCTCGGGACAGTCACACACCAACGGCTCGAACAGCGTTAACGGCACGCGCACCAACTTCACGCAAGCGGACAACGACACGAGTGGGAACGGTACGCGAACAGATCTGGGGTTTATTGCGACCGGAAATGCGAGCGTGGCTGCAGAGATTGCTGGAAAAGTGCACTCCTATTCGGCCGCCATTGACTACACGCCTGTCGGGGATCAGATGAACACGAACGCGTTTGGACAGTACAGATACGAACAAAACTCCAGCAACGTTTCGAGTCCCGGCGACACAAAAAGAGCAAAACACGAATCGGTACCGGAGAAGCCCAGTGACGTGGAAAAGAGAGAACAAGAAGGATAAAACTGCGCTGAATTCTCACTCACAAACCGCATGTAATTTTAGGGTAGTATTTAATGCGGTGATGTGCGGGGTCGGACCTGCTTGGTGCAACGCGGCGCACGCGCGAGGGTGACAGTGAAAGGACTGATGGGAAGTATTGTAAGTTTGGTGCATGGAAGCTCATCTAAATACACAGCAAAGACTTGGTTCTGTTCTTTAAACATTTCCATGAAACCGGCCTGAGAATAATCTTTCATTTAATGGCACCTGTTTGATGGACATTAAACTCAAACTTAAATGGCATTAAAGTGTAGCTACTGAAGTCACCTGTAAATTCTTGCATAGTTTCTCAACAGTATAACCAAAACTGCAGCACGGAAATACTGAACAGCATATCCATTCCTTTAGCAAACTGAAACGACTAATACGAAATTCTAACAGAACATATTTTACACTGCATTTCATTGGAACAGTAAATATATATATATAGCCTCCCAGTTTAACAGGATTCCTAATACAGAGGAACCTGTGTTGAGTTCCGCTCAGGTATGTGCAAACATTCATATAAATGTATTATGTATTTGGTACCCACACACACACACACACACACACACACACACACACACACACACACACACACACACACACACACATATATATATATATATATATATAGCCTATTTGGAAAATGTAAATAATGCATATGCTCATGCAATGATCAAACTTTCAGCATAGGCAAATTTTTACATGAGTACTAGATACAACTGTATATACATACTTGCACACACACACACACACACACACAACCCCAAAGGCAAATAAAGGCCCTTGTAAAAACATGGTTTCCATACTTTATTTTAGAATTATATTTGCTTTTAAGAATTGAAAGTACTATAGTAGTAATAATAATAATATAAAAAAAAAAAATAATAATAATAATAATAATAATTATTATTATTATTATTATTATTATCATAATAATAAGCATCTTATTCTGATGTGTACAGTCTCTTTAACTAGTTAAGGGATTCCAGAATCCTAAATTGGTTCTAGAATTTCATTTCTCTGTTATATGGTTCTTAGGACCTACAGTACCTAAAAGAAACCTTAAAACCCATTGGCTGTACATTTGACCTCGAGTTTATGAGAAATGATAAGGTGTTTACATTTTGTTTTCTACTTTTGGGTTCTGCGTACTTGACGAAATGTTACTATAGTTCCCCAAAGATTTTGTATTGCATTTGAGAGAAGCTCTGAATTATTGAAACACTTGATGAAAGAAAACAGGGCACTAGGCAGAGGGGAGCACTCTAAAACTCTCCGGTTATGTAACTTACAGTGCTGTAAAATCAGTGCTGCTGGATGTTTAGATTTAAGTTGAAAAAATTTGAACATAAGCTGTTCACAATAAAACAAAAGGATCACAGGGCTACTCAACAAGAAAAAAATGCAGATTATTGGTTTTAAGGAATTTATTGTAAATACTGACAGTAGCAAGAGTTTAATCAGCATTATATACAGATGTGATTTATACAGTACTAAGAGAAATAGAAAGAGAGAGAACCCCTATCAGGAGACAGCTCATTCTTCTTCTGAGTGATTTTTAGCCATCTAGAATAATCACAATTACACACACACACACGCACGCACACACGCACGCATGCACGCACGCACAGACACACACACACACACACACACACACACACACACACACACACACACACACACACACACACACACAGCTTAATGTAAGTTTGCAAGTGTATATAGAAGTGAGGTTGACTACTGTCCTAGTAGGCTGATTTTGCCTTTTAGCAAAAAAACAAAGTAATTTGGTGACAGCACAGGAGTGAATCAATAGTAAGCACTGAGGGGCATCAAATGTATTAAATCCACTAACAAATTTTAGTGTACCTCAATCTCTTGCAATGCAGTCATATCTCTTTAGTGAGACAGAGTCCATGTATTTGCTCTGATGTTCTTATGTTTTTGTTTTGTTTTTATAAAAAGGCAGATGAATATACAGAAGTCCCAGTGGACATTATTGTTATTAAGGAAGAAATTCAGTCTGACAGCATATTTTGCTCTCATTTTGCCATCAAGCCTAATGATCTGCAATTGTCTTAGATAGGCCTGTATAGTAAATGGTGTTCAAATGGCCTGTAAAAGTTAGATGCATTAGCAACTTCATAAACCACATGAAGTAAAAGCATCTGTTGAATGGGAAATAGCAAATGTGGTTTGTAGAGTAACATAATGACCAGGCTTTAGAGACACACCAGACTTACTGATCTGAGTGAGACATGGACAAAACTTGGACCTGAAGTAATGGCTCAATCTCACAAGCACACACACACACACACACACACACACACACACACACACACACACACACACACACACACACACACACACACACATTATTCAGCATGGTGTGTTTATGTGCATGCTTGAGTTTATGATATGAGAGTAGGACCCAGGTGCAGCTGATATATTGCGATGTGCGTCAAGAGACTTAGGAGCCATTTTGCAACAAAACAACAAGCTGTGTCTTCATGTGATGCAAGCAGAGGGACTGTGGTGGCTCAGTAGTTATGGCTTTGGGTTACTGACCTGAACTTCGGGGGTTTTTCTCAGTACCACCAAGTTGCTACTGTTGGGCACCTGATCAAGGCTTTTCAGGAAGTTTATGAAATTTTTAGCCACAGGCAGAAGTGTAAATAGGTGTTTAGAAAGCTGAGACTAAGAAAGAATACTGCATAGGCATAGCATGTTCATTATAAATAGTGATAATTACGTTATCTAGATCTTAAATATGTGATGTGGAAAAAGAGTGCTCTCCTCAAAAGCAGCTTTCTTTCTTTTCTATTTTTTGGTGAAAGCACTTGCGCTGTAGGAAAAGGAAACCAATCTGAGCCTGGATCAGCCCTTGAAAATACAATAGATCAATCTGACTCCATGTGACACCTCTGGCAGTTCTCCTTCATGAGCAGGAATTATAACCATTTACTGTATCTTTGCAAACGCAGATACAGAGAAATAATTATTAAAGAACAACAAAAGAGAAAAAACAGTTAAAAGAAAATTTTCACCTGAGAATGCAGAGTGTGTACAAAGAGCAGGAGAAACATGATATTGTATTAAGCTCTCAGTATGGTACCAAGCAGGAAAGCTCATGTTTACTTCACCTATGATTAAGGAGCAGAAAATTTTAGCAGATTAGTATTGATCACAGGGAAGAATTATTCGTGGTGGATTATTAAATACACAAATGTCTACTGCCACACTGTTGAATGATCGATTCTGGTTGATTAAAAGGTATCGATTACATTTGTAGAAGAGCTCACTGTAAGGTTGTAACAAGGTTCTTATTAGTTTCTTCATCAGTAACAACTAGTACAGAGAGTTGTATACTGGATGACGACTGGATTCTCAGTAAGGACATAATAAGTATCTGTAAAATGAGTCTCCAGTTTCAGATTTAAAGCTGTAGTTTAGAGTTCAGACAAAAGGATACGTGGGTAACACACAGATATGTGTTGTCTAGGCAACATGACTAGAGGGTTTTTTCCTTACTAACTTTTAAAAGAAAGAAAACCAAAAAAGACTGATGAGGGGACAACTGCTACTAGATGCAGAAATTTTAAGCAAGTGATAAAAGAAACAAACTTGTTTTGTGGGCATTAAATAAACAGGTATGACGGTCGGGTTGCGGGAGCAGCGGCCTAAGCAGTGAGGTCCAGACTTCCCTCTCCCCAGCCACTTCCTCCAGCTTTCCAGGGGAAACCAAGGTGTTCCCCCAACCAGCCAAGAGACATAGTCCCTCAAGCGTGTTCTGATAACGTGTGACAAAGGACAGCCTTGGGGACCCCAGCCCTCACCGGAAACAAATTTAACCCCCTTCCCCAGGCCACAGGTATGATATCATTATTTAATTAGTAGAACATTTTAAAAAGTGTGTCAGTCTGTGTAAAATTATAAAAAGTAGATTTATTCTGTACATTTATGTATAAGTAATAATTAAATAGTCATTTGCAGGAGAATCATTGTTTTTAAAAATTTCTGGTTCATATATAGTATCTCATTTGTCATAGTCCTGTTTTTATTTTCTTACCCATCTTCTGAAAAAAAAAACATGAAACCCAGTTGATACTATCACTTTCCCCTACAAGCTTTACAGTCTAGCAAAACAACCCTTGAACTCTAGCATCCTGACTGAAACAGGAGCCATTTTTTAGCCTATCTGAAATCAGCAAATACAGCCATGTGACTTTAGGCCTTGTGTGGAACATTGAATCCCTGATGATCCCCTGATGAATCACTGATGAGGTTGTCCCAGAGGGGCCCTTTTGGAAAATGTAATTAAAAAGATAGCAGAAGGGGGAGTGTCTTTCAGGAAGGACAGACAGCCAATTCCAGAGCAACAGGCCTTGGAGATGAATCATTCAACATTAATAAGAGTCTATTCCCAAATGAATACCCGTAAGCCCATCCAGCACTAGGCAGTATTTTTGAAAATAGATTTATTCTTTATTTTACTTCACGCTGTCACACCATGATTTTTTTTGTCCCTATGACATATATTTGGTTTCAGTATCACCAACAAAATGGGTAATGAGGAAAAAATGGAAATCTTATGAGAATAATGTATTTATAATTATGTAACTAACCAATGTGGTTAATTAAAATAGTCCCACTCGGAAATCCCGAGATGAATCTACTAACTGGATGAATTTATCCTGTGAAAATTCATATCAAGAAGATAAGTGTTATAAATATACATTGCCACCTGCATTTAATACTTTTTTAATGTGCAATAACCCAAAGCAAAGTAACAGTCTTCTCCTAGAATACTGAATGAGAACACAGAGCGAGAAATTTGAAATACTTCTTACTATATCATTTATCTACATCCTCCAGCAATCTTGGTCTCCATTTACCAACATATTCAATTTAATTCTGTTTTATTTGTATAGTGCTTATCATAATTAACATTCTCACAAAGCAGATTTGCAAATCAAAAACAAATTTAATAAAGAACTTAAATTTATGATTTAAAATCCAACACATCCCTAATGAACAAGCCCACAGCAACGGTGACAAGGGAAAAAAACTCTCAGACGACACGAGGAAGAAACCTTGAGAGGAACCAGACTGAAAAGGAAAACTGATCCCTATTTGAGTAAAATCAGATAAAAATGCAAACCATGTTGCAGAAACTTTACTAACGTCTTTCACGGCTGAAGTGTCCTTGAGCAAAGCACCTAGCCCTCAACTGCTCTCCAGGTGCCCCAATGTGTGGCAGCCCACTGCACTGGGTGTGTGTCTGCTCACTGTTTACATGTGTGTGCTGACTTTGGATGGGTTAAATGCAGAAGTCAAAGTTACACATGCAGAATTAATAGAGTATAATATAAATAAATCAATAAATAACAAATGAACAATGTCATAGTGAACATTGGTATAATAAACACTGTTATAATGAATACTTTTATAATAAACACTATTATAATTATTCTTGTTATAATAAACACTGCTATAATGGACACTGGTATATTCAACATTGTTATAATGAACACTGTTTTAATTAACATTTTAATATTGAATATTGTTATGATAAACATTGTTATAATAAAGAATGTTATAATGAACAATGTTATAAGAAAAACTTTTAAAATAAACACTGGTATAATAAACGTTGTTATAATGAACATTGTTATAAAGAACTTATAAAGGTTTTTTTTTTTTTTGTTTGTTTTGTTTTGTTTTATTTTTAAACATGTCCTGTCCAGCATCATAGCAGGCAGAATGGCAGTCTGGTTGCAGTGTTGTGCCGAACAAATTTGCTTTTCTAAGGGGAGGTTTATGGGTATAAGGCTCCTCTTCATAATCTGATTCATTTATTTATTTACTGTTGAATTGTGTTATGGAATCTATGTAATTTTGCTAAACTTGGTTGGAGGGGACAGAAAAAGAAAGATAGCAAACAGAAGCGAAAGGGAAAGTAAAAAGAAGAAAGAGGAGACAAAAACACTATAGATATAAAGCAACAACCCTTCAAACCAAGCTATCACAAGATATTAAACTGCTACATTTGTACATAAATACACCATTAAATTTCCTGCAGCCTCTCGAAACCACGAAACTGGCTTGTTGGGATGAAATTGTAGTACTATTATTTTTCCCACAAGCATCAAAACATGTGGAACGAGTGAGTGATCGGCAACAAGTGACAAGCAAGACCGTGTAACTGATAAACACCTTCACAGCGGCCAGAGGCAGACCAGAGTAGCCCAGGGACCCTGGCCTAGCAGCAACCTCGGAGCACGAACCCGAGCCACCTTGCAACCCAGGGCCTACCCAGAGGTTGGCAGAGGAAAGCCCCAACGAGAGCTCCTCGCGGCTGCGGGGTAAAGACCCCAGCGAGCCAGGACTGGCAGCAACCAACCCCGCCAGGTCCCGGCCACCCAGGGCAGCTAAAGTGTCCAGGGCCCCAAGGCCCCAGAGGCAGTCCCCTTCCCCCAAGGCAAAGGGCCCGCACCACGCCCAGGAGAACCAGGCCCCCCAGACAACCACCCGGTGCAGGCCAGCACCCACCCCGATGCTCCGGCCACACAGCCCAGAAACCAGGGCACCTCCGACCCAACACAGACAGTGAGAGACATGGCTCCATTTTGATAACCCAGTTAGCTGCACTGGGGGGACAGCAGTGACAACAGGGTGATAGTGGGGCTTAAACCTCTGAACTTCAGATCAGTATGCAGGCGCCCCACCACTGGGCCACCACTACCCTCCATTGTCACAGCACCATTAAAGTGGTTATAATGAACACTGTTAAACTGAAAGTTTTTATAATGAATACTGTTATAATAAATTCTAATAAAATGAAAGTTGTTATAACGAACACAGGTATACTCAATGTTGTTATAATGAAAACTCTAATAATTAATGTGGTTATAATGAACACTAAAATTATATGTTGTTAAAATGAATACTGTTATATTGAATGCTGGTATAATGAGCACTATTATACTGAATGTTGTTATAACTAACACTGGTATATTAAACGTCGTAATAATGAACATTGGTATATTGAACGTTGTTATAATGAATACTGGTATACTGAAGGTTGTTATAATGAACACTGGTATATTGAACATTGTTATAATGAACTCTGGTGTATTAAATGTTGTTATAATAAACACTACTGGTATATTGAACGTTGTTATAATGAACACTGGTATATTGAACTAAGTTATAATGAACACTGGTATATTGAACTAAGTTATAATGAACACTGGTATACTGAATGTTGTTACAGTGAACACTGGTCTATTGAACGTTGTTATAATGAACACTGGTATATTAAATGTTTTTATAATGAACACTGGTATACTGAACTTAGTTATAATGAACACTGGTATATTGAATGTTGTTACAACAAAGCACTCGTTAAGGTGATGAATGATTTACTGGTAGCCTCAGACCACGGCTGTGTCTCTCTGCTTGTGTTACTTGACCTTAGTGCAGCCTTTGACAC
>JAOUQZ010000002.1:8321882-8334621 GCA_028564935.1 Neosilurus hyrtlii
GAAATACTAGTCCTTCACCATATTTATTGGCCAGCAGGACTAGTGATTTTCATATTCTACTGGCCAATAATATTATTAAAATCCAATAAAAATTCAAAACAGAAAATACAGTTTGTGATTAGGTTTTTATTACACAAAATGCAGTTGACTTTTTAACAGAATACATGTCTTTGACAAAAACTACTGCAACAGGTAAGTACACTGTCTGATTCTACACTTTTCTTCCATCACACGTTTTGGAGCTGGGCGTTTGGCACATTGCGGAACAAAGTAAGGAGCAACGTGATTGGTCAAATGTCAGGTTCACTCACTGACAACGAATAAGAGTGCTCGTTAATCAACTTTCATACGCCAATTGTGCGTATGCATATGTAACGAAAGTAATGTATAAAATGTGTGATTATACTTGCCATCACTAATGCTGCTATAATTTATTACTGATGTCAGAACTGCTGAAACTGATTAATTCCATGTTTACTCAACACACCCCTGCAGATTAGAGTCGTGCACCACAAAGATAGCCACAGTTTTGCCACACTGTCTTCCTGGTAGGTGCATATGTTATCAGCTCCGCAGTTTGGATTATTTTACTTAATTCTATATTAAAAGGGTGTTATTAAAACTTGAGCTCCCTATTGGTTGAACACGTCTTTTCATGTTTTTAATTAATTGTTTGTAACGTGATAAGCACAATAAGTGTTGGGTTAATTAATTCGAATCTTTTTTATTTTATATTCTCAGTGTGAGTGCATATGTGAGTGTATGAAACCGAGACTGACTGTGTGGAGGGTTCTCATTCGCCAGGTACACTTTTTCTTTAATTGATGTTCCTTTTAAAACTATAAGACAGTTTTGTCTTCCTGTGTGAAGTGCATATGTGAGTGTATGAAGTGAGAGTTCAACTCTTCAACCGAATAAGCAACTATAGCTTCATCATCTGCATAAAACATTTCCCTTATCTGTGTCATACCATAAAGCTGGAGCTTTTTTTTTTTTATTTACAATATTCTCGTGGTGACATTTCATTAGTGTTCAACCCTACAATAGTCTCAAACAGGTGCTTACTTCCTTCAATAAATGCTTTTGTGTCTCTATATAATGCACATAATATTCATACAACCAATCAACAGCATAATGTAGCTTAGTACCCTTTGGACATTGAGGTTTTCAATTGTGCGACATAGATCTTATGACATTTTATGTCCTTTAATCTCTCCCTTCAACTTATGAGCAGTCAGGTGTGGCAATGTGATTCAACACTACTTACATCCCTTATGGGCCTATCTAAAAGGTTAATTCAATTTTAGGTAAATTAAAACACATTAATGAAAAGATCCAGATGATTCAATTAAATCTATGTTAAAACAGGCCTGAAAAGTAAAGAAAAATCATAAATGGTTGTTCACAGTAGGGCATATTTAATTTCTGATAATATATAGAGGTCTGCTGCACCACTGTTGAGTTGTATATTGTTGTTGTATGAGTTACACCAGTCCTGTTTATATATTCAGAAAAGTCATTAGAAACGTGTAAAAATAAATAAATAAATAAATACATAAGATTTTTTTACTGTTACTTTAAAAAAAAATTACAAATGAGTTCATAATTTTTCAGTCAACCCTAACATTCACAAACAGCAAGTTTGGGTTAAAAAACATAACTGATTTTGAATTTATATAGAATTTCAAACGCATTAAATTTATGTCCAGATTTTTGTACAAAGCCATGATTATCAGTATACTGTAAATAACTGTGATGCCTCCTCCTCTGCCAGTTAGACAAAGTTGGTGTATATAACTGTAAAAATACTCGCTTCACCTAATGCTACATACTCATTGGATTTTATGAACTCCTGATCAGTAATGATTTCATTAGATGTAAGAGATCTAACATTTAACAATCTGTTGGGTGATGGGTCGCTCTGAGCTCATGCCAACAAAAAGGCTGGACAGATCTTCCCTCCAAGTGTGTTACACCACTCCTGACTATGAATGAGCAGCAGTTTCAAAAAAATTGGTTAACTGGCATCATGTGCCTCAGAGGGAATGCGTGGTGACCTTCGCCCTCCTTGCTTGGTGGCTGACGTGAAAGAAAGAAAAAACTATAACAGGGAACTGGATATAACGAAATTAGGGAGGCACATGTAAGAAAAAATATACACTTTCATTTCCAAATCAGAATTTGGAATTTTTTTTTACTAATATCATCAGTTTTTCTTACATTTGCAGATGATGGTTTAGAATAAGCTGTATGTCCTTATTAATAAAACTTTTATTAAACATTTTCATAAAATGGAAGGCAAAAAGTAGCATGTTCTGAGCAAATGACCATCGCTGCACTTACAGGATGATGCGTCAAATGGCTCCATGCTCCTGATCCCTACAGGGAGCCTCAGTTATGGCTTTCTTTGACAGCAGAGTAATGCTAGTTCTTTAAAAAAAAAAAAAAAAAAACTGCAAGCTTTACTAAAGGTTCTCTTAACACTTTCTGGAGAGGACAGACTAACCATCCTGCACAGTAATAAGTTTAGTAACATCACAAATTGTCTTCCAGAGTTGATTTCTTAAAGAGTTTGGCCTACAAAAAGGGAGGAAGCTGAATTATGGTTGTGGCACTGTGTGGACATAAAATTAAATATTTTCTTTCCAAAATAAATTTAGATACAAGATATAACCATGAATATCACTTCACCACACACACACAAACAGACACACACACACACACGCAGTGGGAAAATAATTATTTGATCCCTGGCTGATCTTGTAGGTTTGCCCAGTTAAAAAAAAAATGAAAAAAAAAAAAACAAACTACATAAACATAAACTACATCAAGGTTATAAATTGGTTTGCATTTGATTATGTGAAATAGGTATTTGATCTCCCAACAACCAGCAAGAATTCTGAATCACAGAGGCCAGTTGTGTGTCCATGAGGCACCAGATTAGTCCTAGCATTCTTATATGTATTAAAAGCCAGTTGGTGACATTTTTTGTTGAGTGCATGGTACATACTGATCCCCAATTAACCACTCATAGTCTGCCTCTTTTATGTAATACAGTGGAGAGATACTAGCAAATAAGCATGATTTCATCAATTTATTGTTGCCAAATGATGACATTTTAAGTGCTTTGTCAGTTGGCTAGGATCGTTTCAACTGAGCCTGCACAGAGTCCTGGATTCATGCTGAAATTGTGCATATTTAGAATTTTGACCTTGATATGATTCGTTTGGATTAATTATTTTTTAGTTGAACTACCAAAAACCTTCTTAAAGGAGCATTGTTTATCATAAGGTAATAACTGGAAATTTTTATGCAAGTGAGCATGGACATAAAAAGCAGGCTCAATTTATAATGTGTTGGACTTATCAATATACGCATGTACAGCTATGATGATGAACATGTAAAATGCAAACTTTATAATGTGTACTGCTTTATTTATGGACAGAATTCTTCTTATGATGCTTCTTCTATGCAGACATTTATGAACGAGACCTGTGTTGTTTTCAAAGGCAGATATAACTGCACCTACATTAAAGCAGCCCATTAACTTCCCAAGTATAATATATAAGCCTGAAATACAGTGCTATCCTGTCAGCAACTCCTGCACTGGGCACCATGATATGAGCAAACATCACCAGCTTAAGCTGAACAAGAGTGCAGAACACTTGATCTTGGACTTTTCCACTTAAACCATTCATGTGGTTTTCTTATCGTTGTTGTTAACAGATACAGAACCAAAACAGGATATAGAACAGGGGAGAAGATATACTAAGCCTGTGAACTGGGACGATTTCAATAGGAAACCTTTATATTTATCTTAAATCAGGGGTCTCAAACTCAGTTTACCCAAGGGGCCGCTGGAGGCAGAGTCTGGGTGAGGCTGGGCCGCATCAGGCTTTCCACAAGCAAAGCTTTGTTTTTAAATTTTCAATCTTCTCAAATCTCTTTATTTTTATTTTTTAACACAAAATAAGATGAAAAAATAAATAAACAAGATAAGAATTAATATTTAGTCTTTAGTCTCCTAAAAACTTCTATATCTGCTTCAGTCTTCAATATCTGTTGTATTCAGATTCTAATGTCTGTATTAACAGTTCTTTAATCTTTAACCTTCTGAACATGAATGGAACATTAAAGAAAATGAACTGTTCTTTTGAACATGGCTTCTCTTGCCTTGAAGTTTCAATCAAGTGTTTAGCCGTCGCATGGAGAACGTCATTTCCGCTTCCTTTTTCTTGTAACCGCAGCACAGCGGTCGCGGATAAAAGCCCGGTAGCAGTCTCCTTCGTTTTTACGCTCGATGTTCATGTCTTTCATGATGACATGAAAACCATGGCATTTGTAGATGGTAGAAAGTACGGGATAGCGGGATAGCAAGCGCAAAAAAAAATATGGACTGTTCAAAAAAAATAGTGACTGTGCAAATAAAAAAAATCACGGACTGTTATCGTCATGCTGTTGTTACAGGAAAATGAAGCGAAAATGACACCGTGCTGTTGTTACAGGAAAATGAAGCAGAAATGACACCGAATGACACCGTGCTGCTGTTCATGTCATTTGTTTTGACTCCTTTTTACATCATACAGAAATATATGTAATGTTCATTGTGTGAGGCCATGCAAATACAATGCAAACACAATGCAAATAAAAAACAATGACCCACAGATTTCGGTGCGACCCTATAATTGGTCCGGGTTACTGAGGACTGTTATTGCCGATGGTGTCGCTATGTGACTGCAGACTCTACATTCAGCTGCACCGAGTTCCTTACTTTTCTTTTATCCTGCCGTGTGCACATCACTTTGATTTATTTTGTCAGAGAGAGAGAGAGAAAGACCTCATATTAACTCTCTAAGTGCCATTGGCCTGTGTGTATAAATATATATATATATATGTTTATTTATTTATATATGTATAATGTGCTGGGCAGCAACTTAAAAACACTTTTATCTTGAAGTGTTGTGAACGCAGCGCATTGGGCCGAATGTCCTTGTGTACCCAATAGAAACGAGGCAGCCAGCCAGGCTCGGAAGAAAACTCCATGGCAACACTGCTGTAACTTTCACTCAATGAGAAATGTTTCTCTGCTTGCATCAAACCCACGGGCCGCAGTAACATTAAACTTTCATAATAAGGCCCGTGAGTTTGAGACCCCTGTCTTAAATGAACTGATAAACACAGACAGGATCTTGACTTGTGAATGGGTTGATTTAAGCCAGATTTATTACAGGAACAGAAACTTGTCATATTGTACAGGACAGACACGTACACCAGTCACCATTAGTGGGTCATTCCATGTCAAATCACTTAGCTTTCAAAAACTTAGCTTTTTAAAACTTCCCAGATGACCATCTCAGAATTCAGTGAAACTTTAACCAGACATAGAACATTTTAATATGAACACATGAAAATGTCAAGGTCCTAGTTCAAAGACTTTGAGATATGTTCATTTAAAGGTCGAGTCTTACATAGGATATTAGTTATGCTTAAATATGTTCAATCATACCTGCTAGGCATGTTGAAATCATTAGAACAAGAAAGTATGTAGATAAAGAAATAAACCAGTTTTTTTTTGGGCAGCAATAGCTCTCCAAAACGCAGCAAATGTGGTGACGAGATCTGCTACGTCACAAACTTGTCTCACAACAGTGATGGTTTGTTAACAGCGTGCAAGCATGCAGCCTCGGAGTCCTCGTCAGTTTCTAGTCAATTTAACGACTATATATATAGTGTATTTATATCTACTCAAACATCTAAAAAAATTAGGAGCTACATAAAGGATGCAGTACAATGTATATGTTATATATATATAAAACTGAAAAATAACTATAAACTGAATTTTTTTTTTATTATTATTATTATTATTATTATTATTATTATTATTATATTAGATGCATGTATAAATTTTCACGTACCACATGACCTGACGTGACCTAGTTTAGCCTGTTTGGAAGCTGTGGGCTTAATGAGCCAGGAAACACTATCAGAGAACACACAGCTGTGATAAATGTTGGAACTGAAAGGTTTGATTTATTAAGTCACCATGAACTATTATCATCAAAAACATGACTAAATATTTTATGTAAGACTGGACCTTTAAAGATCGCAGGCTAGTACCCATTTGGTGACCCGCAACTTGCAATTTACCATTTTGGGTATTTTTTAAAGCTTGTACCTTCCCTAACAATTACTGTGAAGGGCTGAAACTTTGCACAACAACAGAACAGGACTCTGGCCCACCCGCCAAGCCAAGCCAACAGCACTTTGTCAAAAATCTACAGTCAAAATTAATCTATTTGTCAGGATTAGGTTGCTATCAATACTGCAATTTTGAAAAAAAAGCACAATTTCAAACATATTTTACAACAATTGAAATTTATAAAATTAAACAAGTATTTTAGAATTTTTGACACAGAAACTATATTCACCACCCCGAAAAGCATTTTTATAGTATTCTTTTTCCATGTAAAACATACCATTTTTAAGAAGAATAAATGTGATATGGTGTTCAAAAACTGAACGGTAGTTGAAAATTTGCTCATCTTATGAGCCCCTGAAGATGTGGACAGTTCACAAAGGTTCATAAGCTTAAGTGCCCATAACTACACACTCTCCCAAAAAAGACGTCCAACAAATAAAGGGACTTTTGCCAAATTTTCAGTAAAACTGAAACATATCTGCATGTACTGAACTCTCTTTGCAGAAACAGTTTACTGATAGATTGTTGCAAATTTTATAATGAAGATCCTTAATATTTGATCAAAGCTTCTGAAAAGATGTATATAATCTCTATCATAATAAATCCTTATATGAATTATTCAGTGGGATATAAATACATCATTTGAAATGATAAACACAAGTTATACAACTTATCATACATGTACTATTCGATAATAGAATCCATCACAGATAATTATGCACAACAAATGTCACGTCTCTAATTGTTATAAAAAAACATTTGTTTTGTTTAATATTACTCTGATACCATTTTGAGACTATATTCTGATCTCATACAAAATATTTATGTATTTTCTTTTATTCCTCTTCAGAAGTCAAGTGCAAAAACAAAAAAAATTCAAAACATTTCACATTTATGAACATTTCAAGATGATGGCTAAGTATGAAGGAAATGAGCAACAAGGATGAAATTTCATGTGTTGCTAGATGTGATATACATGCTGCATGAGGTAAAGTTTTATAACCCTGGTGAAATGTCCACATCTTCAGGGGCTCGAAAGATGAGCAAAGTTTCACCTACCGTTCAGTTTTTAGCCACCCACTAAAACACCTCATCACATTTATTCTTCTTAAAAACTGTTTGTTTTACTTGGAAATATGATTAAATTCACTATAAAAATGAGTAATTCTGACTGGAGATTATGACAGAGTGGGTCCTGTTCTGTTAGTATGCAAAGTGTCAGCCCTATACAATTATTAGGGGAGTTACAAGCTTTCAAAAATGCCCAAAATGGTTAATTGTAAGTCGCAGGCCAACAAATGATACTAGCCTGTGATCATTAAATGAACTTGCATGTGTTCATGGTGAAAAGTTCTGTAGCTGGTTAAAGTTTCATTGAGTTCTGAGATTGTCACCTTGAAAGCTCTCGGTGATTTGACAGGAATGCCTAAGTTCCTGTTTTAGTTACTTCTGTATCAGCAGTGCATGGGGGCACTGCAGAAAAAGGGAAAAGAAAGATGGGGAGCAAAGGAAAGGTGCTGATCAGGCAACGTCATTTTAGACATGACATAAGAGTAACGCTCCCCTGTCCATGTGACATCTATTTAAAGCAAAACTACCACTCAGAACACTCGGACAGATGGAGAGGAACACCTCTGTGGAAAAAAGCATCAACCTGATAGTCACAGAAACCCAGACTGTGCTTTCATACTATCAATCTGTTTAATTTAAGAAAGCACAGTCAGACAGTGTTCAGTTTAAAACAAACAAAAAAAAGCAAATCCTTCCATGTACAACAATTGACTTTGTTAGGATTCTCTACGTTCTCGATCATCTTGGCATAAGGAGACAGACTGACTGTATTGTGAGCACATTACATAGAGCCAGAAAAACAGAGTCAGGAAATCTATGAAAGAACGATTGTCCCCGGCAGGAAACATTCTGGTCTAACCAATAAGCCTGATCTAAACAACAACATATGACAAAACATCTTAATTAAGAAGACCAAAAAGATATGGTTTTATACCACACAGAGTAAGACTAGGAGATCGAGGTCCTACAGGCTGAAAAACTCGAGCTCTGGTTGTCAGGGAACAAACACAACAAGCACACACACAAAACAGAAAGAGAGAATGTCTCCCTTACAGTGCTAAAATGAGTCATTGGCTCTTGAAAGGAAACAGAGACCATACTAATCTCAGCATGCACTTCCCCACCCCCAGCTTGGGAAGAAAATACCCACACATATTAGCTAAGATGATCAGATGACAGCAGTGTCTATGCCTAAAAACAGAGGCCTCACTCCCAGCAATCATTCTTAGCCAGAAACTGTGGAGGTTAATGACAGACACACAAGGACAGGGACAGAAGGACACAGATGACAGTTTGAGTTGAGTGACAGACAAATAGTGAGGGAGGGCAGGATTGAGGAAGGGAGACAGTGTGAGATAGAGGGAGATGAGATAGACAGTTAAAGCCACTCACAGATCGGTCCATGTCAGCGATGAAAACTGGATTGCTTCCAGACACAAGGCAGCCGAGGAGGCACAGAGAAGTAAGTGGAGTGTGTGAGCATGCCCTGATTACAAATGTAAAACCACCAGCGCAAAAGAGCGCCCTTGTTCACAAATTTTATAGCAACAGCCCACTTACGCGAGCACACACACACACTTTCTGCTTGTCTCACTCTGTCTGCCACTCCTCCCTCTCCACCACCCATCTTTCTCACTCTCTTGCTCACACTTGTAACCCTTCATCCTCTTTCTCTTTGTGCGGAACTACAAAAAGAAATAAAGCAGTCCATCACTCTTCTACTTTTAGTCAAAAATTTGTACCATATACAGCCAACCATGAACATGTCTGACATATTTATCATTAGATTTATTCCATTCAACTGCAACGACTTCACCAAAACTAAAAACATTCAGATTTACCATGAAAAATATACTCAAATTCTGTCTACTACAGAATCAAACATATCAACATGCATACACACACACACAAACCTTACTACTTTGTGCAGTTTAATCTTGGAAAGTTCATGAGCATACATATTTTCCCCTACAAAGCAGGGTGTGTGTTTAAATTGTATATTTCCGATGAATATCACCTAAATGCCAATACGCACTGATACAGAAGTCTTGTAGATGAAGACAATGGCGACATCTAGTGGCAGGAGGTGGAATTGTGTGGCCTGTCTGACGTCACACAGGAGATTTTTGTATTATTGTGCTAGGAAAAAAAAAGTAAGACTAAGTTATTGGAAAGCTTTTAACAAGCAGGGGAACCTGGGCAGGTTCCAGCAGTAGATGCATTGTGTGCTGTATGTCTTTAACAGCTGATATGCCAGATTTACAACTGCAGTTTCAATATCATGGAAGGTGCCTCTGTACCAGCAAAGCAGGTTTGCTGCTAGTATTTTATATATATATATATATATAAATATAAAAACACTTCATATTAATTGTTTACTGCTTGCTACCCTCTGGATTTCACTGACATTACAGAGGACACTTTCCATGATATTGAACCTGCTTGGCGGCTGGAAGCCCACAGTTCTAAGTCTGGCATATCAGCTGTTAAAAACATATCCAGCACACAAATTTATATAGGCTAGTGCATATCTCTGCCAACACTGGGAAAAGGCAGGCCAACCCCTGAACAGCTTGCCAGACTATTGCAGGGCAATACTCACGATTCATACTCACACCTAGGGGCAACTTGGATCGGCCAAGTAGCCAGTGCATATGTTTGGACTGTGGAAGGAAATCAGGGTACCCAGAGGAAACTCACGCAAGCACAGGAAGAACATGCAAACTTCACACAGCAACGCCTGAGCCTGGGAATCAAACCCAGGGCCATCTTTGTGTTAACGCAGACATATTAACCACTACACCAATGTGCTGCCCTGAAAAGGGGTATTTATGTAAATGCATATTTAAAAAATTGCTGTTCTATAGAACATCGAAACCCCTCAGGTCAAAGGTCACATATGCAAATTAGCGACCCCACACACAGGTTTAGGTCATAGAGAGTGCCTATGCAAAATTTCAGAAAACTGGCCTATGCGTGAGCCAAACAATGGCCCGGAGAAAGTTATTGTCACACCACCCACCCGCCAAGCTAAGCCAAGCCAACGACAATAACCCTCCAGCCATAACTGGCCAAGGAGTAATAATGAATCTAAAACATTAAATCAATGAGAATGACTAAGAATTTAGGGATTTAAAAATCTGTTTAAGTATTCTAGGACAAAGTAGGCGTTCCTTATACTTTCTGAAACAATATTTCACATTGTAGGACCGATGAGAGAACATCAACACCAATGTGTGCCCAGGCGATTTGGTTAAAAAAAAAACCCAGACTTTTTATTTTCTTTAAACTATCTTCCCTAACATTTCATAAACTTTCCACAATGCAAAGCTGTAATCCATAGCCTAAACAATTGCAAAGTTAATCCCAGATATAACCATGTGCATTCTGTTCCAAGGATACAGTGCACACCACTTATTAGTGTAATTTTTTAATTCATTCATTCATAAATTTTCTAAGCCACTTAATCCTAATTAGGGTCACAGGGAGGCTGGTGCCCATCTCAGCCGACTCTGGGCAAGGGCAGGGTGCACAATGAACAGCTTACCAGGCCATCTCACACACACACAAAACCATTCACACTCACACCTAGTGCTTGCTGTGAGGCAGACGTGCCATCTAACCACTGTGCCACCACACCGTCATAACTTTAACGTATTCCCATTTTCACTTCTGTACAAAGTGGCCTTGAGGTGGCATTGCTTATGACAGTCCTTTAAAAGTGTCCCGATCTCTATCCTTATCGCCTATTACCATGAAGTGATATAGTAATAAATTATCATTATTGCTATCATCAGCCAGCAGTTCAACCAATTTTGTATGTAAAAAGTATGGCTTCTTGGCGAGGTGTCAAAGTTAGGCGAGTTCCACGACTGTTTGCCGTTTGGGCTGCATTAAGTGTGGCAGAATAATAAAAATAAAGAGAACCAATTTGAGGTGAATAGTAATATATGCAGTATTGCACTAGCAGGCACATAAAACAATTTAATGTTCTGTTTAAATGGTTTAATTAATCATGGAAACCCCATTAATGCGTTCCAGGCCCCCAAAATACCCACACACACATTTCCCAGCTCAATAATATAGTGCTATACAAAGTAAACCATAAATAATACAGGTCTTTATTCATTCTACATTATTGTCAAATGAACAGAGGTGATATATCAAATTAAAAGATAATAAAAAGAACAAAATGCGTAACCATTTTCATAAATCAACATATAGCATCATATAGCAGCATGGCCAGTAGATTGTGAGGTATTTCTGAATTCATGGAGAAATTCACCACCCAAGTGTGGGGCTGCTCACCTCGACTGGGGATGTTGTCGGGAGGTGGAAGAAATACTTCGAGGACCTCCTCAATCTCACCAACACGCCAACTGTGGAAGAGGAAGAGCCAAGGGGTTCAGAGGGGAGTCTGGCAATCACTGGGGCTGAGGTCACCAAGGTAGTTAAAAAGCTCCTCGGTGGCCGGGCTCCGGGGGTGAACGAGATCCGCCCTCAATACCTCAAGGCTCTGGATGTAGTAGAACTGTCTTGGTTGACATGTCTCTACAACATCGCGTGGTCATCGGGGGCCGTACCTCTGGATTGGCAAACTGGGGTGGTAGTTCCCCTTTTTAAAAAAGGAGACCGGAGGGTGTGTTCCAACTATCGTGGAATCACACTCCTCAGCCTACCTGGAAAAATATTCAGGAGTACTGGAGAGGAGGATCCAGCCGATGGTTGAACCTCGGATTCAGGAGGAACAATGAGTTTTCGTCCCGGCCGCGGCACTTGACCATCTCTACACACTCTACATGATCGGTTGGGTCATGGGAGTTTGGCCAACCTGTCCACATGTGCTTTGTGGACTTGTAGAAGGTTTTCGACTGTATCCCTCGGGCTATCTTGTGGTGTTGTGCTCCGAGAATATGGTATACTGGACCCATTGCTATGGGCCGCTCGTTCTCTGTATTGCTGGAGCCAGAGCTTGGTCCGCATTGGTAACATGTCGAATCCGTTTCCGGTGGGGGCTGGACTTCACCAAGGCTGCCCTTTGTCACCAGTTCTGTTCATAATTTTTATGGATAGAATTTCTAGGCACAGCAAAGGTGTTGAGTGGTTCTGGTTTGGTGGCCATTGGATCTCGTCTCTGCTTTTTGCAGATGATGTTGTCCTTTTGGCTTCATCGAGCCGGGACCTTCAGTTCTTGCTGGAGCAATTCGCAGCAGAGTGTGAAGCAACCGGGATGAGAATCAGCACTTCCAAGTCTCAGCCAGAAAAGTGTGGAATGCACCCTTTAGGTCTGGAATGAGGTCATGCCCCAAGTGGAGAAGTATCTCGTGGTCTTGTTCACAAGTGAGGGAAGGATGGAGCGGGAGATTGACAGGCGGATCGGTGCAGCCTCTGCTGAAGAGGGAGCTGAGCCGGAAGGCAAAGCTCTCAATTTACCAGTCGAATTACGTTCCAACCCTCACCTATGGTCAC
>JAOUQZ010000002.1:8339872-8367630 GCA_028564935.1 Neosilurus hyrtlii
ATTATTCTCACTTTAACAGGTGAAAATAAACAAGTGAGATGGGAAAATCTTTGTTTTTCATTTAGTTGCCTAATAATGGTGTTACATTGTGAGATAATGGTGAGATATTCTCTAAGAAAGCCACTTTTACTTTTTTTTTTACACTTTAAACTTCACTTGTACTATTTAAATGTTCAGGTTTGAGGGTTTGTTAACATTATGGATTCACCAAGAGCACTGTATAGCTGTACAATAACAATTAATCCTCAAAAATATAACTTGCCTAATAATTGTGCACACAGTGTGTACACACACACACACACACACACACACGTGTGTTTACAAATAGATCTCACTCCATACCACACCACCTTTATTTTCTTAACTTATCAACCAAAAAACAGCCATAGTACCTCTTCCATTGGAATAACTTGAGAATAGCCACCTCCAGCTGCACCACCTAGTAAGAAATAGGTTGTGGTCATGTTACAAGATTTTCTAGCATGTCTCATCATTGAACGCAGACACATGACCTACCCTTGATGCCAAACGTGGGGCCTTGTGATGGTTGGCGTACACAGGCAAACACATTGTGATTGAGGTGAGCACCAAGAGCCTGCACTAACCCAATTGTAGTGGTGCTTTTCCCCTCACCAAGAGGTGTAGGAGTGATCCTACAAAACCAAAAAAAAGATAAACACAGTATTTACAAAATTGTTTCACATATAATTCCACTTTTTTGACCATAATTGAATGGACAACACAAAGCTAAATTCTCTTTGTTCCTCTTTACAAACTTACAGATAATTTACAGCTTACATACAAGTATAGATTTTTATATGCCTACAGTGAATTACAAAAATATTCCTACACCTGGAATTTTTCCACATTTTGTCACATTACAGCCACAAACGTAAATGTATTTTATGTGATAAACCAACAAAAAGTAGTGTATAATTGTGAAGTGAAAATAAAACGATACATGGTTTTGAACATTTATTGCAAATAAAAATCTCAAAAGTCTTGTGTGCATTTATATTTCACTCCCCCTCCCCAAGCCAATACCTTGTAGAACCAACGTTCACTGCAATTACAGCAGCAAGTCTTCTGAGACTGAAATTTTGGGTCATCCTTTGCAAAATAGCTCAAGCTCAGTCAGATTGGATGGACATTTGTGAACAGCATTTTGTTTTTTAAGCCTTGCCACAGATTTTCAATTGGATTTAGTTCTGGACTTTCGCTGGGACATTTTAAGACATGACTATGCTCTGACCTAAAATTCATTATATTGTATCTCTCTGGTTGTATGTTTAGGGTCGTTGTCCTGCTGGAAGGTGAACCTCCACCCCAGTCTCAGGTCTTTTGAAGACTAACAGGTTTTCTTCCAAAATTACTGCACAAATAGCATGTTGTATTGGTCAAAAAGTTCCAATTCTGGTCGCATCTGACCAGAGTACTTGCTTCCGCATGTTTGCGATGTTCCCCATATGGTTTATGGCAAACAGCAAACAGGACCCTTTATGGGTTTCTTTCGACAATGGCTTTCTTTATGACACTCTTCCATAAAGGCTAAATTTAATAATATGTATATAATAATAATATATAATAAAATGCGATAATCATCCTTCAAAGCATAGTCTTCAATATAACCAAGTTCAAATATCCATAAACAAACCTATGCATGCTAAAATTCTTGTTTAAGAAAGGCTTCCATGTCCAAGTTGTTGTAAAACAATGGAAAAATCCACTTATTTTTCTGATTTTTAAACTGCCTTGGTCACTGCTCAGGGTATTTCCTTATAATCCATATTCAGTACCAGAATACTCTCCCTACTTACAGAATCCCAGAAGGGTTCCCCGAATCATATAATGCTAAACCAATGAGACGCCTCAAAACAGACAATGACCCAGTGTAAACAAAACTCATTTCTTGCTAGGAAGACTGCACTAATGGGTTGAAAGACAGATTCATTTAGTTTATGGATGTTAGGAAGTTTCAAATGAGGATGTTCAGAAACTGGTTCTGTAACTGTAATTGCTATTTTCTTAAAAGTAGCATTTCCTGATTGGCGACATAAAAGTGGTGTAACTCAGTCCATTTTCATGCTATAATCATGTATTACACCTAATTTTCCAAATATATGAATAGCTCATTATGTCAAATTCTCTACTTAATACTCTGTTTTAGGTGACTTCTAAAGGCAGTTGGTTGCACATCCCTTTTATTGAGGGGTATCAGAGTAAAGGGGGTGAATATAACCACTTTTCAGATTTTTATTTGTTATAAAACTTAAAAACCATGCATAATTTTCCTTCCAATTCATAATTATTCTCCACTTTGCTGGTGCATCTCATAGAACCCCAATAAAATACATTTATGTTTGTGGCTGTAACATCACAAAATGTGGAAAAACTCAAGGGATATATAAATACTTTTGCAAGGCACTGTAAATGATATTTTCTGACATTGTTCTACAAACAAGATTTGATTCCTTACCCAGTAACCACTACATATTTGCCATCAGCCTGGGACTTCAGCCGATCAATAGTTTCCAACTGAACTTTGGCCTTGGTCTTACCATAGAGCTCAAATTCACCTGAGAGAAGCCCAATCTCTCTGGCCAGACGGTCAATGGGCTTGGGTATACCAGAGCGGGAAATAAGGATATCGCTGTGACAATGGAAAAATTAGGTAAAAGTCTCAGTAGTACTATGACAGACATATACAATGTTAGCTAAATGCTTATTTGAGCCACACAGAAACCTATGGTTTATTTAGAATTAACATATATAAAATATAATACATAAATATATTATCTTCTTCCGCTTAATCTGGGGTCAGTTCGTGGGAGCAGCAGCCTAAGCAGTGAGTACTTGTGAGCAACTTTTCCCAGTTGGACATGCCCAAAACACCACACCAGGGAGGCATTCTAATCAGATGCCCAAGCCACCTCACTAGCTCCTCTCAACGCAGAGGAGCAGCAATTCTACTCCTCCCAGATGACCAAGCTTCTCACCCTATCTCTAATGGAGAGCCCCACCACCTTACGAAGGAAGCTCATTTCATCCGCTTGTATTCGCGAACTTGTTCTTTCGGTCACTACCCAAAGCTTATGACCATAGGTGAGGGTAGGAACGTTGATTGACTAGCAAATTGAGAGCTTTGCCTTCTGGCTCAGCTCCCTCTTCAACATGATAGATCGGTACAAGCACCCCTTTACAGCAGACGCTGCACTGATCCACCTGTCGATCTCCCGCTCCATTCTTCACTCATTTGTGAAAAAGGCCCTGTGATGCTTGAACTCCACTTGGGGCAGGACCTCATTCCAGACCCAGAGGGTGCACCCTCTTCTGACTGAGAACCATGGCCTCGGACTTGGAGGTGCTGATTCTCATCCCAATCACTTCACACTCAGCTGTGAATCACTCAAGCGAAAAAGGACAACGTCATCCGAAAAAAGCAGAGACAATATCATATGGTCACCATTTGGTTTGCTAATCCAGAGGTATGGCCCCCAATGACCACGCGATGTTGCAGAGACATCCTACAACATCCAGAGCCCAGTGGTATTCAGGGGGATCTTGTCCATCACTGGAGCCCGGCCACTGAGGGACTTTTTAACTACCTCAGCCACCTCCCCCCCAGTGATGGGCAGACTCCCTCCCAAAACCCCAGGCTTTTCCTCCTCCATATTGAGTGTGTTGGTGGGATTGAGGAGGTCCTCAAAGTATTCCTCCCACCTCCCGACAACATCCCAAGTCGAGGTGAGCAGCTGTGTTTGTGGAGTACTGCTTTACCCTCTGGAGGTGTCGGCATTGGCGATAGTCCTCCCTGCAGCACATCTGGCTGCCTCAGGAGTCCCACAGGAATATCAGGACCCGATATTCCTCCTTCTTCAACTTGAAGGCCCCCCTCACCTCAGGTGTTCACCAGCTGGTTCTGGGCTTGCCCCCACGACAGGCACCAAAGACCTTCCAGCCACAGCTCCGGGCTGCCGCCTCAATAATGGAGACACGGAACATGGCCCATTAGGACTCTATGTCCCAAGCCTCCACTGGGATGTGGTTGTAGCTCTGCCAGAGGTGGGAGTTAAAGGCCCTTCTGACAGGAGACAGGAGACTCCGCCAAACGTTCCCAGAAGACCCCCTATCTCGAGAGGGGCTGGACATATAAAATATATTTATTAAAATGTTCATTCTAACTTGAACATACACTGCCCAGCCTAACAATAATTTTGTTGGAGTGCCATTAGCCTTGAATACAGCATGTAATCTCCATGGCATTGGTGCTTTAGTTCGTTGAGCAACATTAATGCAGCAAATAAATTAAGTCAGCTGACAAGGTTGTCATGACAATGGACTTTTTGTTTCCTGATAGTACAGATATAAAATTTGACTCAAATAGTGAGAGAGGTTCAGGGACCATAAAAAATTATTTTTTACATGTTTAAGCAGCCCAGGGTCCAAACCTTAATTCTAAAAAAAAGTCTGTGATGTGCTGGAGAAGACTTTATGGAGTGGTTAAATTTTCCCATCATCAATTCAAGATGTTGAGAAAAAAAATGGACCCAACTCTAGATTTTAATGAATGTTGTGATATTGCATAAGTTTGTTGAAAAGCTAAAGGCAGTCCAACAAAATATAACAGTGTACAACCATTTTTTTCAGCATAATTAACAATGCATTCTGTCCTGGGAACTATTTTTATTGCTGCATGAGTTCTGCAAGGGGAAATTTGGCTCTCCATTTAACCCATCCAAACTAAGCACTCACACTCTGAGCATTGAGCAGCCACATTGTGGAACCTGGAGAGTAGTTGGGGGTTAGGTGTCTTGCTCAAAGGCACTTCAGCATTGAAGGTGAAGGAAGGGAAAGGTGCTGCTCACTCCTCCAACTGCCACACGTTTTTCCTTGCCGGTTTGGGAATTGAACTAGCGACCTTTCAGTCCCAAACCCACTTTCTCTAACCATGAAGCCAGAGTTAACTCAATTCAACTTTACTGGTATAACACTTTTACAACCATTATGGTCACAAAGCCGATTTAAGAAGTAAACAAATTTAATAAAGAATTTAAATGAACAAGCCTTGAACAAGGCGGTGGTGGCAAGAAAAATTCCTTCAGATGACATGAGGAAGAAACCTTGTGAGGAACCAGATTCAAAAGGGAAACCCATCCTCATTTGGGTGAAACTAGATAAAAATATAAACCATGTAGCAAAAACTTTACTGTAGTTTAACATGAAGTCTACTTGGTTATCTGGGTATAATTGTAATGGGAATTGTAGTCCTAAATCATTTCAGTTATTTACAGTTATTCACATATTTCATGAAAAATAGTAACATTTGGAATCAGACACGTATGGATGCTAATATGAGTGTTTGTAAAAATAATTTCAGAATTAATCTAATATTAGAATTAGATGTTATTCCCTACCAAACACAACTTGCCTGATCCAAGGAACAGGCTTTAGGGAAGAAGCAATCATATGCAGCTAGAAGGCCAAAGTACTTACCACACGGAAATACTAGAAAAAACATTAAAACTATGGCTTATTTCACCATTTTTATCTGTGAGCCATTTTGATTCAAGCAATTCTCCATATCGTATGAAAGCTGAATAAAATAACTGTTTAATTATTCGTCTCTAAATATTTAAAGTAGAAAGTAACATTACTATGCTGCATGTGGTAATTGTGATATAATCATTCAAATTATCCGATTTCAATAATGAATATTTCAGCTTGCAGAACAATGTGAAGGATTATTGGATGATTGGAAATATTCAAACCTGGGAACAGGTCTTTGCAAGTTGAGCTTGGTAAAAGAGATGTTCCATCTGCCTGGCTCATGTGCTTGAAGAAAGCGCTTGGCACTCAGTACAGTATTCTAGGCGGGGAGCACAAACGATATCAGACAATACTACCCTGCCTAATACCAAGAAGACAGAAAACATCACAGATACCTGCATGAGCATTGCAACAGTCATAGGGCCGACTCCACCTGGTACAGGCGTGATGAAGGCTGCTCGCTCCTTGGCAGTGGCAAAGTGAACATCACCTACAACCCGCTTCCCACTTGACTTGGTGCAATCTATAAAAAAAAATTAAACACACATAGGCTTAGAGTGAAAATTCAACACTGGTTATAATGGTAAACAAGGTATACAGTACAACTGCTCTCATCTTGAGCTAGCATTGTTTTTCTTTTACCCTATTTTCTCCCAGTTTTTTACATGTTTCCATGGTAGCCATGTCACATATTAGACACTAACCAGAATGGACGAATGCTACTAGTGAAGTTCGGCAACACTTCCATTTACACTATCTACCCAATACACATACACACAGGAAGCAACAAGCAACACTTGATCATGTAAGGTCAGTAGTGAAAGGCCGCAAAATGAGCAATAACAGGCAAGAAGTGAGGTGGGTGGGTACGAAGTTAAACTGAGCTGAACTGTCAGGTGACACAATTTAAGTGATAATCAATTGACAGATGGCGCTAAACACAGTGTGAAAAATGCAAGTCGGTTACCTAGGCAACCGACAATTTGCATGCAAGTCTCTTTACTCAATAAATGCTCACTGTTGCCTAACATTGGTTTTCTAGTGTTTTAGTCACTGACAGGATAGAAAATTAATATTCCTCCCGTCCAGAGATAGCTAATGTATGCAACTGTCAAGATTATAACTTGCAATTTCCAAAGAACAGGGCAATTTTTTTTGTTTGTTTTCCCCCCTCGATGCACCATTCAGGAGCCCAAATGTGCATGTTTTTGTTTTTTAGTAGACATTGGCTTTTATACTACTATATGGTTAACATATGAGACCCACAGTCAGAAAAAACAAGCAAGCACATATTTCTCCTTCCATAGTAACCTGGAACATGGTTTATTCCACAGTCAATGACTACAGCACCCTTCTTAATCCACTCGCCCTTCACCATCTCTGGTTTGCCAATCCCGGTCACCAAAACATCTGCCTTTCCCACCTGTAGAGAAAAAAATCCATATTTTATTTATGCATAATCTCTGCATTAATACAATTTTAAATAAGGCTTGTACAATATAACAATATCTCCCCTACATGACTTTACACTGCCACAAAATCTAGCAAGGTTTATTGTCATTTTAAAATTTAACTTCAATTTTATTTTTACTGTTAGATCAGTAAAGTGCTATGTTTTTGTAAACAATCTCCTCATAAACACTCAAGTCAGCTAACCTATTTTGTCTATTCACAGCGTGCATGATTTACTGTAATCATACCCGAAATTTATTACAGATGACAAGCATCAAGCAGCGCTAGTGCAGTCAACAGATTCATACATGACACACATGAATCAGGTGTGGGTAAATCAACACTGCTATCTGATGGTGCCGGAACTTTGCTTATGTGAAATAATTTTGAACAGATTTTTATTAGATTGCTTGCTAATAATAACCACACAACAATAATAAAAGAACTGATTTTTCTATGTATTTGGAGGCTGAGACATGTAACTTTCTCATGCGTGAGGATGGGATGCCCAACTCCAAGCAAATAATTGAATACATAGTGTTTCTGGTGCAGACAAAAGATGTGCATCATGTATCTTACAGCAGTTTGTTCAGGTGTCATATTTAGAAGTTCACCTCAGCTGCCAGGTCTATAGTTTTTGAGTGGCAGGTGGTAACAGTGGCATGATTCCACAGGAGGAGGTCATGCATTGGTGCACCAACAATCTTACTGCGACCAACCACCACAGCCCTTTTTCCTGCCACAGATACACCTGTGGGAACAAGGCACATTAAATCAACCACATGGATATTTACACTTTTTCCATTATCCATTGTAGAAAGGTTAGTGTACTATCCATGATGCCTATATTTTCCTTTGATAATTTCTTAAAACAATACAGCAGGGACATAAAGTTTAACAATAAAAATGTTTTCAGATAAGTAGATTAGTAGCATCTTATAGAAATGGGGCTTTATTTATCAAACTGATCTCAAATTACTTTAAATAAACATGTCTAAATCTAAATCGCTCACATGAGCATTTAAACAATACATTTGATATTGTAACAGACACACAGTGCACATCCTACCTTTCATCTATTTATTTTAGTCTTTTATTATATTCCTATTAAACCCATTTCACAAATAACCTGAATTTTATTTTAATTTAAACTCAAGAAATGACACCCAATAAGGATACAGTTAGCATATGACTGCAATGTGCTGTGGTCACATTTATGCATTCTAAGCTTTGCCTTTTAAGCAGATTTCAAGGGGACTAACTCTCAGGAATCCTGTGGGTCATGGGATGCACTAGAGCAGGAATGGATTTAATTTTATTATTTATCACATGAGTGGAATGGAACATTTATTCATTTGCAGAACCACTAAATTCTATACCGGTTACAGGGAGGCTGGAGCCTCAGCCGCCCAGGGCGAGCCGACCTCAAAATCTCACCAGACCACCGCAGGGCCAATACACACACGCCATGGGGGCTATTTGGATCAGCCAATTAGCCTAAATGGGCATGTCTTTGGACTGCAGAAGGAAACTGGAATACATAGAGTACTTTGGTACTTTATTAATTTATTGGTGAACTGGAATTGGTCAGCATACGTATGTGACTACAAAGCAAATCAGTGTTACCTAAACACTGCATACCAACCCGTCTGTTTAATGAGCTCCATGCATCCATTTGGAGTGCAGGGAATGAAGCAGTCTCTGAGGTCACCACGGGCTAGTTTTCCTGCATTAATGCTAGTCAAACTGGAAAACAAAAACCATCATTTTTAATTTTTCTAAATGTCACCGTTATACACAGACAATTCAAGAACTTAATCCTAACTGATGATACAGATGGCAAAGATAGGTTAGGTTTTATTTATTTACCCATCTACATCCTTTTCTGGAGCCACAGCGTTGGTGACCTTTTCGGTGTCTATATGGTAAATGGAATCCAAAGGCAGCTGCACTATGAGCCCATGCACACTGCAGTTCTCATTGACCTCAGAGATACGCTGCAAGACCTGAGCATGTGTGTGGTCACAATAGGTAAAATGAGAAAATGTGATATTTTCTATGCTTTTCAGAATAGCATTATCCTGGAATTAAAAAAATTTCTAACATCTAATATGAATAACTGCTTTTATTAATTTTTTTAAGAGCATTTACATGTGTAACCTCTGTTTTATTGCTGTTATCTACACACAATTATTGAGAATGGACACATTATACTCTCACCTCTTCTTCTGTAGCAGTCTGTGGAAGCTGCATGTGCAGTGCATTGATTCCAATCTAAAAGGACAATAAAAAATAAATAAATAGTGCTTACATGAAAATAATAGTGCAAAAACTGCTAAAGGCAAGTCCAATAGTAAAACAATGCCAAATTCTCAATTACTAGAGCTCAAATTAGTTTTTTGGCCTGTCCAAATTCATTACCTCAGCAGCAGCTTTCAGCTTCATACTGATGTACAAGTTGGAATCTTCTCGGTTTCCCACCTGAAATACAGATATAATGTAATGATGTGTCTTTATGAAGCACTGCATTACAAATTAAATAAACAGTTAGGAAGGTTATTAAGGGGAAAAAAACATCTGAGATTGGCAAAATATTAATGTTGCAATATTATGAAAAAGTCATAATGATACAAGAATAAATTGATTGTCTATTGTGAGGAGAGGGCGCTGGCTGTTCACCGCTTCTCCGTGCTTTGTGCTTCTTGCTATTTTTTTTTTTACTTGCTACTTTTTATTGGATTTAATTCTACTTCTGTGCTATTAGATATTGCTGAGCATTTAAATGCCACTTCAATTGCATAAAGACTTAATAAGTTTTGAACAACGACTGCTGCTTTGGTCATAGACAACTAATCCTACTTGCTGCTGTTACCTGATTCGACTTCGGGCTAGCATTAGCTACAACAAACATCTGCCGTTCTTTAACAAAGTGCCTACATGCTGGATCTTTACTCTTTTGTTTGTGGGTTTTGCTTATTTCTCATTCTCTATGCCTATTTCTCATAATGTATACTTCAGCTTTACAACCGTATGCACAGGTACAACATTCAACCAACAACGCTATCACAACTCATCCACCTGGTGCCACAGTCCGGTGCTCACCATTGCAGCTACTGGAACTCAACTTCGCACCCAACATTGGAGTCATCGAGCAGCTGGGAATCCTCCGCCGACCCCGCTACATCCATAGGGGGTCCCGCTGATCGTTTGTTTGCACCAACAATGGGAGCTCTGTACCATCCCTGTGGTCCTGTGGCTCCTTCGCGCATTGACTACGTCACCAAAGCACTGTTACCATGGAGGCTAACAACAATAGCCTCTCAACGACCTGGCAGAGTAGAAATCTTTTCTGACACCTCCTACTTAAAACCCAAAAAGCCAGAAGGATTGTGAGGCCCCGCTTTCATGGTCTGTATTCATACTGAAAATCAAGATCAGGCGAGTTTTGCCCTTCTGCTCTACAGGAAGTTTCTGTCACTCATGGATCAGGTGCCATCTTCACAAGCCGAAAACATGAGAGCAGAAAGTCAGACCAACACAGTGACGAGCAGCAGGATGAAGACATGGACATGAGTGACTGATGGCATGCGCAGGAGCAGCACTCTGACTTACCTTTTAAATATGCAACATTTTATGGTTTAATGTCATCCACCCGTGGCGCCAGGTGAATGGCATTATGTGCCTGACGTCTACACAAGTTTAAATGAGTCCTGTCCTGCTGGCTACACATACTTGGAAAAAGCCTGCATCACTGGCTGTGGTGGAGGTCTGGCCATCATTCATTAGACAGGTGTGGAAATGATTCCCGTACCTCTTCCCAACTTGCCTACTTTTAAATGTCTGGCATTCAAACTCAATCACACACTCCCAATGACATTACTCCTTATTTATAGACCACCAAAGCAACTTGCAGGCTTTATTACTGAAATGTATGTACTTCTCTCAACCTTTTGCACATCAACCAATGTAATGATACTTGGGGGTTTGAACGTCCACGTGGATACTTCCTATAATTACTCTGCTGCTGAGTTTCTAGAACTCCTGGACTGTTTAAACCTTAGGCAGCATGTTGAGGTTCCTACTCACTCTAGAGGCCATATTCTCGACCTTATCATTACAGACTCCATTCCTATCTCAAACCTTGAAGTATATGACCTGGGTGTTTCTGACCATAAAGCAATTTTAACGGTTCTCCCTTTATCCTCATCACACTCCAAACCAAAGCACTGTACTCATTTTAGGAACATTAAGAATATAGTTCTTTCTGAACTATACTCTGACATTTAAAATCTTAATGGTCTAAACTTCCCCTCAGTTGATAAATCTGATGACAACTACAATAATGGCCTCCAAAATGTTCTGGCACCCATGCTCCTATTAGGTTACGCATGGTCACTTTCACTAAATCCGCCCCATGGTTCACTAGCGAGCTCCGGCAAATGAAAACAGCTGGACGTGCCCTTGAGCAACGCTACGTGTAAAGTCAACTAACTGTCCACAAGTTAGCCTACAGGGAACATCAAAAGCTTTACTCTAAAGCACTTGCTACTGCCAGATCACAATACTATTCAAACATAATCACTAACAATTTTGGCAGTTCAAAACGACTCTTTTCCGTAGTCAATCACCTGCTCAAACCTCAAGCCTATAACAGCAACAATTTAACAGTGGTGCAGTGTAACAAATTTATTTTATACTTAATCACAAAAATAGATAACATCTCTGTTCATCACCATCCCGCCACTTCAAGACCTGGGGCCTCATGTACAAAGACTTGCGTGGAATTCTTAGTGAAAAATGGCGTACGCCTAAATCCAGAAAATGTCAAACGCAAAAAATAATTCAAATGTATGAATCTGTGCGTACGCAAATTCAAATTCATTCATACAGACATTTCTTTTGAACATCCGAATCATTGTGGAATTAAGCGCACATGTAGGAGAACCCGACCCCTTCCTGTCCATGCCCACATTTAAATATGCAAATCATATTTAAATGATCCTAGCACTGGAGATTCCAGTCTTTGCAGGATCAGAAAACCCATACAATATGAGAAAGACGGGGAGGCGCGCAAGAATGTAGTGTTTGGCACGCTGTCCTCCGGCATTAACACCAAACGCAGGAGGTCTGAGTGGGAGAGTGTGTGAGGCCATGCTGTGTGGTCAGAAAGGCGAACACACGGAGTTAAAAAAGAAGTGGTCAGACTTAAAGGTGGCCATTAAGCGGAGGACGGGCTGCCCACCACCAAAGTATGACCCAATCCGGCGGGGGGAGAGGAGAGGAGGACCTCACCCCGCTTGAGCAGAGAGTCGCCTCGGTCATAGGTGACGCTGCTCTTTCAGGGGTGGTGGGAGCGCATGTGGGGTCTCTGATCACCCCCAAGCTCACAGCCCTGTAAGATACAGGTTCATGCAGAAATGTGTGCATGCTCTTTGGTTTGGGAAATTTAAGCATGCCAGTACAAGGGAGAGGATATCCAAGACTTTGAGTCATGTTTAAGTATGATTTATTTATTTTTTAAAACAGACAGTGAGACGGAGGACCCACAACCACAGACTCGAGGATTCCTCCACCATCCGCGGCGGCTCTGGGTCACAGAAACGGGAGATTCCTGCTGCCCGCCCAACTGGCTGTGTACTCCCCGCGCTGTGCTGTGCATCATTGGCATAAATGACCACATGCTCAGAGGCATCCACACAAATATCAGTGACTCAATAAATGCACTGGTGAATGGTTAAAATCACCCATCGCGCACAGTGCCAGCATGTAGTTCCCAACCATGCTGTTACTCAGGGTGTAGAAATCATGGTTGAACCAGGAAACCTCACCACAATATTAGTTAATAGCATTTGCGCATCACATATGAACTGTACAGTGATCGAATGAAAATGCTTCCTGTTGATATAAATTCATCCTGTGATGGTGCTTTTAATGCAATGTGTGTGCAGTCGACAGCGCCGATTACATTATGAAAACGGCTCTCACTGCAAAATGCACTTTAATCAACTCTGAGGACTAAAGTTCACATTATAAACAGTTTCCCCAGAATCACCTCTAAGTGTTGCCAAAGCACCAACAGCTGCAGAAACATGCATACACCAGCCATGAAGTTGGCGCGAAGCACCGCACATTTCCACGGACATTTCACTCTTGATACATCTGAACTTTGCCGTGGGAAAGGACATACGCAACGTTTTTGTGCGTACGCACCCTTTGTACATGAGGCCCCTGGCCTCCTCAAAACCTGAGTGCCTCTTCTTACAGTTTTCCACCACTACAGTGAGTGAAGTCCATGGCCTCATGCAGAGCATCCTTGGACCCACTCCCAAATCCCCTGGTAAAAGCAAATGCCTACATCATTAGTCCTCTTATAACCAATATCATTAATCAGTCCCTCCAGAGCAGTACAGTACCAAGAACACTTAAAACTGCAGGCCATTAGACCACTTCTCCTGATGTTATTGCAAATTATCACCCTATCTCCACCCTCCCATTTCTTTTGAAGGTTTTGGAGAAAGTGGACCTTGCCCAGCTCCAGGATCACCTTCAAACAAACATCCTTTTTGAAAAATTCCAATCTGGTTCCCGGTCAGCCCACTGTACAGACAGAGCCTTGGTCAGAATTACCAATGAACTCCTAGTCGCTGCTGGCAGAGCTCTCAGTCACTTCTCATCCTCCTGGATCTCACTGCCACTTTTGATACAGTTGATCATACTATTCTTCTACATTTCCTCCAGCACTTAATTGGATTCACCGGTGCTGCTCTGAAGTGGTTTAGTTCATATCTCGCGGATAGGACTGAGTATGTGGCCCTGGGAGATGTAAGATCATGGTCCCACACTGTTACCTGTTGGGGCTGACCCTTTTTAACATCTACATACTCCCAATGGGCCACGTCATTGGCAGGCATGGAGTCTTATTCCATTGCTATGCCAATGACACTCAGCTATATGTGAGATTGAACAAAACCTCCCTCAACCATCCATCAGCCCTCACTTCCTGTGTGGAGGAGATAAAGGCATGATTGTCTCAGAACTTTATGCAGCTTAACAGCACTAAACCTGAAGCCCTTCTTATTGGTACTCCCCACCAGCTAAGTTCTTCCAGTGTTAACTGTGTTTCCTTCTCTGGTCATAACATCCCCTTCTCACCCTCTGTTAGCAATCTGGGGGGTCACCCCCACCTGTCATTTGATATACATATCCACCACCTCTGTAAAACGGCCTTCTTTCACCTCAGGAACATTGTTAAATTTTACCCATTCCTCTCCCTCCATGATGCTGAGAGGCTAATCCATGCCTTTGTCTCCTTCAGGCTGGATTACTCTAATGCACTTCTGGCTGGGATTCCTGGCAGGAGCCTTCAGAAGCTCCAAAACATTCAGAAAAGCGCTGCCAGGATCCTGATGAGGGTGCATAAATACAAACACATCACTCCCATCCTCTGGACACATCACTGGCTCCCCTTCCACCTCCATATTGAGTACAAACTTTGTTTCTTCACTCATCAGTACATACATGGAAACGCCCCGCAAAATGTCAGAACTCCTCACACTACAAACCACAAGAAGATTCCTTCGCTCCACAAATACATTCCGCCTTTGCACTGCCAGGACTAAACTCCACACAATGGGGGACTGAGCCTCTGCTGCTCCTCGGCTCTGAAATACATCAGATGCCCGAGCCACCTCTACTGGCTCCTCTCAACGCGAAGAAGCAGTGGTTCTTGTCCAAGTTCCTCCTGGATGACAGAACTTCTCACCCTTTTCTCTAAGGGAGAGACCTGCCACCCTGTGAAGGAAGCTCATTTTATCCCCTTATATTTGCTTTCTGATCAGCTCTCTCTTCACCACGATGGATTGGTACAAGCTCCACTTTACAGCAGAGGCTGCACTGATCTGCCTGTCGATCTCCCGCTCCATCCTTCCCTCACTCGTGAACAAGACCCTGCAATACTTGAATTCCTCCACTTGGGAAAAGACCTTATTCCAGACCCAGAGGGTGCATTCCACCCTTTTCTGACTGACAACCATGATCTCGGACTTGGAGGTGCTGATTCTCATCCCAGTCGCGTCACACTTAGCTGCGAATCACTCCAGTGAGACTGACTCTGGCTCTTAGGACATGGAATGTCACCTCTCTGATGGGAAAGGAGCCTGATCTGGTGCATGAGGTTGAGAGATTCTGACTAGATATAGTTGGGCTCACCTCAACACATAGCTTGGGCTCTGGAACCACCCTTCTCAAGAGGGGCAGGACTTTATTCTCTTAGATATATTTACTAAAAATAGAAATTTTTATTCTCCCTGTAAACATGCCGTCTTTATTCTGAAAAATCACAGATTTTATTTACTATGGCCCTAATACTGACATACACATTGGAATGGTATCAACAAATTAACTAAATCGTACTTAGAATGTACTAACACTCTACTAATATCCCAATCTGTGTGTACTAATTTGCGTGTGCAATCTACAATTTTGCGTGCGGTGTGGAACCGCAGTTCGCTAGTGATTTACTAAGAATGATTGCGTAAATGGCAACAAGTGCAAATGTGTTGGAGACACACCCATTTAAACTAGGGGATTGCGTGTTTCATGTTTTGCACCATGGGGCATTTGGAGCGCAAAACGAAATCCAACCTTACAGAATTAGAGGTGTTGGAAGATGAAGCCAATAAACACTTAAATGAGCTACAGCAAAGAAATCTGATGATTGAAGGAACGATCTATGGGAGAAAATCTGAAATCTGAAAAAGTAAATGCTGTTGGTAAATCGATGCGAACAGTGGATTAGTAGCGAAAAGAAGACATCAAGGCATAATATATGATTTTGGAGGACTTACCCTAATTCAACGTTAATGAGACTGAAGATTTCGTTTGATAAAATGTTTATATGAATTTAGAAAGTGATTCTTTTTTCAAAAAAAATGTTGATTTGCTTAATGTTCCTCCAACAGCTCCAAAATGGCAAGGCTGGATAGGTGATGTTTTAATGACCGTTTCCTCATTTACTCCAAAAAAGTTCACACGAGGGTGAAAAATGGGTTCTCTGCGTTTCCTTTCATCGTTTCAATGTCTCCTTCTCGCCACAATAACTGCAGCCTTGTGTGTGCAATTACGCATACAAACCATTTGCACCTCCCTTTGAGACGTGTTAAATATAGACACAGTTTTTACTGGCAAAATTGCATTCAGGTTTGGTAAATCGCATTGCACGTGCTAAAATAATATATTTACATTTTCTCCTCCCAGCACAAGCACAATTGCGTGTAAACGCCCCATGTTGCATATTCATTGCAAAAAACATACTAACTGGATGCAGACGTGCTATTTTTCACCTTTGCAAGACACAATCCTTAGTACACGTTAGTAAATCAGTTTGTACATTTTTTTTGTGTGTGCAGTGAGTTTGCACACATTTTTATACACACAAACCATTAGTAGATCCAGCCCTTGTTGTATTATTTGCTGCTTTTATTCTTAGAAGACACATTAAACAAATAAACAAAACAAACACAGCAGTCATTATTTTCTCTTAATATCACTAAAAAGTCATTAAGTTTATTATTACCTAATTCAAATTCATTCAGGTTCATTTATACTAGAGAGATTTATCTTCTATTCATTTTCTAAGCCACTTAATGTGTAAACTAGTGAGCATTTGAAGCATCAAGAAATGAATCACTTTTTGACACAATGGGCTGGAAAGCTACACGAGGCCATCACTAATAATTGGTGATAGTTGACACTGACAATGCACAGCAATAAAAAAAAAAAAAAACAAAAAAAAAAGATTTAAACAGATTTATTATTCATAACAAAACTGAAACCAAAAACTAGAGATCCCTACACCACCATTCAGGCTCAAAAAATAAAAACAACCTAATTCAGGTAGGCAGACAAACCTCAATTGAGCAAAACAACACCAAACATTAACAGGAGCATGGAACATGAACTCAGTAAATGGATATCTAAATTAACAAGGCAGGTGGTACATATGAAGGAAGAAATCAGCAAGTAAAAAGAAAACTTGGTGTTAACCTTTCCTGCTTTCACACTAATATGTACTTGGGAAAGGCAGGGGAATGTTATTTATTTTTCTTTTCCAGAACTGAAGTTGATTCAGCCCTTAAAGGAGCTGTGCCACTCTTATAACCCCAGGCTCAGACGCCTATCAAGAAAAATATCCATTGGAAGCTCCACATTTAGGCAGTGCCTCAATCTAGACATAAATTTTCATAGAAAATGTGTCTTGCACTCAGAACTTGGGCTAAAAAACTGATGTTTATCATTTGTGCTAGCTTTCTTCATTTCCACATTTTATTTATTTCTCTTAACATGGATGTTGCACCTGGTGAATAATTAAATGGATTATAAATTAACAAACAAATTAACAATTACATAAAATACAGTCACAAGCAGGAATTCCACGGTCTAAGCATCAACATGCTAATTTCCTGGGGTCCTAAAATAAAACAGTGAAAAGGCTTTACGTACCAAGTTATGTGTGGATCTGTCCAACAGATAAGAAGCAAATAAAAAATTAAATATTAAAAAAATACATTATGTCACAATTACAATTTACAATTCAGTTAGTTCATACCCTAAAGGCCCTAGAAGGGCAATTTTTTAATCAGCTGAAGTCACGGTTCATGATGTGTTTTTAATATATTTACAAATTAGACTGCTTTCAAATTTAAAGTATCCTGTCAATAAGGCCTTGTCATTTAAGACATTTTTTTATAATGATTGATGAAATGGTGACTGATTTGGATCAAACTGCAGAATATTTTGGAAATTATGCAAATTCATTGGATGTTTTCCTTCATTATGTAGACAAGGATTAGTAAAAGGGTATTAAGTACTTAGTTTTGTGATGATCAAGCCAGCAGTGTGGAAGTAAATAAGAATTAAGTGTAAATGAAAATTTACACAAACACAGACAAAAACAAACATATTACCATTACCATGTGACTGGCATGACTTTGATATAATAGCTTTTTTTATTTTTTTGGTGCAATTCTGTTTTTAATTTGAAATAACCTGCTAATAAACCTGTGTTATTGTGATACCTCGAATCTCTTACAAAGCCCCACAGTTATGGAATAAACTTCCAGTTAATGTTCGGGACTCAGACACATTCTCCGTTTTTAAGACTAGGCTTGTTTAGTCAAGCATTTTGTTAATAGCCTTTTATTAGGAGATCTGGGGTTCTCAGGCATACAGAGTTCTAGTTATGATGTCAGTCATTTATGATGGAGGCCCAGCTTGCACTCACCACTAATAAACCTTTAACCATTACATTGTTATGAGCTTGTTTTCCTAACAAGCTCTCTCTCACTCTCCCTCTTTCTGTATTTTGGTTGAGTATCAGTAATCCTGATCCGGACCTCCTCAATCCCACCAACATGTCCTTTGTGGATGGCAGTTCACATTAAAAAAAAAAGGGGGGACCGGAGAGTGTGTTCCAACTATCGTGTAATTACACTCCTCATCCTATCCAGTAAAGTCTATTCAGGAGTACTGGAGAGGAGGATCGAACCAATCGTTGAACCACGGATTCAGGAGTAACAGAATGGTCCTGGCTGCAGCAATCTAACAGTTCCACATACTCTACAGGATCCTGGAGGAGGCATGGGAGTTTGCCCACCCTGTCCAAATGTGGTTTTTGGACTTGGAAAAAGCTTTCGACAGTGACCCTCAGGATATCTTGTGGGGTGTGCTCCGGGATTATGGTATAACGGACTTAGCGTTGCTAAGGGCCATTCGGTCTCTGTATTGCCGAAGCTGAAGCTTGGTCTGCAATAGTAACATGCCGAATTCGTTTCCAGTGGTGGTTGGACTCGACCAAGGCTGTCCTTTGTCACCCCTTCTGTTCATAATATTTAGAATTTGAATTGAATAGAATTTGTAGGCACAGTCAAGGCTTTGAGGGGTTCTGGTTTGGTGGCCATAGGATCTCGTCTCTGCTTTTTGCGAATGACGTTGTCCTTTTGGCTTCATCAAGCGAGGACCTCCAGCTCTCGCTGGAGCAATTCGCAGCCAAGTGTGAAGTAGCTGGGATGAGAATCAACACCTGCAAGTCTGAGGCCATGGATCTCAGCCGGAAAAAGGTGGAATGCACCCTCCAGGTCCGGAATGAGATCCTGCCCCAAGTGGAGGAGTTCAAGTACTTCGAGGTCTTGTTCGTGAGTAAGGGTAAAGTGGAGCTTGTACCCGTCCGTTGTGGTGAAGTGAGAACTGAGCCGGAAGGCTAAGCTCTCAATTTATCAGTCGATTTACGTTCCTACCCTCACCTATGGTCACGAGAATTAGATGGTGACCAAAAGAACAAGATTGCGAATTCAAAAGGCTAAAATGAGCTTCCTTCACAGGGTGGCAGGGCTCTCCCTTAGAGATAAGGGTGAGAAGTTCTGTCATCCAGGAGGAGAACGGAGTAGAACCACAGTTCTTTCGTGTTGAAAGAAGCCAGTTGAGGTGGCTTGGGTATCTGATTAGAATGCCTCCCAAACGCCTCCCTAGTTGGTTGTTTTGTGCATGTCCAACCGGGAAGAGACCCCAGAGTCGACCCAGAACACGCTAGAAGGACCATGTCTCTTGGCTGGTCTGGGGATGCTGGAATAGCTGGAGGAGGTGGCTGGGGAGAGGGACGTCTGGACCTCACTGCTTAGGATGCTGCCCCCGCGACCTGACCCCAGATTAAGTGGAAGAAGATGATGGATTAGGACTACAATTCCCATTATAGTTATAAGATAACCAACTGGACTTCATGTTAAGCTATGGTGAAGTTTCTGCTACATGGTTTGTATTTATACTTGGTTTCACACAAATGAGGATGGGTTTTCCTTTCAAGTCTGGTTCCTCTCAAGGTTTCTTCCTTGTGCTCATTTGCTCATTGGGGCTGTATATTTTTAATAGAGAAATGTTTAAACGCTTTACCAAATTAATTTTTTTTTTTTGCCATACTGTATTAATACCGCACGGGAAATTATTGACTCTGTATTTAACCCATCCAAAGTGAGCACACACAAGAAAACAATGAGCACACACTCGAAGCAGTGTTCTGCCACACACTGGGGTGCCACCACTGGTGATAATTCCAGATTACGCGTGTGCACCTTTTTGTGTTACCTGGACCTTTTCTAACATTACTATGGTCTCCATTTGTAAATACAAGCTGGAAACCCATAAAGACAGGGCATTTAAGGTACAAAATGACACGATGAAAGAAATTCCTGAAAAAAAAAATAAAAATAAAAAAATAAAAAAATAAAAAAAAACAGCATCTTCAAAAGTATTCACCCTAGAGAGATGGGACTGGGGATTCAACGTTAACATTATTTCTTATTTCCAGGTGCTTGTAGCTGATGAAGTGCACAGTGCACAGAACTATTAGAAGCAGAAAGTAGAGACAAAAATCTCACTCTCTTGGTACAGAAACTGGTCAAGATCCTCAGGGTGTATCTCGATAAGGCCTTGAGTGGTGCCAGCGTTACCTGTGCAGACTTTGATGCTGCAGTAGCGGTTCTTGGCGACACAATGTAGGAATTCTGAATGTAATTTGATGGTCATTCATGATATACATGTACAAATTAACATTTCCATTTTCCATTTCTATATAGGTAATTGTTTGTATTAGAATTTATCATAATTTTCAATGTAAATATCATTACTTTTAAGCCATGTTTTGAATTTTGATCATTCGTACCAAAATAATCTCAAAGGAGTGTAGTATTGAAAGTTATTTGACTTATTTCACAAGGAGTCATGTACTTCGATAACATTATAATTTCTAAATAAAGGTAAATGCTTTGAACTTTAAAGCATGTAAGTAATATGTAGTGTTTTTTGTTTAAAGTAATATGTAGTGTTTTGTTTGAAGTTATTTTCATTATTATACTTTTTAATAGATAATAGATCTCTATCAAAAAGAACAGGTTTCTGTGTGGGTTTGTGACTTCATCATTTGTGATTTTGAAGATATTCTTTGAAAAAAATGGTTTTATGCCAATAACTTAAAATCGGTTACAATTAGACATATAGTTGAATATAAACATGTAGTTTCTGGTTTTTTTAAGCCCAATTATAAGAGTGTAGGTATAACCATTCTCGAGATATTGATTTTCAGCATAATTCTGCTTTTGACGCTGTATGTCGTTTCTTCAAAGTCTCTGTCAATATGGGTTTTTAATCCCATATGACCTATACTATATACCAATTCTAATTGTTTTCATGTATATTTTTACTTATTGTGCACACAAGATCAATCTGACGACATTTTGAAAATAACCTTCTATTATTAAATAAACCTTCAATTATCTGTAACATCTTACAGGGACAGAAAGTACAACATGAGGTAACGGTAATTCAGACAGGCATCACTTTCCTCACCTTGCAAGTACATAGCTGGATACCATAACCAAAAATAACATTTTATTGACTTTGGATGAAGTCAAAAATCAAACTTAATTTAATTTAAATAGTATATTAAGACATGCTGAAAGTTTTCTGCTGTTATGGTGGTCATGTGACAGGTAAGCCCTGTCTTATGGATAGGAACTTACAACAACAAAAATTCAATAAAAATTCGAGGGTTGTGTAACAATAATAATGAGCCCAGCCATAGTGATGATGATGATTCTTCATGTAACTATGAGACACATGCCTCGAGTTCAGTAGACAGCAAACAAACTCGGTTCCGTGCACTGACCTGTAACACCACCAAGCCTGGTCTGAAGTTTGGGTCTTGAGCCTTCATTTGTTCCACCTCCTTCTTCAGCCTCTCTCGCACCTGGCTGCATTGCAAAAAATAAATACAGTTTAGTCAATTACTAAGTCAATGAAATTCATACAAAGTTAGAACCTAAAGTTAAAACTGAAGTTTTTTGAATTCTCTCTAAAAGCATAGCAACCTGAATAAATTAAATGAATAGTTTTCATGTAACATGCAATCTACAAATGACTCTTCAAGATTTATTTGGTGATTAAATTCTCAGTTTACATATTTTACTTCAAAATTCTCTTTTGACATGTCAGTCCAATTCATTTTACAGGTTCCTACATTACCCACAGTGTCACCTGATTACCTGCTGATAGCAGGATCATTCCAGTCAAATTCAACCAGTGGCTCCATATATTAACTTGGAATAGTTTTTGATAGACCACAACTTTATATCTAGACAACATAGAAGTCTGAAACTTATTACAAATTTTTGCCCTAGCTTTCAGGATCTGATGTAGAAGGTTTCTTAGAGATATAATATTTTCTACTACATAACGATCCATATCTTGACTATATGAATGGCAAATCTTAATGCCTCAACTCAATTCCTATTTTACCTGGTTTTTCGAAAAGATCTAAAAAAGTGACTAAATTGACATAGTATTCTACACATATTTATTGTATAAATAGGAATTTTCCAACAAATTCTGAGACAGTCAATATGGAGGTTATATGATTTAGTTGAGTTGACATGGAATGAGTCCTCACTTCTTCAGGGGATTTGTGCAATCATTTAATCTGTCCAGTTCTCTCTCCGCTTATCCCATTGCACAAAAAACAATCAGATTAACTGTTTCCACACATGCAGATTATACATGTTTCTTCTCAAAATGCAAGCAAACCTATTACTGTGCTTTTTTTGGTTGTTAAGCTTAAAATAAACTTTTAAACTTGTACTTCAAGATTCAAACACATCTACAATTCGTATACATTAAATAACACAATTAGAAAAACTCCTAATCAAAAGGTTCCCTTCCACATTACAATGAGTATATCAACAAGTTTAACTCTGGTCATTCTAATTAAATAAACTTGTTACTGTTACAGAACTGCAATTATTTAAGCTAACCATGACTAAGCATTAAATTACAGTACAATCCTGTGGCTCAGTATTAACTCTGGGTTCATGCTGGCTGTCGGTATGTCGTCGTCGGTAATAGGAACAGCCTAGTGGTGAACGATATGTGTGACATTCAGCCACATAGGCGAAAGCACATTTGCGAATATTAAATTTAGTACGTAGTAGTATGTAGTACACAAGTGTGCAGCCGTAATCCCATAGATTGGTTACTGAACATATGAGCTGCTTGACAACAGAAAATATACTGAATTTATTTTGATTGGACAGAAATTCTGAGCAGCATACACATGCATGTAGGGGAGGGGTTTTCGATGATAAAGCATCTGCCCCTTTTACCCTTGATAGCCTTGGTGTCCTTTTAAATTAAAGCATTTATTTGCTTACAATTATAAAAGAGTATCAAAACACAAATAATATATATATTTAAACTTAAAAATGGCACCCATATGATAAAGAGCCATCAATTTCTAACATCATCTGTTTGCCCATACACTTCTCTGAATGAAGAGCCTTTCAGCCAATAGAAATTAAGTGCGCGTTCACACAGCCAATAGCCGTCAGTGAAAAATACAGAACATAAAAAGCTACTGTAAGATAAGTTTAGTCACTGTATAATAATTATAATCATACATATTCATCTGTCAATGTGCAACTCAAATAATCAATATAGGTGCAAGTGGTAATGAAGTGGCCTCGTACCTCCGGGACAAGAACCTGTGGCACATCGTCAAAAAATAAACAGGATGCTTGTCAAATATGAAGTTTGGGGCCAATCAGATAAAGCATGCATAAATTACATCACCTTCCATGTTCATATTGAAATTGGACCCACTGCCACCGAGACCTTCGAGTAAACAACACAATTCTCAGAATTGGCCATCTGAAAAGATGCATGATTCTCCTGATCAAATTTAGAGTAGATTGGGTCAACCTGTTAGAAAGAGGACACCAAAGTATAAAACAGGACTTTTCCTGTTGCCAGTAGATGGGGTTAGAACTATATTTGAGCACTGGTATGTGTTTATATTTATGCTAAAACTAGTAAAAAACCTGTAAAATTCAATGACAATTGGACAAAATTTGTTTAAATTATAGCATCTTAATGCACCTTCCAGTTTCTTAGTGAGAAAAAAAAGGTGAGGCGCTGCTACAACCATGCGCTAGAATGAAAACTCAAACTTTTAATAACTTGATTCTCTAAGCATCTAGACTGTAAAGCCCGTACTGAAGTTTATCAGATCGATTCTGTAGGTCAAATTAGTTAAAACATTTCACCTGTTCAGGCAAAATGAGTCTGAATGATCAAAACACGGTTGAAAGGGAAAATTTTACAATGATATCAATTTGTTGAAATATCTTAAAAACTGAGGAAGTTATAAACATTTGAAGATTGTTGAATTACCTCAATCATTCGAAGAAAAACAAAAAAGTTCATTTAAAGTTTTGGCGTTGTTCTGATCTGATTTGTTACTGTATCTTCATTCTAGCGACAGAAAACTTGGCAGGTCATTTGGTTAAATCTTTTCCCATAATTTCAAGATAAAATGAAGAAAAGGAGATGTCAAAATTCTAATTTTAATTAAATTTATTAAACTTCAATTATCTGTACCAGTTTACAGTGACACAAAGTACAACATGAGGTATCAGTACTTTAGAATCTGAGGAAGGAACTGGGTATAGGAACCAAGGTAATTTTCCACAAAATCATCCATTCCTGTTGAGGAGCTACTGATCGCAAATTGCACAGAGCTAAGTCAGCTAGCGAGTTTAAAAGAAGGTGATCTGACAGAGCCATTGTCCTGATCAGACAATAAATAAATCTCTACAAACCATACAATTGTTTCAGGCATTGTACCTCCAAAATTGAGTTTTATGAGACACAAAATTCGACACTTTTTGATGGAGGATTGGATAACTGAGCTTTACTGAAGTTTTCAATTGGCACTGTGAGGGCACTAGTTTTCTAGTGGGCATTTTGTCACACCCATGTGTCAGAACCACAAAATATTTCATATTAACTGTGTCCCTTCCAGCATGCCAAAGTCAGACACAAGGAATTCTTCACATTTCTCACATTAGACCGACCTCACTGCTTTTCCAGAAAGCCCCGGTTCAAACGGTTGTATTTGCAAAATATTGAGTTCTTTAAACTTCGCTAAGGAATTCTGAGATGCAAAAGGTAAAAAGGCGCTTAAACGATCACAGGAAACTTTAACATGTTTGTGTTCAGAGTGAGATTGTTATTAAGCACTTGGAAGTTGGGCATCTGTGTTACTGTATGTGTGATATGAAACTTTATTATTATTATTTTAGATGCATGTATAAATGCATCGTACAGCTCATTACAATCTGTTAAAGTAATTTGATCATCCATGAAATATTAACTAACCTTAAGATTTCTTATTAACGTAAAAGGCGCTTCTGGAACATGTGAGTCGTTTCCTCAAACGGGGCGGAATCAACGCTGAAGCCTTTATACAGTGCTCAGCATAAATGAGTACACCCCACTACATTTGTCAGAAACCTTAAGTTTCCTTTTAGAATCAACATTTTCTAGGAGACACTGTACTACGAAATACTCCCACAAATTTGGGCTATTGATTGCAAACAAGATTTGTTAATCCTTATGTGGGGCTGCATGAGTGCTGCGGGTGTTGGGGAGCTGCATTTCATTGATGGCATCATGAACTCAACAATGTACTGCGCTATACTGAAGGAGAAGATGCTGCCATCACTCCGTGCACTTGGTCGTCGTGCATTTTTCCAACACGATAATGATCCAAAACACACATCTAAAGCTACTGTTGCATTTCTGAAGAAGAACAGGGTGAAGGTGACTGAATGGCCAAGTATGTCTCCTGATCTGAACCCAGTCGAACACCTGTGGGGAATTCTGAAGCGACAAGCTGAGCATCACTTACCATCCAGACTCTAAAAGAGGTTATTCCTGAAGAATGAAAAAAAGATAGATGTTGCAATATGTCGCCAACTTGTTCATTCCATGCCTAGAAGGCTTGATGCTGTCCTTAAAAATCACGGTGCTCATACAAAATACTAGATGTAGTAGTTTTTTTTGTGGGGTGTATTCATTATTGTGTCAACCAATTTGAGTAGAACTGAAGATTTTGTGATTTAAGTTATATTACTAAACTTAATTTCATGTTATGGAGTTAAATAAGTGTTCAATAAAGCTCAGCCTTGTGAAAAGTTTTGAAATTGTTCTTTTGTTCATTGAGCTACTAACTAAATTCATACTTTTTAAAGGGGGTGTACTCATTTATGCTGAGCATTTTATATACACAGTATGTATATCTGAATCAGTGAGTCGAGTCTTCTCGGAGTCGGTTCCCAGCTCGCCCGAACACTGCGGTTGATATTTGGGGATCCAGTCCTCTCACAGGAACTTTATGAAGCTTAATCCATACTCTGTGGACTTGCTACAAAATTCCATTGAGCATGTGTCTCGTTTTCCCTTTTTTTCCTGCACGTGAGGACCGTTTTCAGCCATACTGGAAATGTTTTCACTTCCACACTTTTGCCGAGCCCAGTGTATGAAGTTTCACGTACCACGTGACCTGACGTGACCTAGTTTAGCCTGTTTGGCAGCCGTGGGCTTGAAGTGACGGGAAACACAAAATTGAACTCAAATATCACAGTACATAAAGCTGTGATAGATGTTGGAACTAAAAGGTTTAGTCACCATGAACTATTAGCAACAAATACATGACTAAATATTTTATAAAAGACTGTACCTTTAAGAGTTTACTGAGTCAATTTGGCATTGATCAGGACCAACCTCTTGCACATGCACATGAAAATATACATGTGGATTTTTGAAATATTTCCTTTATCCACAAGGTGGTGCCATCACATTTACCAGACATTGTAATATCAATATATTGAGGCTGTGACTTATTTGACTATTGTGACTATTATAGAATTTTGATATTGAACTATGATTGGATCACCATCAGACCCCACAGAACTCGATCACGTTACCGAGTGCTTGGAGTCAAATTTACGCTAGATAATGTAGCTAGATTTGTGCTAGATAATGTAGCTGTAAATTGTGCTAGATAATGTAGCTCCTCTGAAAAAAGAACCAATCAGAGAGAAAAAAATGGCGTCAAACTAAATTAACAGTATTCCAACTAGCATGTAGGGAGAGTCTCCTTAACTATAAAAAAAAAAAGCTCTTAGTGCTTCTAGAGCAATATATTTCTCAAATCTAATAGAAGACAAAAATAATCCAAAATACTTATTAATATTGTTGCAGAATTAACTAAGAATAAGACCATAAATAAAACATGCAGACCGTCAACCTATAGTAGTGATGAGTTCATGAAATTTAATGTTACAATTGAAAATATCAGGCAAAAAAAATAGATTCCCTAAACTTAGTCAGATATGTCATATTCTAAAACGGTAAACAATAATACACCACCATTAGATCAGCAACTGGAGAGTTTTAGCCCCATTCGGGAGACAGAACTATTCACATTAATTTCTTCATCTAAATCATCAACCTGTGTGTTAGATCCATGTTTCTTTAAACAGGTACTACCAGAAGTGATCAACCCTTTATTAACTATAATTAATTCTTCCCTTAGCAGTGGTTATATACCTAAATCCTTTAAACTGCCAGTTACCTTTTATCTCCAAAATCCTAGAAAAAGCTGTAGCGCAGCAGTTATGTTCATATCTTTGTAAAAATAACATTCATGAAATGTACCAGTCAGGATTTAGGCCCCATCATAGCACAGAGACAGCACTCGTTAAGGTGACAAATTATTTACTGGTGGCCTCTGACCACGGTTGTGTCTCTCTGCTTGTGTTGCTTGACCTTAGTGCAGCCTTTGACACTATTGATCATACAATTCTCCTTGATAGACT
>JAOUQZ010000002.1:8395658-8412365 GCA_028564935.1 Neosilurus hyrtlii
GAGTGAATGAGTGATTGAATGATTGAGTGAGTGAGTGAGTGAAGGAGTAAGTGAGTGAATTAGTGAATGATTAAGAGAGTGAGTGAGTGAATGATTGAGTGAGTGAATGAGTGATTGACTGAGTGAATGAGTGATTGAATGATTGAGTGAGTGAGTGAGTGAAGGAGTAAGTGAGTGAATTAGTGAATGATTAAGAGAGTGAGTGAGTGAATGATTGAGTGAGTGAATGAGTGATTGACTGAGTGAATGAGTGATTGAATGATTGAGTGAGTGAGTGAAGGAGTAAGTGAGTGAATTAGTGAATGATTAAGAGAGTGATTGAGTGAGTGAATGACTGAGTGAATGAGTGAGTGAATGAGTGAATGATGAAGACGGCCCTCGTGGTTGCTCTGAGACTGGAGAGAGAGAGAGAGAGAGAGAGAGAGTGAGAGAGTAACAGGAGGCTCTTTTCCTTCCTCTCGGTTACTTTGAGGAGTGTAACTGGTGTTTATGAGTGAAGCGTCGCTTAATTACAGAGAGAATGAAACCCCGCGGCACTTAAACGAGGGGAAATAACCGGCGTGCCGTCTGAACGCGTCGTGTCGGAAACTCGGTCCACGCCATGGCGAAGCAGTACGACGTCCTGTTCCGACTCCTGCTTTTAGGAGACTCCGGAGTCGGGAAAACCTGTTTACTCTGCCGCCTCACCGACAACGAGTTTCTTTCACCGCATATTTCTACTATAGGTGAGAACCGGGACATTCATACGGCTTCAATTCCATGAAACTGGTGGAAAGAATCTGGTGATTAACTGGTGCATGTTTATAGAAACCCGTTTCCGCCATAAAGTCTGTGAAATTGTAATAATTTTTTTCATAATGACGCAGTTTCAGACCTTTCCTCTTAATTACGGCTCTCTCATAATCTCCTAATTTCTGATTTTAGGTCTTATCGAGCTCAGACCTAATAATGGTTGGAATTTACTCTCACTATCTCACTCTCTGCCAGACCATCACATGGTAACCATTCCCACCCCCACTCACACCGAGGGGCAATTTGGAACAGCCAATTAGCCTGATGTGCATGTTTTTGGACTGTGGGAGGAAACCGGAATACCAGGAGAAAACCTACCTAAGCAAAGGGAGAACATGCACCACACAGAAATGCCTGGGCCCGGTGATCGAACACAGGACCTTCTTGCAGTGAGGCGGATGCTCTAACCACTATGCCACCGTGACCCCAGTAGGCATCCCATAATGAGATATTAAAGGGGCCCTTTCACTTCCCAGCTATAATAAATAAACCTGATATACAGTGTTATCTCTTAGAACTGAAATGAAATCGGATCACTTCAGGAAGTGGTGAGTGCCATGCAAATCGCATTGCCGCTGAACTACTCGCCAAATCGCCTATTTTACACGGTGTATGGAAGCAAATAGAAAATCAACGGAACCTTTAAGCTCTGATTGGGTAACGCTTGAATGTCGTCATGCGAAAGTTCAGCTCTGTTGAACTCCATGCCCACCCACTTTGTGTCGTTGAAAAAGTTCACCTCCTGTCGCTCATTTCACTGGCGATCTTTGACTGTGCATGGTTGCGCACTTGCTTCTCATCACCTTCTGTGTGAATGTGACCTTATTCTTGTACGCAAGTGTGAGTGACCTGAAACATGCATGATAATATTCAAAAACAGTGATATTTGTTACGCTGCAATATTTTTTTTATTTCTCTTGAAATTTTGTCTTCTTCAGATTCTTAAAGAGGAATTAAACCTAAAGTTAAAATAAAAGCTTGTATACATCATATAGGTCTTTGCACATCAAAATGCAGTATTGTTATTATGGTCTTTTTCATGAAGAAAAAACGAGTAATAAATCCTCATACGAGGGGCGCCATTGTACTGCGAAAAAGTGACACGTGATTCACATAGAAAAAGTGTTAAACAAGGAAGTGTTGTGCATTTAAATGCTCTTAGCTTTATATCATGCCTCTGGTAAATGAGCTAACGCTAAATCCTCATACAGGGGCAACATCGTACTGCAAAAAGTGGGGCGGGAGTGTCGTTGCAGTAACAGTTCTGCATCAAATGTATATTATATGCATTTGTGTGTATATATTTTATATATATGTGTGTGTGTGTGCGCACCCAGGAATCAAACCCAGGCCTTCTTGCTGTGAGGCAGATGTGCTATCCACTGCGCCACCGTGCCACCCATGATTTATTATGATTATATTATTTATTCATCATCTTTGTTTTAACAGTATTCTACACAGTTCATTGTATAAAGATCATTTTGGGTTTTATTTTAATTGTTTGATCCTGTGTGTCTTTCCTCAGGGGTGGATTTCAAAATGAAAACAATAGAGGTCAATGGAATCAAAGTGAGAATACAGATATGGTGGGTGAGATGATTGTTATACTTCTAGTCTTAATTTAGCTATTAGTAAATGAAGATTAGCTCCGCCCATATGTCTGTCTTCTACAGGGACACCGCTGGACAGGAGAGATACCAATCTATTGCAAAGCAATATTACAGACGAGCACAGGTATGGATTATGTGCCAGCCTGGGATTCTGGCCTTTTTTAACACATTAACAAAATGATTACAAGCATCACGGAACGTATTATTACCGGAGACCATGCTAACTCCATTTCCAGGAAAGATTTGCAATATTGTTACTGACCAATTTAAATGTATTTTGTAAATATTATCAAAGTGGGGTGGCACTGTGGCGTAGCATGGTGGTTAGCATGTCCGTCTCACAGCAAGAAGGTCTTGAGTTCAAGTCCCGGGCTCAGACATTTCTGTGTGGAGTCTATATGTTCTCTCCATGCTTCCAAAGGTTTCCCCTGGATACTTCGGTTTCCTCCCACAGTTTAAAGACATGGACATTAGGCTGATTGGCTGTTCCAAAAGTGTGAATGGTTTTGTGTGTGTGTGTTGGCACTGCAATGGTCTGGTATGTTGTTCTGGGTGTATCCTGTCTTTGCTCTGTGTCGGCTGAGATAGGCTCTAGCCTCCCCACGACCCTTGTAGGATTAAACAGTTCATCAAATGAGTAAGTGAGAGTAAAGAAAGTGAGAATTGAATGCCTACAACTGCTGGCTTTTGCTGATAACAATCTTGATCATTTTCATATTTAGAGAACTCAGGGTCAGTTTTTCCCCAAAACAGGCTGAAATGTGGAATTATCTGACTACAACACTTAATTCCTTTTCCTTTTTCTAAAATCTTATTTTCCATCTAAGATGTGCTCAGTCCCTGAATCCTCGGCAGCATTTCTGCAAACCATTGATGCCTCCTCCTGAAACACTGAAATTCAGTTTCAGGTTACATATCTTGATACAGTGGTTGACTGTGTTAATTCGCACTGATTTTCCAAAGTACTCCAGAGCTCATGACTATATTTGTCACAGTACCATGACGGTTTCTCAAGCAGTGCTGCCTGGAGGGCTTGAAGGTCACACACGTCCAACAGTGGTTTTCAGTCTGACCCTTTATGCACTAAGATGTGTCGGAATTCCATAAATCTTTTCACAATATATAGTGTACATTTTGAAAGACTTGAATTCTTTGCGGTTATTGAAAAATCCTTTTGAACTGATCTAAAAGTTCTCTGATTATTTAGGCACAAACGGGTGAGCTATGACCCATCCTTGTTTGCAATGACTGAGCCTTTGGTGGATGCTACTTACATACCCAATCATGAACTTCTTCTTATTTATGTGGCGGTATCGTGATGGATACATTGTGGCTTCTTGACTGATGAACTTGAGCCAACAATTACCATCTTGTGCAGCTGGAATTGTTTCATGGAAGGTCATACCAGTAAATTTTTTTCATGTCAGTGTATCGAGGCTTTTGTCTACTCCTAGATCTTTTGCCTAATACCATTCCTGTTAGTATAGCCTTTTCTAACCCATTGCTTTTTGCTGTATGTCCAAAGTATCTCAGACTCGTCTTTATGCAGGAGTTCAGCAATCTTTCGACGTTTCCAATTTCTCTTAGGACACTTTCATGTGTTTTTTTTATCCATCCAGATTATTTGTAGTATCCGTCTATAACACCATAATTCAAAGCTACTGATTAGTTAAGGTCAGATTCCTTCAGTGTCCAACATTCACAGCCATACGTTATCTTTCCATATCGTGGACAAGGCAGTGGTTGCACTTTTTGCTATTGATATTCTGTTTAATTTTGTTAATGTTGCCACATTGGCCAGTGATGGTATTACTTAGGTAGCAGAAACTTTTGACCTGTTAAATTGTAGTACCATTGATCAGAGATGAGAGACGAGATGTTCCTCTGGTGAACATTCTTTGAAAACAGTCATTAGTTTTGTTTTTCCTGAATGGATCACAAGCCTAGCTCTGGTGCTTCTACCATTAACTCTGTTTACCAGTTCTTGCAATACAACATCACCTGCTACCAGTATGCAAATATGCAACTTTTGTGGAGTGTGTTGTAGGCAACAAATTCTATCTTTGGAAAATATAAGTGGTGGCCTGGTGGTAGGCTGCTGGATTACTGATCCCAAGATCGGGGGTTCAAGCCCCACTATCAACAGGATGTCACTGCTGTTCCTGCCAGTGCAGCTAACTGGGTAATCAACTATCTATGGTGAAAGGCATGTAAAAGAGCCATTGCTGACTTTCATAAAGAGTAGGCTGCGTGTTTCTGCCCTGCGATGGCCTGGCGAGCTGTCCAGGGTGTACTCTGCCCTCACCCAGAGTTGGCTGAGATGGACGCCAGCCTGCCCGTGACCCTAATTAGGATTAAGCGGTTCAGAAAATGAATGAATAGTTAGTAAAACTATTTATAATAATTTGCTTGTATTGTTGTGAATTAAATAATTGTTTGTATGAGCTTTTCAAATTTAACTTCTTTGGATATTCAAGTTCAAAATGTTTTATGTTGTTTCCCAGGGAATTTTCCTTGTATATGACATTACTAGCTCTGTGTCCTTCCAGCATATAATGAAGTGGATTAGTGACATTGATGAGGTGAGTGCTCAGATTTGGTTCTCTATCTGATAGTGTCATAGTTGCATTCAGCTTTACAGTTTGATTTTGTTTTACAGTATGCACCACACATAGTGCAGAAGATTCTTGTTGGGAATAAACATGATAAGGAGCATCGAAGACAAGTGACCACAGAGCAGGGGAACAAGGTACAGGTTTCGATTTCTTCTCTAAGCTAAATGACCATAAGAACAGACCTGGCTGGTAAAAAATAGGAAAACGTATCACAAAATAATCATAGTAGTGATAAACTACATTTATAGTCCAAGGTTTTAGCCAAGTATGACCTGGATTCTAATTTTGCTAAAGGGATAAACTTTTTGCACACACTCTGTATTTATATATAGATTTTTACATTTTATATAATGTATAGACAAAAGTGTTTTTGCTTCAGGAAATTTCTACAGTGATGTTTCTTCTTCAAAGAGGACATGCAGTTAATGAGTGCACAAGAGCCATTTCTATTTGGTTGTCAAGTTTAAGTCTTGTGGATTCTCTTAAAGAAAGACATACAATTTTGCAGAAGGTTGTAACTGGGTTTCATATGTACTAAAGAAGATAAGAAGTAATGTAATACATTGCTTTCTTTCAATAAGCTTGCTAAGTCTTATGGCATGGATTTCTTGGAGACAAGCGCCTTTACCAACTACAATATCATAGAGGTGAGTTTCTAGGTTGTTCTGATGTATAATCTTGTAAAATGCTTGTCGGAACAGAGATGTGTCAATATGATTAGGGTTCTGCTGTAATTGGATTGACTTGGGGATAATATTACACTTTGTACTTCTCAGGCGTTCACTCGGATGACTGAGCTGGTGCTGGAAGCCAACAGGAAGGAGATGGATTCTGCGCTGCCATCCAACAGCCATGATCTCAGCACTACTGAGACAGAACAGGAGCATGGATATTCCACCTGCTCATGTTAGAGGAGAGTTGGAGTATATTCTTCAGCCGCAGCTGAGATCACTGAGGCACTTACGACTACCAGTTCAACAGAGTCTGTTATAAAGTATTTGTGAAACACTTTTTAATCTCCCTCATGACTCAATGTGGGTAATGTGATCCTAGATTCAAGAATCAGCAGCAGTCATTTGGAAAGTGCACTTCTGGTTGTGTCTCTATGGGAGGCGCTGTCTATGAATCATTTATTTGGTCATTGCTGCAGATAATTCTTTATTTAAAAAAACTTATAAAATTGATTCTCTGCTCTTACCTGAATTTTGTCTTTTAGAGTTCTGCTTGCACTTCCACAGTGGTGTAGTGTTTAGCACGTCTGCCTCACAGCAAGAAGGCCCTGAGTTCGAATGTTCACTTTGTACTTGTGTTGGTTTCCTCTGGGTACTCTGGTTTCCTTCCACTGTCCAAAGACATGCACTTTAGGCTAATTGGCTGTTCCAAATTGTCCTGCGATGTTCTGGCGAACCGTTCAGGGTGCACCCCACCTTCACTCACTATCAGCTGAGATAGGCTCCAGCCTTACTGCAACCTTAATAGCAGGATTTGGTGGTCTGGCAAATAAGAGAAAATGAGTTCCACTTGTAACATAAACATGGCCAGCGCTATGACATACATCGGGGACTTGTGATGCATTTAATCAGTCTTCCACTGATCTGACTGTAGCGTGACAGGAGAAAGGGCTCATCCCACCTAAAGTAACCCCAGAATTGGATAATGGGTGTGTGCTGACCTCACTGTGGTGCTTACTTTTTAAACAGAGAGAGGTTTGTTTTCGCCATTTACATGGTCTAAACACATAGCAAAGTTTTATTGAAACAATCGCTTACTCGTTTGCCAATCCGTATACTGCTACTAGGGTTGTGGGGAGGCTGGAGCCTATCCCAGCCAAAACTGAGCAAAGGTGGGGTACATCCTGATCGGTTCGCCAGACCATTGCAGGGCCAACACACACACAACAATTCACACTCACACCTAGGGGCAATATGGAACAGCCAATTAGCCTAGCGTGCATGTTTTTGGATTGTGGAAGGAAACCGGAGTACCCGGAGGAAACCCATGCAAGCACGAAGAGAACATGCAAACTCCTCACAGAAACCCCTGAATTCAGGACCCTCTTGCTGTGAGGCGGATGAGCTAACCACTGTGCCACCATGCCGCCCGTAATGAAAACGTAATTTTGGATTTTGATCCCAGTGTTACTGTAAAAAATGTAAAAATTTCCATGCTTCATTCAAATCTGTATGTATACCAAAGATTTGTTTATTGCAGAAATAAGGTGTAAAGACCTATATGCTAGAGCCATATACAAAATAGTAGAAAATTAAAGGTGTATTATAATTATAATTGTTGACCCTATTACCCTATTACCACCTTTTTATGAACATTACTTCATTTTCACTGTCAGACACACATTAGGCAAGACTGGATTTTTATATGTTTTAGGAAGCTTAGCTCTTTGGCAGGTTAGGAGTGCTGCTGCATTACAGATTTCACGTAACAGAATCAGAACTGGGGCCAAGTTGCACTGAAGGGTATTAGATTGAACCGTTATCCATTTTTAATGACATGAGAATGTAGGCAATGACTTGCTGAATGTTTCATGGCTCAGAAGTAGATTGAGTCTCTAAAGCCACTCAAAGTTTAATACAATCCACTGCATAAAAAGAACTGTATAACTGTATAAAAACTTCTTTAGCATGGTAAAGCAGGTAACTGAATTTGGTGAATCACTGTAGATGTAAAAGGACCGGTAACATTTGTCGAGTGTGCCATTAATTTATTGATAAATTGAATGTAATTCCTTGCATATTTTATACCGTCATTCCCTAAATGTCCTCCAGAAGAGAATTGTTGTTTGTTTGCAACTTGTTGCATAGACAAAACTGTCTGAATGTGTGTAAAAACTGGTGTAGGTTTATAGTTTAAAACCTGAGATGGCTTAGCTCAGTCTTTTCATCACATACACATATCGTGTATCACTTGCATATCAACTTTCCTCCAAGTGATTTGACACCCAAGCTTTATAGATGAAGCCAGGCAACCAGGATGGCTTGTATGCCAGTTAGGAAGCAGACACACTACAGCACACTACCCAACCGCAGACCATGACCTTCATAGCCAAGACGTTTTATGACCTGCGTGCTACTACTCTGGAAGGGGACTCGATTGATTTTAATGTCTACCGAGGCCGAGTGGTGCTTATTGAGAATGTGGCATCACTATGAGGCACCACTACCCGGGACTACAGCCAGCTCAACCAGCTCCAGAGCAGATACCCTCACCGGCTGGTGGTCCTGGCCTTCCCCTGTAATCAGTTTGGCTATCAGGTTTGTAGGACAACCAATATACCAATTGATTTTAAATTAGTTTTACTGGACAGCTTGGGCAGAATACAGTATTCAACTCAGTTTAGTTAACCAAAGATAACCAAGATAAAGCAAGTGTAGGGTATAAGGCTTTTGGAATTTTATTAAAAACAAAGGACACTCCTACACCCATACAGAATTCAATTTTAACCTAACTCCAGTATTAGCTGTGAAGGGAGGGAACGCTTTTGTTTGACTGGCTCAGATATGTGGAATTAGGCATGGAACCAAAAGTTTCAGGAATGCAACCGGTCAGTAGGTTAAATCATGGCAAACAATCTGCTAATAATTACTTCCACTGATGCCAGTGTATAGTGCTGGTAAAAGAAAAATGGTACCCTCAATGCTACATTTTTGTACCTTTAATATCTATCTTTAAACATTTTTAGAAAAGAATTAATGGTACATAATTGGACCTAAACGACCACTTCTTTGCCTGCAAAGCAAATTAAAGGTATATCACATGCACTTAAAAGATTAACGCTTGATAGTACCACCCAAACAACAATAAAATATAGTTTGCATTTTTAAATTTACTAATCACCAAAATACAAGCATTGCAGAATCACAATACTTACTAACCTATAAGGGAGGTTGTGTGATTATATCTTATTTTACTCCAGGAAAACTGCCAAAATGGAGAGATCATGAACTCCTTGAAGCACGTGCGGCCAGGTGGAGGGTTTGAGCCTTCGTTCACCATTTTTGAGAAGTGTGATGTGAACGGGGCTAACACGCATCCCGTTTTCGCATACCTAAAAGACAAACTTCCCTACCCTGATGATGATCCCGTCTCTCTTATTCAGGACCCCAAGTTCTTGGTATGGAGTCCCATCAGCAGAACTGATATCTCATGGAATTTTGAGAAGTTTTTGATTGGCCCAGAGGGAGAGCCCTTCAAGAGATACAGCAAAAGCTTTGAGACCATTAATGTAGAACCTGATATTCAGAGGTTATTGAGGCTAACCAAAAACTAATCAAAACAGGTGCCTCAACATGTAATCAATTTCACTGTAGGTACCACTGTGTCTTCCTCTACCTTTTCTTATATTACTTAATGAAGTTGATGCTCTAAACTAACGTAGGGAGTGTTAACTGACGTACTGTAAATATAAAAAAGATGTGTAGAGGATTCTAACAGAAATGTACTGAAAGGAATGTTTTAATAAAAAAAATTACTTGCTATGTGTCTTATCTCAAAATATTATATATATATATATGTGTGTGTGTGTGTGTGTGTGTGTGTATATATAGCTTAAATGACTGAAATTGTTATTCACTTTGTCTGACCATTAGGTGGTAGTATTGCTGAAGAATTCTAACTGGTACCTCATAGACGCACTAGCATTTACAAGGTCTTTCATCCATTATTTACCCACTTGATATTGTAAGCGTCATGGGGAGGAGGCTAGGGCCAATCCCAGCTGACTTCAGGTGAGAGGCAATGGACACCCTGAACAGCTGACCTGTCTGTCACAGAAAAGAAAAAACAATTCATACTCACATTCACACCTATGACCACCTTAGTGTAGCCAGTCGACCTAATCTGCATGTCTTTGGACTGTGGGTTAAATCCCACACAGGCATGGGAAGAAAATGTAAACTTGACTAGTGCAAATAGTTTAAAATGACTTTTATTTGGGGTGGCACAGTGGTGTAGTGGTTGACATGTCCACCTAACAGCAAAAAGGTCCTGGGTTCGAGTCCCTGGCTTGGACGTTTTCTCTGTGGAGTTTGCATGTTCTTCCCTTGCGTTCTTGGGTTTCTTCTAGGTACTCCGGTTTCCTCCCACAGTCCAAAGACATGCACATTAGCTTAACTGACTGCTCCAAATTGCAAATTGTTGTGTATGTGAGTAGTGTGTGGGTGGTGGCCCTGCAATGGTCTGGCAAGCTGTTTAGAATGTACCCACACCTATCTATCTGTTAAGACCGGCTCCAGCCTCCCTGCGACCCAAATAGTGGGCTTACGAAGTTCGGCAAATGAGTGAGTGAGTGACTGACTTTCATCTGATGTAGATCACATCCCTGTCCCTCTGCTGGAAGCACGGACCAATGCTAGTAAGTTCTTTACTTTCAGTTCACACTTCCATAGCCTAAGTATTAGTAAGAACTGTCCTTTCATTTTCTAGCCTGTTAATTAAATACTGCTGTTTTATTCCTTTGCAACTTACAGGAATTAATTAAAGTTATAGCTGTACTTGAGCTCTGTCATGATATTTAATTTCTAAATAAATAAATGCAAGTAACTCCATAAAGAAACCATGCCTGTAATTCTATACAACGTGATCAGTTGGCTAACCCCAACAAGATTAAAGTTACCTAAATAACTTTATTACCTAAATAACTAAATAACCTAAAGTTATTTCAGTTCTCTCTATGTTTATCAAGTTCCCGAGTTTCTTGCTTTATTGAAAAGATCTGATTATATATAAAACACAAAATACACAATAGTCCACATTCATTCTCCGTTGTTGGTGGGCAAGATTCAAATGGCTTTAGGAAAAACCTGCAGCCCAGAAGAACACATTACCAACTAGAAATGCACCCAGAGAGTACACACACCCTCCACCAAAGCAATTTCATCTTTACATGGGTTATAGTGGCAAATGATGTAGAATTATGGTGTCCCCTTGAGTTCTGTTCAGAAATTAATTTTGAGCTCTGTTTTTTTCCTCCTGGCACGTTCTGGGTGGGTTTCCATCTTTTTGCCCTATCATGCAACGTTACAAAAATCTTTCAAAACCATCCTTGATCCGGATCACACTTAAAAATTGGATCTGTTCTTTGTTGATCCAAACCCCCCATTTGGTTTAAATTTCGTGTGAACACGTCTATTCGTTTTCGAGTTATCACGGTCACAGACACATACACACAGACAGACATACATGACCAATCTCATAAAGTCACCTCCGGTGGAGAAAATAAAACAATTTGTGTAGTAGCAACCCATTCATAGACAATTCTGAATGCCAATCTTGAAGAAAATGCAGTGAATAGGTACGGAAATGGGAAACTAGTAATGTTCCACTCAAAAAATCACAGATTTAATCAATCCTGATAGTCCCTATAATAACAGGAATGGAGTTATGCACATCTGTGAAACAGTAATATAAAACATCTGCTCACCTGTTCTCTATTTTAATCAGTATGTCCTCTTTTGGCATTCTGTGAAGTGCCTAAATTTTTCAAATCTTTTTACTGATAAACACTTAAAATATAGACTATTGAACCAGGCAGAACAATTGCTGCTCATAGCAGACACATGTTTCTATACTGGTCACCATGTCTTCTGTTCACTCCTTCATAGCTTTAAATTTATTTCATAAATAAATTTATATATTTATTTATAACTTCTTTATAGTATTTTTGTTGTTATCCATATCTACAGTTTCTATATTCTAATCTAGTGTTGAGGCAATTGCATCAAACTTTCGTTCTTTGTACACTTGCTGTATACTAAATGACAAAGTTTTTTAAGTCTAAGGTAAACACTCAGTATACTGGGTTGGTACATACTAAAGAATGTAATAATACAGGACAATGTGAGCAAGGAATATTGAGGCAGGACAAAAATAAACAGGGCTGCAGTTTTAGAATCCTGTATCCTTTAAGAAATTATAAAATGTTATGAATTGATTTCTGATGTGTTTGCCCCCAAGTCAGGAAAGGGTCTAGACCAGCGTAATAGATATGATTCTAATAGCCACTATAGGTTTTTTGAACGTTAAGTGTTCTATTAAAACATTAAGCCTGTACAGAAAGCATGTGCCGTAATACGATCTTGGCTACTGGTTAGTATGGTTGGTGCTGCCGGGGTATTTGAAGTGATGGTGGATCTCAGAGTATTATATATGGTGGGGAGTGTGTCGTGCTTCAACCTCACATTAAGAAGGTCCTTGATTTGAGCCCTGGCCTTGGCTTGGGCGTTTCTGTGTGGAGTTTGCATGTTCTCTCCATGCTTGCGTGGGCTTCCTCTGGGTACTCCAGTTTCGTCCCACAGTCCAAAGACATGCACAATATGCTAATTGGCTGTTTCAATTTGCCTCTGGCTGTGGATGTGAGTGTGAATGGTTGTGTGTGTGTGTGTGTGTGTTGCCCTGTGATGGTCAGTCGAGCTGTTCAGGTTGCACCCTGCAACCCTAGAAGGACTAAGCAGCTCGGCGAGTGAATGAGTGAGAAATTAAACATACCAACAATTAACCAAACCACTCAGGAGAAGCTCACTCGTGGAGATTGTCAAGAGTACCAGATTCCTTGGTGTTCATCTGGCGGAGAACCTCACCTAGTCCATCAACACCAGCTCGATGGTAATCTGCTCTCTGTGAAGGCTGAAGAAAGCCCATCTCCCATTCTCACAACATTGTCCAGAGAGACTTTTGAAAGCATTCTGTGCAGCTGTATTACGGTGTGGTTTGGGAATTGCATCGTTTCAGACGGATGGCAAGACTTTACATCAGATGATGATGACAGCTGAGTAGATCATTTAAGTCTCTCTTCCCTCCAGCATGGACATGTACACTACACACTGCATCCTTAAAGCCACCAGTATTATGAATGACCCCACAGTGAAGTCTTGTGTTTATGTAGAACCATGTTCCTTATGAAATGTTTCATTTTATCTGTGTATTTTAACAATATGGTTGAAATGATTGAGCCATTTGTCTTGAAGCACCACGAAAAAAAATCTATCCAGATTTTGGCTGACAGATGTGCTTGGTGACTATGAACGATCAAATAACCTCTCTTTACATCCATGTAGAGCAGAAAAACATCTTAGAATGCACACCAACACACTACGATTTTTTGCAATAGATGGGTTAGAATGACAGACCACATTACGCATCACTCTGGTAAGCCATATACAGAATTTTGATGTGCAGGAGTACAGGGTCACGGAAACTGGAGAGTTTACGACTGGAAGAGACCATGCACTCCTATACCACATCCAAATAAAGGCTTGATGTGTTGTGCACTCTGAGATGCTTTTCAGTTCATCATTGCTTGAATATTCACACGAACAATGAAAAGGTCGGTGAGGGTATTACATCATAAAAATTTGATGGTCGCCAGGGCCATCGCAGGGCAACACACGCAAACCATTCACACTCGCACTCACACATAGGTGCAGTCTAGAACATCCAGCTACTCTGATGTACATGTCTTTGGACACGGTGGCGTATCAGTTAGCATTTCCGCCTCACATTAAGGAGTGTTTGAGTCCCGGGCTCTGTGTGGAGTTTGCGTCATCTCCCGGTGCCTGTGTGGGTTACTTCCGGGTACTTCAGTTTTCTCAGACAGTCCAAAGACTTGCACATTAGGCTAACTGGTAGATTGGTGAGCTTTTGAGGGTGTACGTTACCTTAGCCCAAAGTTGGCTGAAATAGGCTCCAGTCCTCCCATGACCCTAGTAATATAAACTGGCTCTATGAATGAATGAATGAATGAATACATAAATTGTATGAATATTTATTTCTAATCGCCTTAAATGTTATGTAATTTTCCTCCAAATATTTTTTACATTGTTGCATTAGCGGTGGATGGCAGGGTGGCGTGGTGGTTAGCTCGTCCGCCTGATGGCAAGAAGGTCCCGGGTTTAAGTCCCGGCCTTGGCTCGGGCATTTCTGCGTCTTCTCCCTGTGCGTGCAGGGTTTTCCCAGAGTACTCCGGGTTTCCTCCCACAGTCCAAAGTCACGCACTAACTGGCTGCTCTAAATTGCCCCTCGGTGTGAGTGTGGATGGTTGTGTGTGCCGGCCCTGCAATGGTTCGGTGTGCCGCTTGTGTGCTTGTGTCTTGCCCCAGTGATGGCGGAGATGGGCTCCGGCCTCCCTGCGACCCTAATGGGACGAAGCAGTGTGTGAGAGAGAGAAGGTGCAGTGGAGACTGTTGCTATAATGGTATGGAGCTGTTATGGAGGAGCTGCTCAGATGATCAGAAGGTTCTGGGAAATGATGTTTTTTATCAGAATAAAAGTGAATCTTTTCTTTTTTTTTTCTTTTTTTTTTCTTTTGTACTCCGTGCCATGGCTTCGACTCCACTGCCTTTTGTCTCGACCCAGGCAGGGTGGTGTCCCCAGGCATTATTTACACTACAGCAGCTCTCCATTCCGATCCATCGATCCGGTTGGGTTTCCGGTGAGGTCCCGTTCTCGGCGCACCTCTCGCGATACTCCGGCAGGGGGAGGACACAGGACACGGGACGGCGCAGCACACGCACAGCGCGGTGATCTCATTGCCTCGCTGGACTGCGCGGTGCAGCTGGACCGATTCGCAAGTTTGGAGCCGACTTTAACTTGTAAAAGCCGGAGGAACGAGCGGGTGCCGGTGCTGGTGTGCGGGTGTCGGGGAGCGGGAGCGGATGGGTGTCGGGGAGGCCGGCTGTGAGCGCCTGTGCTGGGGGGAGTCGCTGCTGCTGCTGCTGCTGCTCGGTGCGGGTCTCATGCAGGGCAGCTGTTGTTGAACAGGGAGGGTAAAAAAAGGTGAGTAAAGCGGTTTAAAACGGAGATGCGGGGACCTCCTTCCTCTCCCAGCTCCCCTTTTAAACCACTAGCGTTGAATGTTTATAAGCGTTTGTTTCCTGGTTTGTTTATTTTGTCGGAATTGTTGTTTTTGTTCCGTCCCGGTGGCCCCAGCTGTTGTCCCCCTTTCTTCCCAGTCGGATCCCGTTGTTAGCCTCAGCCTCAGCCATCAGTGCGGTGTGAGAGCCCTGGATCTCCCCCTCCAGCTTCTCGACCAAACTTCCGAACACAGGGGTCACCACAACGACCCGTCATTGCGGGTTTTATCCACTGAAGCCCCCTGGGTGTACACACACCTTTGTTTGTCCGAACCGGGGCCCAGTTTCCTCTGGGAGGACAGTTTTAGGGAGTGTGTGAAGTAGGTTTAAGCTGATCCCCCCCTCATCTCTCTGTTCACGCTGATCCTAAAATACACAACAGGCTGTCCTCTAGACACACCTCAGACCTGTTATCAGCCCTCATCGCTCACTCAGACCGACCGAGGAGGCCGGAGCCTATCTCGGCCAGCACGGGCCGAAGGACGGGTACACCTGGAACAGCTCGCCTGACCATCGCCAAGACAACACGCGCACAACCGTTCGTCTAAGGGCAGCCAGTCAGCCTAACGTGCATGTCTTTGGACTCGTGGAGGAAACCGGAATACCCCGAGGAAACCCATTCAAGCACAGGGAGAACACACACCCTCCGTATAGAAACGCCCCGAGGACCTTCTTGCTATGACGCGGACGTCCTGATCGCCACGCCAGTGTGTCGCCCTGTTATCTTCTCTCTGATACCCAGGATCGCTGTTGACATTGTGAATTATGCTTTTGAACAAGCGTGTCCCCGACCCACTGTTACGGTATCGATTCATTTCCGCTCGTCCTTTCTTTTTCTTTTCCTTTATCAGGGAAGTCAGCTCTTTCCATGTGCCAGGACTTTTGTGAATGGGAATAATAGTAATGCGCGTGTTATGGATACTGATGGTGATACTGATATTTCTGCCACAGGCATTTAACTCCATTTAATTCACGGCTTTCTCGCAGTCTTGGTTCTCCTCCGTTCTTCACTTTTACCCTTGGGTTCCTTCTTCATGCAGGGCCTTGAGAATCACATCCACACACACCCCCTCCCCCCATTCTTTACAGCACCTTTGGATCTGCATCTAAACTGGACCTAGTCTGCACTTAGGCTGTCAGCAGAAGCGGCTCGAATCTGATTTTTTTTAATCACATCTGATTTAAGATCTGTTTTTCTTTGTATCAGGTCGCCACGCTGGCCTGACGGTTAGCGCGAAAGAAAGTTTGTGTTCTGGGCTTGGTGGGGGCGCTTCAACGAGTTTGCATGTTCTCTCATCGCTTGTATGGGTTTTCTCTGGGTACCCTGGTTTTCTTTCCGCAGGACAAAGACGAGTACATTAGGCTAATTGGCAGTTTCAGATTGTCCCTAGATGAGACTGGTTGTGTGTGTTGGCCCTGCAATCGTCTGGCGAGCTGTTTAGGGTGTCCCTGCCTTCACCCAGTGCGATAGCCTCCAGCCGCCCTGTAACCCTAGAGAATGAAGCGGTCCGTCGAATGAGTGACTGAACGAGTGGGTGAGTTTTCTTTGTAACAGTGTGAACAGCACAAATAGCTTTGAATCTGATCTTTTCTATTCTGATTGGTTTGTTTTTGTCTGAATCTGATCTTTTCTATTCTGATTGGTTTGTTTTTGTCTGAATCTGATCTTTTCTATTCTGATTGGTTTGTTTCTGTCTGAATCTGATCTTGTCTATTCTGATTGGTTTGTTTCTGTCTGAATCTGATCTTTTCTATTCTGATTGGTTTGTTTCTGTCTGAATCTGATCTTTTCTATTCTGATTGGTTTGTTTCTGTCTGAATCTGATC
>JAOUQZ010000002.1:8420292-8435292 GCA_028564935.1 Neosilurus hyrtlii
TCTATATGTGCTATAATATGTAGGAGTGTTCTATATGTGCTATAATACATAGGAGTGTTCTATATGTGCTATAATACGTAGACGTTCTATATGTGCTATAATATGTAGGAGTGTTCTATATGTGCTATAATACATAGGAGTGTTCTATATGTGCTATAATACATAGGAGTGTTCTATATGTGCTATAATACATAGGAGTGTTCTATATGTACTATAATATGTAGACGTATTCTATATGTGCTATAATACATAGGAGTGTTCTATATGTGCTATAATACGTAGACGTGTTCTATATGTGCTATAATACATAGGAGTGTTCTATATGCCCTATAATACGAAGGAGTGTTCTATATGTGCTATAATACGTAGACATGTTCTATATGTGCTATAATACGTAGAAGTGTTTTATATGTCCTGTAGTATATAGACATGTTTTATATGCCCTTTAGTTTGTAGACGTGTTGTATAGGTCCTATAGGTTATAGGCATGTTTCATATCGAGGGCTGACAGCAACAAGTGGATAACTCCACTTTTCATAGTTTTGAGAAAAGTGTTTATATGTCCTATAGTACGTAGACATGTTCTATATGTCCTATAGTACGTAGACATGTTCTATATGTCCTATAGTACGTAGACGTGTTCTACATGTTGTGTAGTACATAGACGTGTTCTACATGTTGTGTAGTACATAGACGTGTTCAACATGTTGTGTAGTACATAGATGTGTTTTTTAGTACGTAGACATGTTCTATATGTCCTATAGTACGTAGACGTGTTCTACATGTTGTGTAGTCTGTAGGCGTGAACAAATTACTGTAATCACTAGCTGGGCAATTAATTGAAGATGAGTCTAATCTGACATCCAAAGCCTGAAATTAATATTTACTATTTTGATAAGGTTGTTAATGATAACATTGGTAATATTATAAGCATTAGTTGTTCAGTATAAAAAATTAGGTGTGTACAGGGTCCATCACTCACTCTCCAGACCACGTAACCCTATTAGGGTCTCAGCCAACACACCCTGAACAGCTCACCAGACCTTTGCAGGACCAACACACATTCAAACATTGACACTTACATCCTTACGCAGGGGCAACTGAGAATCCAGTTAGCCTAACGTGCATGTTTATGGACTGTTGGAGGAAACCAGAGTACCCGGAGGAAACCCACACAAGCATGGGGAGAACATGTAAACTCCATACAGGAGCACCGGAGCCCAGGACTCGAACCAAGAACAGTCATGACATGTGGCAGACATGCTAACCACTATACCACCGTGCCGCCCTGTCTCAACTCCCGGAATCTATTAGAAATGTTATAATCTTTGTTGTAATACTAACTGCTTTGGATCAGCCTGCACCGGATTACGTCGTATAGCAGCATGCGCCGTCGTTTCTTTCTTATTTATTATACACATGTAAATATTTATCACACAGGCCTGCTCTCAATGTGCCAATGCTTGGCGCGACGCTTCAGGAGGAGGAATGAATTCTAATTGCAGCCTTTTGCGCTTGTTGTATTTTTAAAGGCACTTTTATCGTAATAGATAACTTATGTGCAGTTGTCTGACACAACTGTGTGAAATAAACACACTCAGCATTTTTGCCCTTCTGGAAAAGGCACGAGTGTGGCAGAATGAATTTGCAAGTCAATGTGCCCTTCTGTAACACGCCCTGGCATTGCTCGCTGGCCGCTGATTCATTTGCCTGTTTTTCAATAATGCCCGTGACTCGGCTTCCTGTTGTGCCGCTGGGAACGGTAAAACTCTGTACATGGAACCCAGTTCAGCCCAATAGAGCCACGTGAGCTCTTTTTCTTTAGATTTCTGCACGGCAGGAAATGCATATGAACAATGCACGCGGTCTCTCGGATCACATTTCATCTGCATTCATAAAGCACTTTGTCGGATTTAGTGGATTCATGCGTCAAAAAAATGACTTAATTGTTTCCCCTGCTGGCATGCGTGTTCCTGGTCCTCTGTCTGTGCCCTGAGGGCTCGCTTAGTAAATACGATGAATCAACAGGACAGGGCACGTTTCCCTATTGATTTGTCAGGGAGCAAAGAACTAGGAGCAGCACACGCTGGAGTCTTGTACGACCTGCATCTTCGTCTGATTACTTAACAGCAGAGTTCGGAAACGGTACAAGCAGGTGTTTAGGAAGGGTTTGATTTCAACAAACCGAACATTTTAAACCTGCTACAAACCAAACAGACACCAACATTTCCCTGACAGGTGGCATTCTTTTAATCCTTGTGGATTGCTAAAGGGTTGTTCAGAGTAATAAGCTCAATGTTACTGGCGTGAGGGGGAAAAATGCACAGTGTGGGTTAAAGCCAGAACCGCAGCCGGGCTAAACAGAGCATGCTTTCCCAGTCTCGGTCCCGTTCCCGATCCCAGCTGTGTCTGAAAATAGTTAGCACTTGGCAGGCTTCTCTCTGACCAGACAAGTGTAATGGGGCTAAAGAGAAGAGAAACAGGCGACACATCGTCAGCTCAGAGCGGCGCACACGACTGCAAACTACTTCTACTGCTTACCTTTTCTCCCCCTCAAGGAAAACACGCCCGTACATGTTTGTCAAATCTACGCACCAGCCATTCTGGGGAAACACACAGAGGTGCAAGTAGGGGCAGAATAATCTGGATTTCTTTTAACACTGATATGGTGGTTCATTTTTAGCCAGGACCGGATGCAATAATAACGCGGCTCAGAAGTGACGCAACCATGGTGTTAATAAGCTTATGAAATAAAAACGTGTAATATGCTGTGCAGTCAGGACTCATTTGCTAATAAATTTATGCTAAATGTTTTTGGTTATTTTAATTCATTTTCCAAGCTGTTTATTCCTACTAGGGTCACAGGGAGGCTGGCACCTATCTCAGCCCTCTCTGAGCGAAGGTGGGGGTACACCCTGAACAGCTCACCAGACCATTTACACTCCAACCTAAGGAACAGCCAGTTAGCCTAATGTTCATGTCTTTGGACTATGGGAGGAAACCAGAGTACCCAGAGAAAACCCACGCAACTACCGGTAGAACACGCAGAATGCATTCAGAATCACCCACTCCCAGCCAGGGACTCAAACCCAGGAACTTATAGCTGTGAGGCGGACGTGCTAACCACTACACCACCGTGCTGCCCTGGTTTGTTATTTAGACCATTCATTTTTAATTTCTTGTTTCGAGAATCCGCCAGTGTTAATATTCGTAATTTGTAAAATAACAATAATAATAATAAAATAAAATTGGAACAAACCTTTTTTTTTTTTTAATTCTCGCCGGTCTCAACTTGCTGAGTGCCGGTCCTTCTGTCGTCCTCTCACGGCAGCTACTATAACTACATCATGTACATCTGCACATGCGTACTTGCCTGTAGGAAGTGTCGCCATGGCCAGCCGCTGTTTTGAGTCTATTGACCGGCAGTGCGTGCGCGCACAAACTATTGGAAGTGATACTATCGACATGTAGCTCTCATTGCTTTTCATGCATTTGCACGTTTGGATTTGCGGATTGTGCGTATGCGAAATTTTTGCCTATTTGCCACCCACGGAAGACCCCAGCTCAGTAGGCCTAGTGCTTAAACAGGCCGTTAACCACAGCTCTATGAAAGTAATTTAAGGGCAACCTTCTTTTTGAATGGCATGGAAACTGTGGTGACTGTTGGTCTGTGAATTGTACCAATATTGGTCATCCTTACAGTGTAATCCGTGCGTATTTAACACGTTTAAGCCATTCAGATCTTATTTTAACATAAATGACCATAAAAAGAAAACTGGTCATTTTATCCTAGCAGTGTGCGGAACTACAGGTATTAGCAGCTCAGCAGCCTTTTTGTCAGTCACCCGGAAGTGATGTCAACGCATTGAGCGGGGTTGATGGTTCTTGTGGAGACTGGAACTTGTGTTCTAGTGACTCTGAGGACGAGAACGCTGCCAGAGATGAGCGTGACGGTAAATCCAAAATGGCTTATGCAGCCAACGTATTGCTGACTCGGCTTTCCTGCCATCAGTTGGTTTAGGAACAAAAAGAAATGTTTTCCGCGATTTCTGCGCTCGTTGTTTGTGCAGCTCAGCACTGGATTAATGCGTTACGATGTTTGATGTGGCTCAGCCAATCCAATGAGTTCGCATCACTTCCAGACTGGAACAGCCAGTCAGAAAGGCGACATGTCTCTGAGCACGGCTAGAGTCGTAACACTTGCGTGCACTTTAAATGTTGCCAGAAGGAACCGCTGATCCGTTATACGTGATCGTTTTAAATAGCTAGTAACGCTAATTCACCACAGGGACACTTTAAAGCAGCAGTTTCATCACAATGTACAGAGTATGAAAAGCACTACGTGTACATCATCAGCTGAGGACTGACTCCTGTATTAAAATTATTAAATGTTTAAATCAAAACACTTGTTCGGGTGTCTTTAAGAGTATGAGAAAGGGCAAAAGAAATTCTTGAATTATTGTTGTGTTAAAGAAAAATTAAGATGAATAATTTTTTCCTGACTTGGTTTACATAATAGGTGGCCTCTGGTGCTAAAACATTCCTTCTTGTAATCAAGGACAAAAGCAAAGTGGGCTTTAGGTGTTCAGGTTTGTAAGTTCGGGTAGTTTTCGCATCCGATCAAGTTTCCAGTCTCACCTGTCGGACCTCTATAATCTTAACGGTCCTTTGTCTGATGTGCTGTAATTATGTCTGAAAGCCTTTTTAAAATAAGACAATGTGAAAACGCATCAGTAGTAATTGGATTCTCTGTGAGCAAAGAAAGGTTCCGACTGCCTGGTCTGTCTGCTCTCTTATCGTTATTATGGGTAATCGTGTTAGACCACTACTTTTTTATTCTTTATATTGATGTAATGTGGCTCCTAAACACTGAATCAGGATTGAATTTCTTTAATCCACTTCTATTAAAACAATTTATAATTCCGCACCAGGGGACTCTGCAATCTGATTGGTAAGAAGGTGTTGGTTATTTATAGATAACAGCACAGCTCAGGCAATAGCTCAACTGTATCATCAACGTTAGATTGATATTAATGTGCTACTTCTAATATTTCTAGTTATAGTGAAGTAGTAAAGAAGTAGTGTATATACCACGTGGAAACTCTGCAATCTGATTGGTCTGCTGTCCCAGGATTTAAAAAAAATCATTATTATTATCTTGGTATTCTTACAAGACACGTTTTCTATAATTGAGATTTTGTAAGTTGAACATCACATGCCAGTATCCCTCGCTCTTTGCTTTTCTTTTATTTTCATGTGGTGGTGACCAGATAGGATAGAATGGAGTCTCCCCCCCCAGCTACACAATGACTTTTCTGCCGTGGCTGACGAAGTCACGTTTGGTGGAAGCCACCACCTGTTGCTACACTTGCGCTTGACATATACCACATGGCTTGTTGTGCCATCGCCGCAAGACTGTGATGATTGCAGGCGTTTTCCTCAGAGCAGGACAATAGAGTCGTGTTTGATAGAAAAAGTACCTAACTTTAGTATTATACAGAATTATGCTTAATAATTCTAGACAGAATGGAAGAGCTGGCCGGGTAGCGTTAGCTTTTAGCCTAGCCATTGCTTAGCTTGGCTTGTTGGAACGCAGAACTCACCTGACTGAGTCAGTCATGGTTAAAATATATAAAAAAAACCAATATAAATCTTGTGCTTATTTGTGCTGATGTTAGAAAGTAGAGGTCATGCTGCCTTGTGCGGTTTTCAGGACATAGGGTTTTGCATTTCAATTTCTTCTTATAATGACAAACTGCAATTTTTGGAGAAAGAAGGGCCTGGTAAGGCCTGCAGTATAAAGTAGGTGAGAACAATAACTGACACGTCTCCAGAGCTGCAAGTAATGATTATTTTGTCAATTGATTAATCTTGATTATTTTAAATAAATTTCTTTTTTCGAATACTCATTATTTTTCTATTTATTGTATAGAAAGGGAAAAAGGCAGCAATAAAAAAGCAGGATTTTGGTGCGCAGGCATTTCTCAAAATATAGGCGCCAATGCTACTCTGTTTTTAGCTCCCGCTGTCACCAAAAGTGAGCAAATCAGGAGCTATAGAAATAGATTCTATCTACCCGTCCATACGTAAGACTTGTGAGTGCAATAACTTTGGAAGGAAATGATATCGGTACACCTAATTTGGTGGAAGGGTTCTCCTCAGGAAGGTTTCGGTTGGATTGTATATGTGGAACCTCGATCTTGTTTCAAGGCCACAGCAGTTATCTGTGTGAATTTTTCTATATTGGCATATTATGCAATGGCCTGGACCCTGGTCAGTGTAGTCTGAGTGAGAGTCAGTGTGGTTTGGAGTATGTACACAAGCACAGTAAGTACAGCATACATTGTATGTTCAAGTTGAGAACTACTGATCTAAAATGCAGATAAGGCAAAAATAAATAAATAAATTCTGGGCGATGAGGCCATGTGCTGAAAAGAACCCAGAAATGCAGTCTGTATGTGTGTGTGTGTGTGTATAATGATTTTACTGTCATTTAGATATACAAGTATATACAGAACAAAATGTTGCATTTGCTCGCCACAGTATACACGCAAAAAATAATAATTAGAAAATATAGAATTTAGACAGTAAGCATATAGATAATAGACAGTGGAATGTAGACTGTGCAAACAGCAGAAAATAGTGCAAAGTGCAATAAGGTGCAGTTTTAAAGAGTCAGTAGTGCAGTGGAATATTACAGTCTGTGGATTTAAGAGTCTGATGTCCTGGGGGAAAAAAACTATTTCGGAACCTGGTGGTTCTGCACCTTCTCCCAGGGGGCAGCAGTGAATTAAGTCCATGGTGGGGGTGTGAGGTGTCCTTGATTATGTTTCTGGCCCGGGACACACATTGCTCAGGGGCAATGTCCTGCACAGAAGGAAGAAAGCTCCCGAGGATTTTCTCAGCTGTCCTCACCACATTCCTCCAGTCGGCAGCAGTGCATATCCTCCACATCACAAAGAGATGCAGTTAGTGAGGATGCTCTCTACAGTACTCCTGTAGAACGTAGTGAGGATGGGCGGGGACAGCTGGGCTCTTCTCATCCGTCTCAGGAAGTGCAGGCGCTGTTGTGCTCTCTTAACCAGACACGCAGACCAAGTGAGGTCGTCTGTGATGTGCATCCCCAAGAACTCGGCGCTGCTAACCACCTCCACGGCCGTGTTGTTGATGAGGAGGGGGGCGTGGCTTGGCTGGAACTTTATGATCTCTTTGGTCAGGTTGTTGACTTCACACCATCTCACCAGCTGCTCCACCTCCTCTCTGCAGGCCAGGTCGTTGTCGTGTGTATGTGTGTGTGTATGTATGTATGTGTATATATATAATATATATATATATATATATATATATATATATATATATCCGACCTAATTTCAGGTAATCACCATCACATATACCCACCGACTCGGGCAGATTTGTGTCTGCTGTGAATGACAAGTGCATCATTGCAGGCTAATTTATAAACAAACTTAATGGACAGAAATACCTCTGTGTGTCTTCTCTTGTGTTTTTACCGGATAAGTAATAAGCTATTATGAAGTTACCCATGACTCCTGACATGCGTTCTCTTCAGGTCTTCATGCAGGGATGATGTTCTGCCATGCAATGCTAGCTCAGCTGTGCTCCTTTTGCACCTAACGCTGTTCTTTGAGGGCTTTAATGTAAAATGCACCCATATTTTTTTTTCTCCATGCTAACGTTAGCCTCCTCTTGTAAAAACCTTTTCCTCCATCGTCTTTACCATTTCATAAACACTTCTTCCAGAATTCAAGTGAACTACACAAGGCTGCACTGGTTCTATTCGTCGTCGCCGTCTTTTACGGCGGTCAGCGTCCAGTCTGATGGTGCTTTGCCGCTACTGTGGCTTTGATTGGCTTACCGCTGTCACGTTAATAGAAGTAAATTCTCTATTTACCTGTATAATAATGTACACCCATTTAATTCATTATTAAATTAGTTGACAGTTATATTGAAAATTGGGTTTGATAAATAATCGATTTGCTGTAGCAACCCTCCTTGTCTCTCAGTTGGTCCATAACATTGAATCTAACTGAATGCACAATATGCCTTTAATCTATAAATGAAAGGAAGAATAATCATTGGTAAATCGCCATGGTATAAGTGAAAACACTCCAGATCGCATTAATAATACCTGGGCTGCAATGTGTTATTATTTACAAAACAGCGGCCCTGACAGTACTGCTGGCAGTGATTTAAAACACAAGGGAGCATCATGGGAGACCGTCATACCTTCATGTTAACCTGACATGCTGCCTTTTTTTTTTTGGCTTATAAGCTTTAAGAGAGAAAATAACAGGCTGGTGAGAGACGTAGCATAAGTGATAACTGGAACAAATTAACTCTCGGATGTTCGACATTACCTACAGCTGCGCACTGTTTAAAAGCATGACTGCATTTATTCAAAATGGTAATTGTTGGTAAATTGTTGTGACGTACTGGTGAAGAAAGGACTTCAGGGCTCACCGTTATTTGAAAAGAATCATCTCTGAGGGTGGTACCAGTAATCGGACACATCGCACCACCCTTTTGTGCATGCCACGTCATGTTCCACTCCTCGCATATCACGCCAGGGTGATGTGGCCTTCGTCATTCCTTTAGTTCCACTTCTTTAGAATCAGATTGCGGTGTTTAGTGACGAAATTAAGGCTTTAGGCCACCAAGCACCTCTCTGACCTGACATACCATTTACACGACTTTCTGACTCCTGAGGTCAGCTTATCTCAAACTGTCACCTGGCACTTTTAACTATAACCAAAACAAACTCATCGCTTACGTCTGCCCCAGCGCAGTTTCCAAATAATCTGTGGAAAAAAAGTGTCACGTTTCATGTGACCGTTTATTATTAGGACTATTGTAGTCATACAGCGCTCATTGTTTTGCCTTGAGCTTGAATTATTTTTTACCTGTCTGTATGGTGAGTGATGGGGCAAGAAAAGAGAAATATTGGTCGGTCTGGCTGTGTGTGTGCTGGTTCACTCATTGGAAAGCATCCTATGAGATGGATGCGTTGTGGGTGAGAATAGCAATTAAATCGTTGCCCTCTGCTCTCTTCCTAGATGGAGAAAGAATTTAGATACTGTATAGGCATGAATGTAAACACACGCGCTCGCAGACATGACAACCTTTGTCTCAATCTTAATTGCGCTGTCATGCAAGTGGTTGTTTTTGTGCGTTTTATACGTGCTGCAGGAAAACAGGAAGCTGAGAAAGCGCTGTTAGGGGGAGAAGGTTAACCGAACAGGAATCAGGATACAACTGAAAGGTCAAGGGTTAAACGAGTTGCAGCAGGCTTATTAAGCACTTATCTGCTAAGGGTTGGCTGGAGTACAGTGACGGAGGTATTTTAGGCAGTGACAATTCACACTCCTTATTAATGTGTAATATCCTGTATTCAGGATTATCAAAATCAGGTTTTATAGAAGAGATTGTATAGAATACATAAAAGGTCAAGGAAAAATGCAGAATAAAATCCTTTCTGCACATTGGCAGGTTCATTCTAGGCACTGTATGGAATGAGCACACCGCAGTAAACACGGTGCCATTGAATGCGAGCCTTGTCCTTTTACCCAAACCGGAACCATTCTATAAAATAACAGACATGTTTTATATTTTGCTGAAGTCACAAAGTACATAAGGTCAGAATGAAATACACGCTTCACCCCAAGTCATTAGGTATTCTATACAATACTGGAATTTCACTTTCTGCTGGTAAATAGACAAAGTATTTGAGAGCATCAGCAGTGGAGAGGATGCAACTGATTTCTGAAATTATTTTATTAAATAATAATAAAAATTTTATATATATACACACACACACACACACACACACACAAGTAGAATCACGTAACATGTATCCAAGGATTTGCAGCTGCCAGCAAGCAATTCTTGACTGCTGTTTAGCCGGTAATATTAGCAGAGCACTAAAGGTATGGAGCATGACTTGGATGGTTGCCCCGTGGCCTATCCAGTGTCTGCGAATGCCCACCATAGGAAAACTGTGTTGGTGACTTGCGTGATGACGGGCAGCAATTAAAAAACAAAAACAAAAAAAAAAGACAGCCATTTATTATTGACAATGAAAGTGAAACCCCAAAAAAGAGGCTTATACACCACAGCTCAGACTCACACAGAATAAAAACACACAATTTAATTCGGGTAAACAGAGTTAGGCTGGGTAAGAGGCTTGTGAAAAAGCGGAGTGGTGCAATAGTCGTTTTAGCTGTATGTATATTTTTGTTCAAACAATTTAAATTACTTTTTTAAAAAAGCTGTATGTACTTGCAGTTAGTAAATAAAGCAAATGAATAATTTTTATCTGTTCGTTTCTTCACAGCACAACAGATTGTTACTATGTTGCTAGCTAGTTAGTCACCACCAGTGAACTCTATGAGGTTAATGTTTATAATTCATCCTAGACAAGAAAAGATACAAAATTTGATACTATTTGCTGGTCAAAACCAATTTTTTATTTTCAAGAATTAGACCCTTTGTTTCACCAAACATGACTTTATTGGTTTTTGTGATTATCAAGAAATCAGGGAGGCATTTTGTCTGGGACTAAAGGGGAAATGAGGAACGTAGATAGCATAAAATAGACAGATACGCTCAGCAACAACCAGATACGCCATGTCTGAAGCACAACCAGATACGCCATGTCTGAAGCACTGCAGTCATGAGATGTAAACTTCATTTAATTTTCTCAGTATTTATGCCGTTGTAGTCGTCTATCTCTATGCTTACAACAGCATAAGTAGTCTGAAAATAAAAGGAAGTTTGCTGCTCTGGGCCTCAGTTCTGCAGGGTGTGGCTAATTTATCTTATCCGAAGTTTATGAGAGACGATGTGTGTCAGTCATGCAATAATCATACCAATTATCCGATGATGCAATAACAAGAACTATTTGATGTCTTTCCACCAATCAGAAATGAGAAAATCCCTTGAATGAATAATAAATTAAGGTAGCTGGTCAGGCAGGACGTGTAGCCCAATGCGATGTCAGGCTGCTGAGTTTGTGAGCCCTAATGTCATTTAAATGTGAAGTTAGTGTTTTAATTTCAGTTTTTTTGCTTTGTTGAATAGTCTGCTAAAGCCACCTCATGTGATCGTACAAACCACAAGCCAACATATATTTTGCGATATTCAATTTTTCTTACTTTAGTTTTTTTAGTTCAGAAATTCAAAGTGTGCCCTAAGCAGGTTAAGGGAAACCCACCATGTGACAAGAAACCCGCCGTGAGACCCGCTGTGGCCTGATTACTCTGACTCAGTGCACCACAGGAACACTGGCTCAATGAGGTGGTTAATTTCATTGTTTAAAAAGAACCTTATCCAGCCTTACACATAGAATTTAACTGGTTGTCTAATTAGCTCCAGTGGAGCACCTGCAGGACCCTAAAACATGATGCAAGCGGCGCGGAGTTAAAACAACATGTATATGTAGGCGAATGTAGGAAATCCTTTAAGATGCCTTATAAATAAATATATATAATTTCAAAAGAGTTTACTGTGAAGTAGTCTTCTACACAAGGTTTTAATTACAGACACGAATGACTGTTTAAGTACTTGGTACAATTTATTCCAGCTGTGTGGCATGTAAAATTAAAAGGGCTGAACCACCCTTGTGAGTTCTGTGTGAGTACTAATGGCAACGGCACTGCAGGAGAATAATTGGAGAATAAAAATTGCTGCCACCTTCGGTCCCTCTTCACCTCCTTTCCACATTGCATCTACTGATGGTGGTGGCCATTCCCCTCCTCCTGCTTTTCCTGAAACTCTGCCAGACGTGACCAGTCCCAAAATCCTCATGGGTGTGTCTCCAATACTGCGTACCAGGCACACACTGGTTCAGATGAAAGGGAATTATGCTACAATGGAGTAGAGCTGGGAGACTCATGCATAGTAGAAATTATAGTAAAGTAACACTGACTTTTTTTTTTTTTTTTTTTAAGTCAAAACACAAACATTTATGCCAGAAGGAACTTGACCTCTGGCACAAGATTATGCAATCTTAACCAAGGATGATCATGTGAGAAACACCAGACATAATGACAGATTTCCCTGTTTGTTTTTGTCCGACGCTGCCTTTCAGTCATCAAATCCCTGACATTATAAGATTTACCCAGAATGAAACCCAGTGATCTTCGCTCTTGGAGAGTTCGTACAGAATCCTTCATGAAAAGATTCTGCCTTGCAATCAAACAGCATAGAATAATAGTGTTAAGAATAAAACGAGGCTTCGGTGTTCAGACATTCGGGGATTGAGTCATAAATCTTAGTTTAATATTCACAGATTTTATGGGAGCTGCTACTACTGTGAGAAGATTACACAGGTGAAGATTTGATTTTACACACCACACTCTACAGGATAATCGGAAACCACCAGCCTAAAATCAGGACATGCATTATGAGGAACGGAGAGGACAGAAATGACCTCAATAATCCTCTTATCGTTCTGATTAGTATATACTGCATGGGAACAACGCAATCTGATTGGTCCGCCATCTGCAGGGTTAAAAAACATTATCCCGCATGGATAAAGCTTGAATCAAAACAATGGACACTTAGTGTGTCATGGTCTCTTGAAGCAGTTTGGAGCATGGTCATAGTTTAAAAATGGAAAGATCTTGTTTAAGTTTGTTTTTCTTCATGTTTCCATGTAGTATATACTCAGAGCTCACCTGTCCTGCCTCTGTAATCGTTACAATATGTAAAACTTTAAAAAGTTTGCTCTGTAGTACATACTAAAACAGTTATTTGCCTCAGGCTCACACCCTGATCTTGTTTGGGTGATAACGCCCAATAATGGACACGATTCCATCAATTTTTAGGTCAACAACCATATCGTTGACTGTCAGCGAGGAATCCACCCGTTGTGGACAATCGTCCTGTTTTTTGAAACCTGTTTACAAATGTTGGACGATTACACACAATAATCTACTAATCGGTGACTGTCGCCAACTATCCGCGATTATATTGCTGACGGTCTGAGTGCATTGTGGTCGATCACCGATAGTCGCAGATAGATCGGGACTTAGTCGCAGACGGTCCAGACCTAGTTGCCGACCATCAGGGATTTTCAGCTGAGTATTTTCTTTGAGTCATTTATGACATCACATACACAGTAGGCTAATTGGCTGTTCCAAATCACCCCTAGGTGTGGGTGTGAGTGCGAATGTTTGTGTGACTGATGGCCCTGCGATGGCCTGGCAAGCTGTCCAGGGTGTACCCCGCGCTCGCCCAGAGTCGGCTGAGATGGGCGCCAGCCTCCCCGCGACCCTAATTAGGATTAAGCGGTTCAGAAAATGAATGAATGAATGAATGAACGTACACAGTTGTGGTTGGTCTGAGACAGTCGCCAACTCAAAAAAATCACGGGCGGACACCAAAGAAATGCCCAAATGAGATCGGGCCTTCAGTGGCTGATTATTTGCTGAAGGTGAGGTGGATGTTGACGGTTCAACCCACTGTTGGACCCCTTGAGCAAGGCCCTTAACCCTCAACTGCTCAGCTGTTACAAATGAGATAAGAATGTAAGTCGGTCTGGATAAGGGCTTCAACCAAATACCATAAATGTAAAAATACCCTCGTTGGGCTCACGACTCGAACCCAGGACCTTCTTACTGTGTGCTAACTACTGCACAATCGTGCCGCCACACCTGGTGTATATGGTACACAAAAAAAGTTCAGCCTATCTCAGCCACCACTGGGCGAAGGCGGGTATACCCTGAACATCATGCCAGACCATCTCATTGTCAGCTGATCCTTTTTTCACCTTTTTTTTTTTTTTTTTTGGACTTCTGCTTGCCGAGCTGATCATAGGTCTCTCTACTCATCAATGGTGTTGAGTTTGCTAGGGCCTGTGAACCCCTCCTCCTCCTACTCACTTCCTGTGTCATCGGAATTCTGCTTGGTTTCACCCTGGCTTCGTTTGCTTACCTGGGGGGATGTGTGCTGGACGAGGAGGCGTTACGTTTACGTTGTGTTCAGACAGCTGTTCTTCTGCTTTGTGAATGATTGGATTTTTTTTCACCGTCTTTGTCTTAGACAGAGTGTTTGTTGTCAAGTTTTGAAATTGTGTCGTGCATGACACTAAAGTGCTTGTGTAAGAGCAGGGAAACAGAAGCTTTCCAGATGACAGTATTGTATAATCTCTTTATTTAACCTCTTTTATATGGCTGCTTCACTCAATCACTGAACCATTTAATTCTTCGAACAGGGTCACGGGGAGGCTGGAGCCTATCTTAGCCAACACTACGTGAATGTGGGATACATCTTAAACAACTCGCCAGACCATCGCAGGGCAACACACACAACAATTAACACTCACATCCACATCGAGGGGCAATTTGAACAGATAGTTAGCCTAATGTGCAGGTCTTCGAATGTAAGCATCACTTTAGCCATACTTATATTCACTAAAAAAACATTTCCATTAGGAATGATTAAATTGGTGTTTTTTTTCCCATTCGACAGGAAGTAAGCTTACACCATTATGAGAAACCAAACTCAAAAGGACACCCAAGCTCACCTGGCTGCCAGAAGATTACGCGGTTATAAGATTTATGCTATACAGTCGTAGAAGAGGCGGCATGGTGGCGTAGTGGTTAGCGCTGGGTTCAAGTCCCTGGCTTGAGCTTTTCTTTGTGGAGTTTGCATGTTCTCCCCGCTCATGTGTGGGTTTCCTCCGGGTACCCGGTTTCCTCCCACAGTCCAAAGACATGCACATTTGCCTAACTGGCTGTTCCAAATCGTGTGGATGTGAGTGTGAAGGGTTGTGTGTCTGTTGGCTTTGTTATGGTCTGGTGAGCTGTTCAGGGTGTACCCCGCCTTCGCTCGGTATTGCCTGAGTTAGGCTTCAGCCTCCGCTGCGCCCCTAATGAAGTTAAGCAGCTCGGTAAATGAATGACTGAGTGAGTTGACAAAGAGAAGGCACGGTGGTGTAGTGCTTAGCACGTCCGCCTCATAGCAAGAGTCCCGGGTCCA
>JAOUQZ010000002.1:8447332-8459486 GCA_028564935.1 Neosilurus hyrtlii
GATCTTGTGATCTTTTTTTTTTCTTTTTTTCTTTTTTTTTTTCTTTGGCCGGGCAGTGCATTTTGTAATAAATTCTTCTTACTCGTTTGTCAAACCGGTTAATCCTATTTGGGTCGCCGGGTCTGTACGTGTCAAATCTGTAAATGCTATTAAAAAAAGTTATTTTTGCCTCTTCCCCAGTAATTCGCTTTTAAAATGTTACTCTATTAAATCCTAAGAAGACATAGATACACATGGATATGACTTGATTAACAGCTTTCCCAGAAGACATCAGCTAACTTCAGCACAGAATTCCCTTTTACATACTTACTTATTTGAATTTTCCTGGAAATATGCACTGATACAATGTCATATCTATTAAAAGCATTGCGGGTGGGTGGTGGGGGAAAGCCTGTACCACTTTGGAATGTTACCATTCCTTCTCGCACCACTTAGCAGATGTTTAGGGACTGAAGACACCAAACAATGAAGGGTTTCATGAGTTATTTTTTCTCCATTCTTTCTGCAAACTGGTCTTAAAGTGTACAACAGTACAGGGACTTCGTTGAAGCATTTTTCATTTCGATATTTGACACATTCTGTATTAGTGACAGGTAAATAATGCAGGCAGTATCCACCCCCCTCTTCTGTAGCCATGTCTTTGTTTTGTTGCATTGCATGAATTGCCTTGTTGAAGTATACATGGACATCTGGAAAAACTTCTTTGCATTAAAGTGAAATGAAAGGCAAACCTTCCAAACTTTCAAAACTGTTACACCTGGACATATGAATGTTTTCATTATCAGATGGCTTTTGCTTTACTCGTTTACTTTTATTTTAATTTAAAATCTGTTTGATAGTTTGCTATTGCCAGTTTGAAAAGGTTGCTGTGTCACGCACAAGAGTGCAAAATTGTGATAAGATATGAATCCTCCAGTTCATGTAAGGAAAGTTAATGGCAAAAATAACAGTATACAGATATTAAACTAGTAAATCAGGTGTAGAGTAGTGAACTTATAATAGAATAAAACTATAGAAGAATAAAACTAGTCACTTCTCCAATTCACACGCGATTCTGTTCACATACACTAAAACAAACATGCGCTCATACCCTGTGTGCAGAGTAATTGCAGTTCTTTCATCTCTACACGAAGAACCAGTACAATTTGATGCCCATTTTGATAACTGGGTACCCAGTTGCACATGCCTAGTTTGGTCCTGGAAGTTAACTTTTGCGTGAGCCACAGGAAAGTTACACATTGGCCATTATGTAGAGAGAGCTTTACAATGGGATGTTCTTCAGACACAGTTTGGAGGAGGAATTTAAAACGATTCGAAATATCTGAATTTTAAAGGCGTAGGGCCTCTACTAGTAACAATTTATTAATAAATTGGCTTTTACTGATGCAAATGTTATGGTGTTAGTAACGAAGCATCTTAGTTCATTTCATTCTCTACTTTTTTTAATGGGGCAGTTGCATTGAGATCTCTTATGCTGATGCATTAATGTGAATTAAAGAATTTTACCATCCATCTTACCCATGTTTTGAATTCTTTTTTTCAAGCAAGTCAATAATTCTGGCACTGAATATACCTCTTTGTTTAGTTGACCACCTTGCGTGGCTCTGTCCTTGAGGATTGCGTGCCTTCCACTGCTAAACATGGCACTACTCGAGGGTTACCCCTTAAAGAAGTTCTGGAATACCTGCTTCCTGAGCTTGATATCTCCTGCCTGCGGCTTGCTCTCAATACACCAAAAGTCACTGAACAGCTGATGAAACTGGATGAGCAAGGGGTATGTAGGCCGAAAGGCCAACATTTTTATGCATGATCCGTTAGCCCTGGTGCTGTTCATTCTGATGCTTTGATTATCTCAGCAAGCCTAATTTGATATGGATGATCTGCATCATCTCCCTTGTCCTTATATGCCTTCTTTTCTGGGTTTCCGGCTTCTATCTTCAGCTGAGTTTCCAGGTGAAGGTGGGGGTAATGTACTGTCGTGCTGGCCAGAGCACAGAGGAGGAGATGTATAACAATGAAGTGGCTGGTCCTGCCTTTGAAGAGTTCCTGCAGCTCTTGGGAGAGAAAGTGCGATTGAAAGGGTTCAGCAAGTACCGGGCTCAACTGGACACCAAGAGTAAGTGGGGTACTTACTCAGGATTGTAATAAAATATTAGAGTCTTTGGTACTAGACCAAATAGAGTGTTCTTTAATACGGGTTATCAAATAATTTGTAGAAGACTTTAAATGTAAGAAAAGTATATCCACGTATCGCAGTGCCAACACCGGAGTGTCCAGAGGAAACCATGTAATCTACACAGAAACGCCTTCATTAAGCCCAAAATTTTAACCCAGGACATTCTTGCTTTGAGGCAGACTTCCATAGGATTTAAAAAAAAACCAAAAAAAAAAAAACCACGTTTTTTAAATTTATGTGATTAAATAAGTTGTCTTCATTTCTATGGTTATGTTTTTGTGCTGAGGTTCATTTAGCAAAACTGGTTTAGCACTGTAGCAACTCGCCTCCAACTCGATTCAAGTGTGACAAGGTTAGATATGAAAATATTAATGAGCTTTAAGCAGTCCTGTTATTTATTACCACTGCGATAGCGTAGCTCGCATTGTTTTCACTTCTGTCAGTTTGTACTGTTGTATATATCTTTTTCTTTGTCTTTTTTGTAGCAACGCATGCCTATATTTTTCAAAAACTGCTAGATATCACCATCAGATTTACAGGGTAACAGTTTGGGACCAATGGCTAAAATGAATTTAATAAAAGGTCATTGTAGGTCAAGTTCAAACTTAGCAAAATGGCTTCCAATTGTTTATAATGCCTAGGTAGTGGCTGGTGCGATTCCCACATCAAAGGCCTCTAGATTTTTATTTGTTTGTTTGTTTTGAAAAAATTTTTTTAGCCAGAATGACGAACTGTTTTCTGAACGCAACATGGTCTGTGCAGCTGATCTGTCTTAATTTTTAGTGTTTACCTAAAATTGAGTTGTGCCCATATTGGGATCATGTTGTGGCTCCTTTGAGTTCGACATGTTCATTTTTAAAATTATAATAATTGTTATTATTTAGTAAGGTCATTAGAAAGGTGTTTGCTAAAGTATCACCAGAATCAGATTTTATAATTTTTATCTGAAATAATTTTGAAATCTCTTCTATAGATTTTAACTTTTTTATTGTTAATCTTTTTTTCCTTCTTTCTTTTTCTACACTTTTTTGGTCGTCTTTGTATCCTTGAGCTTTGTATATTTATTCTACTCTTATTCTGTTTCTTCCTCTGCAGCTGTATTTTCTTCTCCCACTTTCATTCCTTTTCCCCAAAAGACTTAAAATAATCATGATAGAAACCACAGCCACATTCACACGTGGTCCAGCTGCATGAATGAATCTTTTGTGCTTCTAATAAAAGACATGATAGATAATTCCGGTCATGGACTTAATTACAGATCTTTTGAAATTCCTTTTTATAATCAAAATAGACTTTTACCTTAGGAGGCATCTGAGGTGTGTGTTTCTTTTGAGTTAATGGTTGTTTTTTTTTTTTTTTTTTTTTTTCTTCGTCTCTTTAGGCATAGATAGTACAGGGAGGATATTTTTATCAAAGTGATGTCTCAAGATTATCTATCTATCTATCTGTCTGTCTGACTGTCTCTATCTATCTCTCTATCTATCTATCCATCCATCCATATTAAAGCTCCTCAAGTATTAGGACTGTCAAAATTTCTATTAAAACGAGGCACACAGCGTATATAATGTATATTTTAACGTTTATTATGAGGGTTTAACAGCAGTGTTACATTAACCTTTTTGGAATTACAGCCATTTTGTGCATAGTTCTATCTTTATAGTCCCAGATGTAATGGGAAAAAAACTCTTAAAATTATAAATAGAAGCATTGTTAATACTTGGATGCAAATCCTTTGCAGTCAGTAACTGCATAAACGTTTCATTTCTTTGCCTTAAAGTGAAATAAAAGACACGCCCTTCAGACTTTCCTGTTGCACATATGTAGATTTTCATCTGGTGTTTGTTTTTTGTTTGTTTTTTTTTTTGTTTTTTTTACAGTTTGTTGAAGTTGCGACCTGCTAGACTCTAATTGATAGTGTCTATTAGCCTGTTTGTAAAGACTTGTTGTTTCATTCTTGCGAGAGAGTAAAATCGTGAGAATAGGATGTGAGTCCTCCAGTTCATATAAGAAAAGTTAATGGCGTTAATAACCGTACACAAATATTAAACTAACAAATCAGAAAAACAACTGAACTTTATTACGCACTTCTGTTTACATTAAACAAGAGTCTGATAGATCTGTAAGAAATGAATGCGGCACCATGTATATATATGTAAATTTATATGTAAATTTAGTTCCGTATTGCGGGGAACATGGGATGATCATGTGACTTTTCACATCACACAGTGTTGTCTCCTGTGTGCAGAGTCATTGCTCATTTTGTTGTTCTCTACAGGAACAAAGGTGTCTGAACTAGTTTCAAGTTTCTTGGAGTTACATAAACTACGCCTGCAAGCTTTTATTAAGTTTGGGTTTCCTTTTAAGAAGCTCTTAGGTTGCTTTTGCTGTCTGATTTGGGTCACTATCCATTTGTGTTGTGAAGTGCCCTCCTATCATTTTTGCTGCATTTGAATGAATCTGAGCAGAGAGTACAGCTCTAAACACTTCAGAATCCATCTTGCTGTTTTCTATCAGGAGCCGCATCTTCAATAAACACCAGTGATCCAGTTCCACTTGCATTCACATGTCCACAATGTTTGACAGATTATGTGGTATGCTTTGGATCACAAGCCTTTCCTTTCCTTCTCCATAATCTTCTCTTCCGCCATTTTGGTACAAGTTAATCTCGGTTTAATCTGTTTAAAAAACAAAAAAGTCAAGGACTGGGCAAGCTTTCAAAGTCTAATCTGGCCTTTCTGTTCTTGAGTGTTGTCACTGGTTTGCATATTTAGGTAAACCCTCTGTATTTACATCCCCGAAGGTGTCTCTTGATTGTAGACCTTGTCAAACATCAGCCTACCTGTTTGAAAGTGACTTGACTGGATGTTGTGAATGGGTTTTTCATTACCAGGGAAATAATCCTATGATCATCCAGTTTAGTTGTCTTTTTAATTTTTTAATTTTTTTATTTTTTTGGGTCTTTTGGTGTTTTTGAGCTTGCCAGTGTATTCCTTTTTTTTAATGTACAAACTTTTTGATTTGGCCATTACAGCTATCTCTCTAATATTTTACTCTCTCCGATACCCTTTATTTGAATTGACACATCTTTGGAACATATTGAGACTTACCATGAAGAGCTGCCAAATGCCACTTCAACACTTGAAATCAATTTTAGTTCTTTTATTTCCAAAAGGTGTCAGGAAATCATGAAGAAAATGTTTGAAATGGCTGTAATTCCTAAAACATTAATACAATATTTTTGGGAAACACCTTAAATTGCAGCTTAAAGTCGGCACTTCAGTCACATTCTTAAAAAAATATCTCTTTTAAATGTATTGACATTTAGCTGTTCTTTTTCTTTGTTTTTTATTTTTTTAATAAATTTTTTTTTTTAAATCAAGATTTTTTTTAATCAGACCGAAACAAATGGCTTCAGTAATTCTTCAGGTCTCCATTCAAAATTTCCTACCTACAGTTAATTTCCATTCATTTTTTGAAGAAGATATACTTTCAACTCTATCGTTCATTTTGTTGTTGAAAATTGTACTCTTTATGGCGACTCTGTCGGAAAGGTGCTAAAGATAATGGATATGGCCACGATAGCATGTATCTAGATGAGCTTGCCTTGGTAATCTGCCAGCGAAGTTAGTACAAAGCTTAGCATGAAACAAATCGGCCATGTTTCATACCGATTAGAGCTCCATATGATTTCTGTTTAGCTAATTAGAATTATATAATTTTACTGTTTCTCATAGTAGGAGTCACTACATTACCATATGAGAAACCCACCATTTGCAATGTTAGCCTGTCTGCATGATTTCCTCTGTATTTATGGTTTATTTTTCTTACATTAAGTGTTAGTGGGCAGGAGATAATCATTAAATAATAATAATAATAATAATAATAAAAACCTGTTCTTGTTGATATTAATGGTTGTCTACCTCTTCTTTTCTAGCGGATTCCACTGGGACACACTCTCTGTACACTGCATACAGGGACTATGAGATCATGTTTCACGTGACAACCATGCTACCATATACTCCAAACAACAAACAGCAGGTTAAGCAATGTTTCTTTCGCTGTTACCTACAGTTTCTGCCCTTCATCAAGTGAAATGTATGGTCTCGCTTTGAGGCTTACTTCACCGGTTCTTCAACCCTTGCCTGAAGATACCTGTATGTTTAGTTTGTAATTGTTTGCGTAATAGTAATATTACTTCAGACATTTCCATCATTACCGGATAAGGTGTCACATGAGCAGTAAGTTACAGAGTAAAGATTATATTTGGGCATTGTCAAGCAAAAGTATGATTATATAATCTGACATTACTGGGATTTTTAATGTTGCTTTATTGCTGAGATACAGTACTGTACAGTGCTACAGAATCTTGCATGCCGTGCTGCTGAAAATTAATGAACCCTTTAGAATTTCTTTACTGTATTTCTGCATAAATATGAAGTAAAACATTAGATTTTTACTCAAGTCTGAAAAGTGGATAAGGCCAACCCAGTTAACTCAAAGATACTAAAAATATCTTATACTTGGTCATTTATTTTTGAGGAAAATTATCTTCAGTTCAATGTACTTGTATTTTTTATTTTTTTTTACAATTGATACAAAGCAGTTTTACAGAGTAAAACGAATTTGGTAAAGAATTTGTACTTATGAGAACATTTTTTGGTTTAAATTAGAAGCATTATATTTGGAGGAAGGAAAACATTACGAGGAGACATGCTGATGATATCATGATTTAAGCCTGTTTTGCTGCATCTGGGCCAGGTTGGCTTGGCACCGTAGGATAGAACAGTGAATTTTGAATTATACCACTGAATTCTTAAGGAAAATATCACGACATCTGTCTAATGAGAAAACTGTCATGCAGCAAATTGACGACTCCAGAAATGCAAGTGATTCTATCAAAATGGTGAAAGAAGAAGAAAGTTAATGTTTTAGAATGGCCATATCAGGGCTCCCGAGTGGCGCATCGACAAGGTGCGCGACTATCAACCCGGAGATCGCAAGTTCGAATCCGGGTTCCATGGGAGCTAATTGGCCGAGCTCTCACGGGAGGGGAGGGATGGCATATGCTCTCTTCCCTGTTACTCATCACAGCAATCACCAGCCAATCATAGGCGTCTGTGAGCTCAGTCGTACAAGGGGGCGGATAGTGCTTTCCCTCCGAGTGTGTTAGGCCGCCTCCATGCCTCCATACGCATGCGCAGCAGTTCGAAAAGAGGCGGGCGGTAGCATCGCATGTCATGGAGGGGGCGTGTGCTTGCTTGCACCCCTCCCTGGTCGGTGGTGGCCGTGTGATAGGGAAGGCAAAAGTTGATGGGTGGGAATTGGAAACGACTAAATTATGGAGAAAAATGGGGGGTGGCCATATCAAGTCCTGACTTTAATCTTAAACTGAAAGTTCGCACTGTTCAGTTAAGGAAACCCACCAGCAACAGTTACTGTAAATGTTTAGTTACAAGTATTGTGGCCTAAGAGGGTCTGAAAGCAAGGTCTCGCATACATACACCTTCAGCAGTGATTATGGGGCTCATTTACTATGGCATCATTTGTCTACTTGTAGGACGTGTGAAAATCTGATGTCTTATATCACATATGCAGAACTGTCAAACACTGAGAGAACTTTTAAGTAATATTAAATTATATTTTATGTCTATACATCTGATGGCGAGACCAGTCTGTACCACCGTTTCTCTTTTTTGTGCAGTTGTTGAGGAAAAGGCACATTGGAAATGATATCGTCACCATCGTTTTCCAAGAGCCAGGAGCTCATCCCTTCACCCCGAAAAACATCCGCTCACATTTCCAGCACGTCTTCATAATCGTTCGTGTTCACAATCCCTGCTCGGACAACACCTGCTACAGGTAAGTAAACCAGTTTTTTTTTTATAAAGCATACGTGTACTGACTCCTAAAAACAGGCAGATGTAACATTGTTGAGCTGCGGTTTCAAAGAACCTTCTCCCCCTTCCCCCCGAAATGCTGATTTTGAGCGTCCGCACTGAAAGTCCTGTTTGGCTTCCTCCTCTCATTTATGAAATTTCTCATTTATGAATTTTCCTCTGTGCATGTGCCTCTGCTCTGATTGGTCACCTTTTGACAACAGAAAGCTCCATGCTCAGTTTGCTGGAAGACAGACCAGGATGGTGTGGAGGTACTGCTTTGAATGGGGTCAATGGGGGAAGGCCAGCTAATCAGAAGGCCTGACATGGCAAATAAAGCCTAGAAGAAAAATTTAAACATGTACTAACCCCATTATTTCATACTTCAGTGTCGTCTAACATGAATATTCAACACCTTATCAACATTTTGGGGGCAGCCGTGGCCTAATGGTTAGAGAAGCGGGTTTGGGACCTAGAGGTTGATGGTTTGAAAGTGCGCTGGTGAGGGAGTGAGCTCCACCTCCCCTTCCTCCACATTCCTGGCTGAAGTGCCCTTGAGCAAGGCTCCCAACTGCTCTCAGGGTGCCCCTGTGTGTGTGCTCACTGTTTACGTGAGTGTGCTCACTTTGGATGGATTAAATGCAGAGGCAATAATTTCCCTTGGGGGATTAATGCAGAATATCAAAATATTTATGGGTCAAAAAGGGATTTAAAGACTTCATTCCCTTTTAAGAATTCACCATTTACATCATTTGTAGCCACTGATTATGGTTGCTGAATTTATCGGGTAGTCTACCAAAGTCGTGCATGCAAGAGGCTAAGCTAGCAGTTAATTTGTACGTGAAGTTGATGCCTTCAGTCCTGCCACAGCATCACTAAACTGATTACAGAATCCCTTGTTAGTACCCTTAACCGGCCAGAGCTCCGGGACTAACCTTTGTGATCTAACAATGATTTGTGTGCCCCATTTTTTTCCCCCATTTTGTTGAATTGCTGAAATGTTTTTTTCTTTTTTTTTTTTTTTTTTATTTGGGGGGGGGGGGGGCGTATTTATTTCACATTTATGGCTGCAGTCTCTGTTGTAAGTACTCCCCGTCTTGGTTGTAATCTCTGTTAACATTGTTCACACGTTGTTGGCAAATCAATGTGGTTTAAGTGAATAACGCATTCCAGATTGTGCTGTTAGACGAAAATAATGCACTTTGTGTGTTCTCATATAACAGCACAGTCTGTTGTGTGGACTGTTGCTATGGTGAGTATCATTAGCGGATGCAGTAAAGTCATTTTTAAATTAAAAAGCCTTTTTTTAAATAAATAAAGAAGCCAATCCATTCTTTTCTTTATGCCCATGTCCACCACAGCTTTGATTTCAGTGACGGACACGCAGAGCGATGTGAGATTTTATGCAAACGGAATATGATAGGATGTTTTTTTTCCCTCTCTATTTACAACCGTACTTCCTACCTTAGTTCCGATGTACTAATTAAGTTAGCAAGTGCTGGAGGAGAAAAAACAAGGTTTCTTCTTGGCTATTTATCCATGACATGTTTGCAGGGACCTTATCAAGAAATATAATGCTTGGTTGAAAGTAGCAGAGATTGATATTGCCTCAGGGGGACGTTCGTAGAACAGTAAGCTTGTGCTGCCTATCTGCTAAAAGCCAATACATAATATATAACCAGCTTTCTGTGCAGTGTATGCATTGTTAATGGATAGTAGGTAATAGAAAGCCTGGTACATAATGACTAAACCAAGCTTACTGATGTATTATATAATTTTTATTTAACGATTTAGAAGAAGCAGTATAGTGTTTAACAAATTAACAAATGCGTAGCCTGTGTTGGCAGAAGCAGGAACATCTTGCACAAATGTGACGATGTGAAATTTTAACGTGCACATGCTATTTATTAATGTATTTATTTAATTATTCATTTTTATAATTAAGCACATTTTGGTGATTTGAGACGTTTATTGAACATTTTCCACTAATGCAAAGCACTAGTTCTTCTGCTGGTCAAACTTGTGAACCTTCTGAGAACTTTTCGACTACAGATCCAGGTCCTTATGTCACTGTACAGGGCGCCTCTTTACCAGCAATACTTGTGTCTGGCGTAACTGTTTCCCCACACGAAGATATAAAAAAAAAGAACTTCATGTCATTTATATATGTGCTGTAATCAGTGTAAAACAGTTAGGCAGTCTCAGTCAGCGTTCACATAGTATGCACAGTTACCGTGGCAACATGGAGTCCTGGAGACCAGGTACCCATTTAGCCCTTTTTTAAAAACTGTTTATTTGATTATTAAAAGAGCATTAACGTTCTGTGTAGGTTCGACCGTACTATTTTCAGGCCAGTCATTGAAATTAATGGGTCACTTTGGGGTTTTTTTTTATTAGAAATTAATTTTAAAAATGAATGAAAGTCTGTTTTTCTGAAACCTGTGATTGTCAATAAGATATGCGAGACACTGAGTGGAGCAGATTCCAGTCCACACCGAAATCACGTGTACGAGAGCATTTTTGTGCTGGCAGGTAGTGCCAGCACATTATCATTTACATTCGCATTTATGAATTATAACTTTCAGAGTAACTTATGTTTTATCTCATCTGTACACCTAAGCAGTTGAGGTCTTGTTCAAGGGCCCAACAGTGGCACTTTGACGGTACTGGGTTTTGATCCCCCAACCTTTCTGATCAGTAACCCAGAGCCTTAACCACTGAGCCACCACCGCATAATCACAAGTACAGTATTCTACAAACCTGTGAGGAAATATCGGGCAACGTCTGAAACCGCATACTGCCGTACTAGCCAGTAGGTCAAATGGTACCCTGTGTAAAAGGATTTGGCGTACTGTATGGTAGGTCATGATTTCAGTCATAGCTTTGTGTATGTCTCTGCTCTCACAGCAGTGCTAACTCCAAGCGCAGCATCAACACTGCTGGAGTTTTTGAAGCTATTTCACATGAACTGTCTACTAAAGTTCTGAGCTGACATTCTTTTTCTCTGGATTGTTCAGAGACGCTAGACTAGCTTGTAAGTGGTTCTTGATTCTAGACGAGGAAAGAGTCACAATTTTGTGTCTGGAACTTGTTTTTCCTGATCAAGAATTGGTTCTTTTGCTGTAGAGATGGTTTGAAGTTAGATGCTGGCTCTGAAACGACCCCGGAATGAATTAATCTGCTACATTTTGACAGTAACAAGTTATGGGATGCAAAGGAGACTGGAAGGACATCAAAACAGTGTAGTGGATTCATCAGGGAAAAGACAAATACAAGGACACGCTGCAGCGGAAGAGTGTGAGGCTGGTGTGGGGTATGATGAGGACCATAACAAGCATTGTGACGAGGTACCTGATTATCACTGATGGGTCTAATGATGACCTCCAGTTCTAGCTGCTTTGTGACAGCTTGGGTTATTTCAGCCTAGTCACCATCCCAGCCCTTTTCTCCACCACGCCCACAGACCCTGGTACTTATTGAGAAATCCTTCTTTGGAGCTATTTAGATTTTACTGGCAGCTTCTGTTGGGTGATATTGGGGACGGCATGCACACAGCACCACCATTTTGGTGAGATAAAACACTGCGCAATCTTGACACAGTTTACATGTAAGCCTTCCTACTATTACAAATCGGCCCAGTGTATGCCAGCATACAGGATCTTTTCGCTAATATACATTTGACGCAGGCCGTACGCAATGAGAGAGCTTTTTGTACACTGTGGGAAAGTTTTGTTCATCTGAAGTAAGGTGGCCGTCAGTTACCTGATCAGACTCATTCATCAATCCCAAGTGAGTTAATCTGAGTTAATTGAGACGTTGGAGAGACATTTCTGTTGGAGGCTTTGTGAAGAGTTGGGACTGGAAGGCCTGGATCTTAAGGCTTCTTTGGATGCAGCTGCTTCTTGAGGTGAAGGTGTTGATGCTTGAGATGGAGCCTTGCATCATTGCCTGAAGGACAGGAATTTTGAGTGCATTTGGACTTTGTTGCAATTCATTTGTTTCTTCACGTTTAATTATTTATTTTTTTGTCCAGGGTGTACTCTGCCCTCGCCCAGAGTCGGCTGAGATGGGCGCCAGCCTCCCCGCGACCCTAATTAGGATT
>JAOUQZ010000002.1:8459586-8487294 GCA_028564935.1 Neosilurus hyrtlii
GTGTGTGTGTGTGTGTGTGTGTGTGTGTGTGTGTGTGTGTGTGTGTGTGTGTGTGTGTGTGTGTGTGTGCGCGTGCAGGGACTCTCTTCCTCAGATCTTCATCCCCCCACCCTCACAAATGCGTGCACACACACACACACACACACACACACACACACACATACATGCACTGTTTTTCAACTGAATGACATCACTCTCGGCTCACAGAAACCGCTTCCATCTCTCCCAAGCTGCACACACGCGCACACACACACACACACACACACACACACACTTGCTGTTTCTAACCATCCATTAATTTTTTAAGGCTTACCATGCCGCTCTATATGCTTGGGGGAAAAAAGTTGTGAATTCTTTTTTTTCTGTATCTTTTACCAACGTAACCAAATGGAGATGAAAATGAGCACTTTTTAAACATGTGATTGTTTTTTTCTTGACCGTTCTGGTTTCTGGAGATCTACCAGCGACGGCAATCACCTCTTTATTCCTGGATTTTGATTTATACTGAAGAGGAAGCTTGCTCTAGGAGATCTAGCCGGAACAGGAAGAACTAGCTTGTGATATTGTGGGCACTGCACTCGTCCTTGGCGTGGCTTCAGTCCTGAATCTGCATACGGCTCTCTGCAGGGCATTGCTTGTTGGTCCGATTCATCACTGGACTCTTAGTGAAGGTGTGGTTTAATCTGAACCTACTGCATGTGGTTTAAAAATTTTCATTAAAACTTTAACTTGCTTTTGCACACAATTTTAAATCCGAGACTCGGAGACCGATACAATTATCATTAGCATTGTTTATTTACTTAGGGGGGCATTTAGACTGCAAGAAATAATGTTTATTTATAGTTGATTAATTGTCCTGAGAGATAAATAACAATTATTTGCTGACGGCATGGTGGATGTTGCTGAATATTCGTTGAAACAGTACATGGAGTTGCCTTGACATCGACATCAATCAAGCCTATTTTTAATAATAATTGTATCCGTATATACTACACTGTAACATGGGCAAAAATGTTTTTTATTTATTTCTTACAATATTTTAAGCATTGCACTGGAAGATCCGCGTACGTCAGATTTAACACTGCAAGCCAAGGAGAGAAACTTGATTGCAGGTCTAGGGCTAACAAACATCTTTAACCTGACTTAGACATACAAGTTATTTAAATAGTTAATTCACAATCTGAATAGGCTTTCAGGACCGAAGCGCAGTGAGGCGAGTATTCTTGAATATTCTTCGGTTTGATGGATCGTCTTTGCCGTCCCGCCCTCTTCACCACTTGGTTGTTTTCTCTATTAAGGTCGAGACACTCTTTGCTGGTCTCAGGGATTTTACACAGTATGAAGTAGTCCGTAGTAAACATTCCACTGGTTTTCACGATGCCTCAGGTCCATGTACAAGATGATAAAGTGCCGGGCTGCTTGATGTAGTTTCGATGGATATTATAACATTGCTGACCAGCTGACCAGCTTTATTTTTGCTTCAATGAGTTTTGGACTCCCTGTGATCGAAAACAGCTTGTTGTTTAGTTAATCTCGAAGCTAGCTTTGCTGTAAGCTCCACTCTTCTCTCACACAAAGATAACGTTTCTTTAGACACGTGTTTAACTCTTCTTTATCTTTATCTTTCTATTTCTTTTTAAAATTCATCTTGCTGTGAAAAACACTTTAAAGAAAAACAAAAAAAATTAATTTCAAGGATTTCAGCATCACTGGCCATCGCAGGTCATGAGTGATTGTCAACCATTTCCGGTGAAGTGTTATCCACTTAAAATTTTTTCTGGAACCAAGGTAGCAAACCAATCAGATTGCACTTTTCTCGTGTAGTATACTAAGTAACAATTATTCCTCGTGGGCGAGGTGGATAACGCTCAATTGGGACTGTTTCCCTTTATTCACTGAGGCTGAGGCTGATTTCTTCATATTTATTGTGACTGCATTTTGTTGAATTTTGACGATTTGAGGTTCAGTGACCAGGCAAATCAGAATGGACAGGTGAGCTCCTCAAGAATGTACCCCACCTTCACCCAGACTTGGCTGCGATAGGCTCTAGCCTCCCCAATACCCTAATAGGTTTAAGCTGCTCGGCAAACAATTTAAATAAAATATTTTATATATGCTAGAGATTGAGAATAATAATAAGGAAATTCTTTAGTTGTACTTATATAGCCTCCACTACATGACACAATGGGGATTCTTAGGTGTGCTCATAACAGTGTGATGGTAAAAGGAGAGTTTAAGTGCTGGGTGCAAGCAGGGACTCTGGCATGACTAACTGGCAGCGTAACTAAAAAGAGAGGAGCCAGAAGGAAGGCAGACATGAGGGCACCCTGTAACGTTGGGCAATCAGCCTCTCCACTGTCAACGGACCATATGATGAGGATATGTTTATTAACATCTGTGCAGTCTTGTAATACTCAACCGTCAAGCTTCCTTCCCTATGTGAGAATTCTGTGAGCCCTTGAGAGCTATTAGTATAAGAAGAATAAGATGGCAGCAGATGAGCTATGGGGATTTATTCTCTTTTGAATGGCTCATGGACAGCCAAGGTGTTGTTTAAACATTTGTCGGAAGTTGTTCCTGTGGTGAAGGACGAGAGCTGACTGTGGGCAAGTCCCTTACCCCTCTGTTCCACTTCCCCGTCTGCACTGTAGGAATGTAAGCAAAGTGAAAAACAATCATGTGCAAGTCCTTGAGCCCACTGAGTGCATATACTACACGTGCTGCAGTAGAAGGGGCTGATTGCCCTGTTGTCCCTATGCCAGTATAATAAAAATGCACGTGAATTCCAATCAGTTCCAGAATTTGTAAATGCAGTCTTGCAGACAGCAAGAAATCCACAGTACAAGGAAGAAATCCAGTATATTTCATATAAAGCTATAATGGTGTGGGTATCCGTGCTTGTACTCTCTCCATCAAACCCCACCACCACCACGCCCTCCTGCCTGGAGCAACCGCAGAGCCTCTCATGGTGCTGTAAATGACTCCAAGTCTCCAATTGGGTGCACTTGTCAGGAGCAGTAAAAGCATTGAGTAGATGATGTGGCTTCATGTGTAAAATAATGCAGGTCACGCTTGGTGTTGCGTAATAGCCATGTAACAGATCCATGCTTTTTCTCTTTTGATCCTAACATCACAGTGTGCATTTTCTTTTTTGTCTTTGACACGGAATGATCTGGATTTACTTCAAATTCCTGAAGAATGCAGGCTGCAGGTTTCGATGGATTTCATGTGGTACAGCATTAGAAGTTTGGGCCTTAAAAGATAAGGATGTAGGTCTTAAAACATTTTGTGCTTGGATTTACTTTTATTTTATTTGTTGGTTCAGCCTTAATAAATGCTTGCATATATAATATATGTCTATGCTCATGAAAACTTATTACAGCCTCATTCCTGGGGTAAAACATAAATTGAGTAATCGGTCAAAAGTGGGGCGGAAGTGATGTCGAAGCAACAGTTGTCGCTTAAGAGTTATCGGCTACGAGTAGCACATAATTCGTTGAGGAGTGAACATTCACTTAAATGAGGATGGGTTTCCCTTTAGGGTCTGTTTCCTCTCAAGGTTTCTTCCTTGGGTTTTCTGAGGGAGCTTTTCCTTGCCACTGTTGCTGTGGGTTTGCTCATTACGGATGTGCAGGATTTATAGAGAAATGTTTAAATTCTTTAGCAAATTTGTTTTTACTATGTAAAACTGCTTTGCATTAATGTCATGATCGAGAGGTTTTGTGTTCAAATCCCTGTTAGACTCCCACCGTGCAAAGACCCAAGAAGTGTGCCTCTGTCCACCCAGCAGTATAAATGGGAACCAGTAAAAGTACTCGAAAGGTAACCTGTGGTGGATTAGCATCTCATCAGGAGGAGTTGAACTCCTAGATGCTTCACGCTACAGAAACCGGGATAAGGTTGGGCTGTGATGAGCCACTAGGCTTGAGCGTAAAAAGCCCAACAGACTTACCCTTACTTCAAGGTTAATGCAAATTATCAATTTAATTTTACCAAATGAAAACTCCGGAGATGTAAGTAAAAACCACCTGATGAGGTGTAACGGGAGAGTTTGGATGGTTTTCCTTTCTTTCCACTTTAGGTTATCATTACCTGAGGAGTTTCAAAACGTGAATAATATGAATACAACTTAGCATGTTAGCTCATGTTAGCTAGCAATTCAACAGTGAAGAGTGAATTGGAATACGAGTCCTCTTGGAAATCCTGTTGGTTGAACTCGTGTTGTTGAGTTGGCTAGCATTAGCAGTGATGTTTACTTAACAGAACAGGATTTCAGACTGATTTTTTTTTTTTTTTTTTTTGATTTGAAGTTTAATGATTTGAATTTCGTTTCATTTTCGTTTATGAACTTGACGATGTGTGTTATCTCAAGGTCTCACGCACACACCCAGTCATTTCCATATATTTCCATAATTATTTCCAAACTAACTTATTTTCAAGTGACCTACCCAGCTTTAGTTTCTTCTTGGTTCTTCTTCTAGGTTTGTTTTTTTGCTGTGTAACATTAATCAGAATATTGTGGTGTCCTTCTGGCAAATACTTGAGTTTGTCAGTGTTTTTTGTGCTGTCTCACTACGTACAGTCATTGTGCTTGCAGATAAATAGAGCCTGTTACTGTGTGTGTGTGTGTGTGTGTGTGTGTGTGTGGGAGTAATTCAGTGGTGGTCAGCTACAGCATTACGAGGCAGTAGCAGAAGGTTTGTATCCCAATAAAAGCCCTGTCTATTGGGCAGTTCACACCCTCCTTTGTTCAGGAATGTGAAAAGGCTCGGCAGGGACAGTAGCCAAAGGAAAATTGTTTGCTTGATAATAATGGATATTTTTTCTTTTTACCTCACGTTGACCTTCCCACTACCTCTCTCTAGCTCTCCCGAGGGAGAGTCCACTCGACCTACTTCTTTTGTCCCTCTACAAAGCGAGAAACCTGACTAAATAGAGCTCTGTCTTCTTCTTTTTTTGTGGTTTGGAAGTAGGTACTGCCAAACCACTGTTCTTTTTCTAGTGGCTTCAGGCTTTGCCATTTTATATGACAAATTAAGACCAGTGTTTATTTAATTTTTTTAAATATTTCAGTGTAGCATGGAATCGGTATGAAAGCATTTAGGAAATAATTGTAAAGAGCAACACGGTGGCGTAGCGGTCACAGCAAGAAGGTCCTGGGTTCGAGTCCTTTGCTCAGCGAGGGTGTTTGTGTGTAGTTTGCTTGTTTTTCCCCGTGCTTGTGTGGGTTTCCTCCGGGTACCTCTGGGTTTTCCTCTTACAGTCCAAAGTTATTCCCATTAGGCTGATTGGCTGTTCCAAATTGCCTCCTAGCTGTGGACGTGAGTGTGAATGGTTGTATGTGTGTGAGTTGCCCTGCAGTGGTCTGGTTAACAGTTCAGGGTGTACCCCACCTTCACCCAGTGTCGGCTGAGATAGGCTCCGGCCTCCCCACGACCCTAATTTGATTAAGCAGTTTGGAAAATGAATAATTGTGAAATTTGAGCAACATGGATTGAGGCAACACTACAGTTAGTACATCACACCTTTTGTAGAAATTAAATTAAGCACACATGGAACAACACTAATCAGATTTTTTTAAGCTGGTCAGTCGATAAAGTATTAATACAGTTTAGTATTTACCCACTTACTCATTTGCCAAACCGCTTAATCCTACTAATAAGGTCACGTGGAGGCTAGAGCCTATATCTGCCGACATTTCATGAAGGTGGAAAAAACCCCTGAACAGCTCCCCAGACCATCTCAGGGCACCACACATAACCACACACTCACACCACACCTGGGGGCAGTTTGGAACAGCCAGTTAGTCCGATGTGCATGTCTTTGTACTGTGGGAGAAAACCTGAGTAACTGGAGGAAACCCTTGCAAGCACAGGGAGAACATGCAAACTCCACACAGAAACACCCTCACTGAGCTCGAGACTCGAACCCAGGACCTTCTTGCAGTGAGGCAGACGTCCTAACCACTACACCACGATGGCTCCTGTTTAGTATTTAATAAACCCTTTTTATTTTAAGTCTTTCTTCCTCCGGTTTTCTGATATCAGTCAGTTCTAATTTCATATTTGCAACAATAAGCAGCAGTTGATGTGTTTCTACTGATTATCGTTTTGTATTTGATCATTCTCATCAAATTTATCATTTTTTTCAATCTTGTACACAGAAGAATGTATCGACTTGAACTTGTCTATTTGTATTGAGCCACACAGTTCATCACAATGACACACGATGCTTCTCTTGCAGCGTGGCGGTTAGTCGCTCGAGTGACGTGCCCTCGTTTGGACCTCCAATCCCCAAAGATGTGACGCTACCTAAATCCACCGTGTTCAGAGAGTTCCTTCTGACAAAAGTCATCAACGCTGAGAACGCTGCTCACAAATCATCTAAGTTTGGTGGCATGGCTACACGCACACGTCAGGAGTATCTGCGCGACCTGGCCGAGCGGCATGTCACCAGCACACCGGTGGAATCATCCGGAAAATTTCCTTTCATCTCCCTGGCACATAAACGAAAAGAGAAAATCCGACCTTATGCAGGGGCAGAGCTGCGCAGCCTTGGCGCAATCACATGGGCAGTGCATCTGGAGGACCTGGTGATGGGAGCAGAGCGTGAGGGTCTCCTGGCCATCTCTAATGAATTTGTCATTATCCTCGACCAGGAAATCAAAGCCTTGGCGTTCAACTGCTCCACAAGAGATGTGATCGGCTGGTCGCTAGGAAGCCCCGCCTCCATGAAAATCTACTATGAGCGCGGTGAGAGCGTTTCATTGAGATCCATCAATAACAACACGGAGGACTTCAGCGAGGTCGTTCGACGCCTGGAGGTCAGTGAGAACATACAGTATATACAGTAATTGGGGCTCGAGATTCTTGACAATTTTTTGCAAGTGAATAGTTTACAGGTGTTAAATGAAGTGCAATGAATGGGACCAGAGTAAGATGTTAGCTTCTAAAACTTAACTTTCCAATATATATATATATATATATTAGGAGTTCCAACTCCAAATATAAATCTAAAATAAATGTGAAGTGTCAGTTATATATTTTGGTGTAATAAACAGTAAATAAACAAATAGCCCAGCTGATAGTGGATTATTGCGTCCATACATAAAAATCTAGACAGGTATTAGGAAATCAGGACTGGACTCTTAAAGGCATGTCCTGCACAAGACACAAATTATTTGCAATTTTATATGTAAAAATCAACTAAATACATCTAGTTGTGACCGTCATTACCCATCAGAATACTTTGAAGTGCGAGATATCATGTTTTTTTTTCTCCCCGAATACGAGCTAAGCAATGTAAACGAACAAACCTAAGCGATACCAACTTGCTGACTTGAATTTCGCGGTTTGTGTACGCAAAAACCTGTGAGGTCATTTTCGGAAAGCGGATCACGTGACAAATTTGCGGCAGGAAGAGAGCCAAACATGGCGACGTGCAGAAGGCGAGTGTTCAAAACTGAGTCTGAACGGAAACGAGCAAGACGTGAACACGACGAGGAACGATCGAAGTTGAGGATTTATATCCCAGATCACTGGCGGAGGTGGCGAGTTCTAAGGGAAGAGAGAGATCTTCAAACGCATTTAGATACAGCCGGATTTTTGCTTGACTGGTCATTTTTGCTGGACTGAATTGTGTGTAACTTCGGCATTGTTCGGGTATTTTTGGAAACTCGCCCTGCAAGTTCTCGAACACTTTTGTGCCCCGTTATTGGAGTAAAATTGAGAAATTAGTAAAAGTTGTGTTAAATAGTGATGTTTTTCTAAAACCGTGGATTTGACCATGCAGAGAACTTTGAACAAAACATGCCTTTAAGAATAAATAAATTGTACTTCTGATACTATTCTTCAGTCAAAACATCAAGGTGAAACACAATCAACTTCTTCAGTGTGTCATCCCAGTGCTTGGGATTTCAGTCCACCCATTCTTATGTAGATCTGAAGTTCAAAAACATTCAAGAAATTCTAGACATGCAAAAAACAGACCAAAAAAACAACACCTCTTGTAATTACTCACTGTGTCCCAGTTCTTTCCATGTATATATTTAACCTAATAAATACCGTCTTACACCAACACATCATTTGAATGAAAGAATCTTGTTTTGACTTGACGGCGTGCTGTTTATTTATTCCTCAGCTGGTGACAAAGGGCAGTCAGACGAAGGAGATGACTCTGCGGAGGAACGCTCTGGGCCAGCTCGGCTTCCATGTGAATTTCGAGGGTGTCGTGGCTGACGTCGAGCCGTATGGCTACGCGTGGCAGGCGGGGCTGAGGCAGGGCAGTCGGTTGGTGGAGATCTGCAAGGTAGCCGTGGCAACGCTGTCACACGAGCAAATCATTGACCTGCTGCGCACCTCGGTGACGGTCCGAGTGGTGATCATCCCACCACACGACGACTCCACTCCTCGCAGGTGATCTGACGCTGAGTCATTTTTACCCTTCAGGTTTAAAAGCTAGCTGTGTTATACTACTTTCTGAACAGGATAGTGTTTATCTCACAAATGGGAAACTGCCCAAATTACTTTGATATATCCATGGCAACTATATCATATATTATTGGATATTGAGATATAGTGTACATGCTTACTTGAGACACAAGACTGACATTACCCTTATCACCCATGCCTGCTCAGGGCTCTGATAATAAGGCTGTTTGATTTATGTTTGATGTCACTGTCTTTGATTTATTTGGGTTGTTGCAATTTCTCAACTTCCTAACAGCCGTTTTTGTGGCTGTTAGAACCTCATTTATCTCCGTTGTGCGGCTGGTGGTTCAATTACTGAAAGAATGTTTGTTTTCTTTCTGAAGAGGTTGCTCGGAGATATACCACATGCCACTAGTGGATTACAAAAACCACAAGGAGGGGATGCCCTATGAATACAGGTTCCCCTTCCGCAATAGCAATGAGAAGTGGCCTCGACCCACCGCTCCTCCACAGACCGTGGTCTGCACTTCCCAGAATCGAAATGTCAGCCAAGGCCAAGGGGCAGCACTAAGCAAGACGCAGAATTCAGACTACGCCAGACGCGGCTCACTCCTCCCTCGCAGTGTGTCCAGTGAAGGCCGTCCGCTGAACGCTAAAAGGTAGTTTTTAGACCCTAATGAGTAAAGATGAGAATTCTGTCAGTTTTAATTAAAGGTTTTCTGCCTTCTTGGTCTTTGAGGTTTGCCTTCACTGCATTCAGTGTTTTAATTAGACCTTTACAGTAAAACGTTTCCGCTGTGCTTTCCATCCTAGTCACATGTGCATCTGACCAAATCATGTGACTAGGATGTATTACTGCAATACTTATAAAGGGGAGCAAAATCATATACAGTGTTTATACAGGGTGACCCAATAAAGCCCCCCATATTTCAAAGGTAAATAAAAAAATAATAATAATTAAAGAGAATGATTATTTTCACACATGAAACATCATTCAGTTTTGATTCATCATGATTTAAAGGTGATCCTCTAAATGATCCTGTCATCGTCTGTACACTCTCGGAGGTGATCTCTGAAGGCTGCCGTGGCTCGACGGGTCGTGTCGGGTGAAACAGCGGTGATCTCCTGCTGAATATCAACCTTAAGGGCTTTAAGAGTTTGGGGTGAATGAGTATACACTCTTGATTTAAGGTCACAACAGAGAAATCATCACAAGGGGCGGGGTTAGGGGAACGGGCCGCCACCCGACATCACCACGCGACGAGATCACCCGATCCAGGAAACACTTCCCTCAGCCCTTCCAATCATCTTCGAGCAGTGTGTGTGTGTGTGTGTGTGTGTGTGTGTGTGTGTGTGCCGTAGCTCCATCTTAGTGAAACCACACCTCCACTTAGGGGTTCAAGATGAGGTTGGGCTTCTGACAAACCTCAGCACCGCCCCTCCTGCATCAGTAAGATTCATCTATGCAAATAGTAATTGTATTACCTTTAACCTTTTATTTTATTTACTTTTGAAATGTCAGAGTTTTTTTTGGGTCACCCTGTAACATATACTATTGTTTCTGACCTGCTTTTGCATATAAAAAATACGCCCATCTCTCCCTGTTGGATGTCAAACTATTTGTTCTTTTAAACTGGGAAAGTTCACCACACCTCACCTAATACACTCAGTTGTTGAAACGCAAATGTTACTATGATCATGTCCATTGTTAAAAGTCCATTACTACATGACTGATCTAGTTCTCAGAAGAAGCATTCACTCCTCTCTTCGACCTTATTTAGACAATACAGGATGAACCGTGTACATAAACATGTGCTTAAGTTGGTCAAACTTGCTGCTGATGCTGCTTTTAACTCTGTTAATGCACTCTGGCGGTCTCCCTTATAAAGAATTCGATTGGAATAATTAACACATTATTTATTTTTGGACAAACTGCTGACTTTCAGATTCCACTGATTCATGAGATGTTGCTTCCTCCTGTGATTTAGTCTGTAGTGAGGCTGACAGGAGGCTCTTCTCTCTCAGATATTCTCCAGGCTCTGATAATTACGCCCTGGCTTGCTCTATTGTGATGGGGCGCTCTCCCCATACTCGCAGTTCCCCCAACAACCAGTCTTTCTCCAGTGACAGCAGTTCCAGCTCCACCCACTGGCGTCAGAAGTCCAATCCAGATGGGTAGGTGACTTAAATGATCGTACGACTACACACAAACTACATTAGTTCCCAAGCATGCAGGTTGATTAATCGAAAGCATACCAGCAACAGAGCCATCGACGTTTGTTTCCAATAGATCCAATCAGTACATGCCTCATGTCCTGCAGCAGTCAGATTTGGATGAGTGTGCGGGATAGTCATTATTCCCAAGCAGAGCACCAAAGGTCTGGTATATGGCTCGGGTGTGCATGCCAGCTCACTGCCAGACCATTGAGTTGATGCCGATTGGCTGGTCTGTATCGCTCACTTGAATGATGACGGGCAGCAATAAAAAAAAATTTTTAAATTATTATTAATAATGAGATGGGAATCTCAAAAAACAAAAAAAAGGCTCATACACCACTGCTCAGACTCGCACATGATAAAACAAAAATCTTCTACAGGAGGCAGACATACTTAGAGGTAAACGCCCAAATCAGAAGACTGACAGAAGATGAACTCATTCAACGGATAATTAAACTGAACGCCCTGTACTTCTGTGTGTGTGCCCTTTTTGAGTGGGAATTTTTCTTTTTTAAGTATATTTTATGTGCAATTACATGATCATGTAAGCATCACTTTTCAGAAACGGAATATAAACGGATGAGTAATGATAAGGAGGCCTGGCTTTTTCGAGTCATGTACGGGTTACTAAGCGTCTGCTTTCTGTTTCCTCTTCAGGTTTAATGCAAACCGCAGCTCACCATTAGCTGCTGATCGTCAAATTGTGAAGGAGTGCGTGTGGGTTACACCCAGCTGGGTTAGAGTGGTGGAGGGAGAAGGAGCCAGTAGGACACCATCAGGTAATCGGAAGTACTGCTCGCTTTACTCTCAGGATAGCAGTGCTTTATTACAGGCCGTGCGAGGGGTGTTATCAGATCAGTGTTTATCTTCAGATGTATTTTATGACGTGATGATTTTATTGGTGACCCGTACATTGTTTATAGTAATGATCAGATATAAAACTCCTGGCTGTTCTGATAAAGTGTGTGTGTGTGTGTGTTGTTGCTGTAACCTCTTCTTGATTGAGATGTACTTTGTCCTTTACTGTGAACGAGACAAAAAACTCTTTGTGTGATTAAAACCAAGTTACTAAAGTTCCTCAAGCTAACAGATGATAAGAGAGAACAGAACACACACTCATGCTAAGCCAACAGTGTCTTTAACACAGCAGTGTCAATAATGCTCAGTTGTTAAAAATGTACTTTTGGGAGACAATGCTTACGTTCTTATACTGGCTCCCAACGAGCTCTAAGCTTTCCTGCGAGTATTAGTTTACTGTTTTAACTCCACCCTTCTCTGCCAGTCCTGACGAGCTTTGATCAACACCACAAAGATCTTTACACGTCAGTCTACCCAAACACCAACTGTAAGGTGAGTCGAAGGTCTGGCCTCACTCGCATGTGATTTACAAGCAAAAGCGATTACACTCTAATCGATCTGATGTCTGTGCATCACGTTACAGAATGACGCTACATCCAGCAGCACCACGCTGTCCAGCCTCGTCTCCAGCTCCGCCCATGGCGAGGAGAAGTGGTTCGATTCGGATGGGAAGCCGGAGTGTGAACTGAATGGCTTTACAACCGCTTGCCCCAAGGGACTTTCCGCTAATGGCGCCGTGGAAGCTGCGTTCAGGAACTTGGACTCTGTTCCAGTTAGCATCAGCGCTAAGCCCAAAGAGAAAGCCACGGCTCACTGGGGGGAGATCACCTCTGCAGGCTCCGAGAACCCACTTCAGACAACAGATCTCACTGAGAGTCAGACCAAAGGCCCTCAGGCTCCAGATTCTGGTTCCCATACCGTCAGTGATGCAGCGTCTCACTCCAGGTACACTTTCAAACAGCAAGCGCAAGGAGCATGTAAGAATCCCGAGCTCAAACTGCTATAACTTTGTTTCTGATGAAAGCATAGCTTCTTTTTGATGTCTGGAATCTGAATCTGTTTTAGTGGATCACTCTCTCACTCATTCTCTCATTTGCTGAACCGCTTAATCCTGTCAGGGTCGCGGGGAGGCTGGTGCCTTTCTCAGCCGTCACTGAGAAGGCGGGGTACACCCTCAACAGTTCGCCTGACCAACGCAGGACTACACACACAACCATTCACACTGATGTCCACACCTAGGAGCAGTTTGGAACCGCCAGTTAGCCTAATGAGCATGTCTTTGGACTGTGGGAGGAAACTGAAGTACACAGAGGAAACCCACGCAAGCACAGGGAAAACATGCAAACTCCACACAGAAATGCCCGAGCTTGGGAATCGAACCTAGGACTTTCTTGCTGTGAGGCGGATGTGCGCGGATGTGCTAACCACTACACTACCGCCGTTTTAGTGAATCCGTTTTCTTTACCTAAACGGCTACAGATTGAATTTCAGAACGCAGGTTTATATTAAGACGTCATGACTTCTGTAGTAAAAGCTGGAGCACAGGTATTGTGTGGCAGTGCAGGTGTCCATGTGCAAATGCAAGATTCTGAGTTTGTTATTGGTTTGACGTGACAGTTCTGTGAACGAGAAATGATTATGTAATAAGTGACATTGCGGACACATTATGCGCAAAGAGGTGTGTTCATTTCTGTACCGCTTACGGAATTAGATTGTGAAAACGCCCCACTGACTGTAGAGCATCTTCCAGCATCACGTTGATGTGTACATTCTTGTTAAGGTAACTTCAGGGTAAATTTCTGAAAAGTATAATTTTTAACATCCAGTGATGGCGCGAACTCAACTCTGAGCTCAGAAGTGGAAATTTACACAGCGAGTCGATCCACACTGTTGAAATTCCTATTAGGAAATATACATTCATGGAGTGCAAGCTAATGGACAGGGACTGACGGTTCTGTAGTCGTCGTCATGGTGAGCTTTTCTGGACCGTAAGTAGGCGTTTATTTAACGTTTCGGCACTCAGGAGTCAATCCTTTGTAAGAGTTCGTTTTCGGGACAGTAGAGTTTCCTGATTCTCTGTAATCTGAGAGTGTAGTAGTGGTACAAGAGGAATAAATTACTTTTGGGTTGTCCTAGAAACCTAATCAGCGTGTTTTGTAACAGTATATTCTGTAAGGTTTTTACATATTTTCATCTCAGGCGGCCTTCACACACTAACAAACTGAAGAAGCGAACATGAACGGATGCAAAGCCCAAAAAGATTCTTGAGGGCTGGACAGCACGGATGAGACAAATTCAAACCGAGATCAAAATGATATGAAACGTCTCACTAACAAACCAGAGCGGAAACCGAACGAGGGTTAACGAATGTTTTACGGCTGGCTAACGAGCTGTGCACGTTCTCCGTATGATATGCGAATTTAAACCGATCGTGTAACGTACGTACACAGGTATACAACATTTGCGCCCTGACTCTCAAATTTTCATCCCAGTCGCATTCGATGAGTACAAATCCGGAGATGTCAAAGTTCAAAGGGGGGGCAAGAGGCAGATGCCCCAGAAGAAGCAGCTCCATCTCCAGCTCCATCTCAACTACCCACACCTTCACCTCAAGAAGCAGCGGCATCTTAAAGGTCTCAAGATCCAGGTCTCCTAGTCCCAACTCTTCACAACACTCCAACAGAAATGTCTCTCCAACTCCATCCTAATTAACTCGCTTGGGGTGGACTTGATGACGCCATTCCGGTAACTAACGGCTGTCTTACTTGGTACAAACAGAACGTTCCCATATCGTACGCGGAGGTTTCACGCTGTGCGCCGGCTTCTTGAAGTACGACGTACAGGAACTTATTAAAACGTCTAACAACGAATTCCATACCGTGTCCAAATGATCTTTAGCATATGGTATCGAATGCCAAAAATATGTCCGTACGCTGGGCCAATTCGGTATAGTGTGAAGGGCGCTTACTGCTTGCACAGTACGTGGAAGAGAGACGGGAGAGGGTGTTCGGCAGTCCTGGTACAGCAGTTAATCTCACGTGCCTCAAGAGTAGCTGATGAAACTCATCCAGAGGCTCAATGCAGTGCAGGCCGTGGGTTCTGTTTAATGTTCTTCTATAAATCTTCATAAGACATTTCTAACGCCTGTACAATGTGATAAGCTGTATTTATTATGATTATTATTATTTAGGTGTGGGTATGCGCGCTGACACCGTTTAATACACGCGTTCACATGGTGTCTTTTTCCGTACGAACCACTTCGGCGGGGATCTTTTTTCAGAGGTGAAAGAGCTGCTCTCTTTCTCACACATCACTCATCATGAACCGTGCGGCTCTCCAGCGGCTGGGATGATTTTATGGTTTAACAAGTGCTAGCTTGTTTTTAGCGAAACGTGCATGCTTGCTCCGTCTCTGAGAGAAGCGAGACAGCACAAATCACTCAGGAATGCGGAACGCAAGAATCTTGTCTTATTAAAAAAAAAAAAAGCGCCTGACCTGTATTGACCTCTGGCTGTTGTGCCAGATGAAGCTTTTTCTCTCCTGAACAAGAGACAAAGCTGTTTTTCAGAGCGCGGCTTCCACTTTAGGCATCGCAGTTTTTCATTAATCATTGCTTCAGTTATGTTTGTGGCATTAAGGCATATATATATATATATGTATATGTGTATATATATACATGTATCTATCTATCTGGCAACATGCTTCAGCAATACATTGGCGTTACACTACTGTGCTCGCTGTGTGCATGGCTTAGTGAAGGAGAGAAAGAGAAAGTATTGATTCTTTATACTCTCTTTGTGTCTGAAAGCACTCTGAGTTCAGTGCACTCGGGCAGCCCACCGAGCTCCACTCAGGAGGAGTCAGCTCCCTCCACTTCCTCCCCCACCCATCCATCCCTCTCTCCTGGAGCCAAGAGCTTCTACCCCCGCCAGGGAGCCACCAGCAAGTACCTGATTGGCTGGAAGAAGCCAGGGGGCACCATCAACTCAGTGGATTTTGGTAGCAGTCGCAAGTAAGTCTTGGGTTAAAAAAGAAAACAAAAAAAAAGTAACCAAGCCTAAATAGAGTGAAAGTGGAGTTCAGGACAAACAGGGTACTGTACGCTTCTGTTTCCCCTGCACTTAACTCCCGATGACTCTTTAAGGGTTTGAGCTTGAGTTGTATCAGTTCCGTCCAAGTCAGACGTGCAAAACACAGTGAATATTTAGGGCTGCTAAAGGAATCATGTGAATAAGATTCGTGTCAGGATGATTTCCAAACGCCGGACGCCAAAGGCTTTCATGTGTTAATGCTATTGGATTTACACACAGCTGAATGTTACTACGCGGATCTGAACACACTCGAAACCTTGCTGAGGTGAAGACCTAAAATTATCACTGATGTAATGCTTTGTTTTTCTCCTTCATTAAACATTGCTTAAACTCTCAGCATTGGTATTAGAGCCCCCGAATCACAATCTGAGAAAACAGATAGTCCTGGATGCCCTTTTTTAAGCTAAGCTAAAGCTTTGACATTTCCATCTTTCCATCTGGCTAAATGTTCACTTGCTTTATTTCATTGTTTGCTCAGAATAGAGGAACCGTAACAAAAAGGGGTAATGGATAGTAAAACAGTTCAACTTTTTATTACATTTTAGAAACTACAAATGCATTCAGAGTGCAAACCTCTACCAAGGTAGTGCAATTTCTAAACTTTGAATGCAGGCCTTTTGTGTTTTTTTAATCAGTCAGTTATTTATTTGTAAAGTTATACTGTAAAATATGTAGTTTTTCCATATGGTAGAGTGTTAAAAAATATTTCACAACTTTCCTGGATCTGGATCACAGGCGAAATTAAATCAGTTGTTCGTTGGCTCAAGTCAAGTCAGTTTGCTCAAGTTCCCACATTTGCTTAAAATTTTGTGGGAAAGTTAGTTTTTGAGACGCAGACACACTCAACCAATCTCTTAACCAACCATCCACCCTTCCCAAACCCCTGAGAAAAAAAAAAGTCATGGTGGAGGTAAAAATGTGGGTCTTTTATGTTAAGGCTTTATCTTTACAAGTCAAGGAACTCCCAAATGAATTCTGACCAATCCCACACACTCTTGCAAAAAAATTTGGATCAATCTAGACTCCTTCCTGTCTACAGTTCTCCCTAATACGGCTTAGAAATTAACACCATGCAAAACTATGATAGCTAAGACATAGTACAGCATAATTTTTCGAATAATTTTTGAAAAATTTCCTCCCCAAACATAAGCTAATTTGTTATAGATTTAACAAGGTAATATCAAGTTAGCAAACGCAAATACGGTTCACCCTTGATTTCCCGGATTGTTGGGGGGGGGGGGGGGGGGGGGGGGGGGGGGGTTGCTGTCCGGGAACCTCAAAAGAACCTCAAATGTTCGGGGTCCCTACCCTATCCAGGGAATTTACCATAATCTGCCAGTCAGTCACCATTATTTAGCAGCAGTCCCGGACTTTTACACACTTGTCCGACACTCACTACACAATACTGTGTTTCCACAAACTTAAGGAGCGAATCAGCGCATTCTATTATCACATTCATTTTAAACGTGGGTTCCGACTCCTCGTCACTGTCCTCACTTTCACTTCGCTCTCCCGTTACTGATGCCACTATCTGTTCATCACTATCTGGACATTATTTCGTGCCCCTCTTCGGGTTCATTCTCGTCGATCCACTCGGACGAGAAAGGACCGGACCTATTATCGATTCCCAGACCTGCCCGAGCATTTGTCCGGCAATACCAAATAATATCTGCCGCCGGATTTTGTACGGGAAATCTGAAATCCGGGAAATCGAGGGTGAAGTGTACTTGTCTATACAGCGTATTTTATTTTAAAGGTGCTACTTTTTCTTGTGGATCTAATTTTTTGATGCTGTGCATGCCGTGACTCCCTGAACTTGGAGGAACTCATAGCTGAGAAAAACAACCCCAAGTTCACCCGTAGGCAATCGAGGCTCCGTTTTGTTTGGGTTTTTCTGGTCAGAAATTGGGAATTACAGTTCACACACTCTAGATGAGCACAGCGTTAGTTCTCTTTCCACTGGCTACAAACAGTTCATACGCACTGCAAGAGCTTAGACATGTTTTATCACCACTCCTACCTGTCTGAGATGGTCTGAATGACCTGGATACCTTATTGTACATATAACGCACAATACCAAGATTTTGATCTTCACAAACTGTATGATGTACAATGATTAGCCGTAGCATTGTCGCTACCTAACTGGGCTGCGTCTAGGCAGCCCCATACACGGCAAGCTGCAATGCTTTGTGTGTTCTGATGACCTTCTATCTTAGGCAGCATTAACCGTTATGGCAGTTCCACACACAGGTAACCTGTTCTCCAAAGCTAGTAATAGGCTCCTATAATCTCTCTTCTACTTTTAACACCTGCGGTGCATGTATTTAACAAATTTACTCACCATTTTTAGCTATTATCTTGTGTTTGGTTTCCTCATTTGCTTGCTAGCTTTATCTGTTCATAACTGACCAGTACTAAGTAAATAGCTTGTTATGTATATTTAACACAACCATTGGTGTCCATGAGTTTGATGCTAACTGCTCCGTTGTTCAGAATGGCTGTCGCCAGTCACATTTTCCATTGACACACCAATGTTTCCCACGCTCAATACTACTGAGCTTTCTAAGCTGTGAGCTACCTGCTTTCTCGGGTTTGTAGCCTTCCTACATGAACTGCTCGACAGGTGGCAGTCCCTCTTTAAACTGAAGGCGTTTGTGGCGGCAATTACCCACGGCCACAATTTCGTGGACGGTGTTCTGCTTGGGGCTCACGCACATGCTACAGTTTTTCAGAATGGAGCTTGTTGTCTCTGCTTACCAAGCTCCATCAACAGCCTATTGTGACAGCTCCTTTAACAGATACCCTTAGTATGTTAACAGAAATGATATGAGCACACCCTTGGTGATTCACTTGCATGTGCTGGTGACGAGATGACTCTAAAATGAGCTTGAGAGTGAAACTTTGTGTCAAAAGTCATTTCGGTTTTTCTTACCCATGTCCTGTGTTATTGCTTGAACCAGACGTTCATCACTTCAGCTGTTCATCTTGCCTTGGGGTCGGGGGGTGGGGACGGGGACAAAGAGCTCCACTGTCTAAGCAGAGATTTGGCCCACTGGGTGGCACGGGTCATCATCTTGGCTTATAGGCCAACCCAACCCTTGTCCTGGAGGACCCCCTGTCCTGCACATTTCAGTGCTTTCCCTGTTCTGTCACACACATTTCAATCAGGAAGACCTGTTAATTAGCTAATTAGAGAATTCAGGTGTCTTGGGAACAAGGAAAACACTCAAGTGTGCACGACAGGGGGTCCTTCAGTTCCAGGGTTAAGAACCTTTGGGTTAAAACAAAGCACTTTGACCAGGATAAAGAAATTACTGAACATTACACATGCCAGAGCACCCTGTCGTTTCCACTGCATTCCCATGTTAATTAACATGGCGGGGTTTTGTTTGTTTGTTTTAAGAGAGAAATATCTGACCACCTGTGGTCAAGCCTTTTTGTCGGGTTCTGTGGGATCCTAGTCCTGATGTACACAACTCATCCAAACCAGGATATTTTTGGGCCGCTGTACGTTGCCCTGGAAATTCCGTATTCGAAAGTTTGAGCTAGTTCATCTAGAGTTCATCATATGCCAATTGCATCCTTTGTAATCACAGCTGAAAGAAGTGCAGCCAGAGGCCCATCACCAAAATTTCTGGTAGGGCTGAACATGGACTGGTTTTATCCTCATAATACTGATGGGAGGAAAATTATCAAATACACGCAAAAGGTGACAAGTTAAAATATTAGAGTGATGTAACATTTCCTAGTACAGGTTCAAATTTCTAAACTGGAATCAACTTAATCCAAGATGTGTTTTCAAGTAAAGTTACCGGTCCATGCTGTAAGATCATTTTATTGCCTTACAGCCTTTATAACCTGTATCCTGTTTTGTTGCCTTACAACCTGTAATCTAAATGTTTTTTTCCCCTTTGGATTTTATGTAATGGATCTACACAAAATAAAAAATAGAAAAAGAAAAATATGAAAAAGTATTTAGAATTAACAACTGAACTGAAAAGAACCTTTAAATAAGCTCCAGTGCTAGTAGTTACCTTCAGAGGTAATCCAGGTGTCACATGATCTCAATACACACACCGGTTCTGAAACACACCACTAATCAAGAGTCACCACCAATCAAAACACATCATGAATTGAAGACCAAGAAGCCCTCCAAACAGGTCAGGGACCTTGAACATCCCACCACGCACCATTAAATATATCACCAAAGAACATGGCACCACAACAAACTTGCCTAGAGAGGGCCGATGACCAAAACTCACAGACTGGTCAAGGAGCGAGGCAGCAAAGAGACCGTACACTCCACAAGCCTGGTCTTTACAGAAGAGGGGCCAGAAAAAAGACATTGCTTACAGAAAAAATAAGAAACCATGTTTAAAATTCAGGCATGTGGGAGACTCCCTAAACACATGGAAGAAGGTCCTCTGGTCAGATGAGACTCAAATTAAACTCATTTTGACCGTCAAGAAAAACGCTATGTCTAGTGCAAACTTAACATCTCTTATCACCCCAAGAACACCGTCAACTCTGACCACTTTCCCAATCCCTGCCGATGAAGAACATCCCCACAGCATGGTACTGCCACCACCATGTTTCTCTGTGAGGATATTCTTCATCGGCAGGGATTGGGAAGCTGGTCAGAGTTGAGGGAATGAAAAATGGTGCTAAATACAGAGAAATTCTTGAAAGTGCTTAAAAATAGCCGTTTTAATTTCAGGTTGTAAGGCAACAAATGATTACTAAAATCATCCTGTATGGATTTTTTTAAAGTAGAAAAAGTGAACAGCTGAGAAGTAGGAGGTGACAGATATCCTGGTTTTGGTAACAAGTAAATACAGGAACCTCGGAGAAGGTGCTGAAATGTTTTCAAATCCTTTTGATAGCTTTGGTATTTGTTATGTTTCAGTAATGTTGCAGTGACGTATAAGTGCTCTACATATCTATGATGCCTTGTACTCTACAATAAGGCTTGAAGAAGTAACGTTGTAAGAAGTTAAGCTGTTCCTTTTGCTGTTTTCTCCAGCATTGTAAGGATCATTAACGCACTTCAATAATGCACTGCATTGGTCTGGAATCCTGTCTTAACTTGTACTGTTTATGGGATGGCCTATGTTTGTGAATATGAATAAAATTCTCTTTAGCGTATTCCGTGATCATGAGCGGCGTGTGATTAACACTCGGAATGAATCTCGTTGGTTTCGAAGTCATGTTGCAGTGGGCCTTTTGTTTTTCTCTGCAGAAATTTCGTTACTAGTTGACTTTAGTGGAGCTCTGAGATTTGGTCCAGATTGTGAACGTTCAGTAACGACTCGCCAAATTCTCGCTATCCACCACTCAGAAGAGGATGGGTTCCCTTTAGAGTCTGGTTCCTCTCAAGGTTTTTTCTTCTTGTCGTCTCAGGGAGTTTTTCCTTGCCACTGTCGCTTCTGCCTTGCTCATTAGAGACGAATTTTAATCTATAATCCTGCAGATTTCCTTAAAGCTGCTTTGTGGCAATGCCCATGGTTAAAAGCGCTACATGGCATCAAATGAGCATGAATGGCTTTTGGCTTTGTGTATGTCCTCTCTGATTCAGACGGCATCCGAGCGATGGGTATTTAGGTGGGCAGCCTCAGCTACGCGCCACTATGAAGGTGAACCAGTCTCCTCAGCCCACTCCCAAATCCACTGTGGAGGAGGATCTGAAGAAGCTCATCACTCTGGACAGCCCTCCTCCTAGCTGTAGCAAATCTAAGGTGCTGCACTTTCTTCAGGGCTAAACCTTATTTCAATTCCATAATATGGTTTATTTCATACACGCCGGCGCGTGTGCCCTTATTGACGTACTCTTCTTGCTGGCGCGTATGTTTTTCAGCCCTTATTCTCACTATCCACACCGAGTCCTCGCTCGTTACAGCGGACCTTCTCTGACGAGAGCATCTTCAGCGGGCAGAGGGTGCTCACAGCAGCTCGTCAGAGTGCCGACCTGTTCGGTCGCTCCACCATGCCACGCTCGCCAAGTACTCGCAGCACCTCACTGCACCAATCGTCCTACACACAAGGGGCCAAGTCTCTGGGTGAGTCATTCATAGTTTTAACAAATTCAGACCCTTTAAATTGATTTCCTCCCTCCAATATCTGTAGCCTGAGTGGTCAAGTGCTGTAATCCTGCTGTTTTTAAAAAAGCCATTTAAAAAAACCAAGCCTCCCTTTAATAGCTTTTGGCTGTAGCTTAAATTTCACAGTAGCACAAGTGACTCTCTTGCTTGCTCTCTAGGTGACCTCACTTTTACAGAGAGCAGTGTTTTTGAGGCTGCGCCGGGCAGGAAGACCCAGCAGGACCCTGGTCTTATCCCCCTTCCTGATGCCAGTGCGGACAGCGGGCTCGACTGGTCTGACCTAGTGGATGCCGCCAAAGCCTTTGAAGGTATTCAAGACACCTCGGTCCATTCTTAAAATCCAGGCTTAAAAGTGCAGCTTGTTCCATTTTAAAACATGTTTCTACAGAAGATCTATAACTACTGTGGCTTTAAACCTCAGATGAAAGATCCCTGTGTAACAGATCCTTACTGGGTTCTTTATTATTTTGGGCGTCTCATGATTATTCCAGAGATAAAAGCCTTTAGCTCCCTGTTTAGCCAGAACTGAGATGATGAGCTCTCTCTCACAACTTCCACTCCTCTCACTCTGCACTTCTCGTTGTGGACAGCAGAGGGCTCTAGAGATTATAAACTACTTTAACTATAACTGTTACACAAATGTAAATGTTAAGTTTTAAAAAGTTGACATAAAAGAAGTCTAGAAAAGTTTATTCAATTATTAAAGAACAAGATGTACACGATGGTGTCGTAGAATGCTGTGATTTTAAAATATCATTTGCATTAGGGGAAATAAAAGGAAAGACTTCCAAACTCCCCTGTTATAATGAAAAATATGTATCATCAGGTGGTTTTTGCTTACATTTTTGAAGTTGCAATCTGCTAAAAATACGTTCGATGGCTTGCATTAGCCCATTTTAAAAGGCCAACATTTGGAGTCTATTTCACTCTCGAGAGTGCACAAAAAATGAGAAGGGGGCGTGGACGTGTCAGTTCCTATGAGGCAAGTTAATGGCAAAAATAACAGTATACAGAAATAACAGATAATTCATTATAAACTAATAAACTTCTGAATAAAATAAAACTCAGCACATCTCCACATAATACTACATTACATTTACATACATCACACAGAGGTTTGGTCATTTACATGCACCATGGCTTATACCTCAGTGCATTTAATACACAACACGTCTGTGATTATAGCTTCTATGTGAGTCACGTGCCACTTTATGCAGTACAGTGGTGCCCCATGCATTTATTCCTTTTTTTTGTCCTTTTTGAAGAAGATAGCAATAGCATTCTTCTTCAAAAGGCAATCTTCTTCCCCTTTAAGGTCACATTTCTAATATGTAGAGGTTATTTAGCGTAGGTTTGGGTGATGTGGCCTACAAATAACATCGCAGATTTTATTCAGTCTGCACTCGGTTTATGATTCTGACTTTTTTTTAATTTAATTTGTTTTTGTTTTTAAAATTATTGTTTTGAAAAATGCCAATACAGAGAACACATCAATCAAACACATTTCCTACTGGCAGTTCGCTCATTCGGTACTCATTGCACTTTCTCCTTCAGTTTCATGAAAGGAAAACCTAATTTTGGTGGGGAAAAAAAATCGGGTTTTGCCAGAAAACAAAAACTGTGTCCTGAATACCTGAAGAAAAAGTTTTTTAGTAAAATACACTTGTAGTCTGTGATCATCAGGTGCTCCTGTAACTTACTGTTTCATATATAGGGCTGTATAAATGGGGCGGGGCTACTTCAGCTAAATACTTTTGGCTTGGTAGCTCATATCTGTTGTAGATTTTAATTTATAACATCTGAAGGAACTCGTTGTTTCCCCCGTGTATATAGGACACTAAATCTTCAGTGCTATAAAACTTTACCACAGCTGTAATCTTTTACCCAGAATTCCTTCTTATGGACGTAGCATGAAAAAGACACCGATATCATATGCTTTTAGTTTGGAGGCTGCCGTTGGCATGTGCATTTCTCAGCGCCAATTCTGACACTCTGAGTTTGTTGTGCTTTTACCTTTAGCTGCATGAGATGTTAGACAGACTTTACAGCGGACAGTTGGACTTTCAATTTCACGTGCATGTTGTAATCATACTTCTCTGTGTTGGTGTTTGATGGGCACGAGCATGAGGCCGGAAGGATCCCAGGCGAGGGCGCCAGCACTGTGCAGAATTGACACATTCACTGAATCTTAAATAGTTTTACGCTTTAAAGTGTGCTGTGTTTTTATTTCACACGTCATTCTGAAAACAAAATTTGAATAAATCGGTAGAATCAAGTGGTTAGCAAGTCCGCCTCACAGCAAGGTCATGGGTTCGAGTCCCAGGCTCGGGTGTTTCTGTGTGGAGGTTGCATGTTCTCCCCGTGCTTGTGTGGGTTTCCTCTGGGTACTCCGGTTTCCAAATTTAGATTACAAAGGCATGCACATTAGGTTAATTGGCTGTTCCAAATTGACCCTAGGTGTGGGTGTGAGTGTGAATGGTTGCCCTGCGATGGTCTGGCGAGCTGTTCAGGGTGTACATCGCCTTCGCCTGGTGTCAGCTGAGATAGGCTCCAGCCTCCCCGTGACCCTAATAGGATTAAGTGTGAGGTGAGATGAGTGTTTGTTCAGTTTGTTGGCGGTTTGACGAGAGAATTACTTTCATATTGAAGATATTTTTATTTATTTTTTTTTATATTCTGGAGATGATGATGATGATGATGATGATACAGTCTCAGAGGCATTTCTTCTTTCTTTTTCCATTTTTGTCTGTAGTTCAAAGAGCGACATTCTTGGCAGTGAAAGATGGCACTTCTGGGTCAGAGACACACCCCTCCATCTCACAGATGACCGAGCTTCACGTCTCATCCAGGTGCGTGGTTACCTTTCGTCAAACATCTGTGTAGAGATGAGTTGGTACTGGTACTGGAATTAGGGATCATACGGTGATGCCGCGCTCGCGTGCTCTTTATCGCGAAAACCCTCTGATATGAACATCTGATACCATGTGATGTAAACTGTGCACTCATTCCACATTTAATGGCAACTCTGCTCTGGGGGGGGTCAAGGTTCATGGTGCAGTTCATTCTGTTTTTAATAACACTCGCTGGTATGTCTCAGCTTAGCACACTCCGGTTGAACAATTTCACCCTCTCTGTTAATGATAGTGAGTAAATGGTGTCGGATTTTATTGTCGGCATGAGTTTACCGCTAGCACCACACCGCAGCGGCTAATAAACAAAGCTAAATAAAGTCTACTACAACGTCGCTGGTTGTGAAATACAAAGTTGTTTCTGTATCAGTAGCAACAAGACTATAAATCTCAGACTGTATTAAACTTTATATTTTGCCAGATTGTTTCTATAGCACAGCCATTCTCAACCAGTGTGTCGCGGCCCATTAACGCACCTCAGAGCGCCTTCTAGTAGGCAGTGGAGGCGTTGGAATTCTACCGCCAAAGGGATTTTTTTCTTAAAAATGTTTAGTTAATTTTATGAAGTTTGTTATTTTTGTGGGCGGCACATTGGGGTAGTGGTTAGCGCATCAACTCACAACATGAAGGTCCTGGGCTTGATTCCCGTACTCGGCGGTTGCGCTTCTGTTTGGAGGTTGCACATTCTCCCCGTGCTTGTGTGGGTTTCCTCCGGGTTACTCCAGTTTCCTCCTACAGTCCAAAGACATGTACATAAGGCTAACTGGCTGTTCCAGATTGCTCAAGCTGTGGACGTGAGTATGAATTGTTGAGTGTGTGTTGGCCCTGTGATGGTCTGGCGAGCTGTTTAGGGTGTACCTCACCTCCGCCCAGTGAGAGGCTAGTCTGTAATGAGCACTACCGTTTGAATGTCTCACTAATCATGATGTATCAGATCAAGACGAACATGTTTAGCCAATGTTTGCTAGCTAGCTCTATTCACTCTGTACATAAATTACAATAAATATTCTCAGAAGAAAAAAGTGATGTAGGGGACAATCCTGCGCTAGCAAACGCTAGTGTCTCTCTGAGGGTAAGATTTATTTGGTTTGTTACAGCTTACAGTGCTATAACACACATATATAGCCCAGTATATCAGTGTACTCTTCCCCTTTGTTATTCTGTGTTTGTTCCTTCATGTATTTGGAAAGGTGGGCATCAGATTTTATTTATTTATTTATTTATTTATTTAGAACAATCACTGGCTTTTAGTTGCAAAAGTTTGAGCGCCGCTGCTGTAGTACACATGAAGAACCTTTTTCGAGCAAAATGGAATGTTTAAAAGCCGTAACATATTCCTGTGGTGTTGTTCTGTTTGCTCGTGCTCAGTGAGAGTTCTGCCAGTCTGATCGGGAAGGTCGACCAGCTGGAGTCTATGGTGAAACTGCTACAGGACGATCTGAAAAAGGTGAGAAAGTGGCTGGAGTGTAACAGAGGTGAAGGTTAGTGTTCCTGAAATTCAGAAAAAGTTGGGACGGTATGTTGAAATTGAAATAAAAACTGAAAACAAAGGCAGTGCAACCCAATTTTTTTTATGAATTTTTCTAAATAAACACATTTTAATTTCTTGTAACACACTTCCAACCAGACGGACACTCCGAGAGTGTAAGCTTCTCCCGCCAGGTACAAATGGATTATTACACCTTGAGTGATAGAACAGTTTTTGTATTATAATTCATATTCTCTGAAAAATGACCGAAAAATCACAAATTCTGCCGGGAGATATAAACTTTTGAGCACAACTGTACATAACCTCCGCGAAAGTTGGGATGATAAAGCATTTACCACTTTATACTATTCCCATTCCTCCTTTTAACACCAAGAGATGAAGTGTTTCAGGTGCTGCTTTGTCTCGTTCTTCCTGCAAACAGGTCGTGAGGTAGGCAATAGTACGGGGTCATCGTCTCATTTTTCATTTCTAAATTCCCCAAATATTCTGGCTGGTACAGGGTGGGACTGCAGGCAGGCCAGTCCAGCACCCCCACCCTCTTCACCTTTGTAATGTGTGTGGAATGTGTCTTATTGAAATATGAATGGGTGTCTCAAGTTATCTTCACCAAGTACACTGACACAAACCCATACCATGACAGACCCTGGCTTTCGGACATGTTGTTTAGTCATAGTCCACCAGTCAAGTGTTGCCTCCCAGTCACATACGACCACCACCAACCAGGGAGATGCATAAGCATGTAAAGGGGTGGGTGGAAGGGCCATTATATGCGATGCTGCCACCCGCCCCTTAACGAACTGCCATGCATGCGCATTTGAAGGCAGACACACTAAACATACTCACATAACTAACACGGTATCCGTATGTATGAATGAGCTCACTGTTGCTGTGAGTGACAGGGAAGCAAACGTCATCCCTCCCTCCCGTGAGAGCTCAGCCAATTAGCTCCCATGGACTCCCAGTTGCGATCAGCTGCGGCATCAGACTAGGTTCAAAGTTGCGATCTCCATGTTGACGGTCACGTATCTTGTCGATGCGCCACTTTGGAGCCCTGGATGGCCGTTTTTATCTTTAGTCTGGACCACATGATGTCCATTTCCTCTGCTTGCATTTTCCTTACTGTCCCATTTTTTCCTGTTATTCAGTGAGTGGCTTTGTGAAACCCTCCATTTTCCATTTGTATGGGTTTTTTTTAGCAGCTACAAATTTGAGGTGTTTCAAATACAGCTTTTCATCTTTTCCTTCATCCTTTCAAATTTTTCTTTACTTTCTCTTCCAGGAAAAGGATGCGAAGGCCTCTCTGCAGGCCCAGATTCAGAGTCTGAGGGCAGACAATCAGCGGCTGCTGGAGGAATCTCAAAACGCATCGGCCAAACTGAAGAAATTCACCGAGTGGGTTTTTAACACCATCGATATGAACTGACTTCCTGAAATTCACCTGATCTAGTCACATATTGGTGCCACATTTAAAATGCAATATGATTCATTACACCTGAATCTTTAAATGATTCATTCTGACTCCTCACGCTCATGGCTTTCAGTTCATATATATATATATATATATATATATATATATATATATATATATATATATATATATATATATATATATATATA
>JAOUQZ010000002.1:8509759-8545945 GCA_028564935.1 Neosilurus hyrtlii
ATACTTTGCTCCCTAAACTTATATACACATACACACACACACACACACACACACACACACACACACACACACACACAAAAACAAAGCTACACACGTGAATTACCACCGAAGTACGCGAAAAATTGACTCACACTTGCGGCAACACAGAACATGAACTCATCAAATGGATAATTAAACTAGCAAAACAGTTGCCGAATGCAGGAATCAACTTAACACCTAAATTAAGGGTACTGATGATCTGTATCAATTATTTCATTATTTTTAACTTTTATATATAATGAAATATTTCATTATAAATATTTAATAATTTTTAAATAAATGCCGAAAAAAAATCTTCCAAATAATCACAGATGTTGTACTGAGATCATTTAAACCAGCTGTGCCCGGTGATATCCCAAAGAGCTGGTGGGACAGCAGGTTTTCTTTCCAACCAATCAGAACCCACACCTGATTCCAATTTTAGAGGAGCAGTGCAGAGCTTCATACTTATACAAATGTGGTAAAGCCATGAGCCTGATTTTGATGTCGCGTCCGTGCTCACGTGCCCAGACAGGCAACCCAATATCGCGTTTGGCACTTGCACTGTGCAGAAAATTTTCTTGTTTGGTGAATGTTTTAGAATTCTATTGAAAAGAAAGTATTTTCTATTATGGATGTTTCTTTACTGAAAATAAATGCACACATTTGCGGAGCTCTTCGTTTCAGTAGTGCCTCAATATTTTGATTATTGGATGAATTTTGGCTGTTTGTGTGACTCATCATTGGTTGAAATAAAAACCTGCAGCCAGACCACAGTACCTTTCACTGCAGAACCAAAAGTCCAGCCGAATGCAACATTATGATATATTTTTTTCAGGTGGACATGAAGAAGTGAAAGAGGAGACACCTTTCACTGGAGCAGAGGAGCTGTTTGGTGCCAGCTCTGAGAGTGACACTTCTACATTTCATGGCTTTGAGGAGGATGAGCTGGAAGAGCCCCCGTCCATCGGTGGCGAGGCTTCTCCCAAGGGCAGATAGAGAACAGCTTACAAACCGTGCCGTTGCTTTTTAACACAGCGCATCCCCTGCAAAAATTCTGCTGCTTCTTTTTAAAGGTTTTGTTTGTTTGTTTTTCCCTCTCCCTTTTTTTTCGGAAGCACAAGTCAGGTGACGTCTAAAATTTTTATCTTCCTTTTAATGAGTTGTGAATTATTGTTATTATTATTAGTATTAGTATTATTATTATTTATACATTTAGAGCAAATAGGAGCAGAGGTTTTCTTTTTGTTTGTTTGTTTGTTTGGTTGTTTTTTTTTTACTTTTCTATTTTGCTTTTTTTCCCCTTGAGGGGAAATGACGGCATATTGTAAAGGCCGAACTGGACAGAGATTAATAACAGATCTATTTCTGGAATCATTTTCCAAGACTGAAGAACTTGGATTAACTTAAAGGAGACCTTTCCCCTGTTAAGGAGTTCAAGTCCATGAAGACAAGATGTGAACGTCAAAATAAACTGGTAGCCTTTCATGTCACTGGAATTGCCAAGGGATGCAACCGAGATCTCCTCAATAAGTCAACTGGGTACTTACCTACTCAGACTTGCGTACTGTGACTGCGCCAAAATGGAGTTGGGACAGCTTTTAGGGAGAGGAGTAGCCGATGTACCATCTCTCATCTTGCTTTGGAGATTAAGGAGCTACTGCAATGAAGAGATTATCTGAATCAACTGTATAAATAAGGGACACGGTGGCTGTGGGAAGGTAAATACTCAGCTGAATATAACTGTATGTCTGACTTTATCTAAAATATTTATATTAAGAGGTGTCTTTCTGGACCTAGAATATCAAGTGCAATTCCAGCATGAGAAAAATAAGTTGCTGTTTGGATAATATTGCAGCAGACTTCTGTTGGAGTTTTCCCTGTTTGTGGGCTTGTGGACACCTGCTAGTAGGTGTCGAGATGATTTATGGTGATAAATTCTCATAATACAATAACTCAAAGACGGTCCACTTGTTTTAATGAGCTATATTTAAACAAGTTCAAAACGATCCTGCCATAGCTCCGCTATACAGACTTTTGTACACAACAGTCCCTCAATCTATCAACTTCTACCAAAAGTTCAACACTTTGATAAATTATCCCATTTTTCCACTTTCTTAACACTTTTTGGTGCCACAGACAAACTGCTTTTTCTTTACAACTTTGTGCTGATTCACAGTATGGCAGTCAGTGCTCAAAATAATCATTTTCTAAACATTGTCTAATCCCTGGCTAGCCTCAACAAACAGACTACAAGCTGAACTAATATACATTTACCAAACCTAATATAGCTTGCAAAATATTCTACGTTTTCTACATTTCTAAATTTCCCTAACAAGACTTGTTAGGGAATTCCCTCATTTGCATATAAGTTGTAAACAACATGTTAATATTCATATCTAGACTAATATAGAACTTTCCAGCATTATTTGCAATTACGCAAGAAATCACGTATAACAACCACAAATTTGTGCTAATAATTTTAACGATAGAATTATTAGATTATCAACAATATTATAATTAATAATATTCCAAACAACCCTCAGCTGCACGGATTAAAAGATCTAATAAAGTTATGTACACGGCAAATTACACGAATTATTAACAGCTCACTCTGCCCTTCATATCGGCCTATGAATGTAATCTTAAACAAACAAAACAAAGCGTATCGATGAGTATACGTAAACATACGTTATAATTCTTGCGTATGCACCTACTAAACTTAAATGCTTCAGCCTGCTGGTGTGTATAAACAAATATATATCTAATATTAGGCCTTTAAATTCTGACATCACACATTCATAGCTTCACAGTGTAAAGCATCCATTTAATATTTATATTTATTCATTTGGATAATTCTTTTAACTATAATATTAACAATTCTTTTAACTATAACTGATGCAGTGAGTAGCTTCTCAGTTCTTTAATAATTGTGCTGGTGGATGTTGCTGTGCTTTAGAAGAGTCAGATTGTGTACACACACACACACACACACACACACACACACACACACACACACACACACATATATATATATATATCTACAGCGGAAGTAACAGCTATGTTTAACAGCATTTCCACACACTACAATACAAACTCACATGATTGTGACAAGCAGCTGTATGGCAATAAGAAAACCACTTGTCAGTGGGAATAATAGGTTAAAAAATGTTTTCGTTTGCTGAGAAGTCCAACAATTGGATTGTGGAAAATTAAAAAAGGCCATGTGGCATTGACCACATTCCAGATTGATGGGTTAAGAAGGGAAGTGCATAAGGCTCAGTAACATTATGTTGTAATAATATGAAGTAAGCTGATGACCTGAATGCTGTGGTTATCTCATCAGTGTTTTCTTTCTTCCCTGATGGCACATGTATTAAATCAGGGCTCAGATGGTGAAAGAGTGGTTCAGGGAGCATGAGGGGTCAGGTTCACACATGTACTGGAAGCACAGGGTCCTGACCTTAACCCTACTGAATGTCTTTAGGATGAGCTAGAGAAGACATTATGACCTCAACACACGACCTCTGTGAAAAATTAATACAAGAAATTAAAGCTGACTGAATTTGTGCTGTAGTCAATGGTAAAGGTTAGAAGTGGTCGTACAGTGACGTGTGGACAGCCAGTCACATGACAGCATTCAAAATATGTATTTTATTCCCATAAAAGTGTACAAAGGAGAATAGCTAGTTGTTGATGAGAAAAGTGTCTGTATGAAGGTGCATAATTGTTTTACTATGTACTACACACAAAAGAAGCACACTACTGAGAATGGTTCAATGGTTAATTTATTTATTTGTATATTTTTAAACGTCGCCTCTTTAAATTCTTTTTGTATATAATATAAAATATAATGAAGCACAAACTAAAATGAAGCTTTTATAGTTTAGATTTACGTACTGTAACCATGACAGAGACAGGTCAGGTGGGTTAATACCTCTGAGGTGTTTACTACAGGGACACATGAGAAAACCGGTTCACACTCAAGTTATACACAACGGATATTACAGTTTACTCATCACTCACTCTGAACTGCTTATCCTACCAGGGCTGCTAGTGAGACTGGAGCCTGTCTCAGCCGACACTGGGCAAAGACAGGGTACACCCACAACAGCTCGCCAGACCTTCACAGAGCTTACACACACACACACACACACACACACACACACACACACACACACAACCATTTACCCACACGCTCTGCCACCTAGGGTAGATTGGAACAGCCAGTTAGCCTAATATGTATATGCTTGGACTGTGGGAGGAAACCAGAATACCCAGAGAAAACCCAGGCAATCACAGGGAGTACATGCTAACTCCACTTAGAAATGCCCTCGCCGAGCCCGGGATTCGAAACCCAGGACCTCCTTGCTGTGAGGGACCCTAAATTTAGATTTTTATGGCTTTTAATGTGTGATAATAATGACGCCTGCTTCACTTGGAATAATTGTTTTTAATCCAGTGATTGTGGACCAATCAGATCATGTCGTTCCTGTGTAGTGTACACTAATCTGATTTGATGGTCTTTTTTTGATCTCTGTGCAGGAGTGAAGAAGGAAGGAGAGATGATTGAAATAAAAACTGATTTCCAGAGTCTTAATCCGCATCTTCAGTCTTCTGAATGTCCGAGGGAGCGAAGCTGAGGAAGCCTCTGTGCAGCCAGGCGGACACCAGACTTGCACTCATGCACTAGTATTGATTTTTTTTTTCTTTCTTCTTTTTTTTTTATAAACCTCTCGGACTGCTGCTCTTCTCCTCGTGTTGGTCTACAGCCAGAATCTGAGACTGTGATGTAATCAGAGCCATATAAAACTCTCCCTCCACTCTCTGTACCATAGGAGTCTCAGACGGTCTTGGAGAAATTCCTGTTCTAGCTTTACAGCATCGCTCGGTAAGGTTACGACCTCAAGGACTGCATTTAATATGAAAACTTCTCGGTTTTATTCAGGTTCTTAAAAGCCATTGTATGACTTGTGTTGTAGCATAAACATACAATGTGGTCTGTGAGATGTCATGTTCACACATTAAAAAAAAGGTGTGATTTTCCTGTTGTACGTGAAAGCACAATGCAATCCCACTAGCTTTACTCCGTCGTCTGATCGGCCGGGTGACTCTGTGCTACAGCTCTGTTCATTTTTTCACCACCAATGTGCTCACTATCCCATCGGGTCACTCGGCTAATCTTTCCCCAAATGTGTGAACATGACATAAAAGCAGAAGTGTAACTTTCTCTCCATGGGCCTGGTGCACAAAATTTATATTCTGAAGCAACATGGTGAATAGCATTGCGCTGTGTTTAATCCAGTGTCTCAGGGGAAGATGATCCTGACAGCCATATTTAAAACGCACCACTATAGAATCCTCCAAATGTGCATCTTAAAAAACAGAAAACTGCAGTGTGGACACCTGCTGCAGAAATGATTTGTTTCTACTGATGACGTGTCACTTTTCTGGATGGAAATGTTCTCTACAGGCTCTTCTACCCCTCCTGTACATGGGCCTCAATACCTGCTCAGGCATTTTTAGTTTAATTTTTTTTATTTTTTTATTTTTTTGTTTTTAATAATGTAGGGCTCCTCCTTCCACGCAGGTGCTGTATACTGTATAGTCAGGCTTCATAACACAAAGGGAAAAGGATGAAGCTAAAGTTCAGCTAATCAAACACTGGTCGGGTGCGACACTGAGGAACATGCTGGAGACTGTGACCCAGTAAAACCTTCCACTTCACAGAACAACCACTGATGGGAAAAGCAGTTACTCTTTGCAGATTTGTCAGCTACGGGTTGCTTTGAAAAAGAAAAATGTAAAAAATGATGTAATACCTGTTTGTTTTGATTATTTTTTTTCCAGGAATTGGTATCAAACCCAGAACAAAGTCAGCTTCATCACATTGCATAATAATATATAAATAACTATATATAACTATAACTATAACTCCATATATATATAGTGTATACTACACAGGAACGGCGCAATCTGATTGGTCCACTGTTAAGAAGGTAATAGGTATTATACTGAGTGCTCGACTCATAGAGACACGAGTTTGTCCCTTTCACTTGGAGCAGGTAGCGTCGTCTGTGGGACAATTTAAACCATAAAATCTCATTTTTGTTTGCTTGTTTCTGAGGAGTATATACTAAACCTTTATACAGAGCGCGGTTTACTTTTGTTTCCAGTTAGTATGCGCTAAAACTTTGTATATGTTTAAAATCATGCTGTTTCAATACGAATGTGCTCTGCTTGTGGAGTCATGGTTAAAATATTTGAAATTATAGTAATAATACTAATAATAATAATAATGAACAAAAAGATCTCATTTTAGTTTCTTTGTTTCTGTTCTGTGCAGTGTGACCCCAAGAAAACCTCCCACATTTTCAAAGTAAATAAAAAAATATAAAAATTTTAAATAAAATCTAATAAAAATTTGCACAAAATGGTGCAGGAGAGGCAGTGCTGAGGTCTGTTGCTGGTCCAACCTCAACTTGAACCCCTTGATGTTGAAGAAGTGGATGTGTGATTTTAGTTACATGGATCTACGGCACACACACCGCTCGAACATCATCGGCAGTGCGAAGGGAAATGTTTCCCGATCGGGTGATCTTGTCACATAGCGATGTCAGGTGGCGGCCCGTTCCCCTGACCCCGCCGCTTGTGATTTACCCATCCACCCCAAACTCTTGAAGCCCTTAAAGAGGAGATCGCCGCCGTTCCACCTGACCGGTCAAGCCATGGCAGCCTTCAGAAATCACCTCTAAGAGTGTAGAGATGACAATGGCCACCAGCATGGAGGATCATCTTTAAATCATGATAAATAAAAAAACTGTTTCATGTATCAGATAAGAATTTGATTCTGTTTAATGATATTTTTTCCATTTATTTTTGAAGTGTGGGAGGTTTAAAAGCACAAGGCTTTTGGCTTTTGTCTAATGCGATTGTGCTCTCTTCAGAAAGTTCGCCTCCGTCTTCGTACATAAGGATGTTAAACCATCCTAAAGCTTGATGTGCTTTGTTTTTAATGTTCCAGTGTAGTATATACTAAAACAGTGGATGTCACGGAGTTGAGGTGTCCCCTTGATGTTCTGTCTCTGGGACTATTCAGAGACATCCTTGTCACCTACAGCGAATAACTGTTAACTGCAATGTGCTGTTACAGGAAAATGTCCTAGAACAGCACATACCATATTGTGGGACTTTTAATGTAAGAATGATCAACACTTAGATTTAAAATTCAGGTATCGGTTGATTTCCATGTTAAAAACCGTCTGTAAGATAAATTAGTACATGTTTTCACTTGCCCATTTATCATTGTTTCCTCAACAGCCTCCTTTTAGACAGAAAATTAAAGGAAAGTTCCCTGCAGTGGAAAACGTACCGCTCGGAACAAAGCGCTGGGATTGAGCCTCGTTCTATTAATGTTACTTCAACGCTTTTTAGAAAAACATCACTATATCAACAACTACCCAAAATCCTTTCTTCATTTCTTTCATTTCCCAAAACGCTTTATCCTTTATTAGGGTCGCAGGGAGGCTGAAGCCTATCTCAACCGCCTCTGGGTGAAGTTGGGGTACACTCTGAACAGCTCGTTGGTCCATCGCTGGGCAACACACACAAAACCATTCACACTCACCTATTGGCCGTTTGAAATTGGTGATTCGTCTGATGTGGGTTTTTTTGGACTGTTGAAGGAAACCGGCGTACCTGGAGGAAACCCAGGCAAGCACAGGGCAAACATGTTAACTCCACAGAGAAATAGCCAGGACTCAAACCTCGGACCTTCTTGCTGTGAGGCAGACGTGCTAACCACTACACCACCGTGCCGCCCGCCTTTCTTCAATAAGAACCCGAACTAGTGCATTAATCCAATCCTGTCATTCATGTTAGCGCTGGTGTCGGCGCTGCTGTAAACGAAAACCAGTCTTCAGATTGAGAATTCAGAAGCTCTGTGGTATAAAACAGATCATGTGACATGCCATTTCATGACCATGCGTTAATTAATCAAGATTCATAGGACTGAGTCCTCCTAATAATCGTGATGGAGACAAAATCCAAGTGCTCTCTTTTTATTTTGTTTGTTTTATTGTGAACAATGTTTCCCTTTTTCCTGGCTGTAAATGTGTATATGAATATTTTTGGGCAGTGCACTGAAGAAGCTCGTTGAAAAGCAGTGTGAGTTTGTAAAGGGGGCTGATCACGGTTCCCACCAACACTCAGTCAGATTTCCTGTCTTGTCAAGAACACACACTCACTTATTTGCCGAAACGCTTAATTCCTCTAGGGTTGCAGGGAGGCTAGAGACTATCTCAGCCAACACTGCGCGAAGGCGAGGTACATCCTGAACAGCTCAGCAGTCCATCGCAGGGCAACACACACACAACCGTTCACACTCACACCTAAGGATAATCTGGAACAGCCAACTGCATGTCTTTGGACTGTGGGAGGAAACCAGTGTACCTGAGGGAAACCCACGCAAGCACAAGGATTGGAACCCAGGACCTTCTTGCTGTTAGGCGGATGTGGTAATCACTATACCACCGTACCACCTTTGTCAAAACAGCCACTTTTTTATCAGGCATTACTGGGATCATCATTGTTGCTGAGATGTAGAGGAAATGCTTTTTAAAAAAAAAAATATATATATATAAATGTTCTAAGCATTTAGATATACCGTATGTACCTTAGTTCAGATAACATCTAAGGGTGCTGAGCTTTACTTTTATTACATCCAGCATGGCAAAGAGGTTGGCACTCCCGGGTATGTTGCACCTAGCATTACGGCAAATACAGTAGATATCATTCCGCCTACATGTCCGTCAGAAGACTGCGAGTGCCATGTATCGTTTATCCCTCACATATCTGAACCCCGCGGTTCCCACGCCGAGCTTCTAATATGATTTAAAAAAGTCTGGTTATGTGTTTATTATATGCAGTCGGAGAATTAGGGAGAATGCTGTGATGTAAATGTTCATGCTTCTGTTTTTCTTTACTTTTGAGAATATTTATTTATGTTTATGCAAAAATATCGTTGGCTTCGTCTACTGCACGTCTACCTGGACTTATATAGGCCTGCAATGGTGATTGTTAGTTTCTGGTCTGGAGATATGAAGGTTACCAGGTGATACACGGTGACTGAGAAGCGTGAACGACGGCTGGACTACTGTGCAAACGTGCACATCCAATAAGACACACTCAACAAATCCCCTCAGGGACCATAACTGCACACTCAACAAGAGCATGAGGAAGGATTCTCTGGAAGAAGAACCTTTCGTCCATCAGATTCGCTTCACTCACATCGACGGATTAGAAGGAACGGTGTGCATTTGCTGATCTTCCAAGCAGTGGATCTTGTGCACTTTTTTTTGAAGAAGAAGACTGCTCCCGCTGACGGGTTGTGATCGATTATAATGAACATAAAGATGGATTTAAAGCAACTGTTGTGTCTAATAATTTCTGCTAATGCATTTGTCGTCACTTCTGTACCTCAGAAAAGTCAATGAGCAATAGGCCCATGTTTTCTTCTGCATTCCTGGGGTTGGAACAAGAGCCAGTTTGAGGTGAAGGAGTTGAATTTATAATTTTGTCTGCATCTGTATATAATATAATCCAAATGAAGTCTTTGTTAGTTGTTATTTTTATTGTGACAAAAGGAATTAAAGAATGAATTAGAGGTGTGTGGATGTAAGACTGTCTCTTTCTGTTCCACCAAGGAAATAAAGCAGGTGTTCGTGTAGTATTAGGCTAATGCTACGAGACTACTCTGTAGTAAAGGCCTTCCTAAATAAGCCAAATACTGAAACAGTGACCTTGTAACCATGAAGCGAGGTCAAGGTGAGCCATATGTGTGATAACTTTGGAAGGAAATAATATCGAATCACTAAATTTGGTGGATGAGTTCCTCTGAGTAAGGTCTCATTGAGGATTGTATATGATTAACCTTGACATTGTTTCAAGGTCATTTAAAAAATATTTTGGCTTATCAAGGCTTGTTAATGTGATAATCTTAAAAAGGAATGATTTTGATATATTGTATTAATCCCGGAAGGGGGAAATTTGGCTCTGAGTTTATCCTAACCAAAGTGAGCACCCACACTGAGCAGTGGCCAGCATCTGGAGAGCAGCTCGGGGTTAGGTGCCTTTCTCAAGGGCACTTCAGACATGAAGATAGAGGTATGGAAAGGTGCTGCTCAATTCCTCCAACCCTTTCGATCCTAAATCGCTTCTCTAGCTATTAGGCCACAGCTGCCCCATTATACAGGGTCACCAAATTGGATGCATAGGTTGCCCTCAGGAAGGTCCTGGATGGGATTGTATATGGGTCACATTTTGAACTTGGTGAGCCTTTCTATATTGGGCTATAAAATGGACTATATTATGAAATGGTCATTGCAGCAGGAGCGTTCAGACCTCTGTAATGTATTTTTGTTTTCTTTTTGTAAAGCTTCAAGGTGACCACTTTGTGCTCTTTATTAATTTTATTAAAATGAAAAATGGAGCAGATGGACAGTATTGCTTCAAACCCTTCCAAACCAGTGGAAAGATCCCATAATGCAGGGCAATATTATTTCCACTCCTGAGCCCAAGTAGGTACAAAAAATGATTTTACTGATCATTTACTGATGTTGAAAAAGAGCCTATTTAAAAAAAAATCATTATTTAAACACAATAAGCTGTAGAACAGTGCTGTTCAGTATACTGAGACTGATCAAAGACTAAAAGTTATTAGATCGCGGGCGTCTTTGCTAATGACTAGCCGGGGAAGTCTTAAATGTTTGAAATGACATAGCCACCGATTAGTTTATAATTAAAACCATTTTTAAAACAACACCTTGTTTAAGCAGAGCTCCGTACAGTGTTTATATACATATGTGTATATGTGGTTATTTTCTTGTGGTTAAATCTGGAATCTTCACACTTCCAGGGAGTTTGACGTCACAACCTGGAACTGAAATGATTTATTTGGGATTAATTGTCATTAATACATCAATAATCTAGAATCATAACCCACTATATTGAAGTGGGAAAATCGGTACAGTGTAAAATTATGTGCAAATTTTAAAATAAAAAAATAATAAAAGAAAAGAATGTATGCAAGTAATGTGTGTAAGTAAAGAGTCGTGTGATCTCAGTGTAAATACTAGGTGAGGTTATAGTGCAGTGGCTTTTTGCAAAAAGTTCAAATGACTCATTGAATAACATTGGCCATCAAAATATTAGTATTTTTAGAAATGGCCACCTTTCTCCCAATCAAAACCTGTTACGCTTAGTTTTTACTACACAGACTTTCCAAGGGATGAAAATCATTTTCTCTTATAATATCAACACCAAACTCTTTCCTGAGTTCTTCGGTTCCATAATGTCCGTTGCTTGATTACCTTTTATGCTTTCATTTCTATCATGTCTCTGGTGTCAAGACTCTTTCATATGGCTCAGAATAATTTGTAGAAATTCACTTTACATCTGGGAAAAGGATTCTAGAGGATTCACACTGGATTTCTCTCCCATCACAATATGATCACATCTGTTGTATAATAAAGTCCAGGTTAGAAACTAAATCTGGAGACAAATTGAACAGAATATTTCAACATTTTGTGAAATTTAATGTATGACAGAAAGGTAATAGCTTCATCTGTTCTTCCATAAATTATAAAATAAGACATTAATAATTTATATTTCCTCAAATAAGCCATTTTTGAACTTACTAGTGTCATCTAACGAGATCAAGAAAATAAATACAAACCCAAAGTCACATAACACTTTGAGAAAGATATGATTGGGTGCTATCTTCAACATTTCCTGAGTAATTTCCTGAAAAAGATCCAAATAATATTCATGCCAAATATAAACCACAGAAACACGTAAATCAACATCATTGTAAAGACCAAGGATTAAGTTCAGGACAAAGTTCTAGAAAAGGATCCCAAATATTGAAAAACATTGTTGTCCATCAAAATGTGTTTGTGTGAAGTTGGGATTAGTCGGAGACGTAACCAAGAACTCATTAGTAGCTTTGAAAGAACGAGCTATCCACAACTCAGAATGTTTAAAGGGCAACCATTAACCCCGGAAATCTGGGCTCCAATTAAACCCATTTATTGTTCCAGGATGTGATACGCAACGTTTGGTGGGTGGAAAATTTTGCAGGACGCTGTTTTTTTCTAAGATACAGCGACAAAGTCACGAGAAACACTGTTTCAATACTTTTTAGTGTTCCATCTCATTAACACTGCGCACACCACTAACATCACAGTTAAATAAATGTAGCATTAATTAATTATATTAATTAATATTTAATATAATATATAAATAATTATAAACGTCGCATTATGTTACTCCACATACTAATGAGGACGGCACAGTGGTGTAGTGGTTAGCACATCCGCCTCATAGCAAGAAGGTCCATGGATCGAGTTCCTGGCTTGGATGTTTCTGTGTGAAGTTTGCATGTTCTTCCCATTGTTGTGTGGGTTTCCTCCGGGTATGCTGGTTTCTTCCCACAGTCCAAAGACATGACCAGTAGGCTGATTAGCTCTTCCAAATTGCCCCTAGCTGTGAATGTGTATGGTTGTGTGTACCCCAGTGTTGGCTGGAATAGGCTACAGCCTCCCCGCAACCCTAATAGGAATAAACAGTTTGGAAAATGAGTGAGTGAGAATATTTAATGCATATAATAATATACTAACATATAATAAAAATAATAACAGATTAATCTAACGGCTTGAATGTACAGAATCACAGATGGAATTTTGTTTTAAGTGAATTTTTCTCAAACTGCTTAATCCACACACAACCACTCGCACTCACATTCGCACATAGGGATGCCGTTTATCCTAATGAGCTTGTCTTTGGCCTTTGAGATGACAACCACTAGGTTACTCACGCAGGGTAACCTGGAGCATGGAAATTCCACGCAGAAACGCCCTCTCCAAGCCCGAGACTCAAACTTGAGACCTTTTTGCTGTGAGGCGCACATGCTAACCACTATGCCACCGCTCTGACCCTTAAGTGAATTTTGAACAAGTCTCCTACATTTTGAGTTTCAACAAACAAACAGTTTATAAGATCAAGAGGATGAAGAGGAATCCTCTTCCACTGGACGGTGTGTATGCCGTTTCAAAAGAGTTTTTAGGATCTCCACCTCACGTTCAGCTTCTTTTAGCTTTCTCTGGAGCTTCTCGTTGCTCTTCTGTAAAGCCTGATTCTCCTAAACACACACACACACACACACACACAAATGATTCCACACAATTTTATACATACAAATATGCACATGATCAGCCATAGCATTAAAACCACTGATAGTTGAATTTTGATTGACTTGTTACAGTGGCACGTGCCACGGAGTGGAATGTATGATGTGTTCGAAGCAGGAAAAGTTTTAATTGACTGTTGTTTGTCAGGCTGCTTTTTGTGGACCTACACCTTCCTACCTCAGAGCACTTATCACACACCGCACTGCACCGCGTTCTCTCAGATCCTCTAGCACTGCTAGACTGGTCCCTCCTTCTACGAAGGGACAAGGGGAAAATGCATCTAAACTCTTCTCTGTTTTGGCTCCAAGATGGTGGAATAAACTTCGCCTCGATATTCGGACAGCTGAGTCACTGGGTGTCTATAAACAACGGCTGAAAACCTACCTTTTTCAGAAGTACTTAGATTAGCACTATGTTTTACACAAACAAACAAACAAACAAACAAACAAACAATAACTAACTAACTAACTCAGCCCTGTACACATCACCTACCCACTGAGGTTTTGACTGATGCTATACTTAGTTTGTGTCCTGACAACCCAGTATAAGAATATATTCAGTGATAGTGACTTTAAAGCACTTCTGTAAGTCACTCTGGATGAGAGCATCTGCTAAATGCTGTAAAAGTAAATCATGGTAAGTGTTTTGTATTTTTATACACGTTCCTACTACAGACAATTACAAACTACATCACTAATCTCAACAGTGCTGAAGTCTGTCACTCCATCCAACCAGACACACTTAACAGTTTCTATGCAAAATTCGACAGAGACAATAGGGACATTCCCTCCAATTCCCAATGTGGGCCATATAAAACTGCACTCCAAATGTCACATGTGTCTTGAGAGCATTTAAAAGGGTAAATCCCTGGAAAGCTGCTGGACCGGACCGAGTGCACCAGGAGTCCTAAAGGCCTGTGCTGAGCAACTGACAGGGATGTACACAGACAAGCAGGAAACTCATTCATTCATTCATTCATTTCCTGAAACGATGGTCCATGTATCCATCATGAATGATTTCAGACCAGTGGCACTTGCATCCATAGCCATGAAGTGTCTGGAGAAGCTGGTTCCATCACCTCTGCATTCCTGGACACTGTAGATCCTCTACAGTTTGCCCATCGTCCAAACAGATCAGTGGCTCTCCACTCAGCGCTACAACGGCTGGACACCAACAACACATATGCACGAGTACTCTTTTTGGATTACAGCTCTGCCTTCTACACTGTAAGGCCAATGAAACTGCTTGGGAAGCTGACAGACCTGGGGGTACCTACACCAACCGGATCCTGGACTTCCTCATCGACAGATCACAGGTTGTAAGGATAGGAAACTGGTCTCTGCAGAGATCAAATCAGCATTGGAACATCACAGGGCTGCTGTCTCAGCCCCAAACTCTCCTTACTTTACACTCATGACGGTGTCTCCACTGCTAACAATAACATAATTATCAAGTATGCGGATGACACAACCATCCTGGGTCTCATCAGAGGAATCTGCATACAAGGGAACCGGTTCACAGAATCACTCTTGGAGAAAACAATAACCTGCTCCTCAACACAGTAAAAACCAAAAAGCTCATTCTAGACTTCAGAAGGATGGGTCGACCTCTGCATCCATTTACCATCAAAGGGACAGTAGTGGAGAGTACTGACAGTTTCACGCTGAAGAATGCTTGGCTTGGTCGTATAACCCTCTTACGCTAGCCTACAGAGGACTTGTGGAACGCATCCTCACTCGTGGAATCATTGTGTGGTACGGAAACATCACCACAGTGGAGAGGAAGTCGCTTCAGCGGGTCATCAAGACAGACTAAAGGATCATCGGTGCCAGCCTTCCTTCAATGGACACCACATTCACACATCGCTGCAGAAGAAGAGCACAGAGCATCCTCAAGGATAAACACCATCGAGGTAATGCTCTGTTCAGGTGGAGAGACTCAGGGTACAATCTCAGACAGCACAGGCCAGAGAGAATCCCCACTCACAGGGCCCAGTTCCATAACAGCTTCTTTCCTGCTGCTGTCAGACTGGTGTCTAGGAATATTGAGGAGGGTAGGACACACTACACCCCCAGAACCACTGTATAATAACAACTCCAACACCGTAAGTGCTGTATGTGCAACAACCTAATACATGTGCAATAACTGTGCAATATATGTGAAAACACAGTTTAGAATTTAGAGTGTGAAAGTTGCTGACAGGGTCTTAGCTCTGTATCTTACATATGTATATATTTTTTCTTATTGAAATTTTTTTTATATTCATATTTTGCTTGTTGATTCTTAACATGGTTGTTAACAAAACTCTGAACACACACCAAGAATTCCATGTATATGTGCTCTTTTGTACATTTACAAATGGAAATAAACATATATTCTATTCTATTCTACTCTATATTCCTCATCTTATACTCCAGGTAATGAAAAACATATTTATAAATACTGCTGAAACACCAATAACCTTCTCCAGAGCTTCATAGCTGAGCTTGTTCTCCTCATTAGGGTTAAGTGTGTTCGGAGTCTTGTTGGCACAGACTCGTCTGCGTTGAGGAACAGGACTCGGGCAAGGTGTGAGTGGGGGACCACTTGGGCATAACAGAGAAGACTGTGCATGTCTCGATGATGGTGTTCCCTCTGTCTGAGTACTTCTGTGCACCATGGAGGTTCTTGGCACCGAGTTCAGGCTTTGGTCTGTTAGAGCACTGGGTGGATATACAAAACGAGTTTCGTCTGACCCTGGGAAAAAAAGAAAACAGTCATGAGTGTCAAATTCAGCTGGGATATCCAACCCCCACCCATGCCTAGCCCCCACGCCACACCCCCACCTCCCCACATTAAAAAATATAACGTCCTTGAAAGCATTTTACAGTTTAATTCAATCCAAAACTGACCATCGTCAGTCATTTAAACCATAAGGAATGCTGAATCTGTGTTTTATTGCTTTAGAGCAGGGGTCTCCAACCCTGTTCAAGGACAGCTACCTTCTTGCAGGTTTTCTCTACAACCAAGTTCAAGATCAAGAACTTCTTTAGGCAATAATCAGATGGTTCAGCTTGCATGATTAGGGTTGGAGCCAAAGTGTACAGAAAGGTAGCTTTCCAGGAACAGGGTTGGAGACCCCTGCTTTAGAGTTTCTGTTATCTCACCATCATCACCACGTGTTGAGGTATCTGGCGTGTTAGAAGCTGGACTCCAGTCTGCACTGCTGCTTGGTTTCATGCTCTTTTTACACTCGAACGCTACCTGATCCTTGCAGGACTTATGGCAGTTCATTCCACAGTCTGCAGGATCACAAGATAAGCAGTAACAACTTCCCGACTTATACGTACAATTTGGCCAAGAGTTTGTAGACACGTGGCCATCACAGCAGCGCTTTCTGAACGTCCCATTTCAGTTCCGGATTTAGTCTGTATTTGTTATTGTAACAACCTCCAGAGTTCTACCTAGATTTTGGAAACTGGGAATTTGACAGAAGACATTGTATATAATTGTGCGCAAACTTTGTGGCAACACTTTCGGGGGGAAAATGTACGGGCGTGATGGACAGCTGTCCACATACTTTTGGCCATATAGTGTATGCATCTTATAGAGTTGTGCTTAGCAGTTTATAACACAGTCATTAAAGGAGAAAGCATTGACTGTACTCTATGACAAAATAGTACGAGAATGACTTTCACCTCTGCATCTGTAGCCTTGTTTAATGACGCCCCAAAGCTGCAACAGAATTGTTAAATATGGTGTTTCGGTCTGACTCAACAATGCAGCTTGCTAGATTGCAGTATGATCATGTCTATCACTGTGACTTACAAATCCTGAGCAGTTGTCACAGAACGTAGGTCTCATGTAGGTGGTTTCCTGGAAGTTGTGAGAGAAGCCTAGGCCCAGTTTGGAACAGATGACACTGGCCCGCATGAAATACGCTGTGATCTCATCTCTGCTGATGAGTCCATCTCTGTATGGAACAGCAAGGACAATAAAAGCTGAGTAAAATTATTTGAAGGTAAAGCTCTCGCCTGACAGAAGCATCTAATAATAAACTTCACTTGTTCACAGAATTTCTATATAAATTCAGATAATTTTTTTAAAGGAAACTAAACATCCAGTTTTCTCTATTAAAACATTTTATAAAGAAATTCCTACAGACAAATCTACGAGTATTCCTATGCCACATGTTTACATGTTCTACAGAAATCCATGTTCTATAGAATATTTTCTTTCTATATAAAATTATATAGAACAAGTTCTTATTCTATAAAACCTTTATAGAAGCGTTTTATAGAATATTTTCTTTCTATGGAAAAATTATTTAGAACAAGATTGCTGTAAGACCTTTTTCTGTAGAAACGTCATGTTCTATAGAACAGTTCTATCGAAAAAGTGTGTTCTATAGAACTTCTATAGAACTTCTATAGTACATTTTTTGCCGGGAAGTGGCACAATTAAGATAATACATATCTGGTCAGGTGTCCACATGCCCATGGCTATATAGTATCAATACAGTCGCTTGCAAAATAATTCACCCTTTTGTCATTATTTCCATTTTCTTTCTGTACAACCTGGAATTGAAGATTTTTTTTCCTAGTTGATTTACACAACATGCCAACAACCGTAAAGGTGCAAAATATGTGTTATTGTAAAACCGCACAAAAAAAGGTGTTGGGTTTACACCAGACGTAGTGTTTTCCTTGTTGGCTTAAAGTTTCAATTTTAGTCCCATTGAACCAGAGGACCTTCCCTCTCCCACATGCCTTTTTGTGAACAATGAACATGCTTTGTTATTTTATCTGTACTTGATGGGTTTTTTCTGGCCATTCTTCTGTGAAGCCCAGCTCTGTGGAACGTGGCCAGATATACCAGTCTCTACTTTGGATTATTTTACCTTCGGTCTGTTTGTTGCCTCTCTGATTAATTCCATCCTTGTCCGGTCTGTGAGTTTTTGTGGACAGCCCTCTCTAAGCATATTTGTTGTGGTACCATATTATTTCCATTTTATTATGATGGATTTATAATGATGCTCTGTGGGATATTCAAGGTTTCAGATCTCTATATTTTTAATAACTGATTTGTACTCCTCCACAACTTTCTCCCAGAACTGTTTTGAGAACTCCTTGGACCATTGTTACCCTCCCCAGTAGTGGTCAACCAACTAAAATCACCCCAAGAGCAAGGCGTGTAATAGTCAGCAAGGTCACAAAGGACTCCAGAGTAACTTCTAAACAACTGAAGGCCTCCCTCCCACTTGCTAATGTTAATGCTATGAGTCCACCATCAGGAGATCACTGAACAACAATGGTGTTCATGGCAGGGTTGCAAGAAGAAAGTCACTGGTCTTCAAAAAGAACATTGCTGCTCGTATGCAGTTTGCTGAAGATCACATGGACACACCAGAAGGCTATTTGAAAAATGTCTTGTGGACAGATGAGACCAAAGTAGAACTTTTTGGTTTGAATGAGAAGGAAAACACTGAATTCCAGCCGAAGAACCTTATCACACCTGTGAAACATCAGCTTGCCATCATTGATTGAATAACAAATTCTAAATTCTACCAGCAAATACTAAAGCAAAATGTCAGGACATCTGTCCATAAACAGAATCTCAAGAGAAAGTGGGTCATGCGGCAAGATAACGATCCTAAGCACACAAGTCATTGTACTAAAGAAATGAATAAAGAAGAATAAAGTTAAGGTTTTGGAATGGCCAGTGTTTCTTCTTCTTCTTCTTCTTTTTTTTAAGTTTTTTTCCATTTCTCTTCATTATTTTAGGCTATTTTGTGCAAAAATTTACTGAATAATTTGCAGAACTTTAATTCCAGGTTGTAAGGCAACAAAATAGGAAAAATTTCAAGGGGGGTGAATACTTTTGCAAACCACTGTAGATCGTTTCAGAAACTGGTAAAACTGTGCTGCAATCCTTATTCATATCTGATATATTCATAACTTACTTGTTCTTGTCTGTAACGCAGAATGAGAAAGGAAAGCTCGCAGCAATTTTTTCAAAGTCTTCCTGGGAGATGAAACCTCTTTCATCGTGGTCATAGTTCATAAACACAGACTGCCAGAAAGCAAAACCAAAAACCAAGTATGATTCAATGAACTATATACACATTCTTCTTATAATTAATAAAAACCTTTGTAATCTTTATATGAAGAGGATCATTCTTATGGGATGGATGGAAAACATTCATAAAACCTAAATACGTTATCCGGGCAGCACACTGGCATAGCGGTTAGCACATTAGCCTCACAGCAAGAAGGTCCTGGGTTCAAGTCCCGGTCTCAAGTGTTTCTGTGTGGAGTTTGCATGTTCTCTTCGTGCCTGCATGGTTTCCTCTGGGTACTCCAGTTTCCTCCCACATTCCAAAAATATGCACATTAAGCTAATTGGCTGTTCCAAATTGCTCCTAGGTGTGGCTATAATTTTGTGTGTGTTTGTTGCCCTGTGATGGACTGGCAAGCTGTTCAGGGTGTCCGAGTGTCCAGTGTCAACCGAGATAGGCTCTGGTGACTCTAGTAGTAGGATTAAACATTTCGGCAAATGAGTGAGTGAGTGAGTAAGAAAAAACGTGTGAGCGATATTTTTGTGAATGGAAACAGTATTGATAATAGAGGTCAGAGGAAAATAGTCAGATCCATTTGGGTTGCCAGGAAAGTTAAAATAACCAAAATAAGCACTGTTTATGGCCATAGTGAGCAGAAAAGTATCTCAGCATGCACAACATTTCCACCCTTCAGCTGGCCAGTTTGGGGGAGTGTGTTCCTGACTGACAAATCTGGAGCCCAGTGTTGTATTCCTCCGTTGTTGCCGATCCACCTCAAGGCTCAATCTTCACCTCAGGATTACAGAATCCTACCTGGCAGCTCAAACCAATCTGTTCATCCTCCCTGATTAACAGTATTTTAGCAGTAGCGGTTAGCATGTCCGCGACACAGCAAGAAGGCCCTAGGCTGGAGTCCTGGGCTCAGGCGTTTCTGTGTTCATGTTCTCCCCGTGCTTGTGTGGGTTCCCTCCGGATACTTCAGTTTCCTCCTTCTAAAGACATGCACATTAGGTTAAGTGGTTGTTCCAAATTGAACCTAGGTGTGAGTGTGATGTGTTGCTCTGGGATGGTCTAATGAGCTGTTCAGGGTGTACCCCACCTTTGTGCACTGCTGGCTGAGATAGGCACCAGCCTCCCCATTACCCTAGTAGGATTAAATGGTTTGGCAAATGAGTGAGTGAGTGAGTGAGTAAATATGTAAACATTTTCTTGCACCTGAAAAAACTGAATACTCTCTTAAACAGCAGAGAAGAACCAAAGAAACCGAAGAAGAAAATGACTCATGCAGCACTCACATCAACCATTCTCTGAACATGTTTGCTGATGGTTTTGGGATCTGGCTTGGGAGCAACCCCTGAAGCCCAGTCCACCACCACAGGGGGTCTGTACGGAGTCGCTGGCTGAGAGACAACAACAACAACAAATGCAAAAGATGTAAGAAACCGTAAACTATGTTGTAATCTTTTTTTGTTGTTCATACCTTTCATACATTCTGAGTGTAAAGCAACCATAGCAGTGTGAAAATAAATAAATAAAATAAATGAAAGAATATTTAGAGCAATAAGCCTTCAGCGCTCTTATTCTGCATTTCGTTCTTGTTAACCACAGTATGAGCTCCATGGTGGAGTAGTGGTTAGCACATCCACCCAACAGCAAGAAGGTCCTGGATTCGAGTCCCAGGTTCGGGGCGTTTCTGTGTGGAGTTTGCATGTTCTCCTCGTGCTTGCGTGGGTTTCCTCCGGATACTCCAGTTTCCTCCCACAGAACAAAAACATGCACATTAGGCTAATTGGCTGTTTTAAATTGTGCTTAGGAGTGTGAGCGGTTGTGCACGTGTTGCCCTACAATGGTCTGGCAATCGGTTCAGGGTGCACCTCCAGATTCTCTGCAACCCTAGGATTAAGTGGTTCGGCAAATGCGCGAATGAATGTTTGCATTAAAGCCTCAAACACTTATTTATTATAAATCTGAAACACACACACTGTTAGCTGTACCTACAGGTGCTCTGTGGTTCCTGGGCTCTCTTGCGTAGGACAGCTCATAGATTTCATCCTCGGTGTAGTACAGGTCAAGAGACAGCTGTGTGGGAGAAACAGTGCAATGTTTCTTAGTCATACTTCAAGAAAACACAATAAGACACCCCCCCCCCCCCCCCCAATCACCCACACCTAGTCTGAATGAAGTAGAATTACTCTTTAAAGGTTTTCACCTTCTTTGTCAATACACCCCCCACCCCACCAATGGGGTTCTTTAAAATGCCTCTGAAGACCAGGTAAGAGTTTTGAGGTTGTATACAGTGTAGTGATGTTCACTAGATTATTGAGTGTATTTAACTGTATAACCTCTGAAGAAATAAAATCAACAAAAAATTTACATTATTTTGTAAATTCCCAGTAAGTGGATTGTTATGTTTCTTGTCCAGCAGCACTGGTTATTGGTTAGTGCCGTCAACTTACAGCAAGAATGTTCAGGGTACAAACCTTGTGGTATGTATGTTGCTCAGGGTTCTCCGGGTTAGTCCCATGATCCAAAGGCATTAGGTCAACTGGTTACTCTGAATTACCCAAAGCTGTGAATGTGTGTGACTGTGGTTGAGTGGGTTTCCTCCGGGTACTCCAGTTTTCTCCTATAGTCCAAAGCCTTGCACATCAGGCTAATTGGCTGCTTCAAAATAGCCCCTATGTGCGAGTGTGCATAGTTGTGTGTGAGTTGCCCTTTGATGGTCTGACGAGCCTTTCAGGGTGTACCTCGTCTTCACCCAGTGTTGGCTGAGATAGTCTCTAGCATCCCTGCAGCCCTAGTAGGATTAAACAGTTCGGCAAATGAGTGAGTGTATGACTGGGCCATTTGCATTTACATTTGCTGAACCGCCTACTCCTACTAGGGTCGCAGGGAGGCTATAGCTTATCTCAGCTGACACTGGGCGATGGCGGGGTACACTTCCCTTGACCATCACAGGGCCAACACATACAGAACTATTCACACGCACACCTAGGGTTTTAACAGCCAATTAGCCTAATGTGCATGTTTTTGGAATGTGAAAGGATTACCTCCCTATCATGTGACCACCACCAACCCTCAATGACATGATGCTGCCACCTGTATCATTTTGAACTGCTGTGCATGGACATTCAGGGGCAAACCCAACATCCTTAGACGGAAATCACTATCCGCCCCTTTGTATGCATGAGTTCACAGACGATCACGATTGGCTGGTGATTGTACTGAGTGACAGGGAAGCGAGCATATGCCATCCCTCCCTCCCATGAGAGCTCAGCCAATCACCACCACGGAAGGCATCAACCTGGATTCACACTCGACCCTAGTAGGATTAAGTGGTTTGGAGAATGAATGAACAAAAGATAACATTTGCACTCACACACATACAAATATTATACATTATTATCCAGATTTCTTTTGAGTCTCTATTCATCAACGTTCTTTTTCTTTGTTAATTAAAATGAACATACAGTAATATATCGACTGTCTCTTACATGTGCATTGCTATAAAGAGGTGGAATGAGTGAATAAGACACACATCCCTAAGTGTGTAGTGAGCAAAAGGTAAAATCACTACTGACGGTCAGTAGGTGCACCAGGTCTTTGTTTGCATCCAGGAGTGGTGGATTCTGCCGCAGCTGGATCAGTTCGTTTATGTGGTTGTAGAGGGCCTGCAGTTTCTGCACGTTGATCTTGCTGTTGTCAAGTGCCACATAGTCAGTCATGGCCTCGTTCACAGCAATCAAGTCTTTTAAATGGACCCCCAATATTGGGATTCTGAAGCCTGTGGATTTACTGTATGCTTGTCTGTAATTCTCGTAGTTTCGAGAGGAAGAGAGCAGATCGGTCATTTCATTCAGAACCTGTGAAGAGGAAGAACAACTCAGTCTGTGGACCTGTTTAATTCCTCCTAATTACTGATTCTTGGTGCTTCTACACTTCCTGTTATTGTGGCTGGTCCTGCATGGGTACTCTACACGTTTCCACTTCCACCAAAAGAGTTTATTCCCAAGCCTCTCCTTGTTTCAGTAGATACGTCTACCTGAATACTGTTGACTAGATCTACTGTAATCATAAAGACTGATGCTCCACTTGTATGTAGATTTGTATATATATAGATATTTGTAATTTTTCTTTATTGAGACTTTTATCTTTATCTTTATCTCATTCTTACTTGGTATGGAGCAACTGTGTGCATACAGTTTCCTCCGGGAACAATAAAGTATTCTGATTCTGATTCAACATCCTTTCACCACAATACTGGTTTACTCTATACAGTCATTGGCAAAAGTCTTGTCACACATGTGGACATTCATGTGTAAAAGCCCATATCTCACCAACCTATTAACCGATTTTCGTTAGTTATGCCTTAAAATAACCCTCTGATGGTACTGAATATTATGTGCTAGCAGCAGTATTGGAAAAAAATATCTTCTAATCTTTACAGCTTCTTAAATATTAACATTCTCATTTTTGCCTGGAGAAAAGTCTTGTCACAAAGATTTAATTTCACTTTCAAGACTATATTTATTACAGAAAAATAATCAAATGGCCTTATAACTGAATATATAATATTGTAGCAAATATAACATCATATTGAAAAATTAAAAGCATCACTCGAGGTCAATAGTGCCTCTGCAAACATGGCTGTGATTGTACCAGCCTCCCAGGTGCTTGTATGGTGAGAAATCTGAGTCACCTGAAGGTTTGAAACATAATTGAAAGCAATAATCTGTTGATATTTGCATCTGGTGCATATATCATCATATCATAGCTTTGTGATCCCTATGTACTGAAGGTGACCTTAAATCATGATGTTACTCTTTCACACATGACTGGTTTTTCAGTGAACTCTGGGTCCAGCAATTTTCTAGATGGTCAATAACAACATTGGAGGCAGAGCAAATTAATAATTCATCTCAAATATCATTTCTTTCTCCATGTTTCTGCTAATAACAGTTTCCACATGTTCGCGCCTTGGTAAGCATGCCATGGTGTTCTCGCTGTGTCTTGTACAGGACCTGTATGATGTATCGTGTATGGTGACCACTGTAAGAAATATGATGTAGAGTTGATGCTGAAGCAGACATTGCTAGCTATGAGTCCTAATGGAGCTTTTGAGGGAGTCATCAGGAAATTATTGTAAATTATTTTCATTTGCTTTTAGGAGATCTTGAAAGTTTCTACAGTTTTTGCAAAAAGATTGTAAAAAAATGCCTGAAAGCTGCTTTAATACCTGTATTTTATGTATATTTAGTTAATCAAGAACTTTTAATATTTTTTTTACTAATTACTTTAATCCAGAATTTGATGTTACATGATTGCGACAAGACTTTTGTCCAGCCTAGAATGGATATGTCCGTCTTTAATTAGCTGCAAAAAGGATAAATAAATGTACAATTTCCTGTTGCTTTCACAAAACAATCTCTATACTTATTATTAGAAATAATGTCAAGTCATTGGTGATGAAAATCGGTTAATCAGTTATCAGCTGTTGTCAGTATCTGGCACACGTTTGTCAATAACTGTATATAAATCAGGATTTGCATCAACATTACTTGGTGGCACAATGGCATAGTGACTGGCACGTCCATCTCACAGCAAGAAGGTCTTGGGTTTGAGTCCCGGGCATGGCGAGATCATTTCTGTATGGTTTGCATGTTCTCCTAGTGCTTGCATAGGTTTCCTCCCATTACACCGGTTTCCTCCCACAGTCCAAAGACATGCTCATTAGGCTAATTGGCTGTTCCAAATTGCACCCTTAATGGTTCAATGTGTACCTCGCCTTCACCCAGTGTCGGCTGAGATAGGCTCCAGCCTCCCCGCAACCCTAATAGGAGTTAGCTCCTCTGTAAATGAGTGATGAGTGAGTATGGTGAATATCATACCTTATTGGTTTCATTTGGCACGTGTGTACATGTGTCTTTCAGTCGGGAAATAGAGGTGTGACAGAGGCCTCCCACCACTGCCATAAGAGAGTTAAAGTTCTGCATCTGTTGGAGGTTCTGCGCAAGTGGAATTCAAAACATTAACACATTACACCTAAAACAGTGTGTATGTATGTGTATATGTGGATGGATAGCAACAACAACATAGAACATATTGAATATTCAGTATATGGGAGATACCATTCTTCAGCTCAATGGGAGATTCCATTTTCTTAACATCTGGTAAAGATACTCATTATGTATTCTAGATTACTGGCAGAGTTCTAGTCTAGATTTTATTCATTTCTTAAGAACACGTTGCTTTGGTCTGAGTCTATGCTTAGTGATCAGAGTCTTTGGAGCTTTCGGTTTTAGCTGGTAATCACCGCCTCTTTCCAGCATGCTGACGGTGATAATCATCTCATTCCATGCACAGTATCTTCGCCAACACAGGAAATTCCTCATTCGCCTCCTAACGATGAGCATTTCTTAAATGATAGATGACAGTGCAATTATACTAATTACCACATAACAGCACCAAACACTGAACTGAACACACTTAATCACGTACTTAAATGTATTATTTACTGATTTTACTTTGTTCACGTCCTCTTCAACATGACATTGTTTGCGTGGGTTTCCTCCAGGTAGTCTGGTTTCCTCCCACAGTCTAAAGACATGCACAGTAGGCTATTCCAAATTGCCCCTAGGTGTGAGTGTGAGTGTGAATGGTTGTGTGTGTTGCCCTGTGATGGTCTGGCGAGCTGTTCAGGCTGTCCCCCGTCCTTGCTCAGAGTTGGCTGAGATAGACAACAGCCTCCCTGCGACCGTAATTGCATTAAGCGGTTCAGCAAATGAGTGAGTGAGTGAGTTGAGTGAGTGAGTGAGTGAGTGGTTAATGGATCAGATTGATAATGATGGAGGTGCACGAACACTGTGGTGTTGTTGCTGACATGTGGAGCACGTTACCTGCGCTACATAGATAAACTTGGTGAAAACCTCGGCTCGGAGCTGAGGGGTCGGTCGGCTGAGCACCATGAGCTGTACCCACTGGGAGATCCCGTTGCATAATGCAATGGAACGTTCCATCATGGGGTTCTCTGACAAACACTCATTTCGGATATATTTCTGATAGTCTGCAAACTGAAATAAAAAGAGAAAATCCTTATGAACCTAGTGATCATCTTGAGTGAATGAATAAGATATTATTCGAATTTTATTGCTCTAATATATCACAGAAAGCACGGTGGCGTAGTGGTTGGCACGTCCGCCTCACAACAAGAAGGTCCTGGGTTTGATTCCCGGGTTTCCAGGCGTTTCTGTATGGAGTTTGCATGTTTTCCCTGTGCCTGTGTGGGTTTCCTCCCAGTACTCTGGCGTCCTCCCACAATCCAAACACATGCACATTAGGCTGATTGGCTGTTTTAAATGACTCCTAAGTGTGAGTGTGAGTCTGAATGTGTGTGTGTGGCGAGCTTCTCAGTGTGTTCCCCGCCTTTGCTCGGTAACAGCCGAAAGAGCCTCCAGCCTCCCCGCAAACCTAGAAGGATTGAACGGTTCGAAAAATGAGTGAGTGAAGAGAGCTAGTTATATAACACCATTTCTTACATTTTGGTTCTTATTCAATGGAGCTAATTGGACGATGTTGACATACTTATTTGTCCTGCGAGATGAAGAATATATTTTACTGCAGTACTCACAGATATCCTGCAGAAAGATTTGAACTCCAAGTAGGTGAGATGTTCGGCCAACTCCACAGGCTCCAGATGGTCAAAGAGCAAAGACACTTTTCTCTTCCTGCTGCTTCTTACCTTGATTTTCTGACTGGCTTTGTGCGACCACACTCTATCACCCCTGAACCACATCATAGGAGAAACATCAGACACCAGGGTTAACCTAATATTGATATGCAGTCAGAACAAAATCCAAAAAAAGATGGACTTGATATTATTACGACACTGACATCCATTTAGTTTGCAGTAAATGGCAAAGATCTTCCAGTCCATTTTCCCTCATAAGCTTCTTAAATTCCTCCAGAGTCTCTGCCAGACAGTTGTGCAACTGGAACATGGTCCAGAACTCACTTATCCAATACCTGCAGAGAAAATATACGCAGAAAACAAACGGAGAGGTGTTTTCTTTTGAGCAGCTTTAGTCCTTGACATTTCAGATGGGAACTTAACAACCCAAAGTGCTTCCACTTGTGAAATTCTATTCAGTCAAGAAATATTAGCCAAAATTTAGTCAATGAACTGTTTAAAATTGCTTGGCTCAGGTCTGGTCTTAGCATTGGGGCGGACCCTTCCTGGTTGGACAAAGGCGTGGCTGAGGGCTGAGAAGACATTAGTCTCAGAGTTGTCCACTGTGCACCCGAGGGGGATTTTGGCCTTAGTTGCTTTTGTTTTGTGTTATGTTGGAAGTCTTTGTGTTTTGTTTACCTCTTCGTGTGTTCTGTGGTTTGTCCCAAGCCAATATATATGTTCCCCTTTGTTTCTTTGTGTCATGGCAGATGTGTGACTCAAGTCAAGTTATATTTTTGGTTCTCTTGTATAGGCCTAGTGTTTAGTGTTTTGGCCTGTGTAAACTTTTGATCATTTTTTGGGTAATAAAAAGACTTTTAAATCAAACATCTTGTGTCCTTGTACCTCACAGTTTGGTCCCTTACAGAAGTACACCAACCAACGGAAAACGACAAAGACAAAAAGACAGCAAGAAGGTCCTGGGTTCAAGTCCCAGGCTTGGGACCCAGGCTTATCCCCATGCTTGTGTGGGCTTTGTCCGCATACTCCGGTTTCGTCCCAAAGTCTAAAGACATGCACATTAGGCTAACTGGCTGTTCTAAATTGCCCCTAGGTGTGAGTAAGAATGGTTGTGTGTGTGTGTGTGTGTTTGCCCCACGATGGTCTGATGAGCTGTTCAAGGTGTACCCCACCTTCTCCCAGTGTGGGCTGAGATAGACTCTGGCCTCCATGTGGCCTTAGTAGGATTGAGTGGTTGGTTAAATGACTGAGTGAGAGTTTACTTAGTGGGTGGCAAGGTATTGTAGTGGGTAGCACGTCCGCCTCACAACAAGAAGGTCCTGGGTTTGTGTCCTGGGCTTGTGTGGGCTTCCTCCAGGAACTCCGGTTTCCTCCCACAGTCTAAAGATATACACATTAGGCTAATTGGCTGTTCCACATTGCCACAAGGTGTGAGCGTGAATAGCTGTGTGTGTGTGTGTTGGCCCTGCAATGTCCTGGCAAACTATTTAGGGTGTACCCCACCCTCGTCCAGAGTGGGCTGGGATGGGCTTGAGCCTCCTCACCATCCTTTAAGCGGTTCGGTCAGTTAATAAATAAATGAAGTTTACATGAAGCAAAAAAAACAGACCCATTTTTTAAAAATTGTGTTATATTTAGATCCTCTCCTACAATGTTTCAAAATTACTTTCATTAATACATAAAACACTGCGATGGACTGGCGAGCTGTCCATGGTGTACACTGCCCTCACCCAGAGTCATAATTCGGATTAAGCGGCTTAGAAAATGAATGAATGAATGAATTATACAAAACAAAGACAGTTGTTGTTATATAGAGGACCACTGTCTTCTGAGCTTATGATTTTATTACTACAAGGTCAGAGGTGATATTTCATTAGTAGAGGTAACAGAAATGTGATCTTTCTAATATTACCAATGTGCTGCTTCAGGATTCATTTACCGAAAATTGCATTTTATAGACAAATATTAAGATTCTATTTTGTGTTTCCTTGTAATGAAAGCGAATAGTCAGTGGAAGTGGTTTGTTTGTGATAAGGACAGATTAACCAGGCGTCTGTTGAAAAAGACAAGAGGACAACCTACCGAATGAAATAGCATATTTTCAGGCATGCTGCGGGCTTTTCACCCTCCACTGTACTTTTAAAGGTAAGGAATACAATTTAAGGAACATAAAGTGAAAGCAAGAAACAGAACAGGACACTGAAGAACACACTGTTGCATGCTCAGATAATTTTATAAATTTCAGCTCGGTGAACTCAAGACAACGTAGAATGCAAAGCCAACGAAAAGGTTTACAGCTAATGTTTTCATGACTGGTTATACGAACGCGTGATTAGTATTCAAGTCCCAGGCTTGGTGAGGGTGTTTATGTGTGCAGTTTGCATGTTTTCATTGTGCTTGTGTGGGTTGCCTCCAGGTACTCCGGTTTCCTCCCTCAGTCTAAAAACATGCACCTTAGGCTAATTGGCTGTTCCAAATTGCCCCTCGTTGTGAGTGTGAATAGCTGTGTGTGTGCTGGCCCTGACAAGCTGTTCAGGGTGTACCCCGCCTTCACCTGAGATGGGCGAATCAAGAAAATCAAGAAAATTTGAATATCTTTCTTTGTCTCTGTCTCTTTTACCAGAGGTATCAGTGCTCCTGATCCTGCTCGATCCATCCTGATACTCGAATTCTGCTTGGAGCCTGCATTACCTGAAAGTCCCTTACTGCAGTTGAGGACGGCACGGCCTAAAGATCATCGAGATGATTTCACTGTGTATGGTAGCACACAAGCATCCTAAAGTTCTCTGTGGATGTTCTTCCTTGAATCAGGACTGCAACTGTGAAGTGCAGATTACGCTCAAGTTACCATCACTGAGCACTTATAAATAACGAGTTTGATATGATAGACCTAAAGTTAAAAGTCTAATGATACTCATACTCAAGTTTCTTTTAACACACTTAGCACTTTTTGACTTTCCACCATACAGTTGTAGAAGATATATAATATGATTTATAATGCACTATTACAGTATTACACTGTTACACACATGTGAATGGATTCACGTTTGAGGCTGGCTCGCCTCACAGCTTCCTCTTGTTGCCTCAAGGAATTTTTCCTTCCCAGCATTCCCAGATGTACAAACTTCATGCAACGTATAACAGCACAGTAAAAGCTATAATAGGCACAGTTAAAAAACATAACAACAGCTATTTCTGTAGCATTCCAGTGCTTGGACGTGTAACTGAAATCAAACAATCAGCTATGGGTGGCAAGGTACTGTCAAAAGATCCTAAAGTCATGAGATGGAGGTAAAACATTTTTAAAGGCTTTATCAATCCTTAGGACCACTGTAAAGTCTATAATCAAAAAGTGCAAGCATTTGGTACTACTAGGACCCTTCCCAGTTCAGTTCATTCCTTCAAACTGAATGGAAGAGTGAGCAGGAAGCTGGTCAGAGAGGCTAAAAACAGGCCTATGGCAACTTTGAAGCTTTTACAGGAATTTTTTGCCAAATAATTCATTGGTCATTGTGTTCATGTTACCACAATAACAAATGTATCTTGTATGGGAGAGTTGCCAGAAAAAATGCCAAGTCTCAGTTGAGCTTTACCAAAAAGCATTTTGAAGATTCTGAGAGAAAATGGAAAAGGTGTTATGGTCAGATGAGACCAAAAACAAACTATCTGGCCTCAACACCAAACGGTATGTACATCTGACAGGAAATTAGTACAGCTATACATACAAAAACACCATACCTACAGTAAAGCGTGAAAATGGTATCATCCTGGTGTGGGGGTGTTTCTCTGCAGAAGGGACTGGGGCACTTGATGTAAAAAGAAGTACAGATGGGTAAAATACCATCAAATTCTTGAGGAAATGCTGCTGCCTTCTGCTAGAAAGTTTTCAGTGGGAAGAAGGTTCACATTCAAGTAGACTCCACAATGTCTGAAGGACAAAAAATGTGAATGTCCTTGTATGCCCAAGTCAGAACCCAGACTTAAACCCTTTAGAAAATCTACGCAGTGACTTGAAGATTGCAGTCCTCCAACAGTCACTATCCAATTTTACTGAGCATGAACAGTTCTGTAAAGAACCTTTGGCAAATATCATTTCAGGGTAGATGTGCAATAGCTTTGTATTTGAGGGCAGTTTAAAGTCTTTCAAGCATCTGAGATGAAAGAGATGCTGTCAGGCCTTCTTCACCAGGGTGTTAACACGACAGGACCGTGTCAGGTCCTGCGTGATGTAAACACCTGGGTACTGCAAACTGTCAGCTCTTTCCACTGGGGTCCCGTTGATAGTCAGGGGCACCATAATTCCAGGTTTCTAACCTCCTCTATGTAGGCCGTCTCGTCGTTGTTAGAGATCAGGCCCACCACCGCAATATCATCCGCAAACTAAATGATGCTGGTTGAGCTGCAGGTGGCCACATAGTTGTAGGTATACAAAGAGTACAGCAGGGGGCTCAGAACACAGCCCTGGGGGACTTCATTGCTGAGGGTAAGTGAGGGTGAGACATGGAGGCCCAACCATACTGCCTGTGTCAAGTCAAGTCAAGTCAGTTTTATTTGTATAGTGCTTTTTACAATTGACATTGTCACAAAGCAGCTTTACATAGTAAAATTAAATTAAGAAGGAATCTAAAATTTTTCTCTACAACCCCCTACACATCTCTAATGAACAAGCCCGTGGCGACAGTGGCAAGGAAAAACTCCCTCACTGTGGTCTGTCTGTCAGGAAGTTGGAGATCCAGCGACACAGGGATGGGCTGAGGCCCAAGATCTCCAACTTAGTGGTGAGTATGGAGGGAATTATGATGTTAAACGCTGAACTGTAGTCAACAAACAGCATTTTTACATAATTCCCCCTTTCGCTGTCCAGATGACCCAGGGCTGCATGATGGAGGTGTGCAATGGCGTCCTCAGTAGATTGGTTGGGACGGTACGTAAACTGTAGCGGGTCCAGGGTGACCGGTAGGGAAGAAGTGATGAAGTCTCTAATTAGTCCTTCGAAGCACTTCATCACCACTGAGGTGTGGGCCACTGGGCTCTCAGCCAGAACTCCTAGTACCTGGACTTTCTAGATCTACCCTACACATGAACATTACATTCTACCTCATCTGATTGTTGCACCCAAATTGCACTCCTTGTATACCTTGCACTACTCACTGGACATCTGGTGTGCATACTGCACCGACACTTTACATACCGTATAATGTATTGTCACCACATTTTATATTTGACTTTTAACTATTGGTGTTTTTTTAAATAATTTATCATGTGTTTAATTTCCATGATAGTTTTTTATTCTTCAAATATAGGAGACAAATATGTTGTACTGTGTATGATTTTGTATGTGACAAATAAAATGAGAATTTTGAATTTGAAATTTTTAGTTGGTAGAGAAGCATTTCAACAGACAATGGCTGGGGTGAGGTGGGTGGTTGGGGTGTCGCTTTAACTATCTTAGAAATTCTGTTGTTTTAATTTACTCTGAACTGTTGCCATTACATTTATTTACAACTATTAATTAATAGTTGCACAGCTTCTATTTCCACTGCAATTAAAATGAATTCAACAACAACAGCAACAACAAAAAGAAATTTCTAGTGGTTGAATAAAAGGATATAGAATAATCAGCTTGTCCAGCAGATCTTTCGAGGACAGTAGTAGTCTGTGCATGGTGAGGGTGATGTTTAAAAGATGGCTATTGTGGCAAAGATTCCCATCGTCATCTGCAGAGGAAAAGATTTAATGAATCAATGTGCACAAGGCTGATTTTTCTTTTCTGCTTGATGGACCAATCATCTTGTGAACCAGCATACACCTGCAGATTGGTAAACCATTTAGATTTTTTGCATAAATATGAGTTAAAATATTTTCAGATTTTCACACAAGTCCTAAAAGTAGATAAAGAGAAGCCACCTAAAAAATAAGACAAAAATATAATACTTGGACATTTATTTAAATATTCCAATGTTACATATCTGTGAGTGGCAAAAGTATGTGAACCTTTATTTTAAGACCCCCCTTGTGCAGTAATAACTGTAATTAATGTTTGTGCTAACTGTTGATTAGTCCTGCACATCGACTTGGATAGATTTTAGTCCATCCTCCATACAGAACAGCTTCAACTTTAGGATGTTTTTGGGTTTCCTCACATGAACTGCTCACACAACTACTGGATCAATTTTCTCTTAAAATTCAGAATGAATGAATGAATGAATGATGAAATGTTTAACTTATTCAAATATAAAACCTTTCATATAAACCACTAAAAGTGTTATTTTGGTCTCATCCATTCAAAAGCCTTTTCAATGTCCATGTGATCTTTAATGGAAGGGGAGCAATGTTCATCTTCTGCCATGCACACCTCTTTGAGACAGGCTTTCAGTTGCTTAAACGTTACAACTTTTTAACCACCTGGACTATTATACACCTTGTGTTTTTGTTGGTCAACCTATCCAGGAGAAGGTCACTATGGGTCTTGACTTTCCTCCATCTACCAAAAGGTGGATCGGTGGACTCCAAACTCCTTTGGTAACCTTTTCCAGCTTGATAAGCATCAACAACCCTTTTTCTGAGGTTCTTCCAAATCTTTGTTCATGCCATGTCTTTCACAAACGTGTTGTGAAGGTTAGTCTTAAACAGATCCCTGTTCTTTAAATTAATTAGGTGCTTAGTCAGACCTGATTGCTGTCTGATGAAAAAATTCATCCTAAAATTTTCTCCTAGTCCTAGAGGCAGGCAGCAGGTTGACGTTATGTTTAGCATGTCCGACTCACAGCAAGAAGGTGCTGGGTTCGAGTCCCAGGCTCAGGAAGGCCATTTCTGTGTGGAGTTTGCAAGTTCTCCCCATGCTTGCATGGGTTTCCTCTTACAGTTGAAATACATGCACATTAGGCTAATTGGCTGTTTAAAATTGTCCCTAGGTGTGGGTGTAAATGAATGTGCATGCATTGGCCCTGTAATGGACTGGCGGGCTGTCCAGGTGTACACCGCCTTTGTCCAGTATTGGCTGAGATAGGCTCCAGCCGCCCCCCCAACCCTAGCATGATTAAACGGTTTGGCAAATAAATGGAATGACTAATCCTAGAGGTTCGCATACTTTTTCCACCTAGAGAAATGTAACATTAGATGATTTTCCTCAATAAGTTTGTAGGGCGTATGAGGTCATGCTATTGATCCAGCTCTTGGAGAGCTTCAAAGCTTGACCATTATCTGAGAGGCCTCATTCAGAGACGTGACCTTTCTGAAAAATGCAGTGGCTTCCAGGTAATCATATCAGTTCTGATGGATTCTTTCACCTTTCAAAAGGCTGCTAAACAACAGGAAGCTTTCTGATGTGAGGACAGAGCACCCGCCCCTGCCATATTCCATTTGAACTCGTACTACTGCACTAACATTCAAGTGCAAGCTAATTATACCATATACAAATTTAAGCAATGACTGGGTTTGGACATTTTGCTGAATACTAAATGTTGGAGACCTGCAGATTTACATTCATATTATGATTTAAAAAAAAAAAAAAAAACCTTTGAATGCATTTTATCCTCTCACTTACTCATTTACAAAACCACCTAATCCTATTAGGGTCGCAGGGAGGCTGGAGCCTATCTCAGCTGACACTCTGCAAAGGTGGGGTATATCCTGAACACACCAGACCATCACAGGGCAACCCAAACATTACCGTTCACACTCACACCCACACTTGGGGCAATCTGGACCAGCCAATTAGCCCGATATGCATGTCTTTGGTCTGTGGGAGGAAACCGGAGCACCTGGAGGAAACCCACGAGCACAGGGAGAACATGCAAATTCCACAAAGAAACGGCTGAGCCTGGGGCTCGAACCCAGTGTCTTGCCAACCACTACCCCTCTGTGCCACCCCCTTTGAATACTTTTTCTTCTTTACTTTTTCATCTTTGTTAAACACAGGATTGATGCCACAGAATACTGATATCTCAAATAGGATACACCAAAACAGTAACTTTTATACAGAATGTCTGCATACAGTAAAAAAAAAAAACATAACAAGCTCAACAAAACTACACACGTGCCATTTATTTGCAAATGTTTCAAACATTTTCTATAATAGGCACCAAGTAGAGCTGCAGTAAAACTCACACAATGCAACTGTGTTTACTATTATACCATCAGCAATCAAGTTCATTGTAGAAACATCCATACAATTCAACAGAAGGAGACTTATCACATACCGAATGACTGGATGCTTGCCTGAATGAGTTCCTCCCAGGAGGCTCCCTTAGTAAACTGTCCCAAAGTATTGCTCATGATCACCTCTGTCCTGAGTGAAATGAGCTTGAATTGAGAAATCGAGCAGTTGATCCAACGAGTGAGGTTACAGAGACACGTACGTCCAGAACTGTGACATCCATTCCAGTGGAATGAACATGCAAGTGGGGGAAAGAAGCCACACTCTGGCTCATATATGTGTGTGTGTGTGTGTGTACAAGGGAGTGGGTGAGCACACAAGTGATTCATGTTTTGTATCAATAAAGTGCTGGAGTAAAAACAAACCAACAAAAACCCCTCCTATACGGTTAATGACCAAAACCGATTAAATAGAAAATAAAATACAAAACAGATAAGACAAAAAAGAACACAAATCAGATATTAAATAAAATTACTTTCAACAATCCATGAATGTAAACGTAATAACAGGTGAACTTATAACTGATGGTATGAATGCTATTTATTAATTTAAAATGAATTAAAAATAATTATCCTATGGCCACCAACATGATAATTATTTTTAATTTATTTCAAGTAAACACAAGCCTGGTGGCTACAGAGTGGAATGAAGAAGAGTAGGTTGGAAACCGGATAAAGAACTCAGCCGATCAGCCCACTCAGAAGTGAAACTAGCCAACCCAGGCCGGCTGCCATATTACACACACATATATATATACATAATTTCTCTATATAACATGATTACTGATTTAGTAAAAATGTGACCTACATGTATGTATTTACCAATAATTATTAGTACTTGTATTAGTAATGGTTCAATAGTGGTTCAGTTTTTTAATATCTCAGGCACTTTAATCTCAAACTTCACTGAAATTATGAAATTAGCCTCATCTTTACCAGTCATATTTGCTTATATAACTATATGATGACAAAAAGTCCTTAACAATTCTTATATGACTGCGTATATAAACATATACATATATATATATATATATATATAT
>JAOUQZ010000002.1:8546045-8559473 GCA_028564935.1 Neosilurus hyrtlii
TATATATATATATATATATATATATATATATATATATATATATATATATATATATATATATATATAAACCCCAGTGATTGAGGTTCGTACTAGACTAGCGGTGTTACTTTACACTGGTTCACCTCTCAAAGGTGGCCATTGGCGTCATTGGCTTGCTGTGCCAGGCTAAGATTGGTATAGCGCGTGTTTCGTATCTGTGTATGGCATTAATTCCATTGAAAAACTATACAGATCATCTCCAATGCTTTTTCATTCTATAACTGTCTTTACATTTCATTTATTTTACCCTCAAAGTCCTGTGTACCCTGCTTTCGCACTGTTTTGACTGAGATTCAGGATTAACCAGTTCAGTGAGTGATAATTATCCCATGTTCTTTTCCTGGGCACACAGTGCCATAGTTTTGAGCATGTCTGCCAAACAGCAAGAAGGTCCTGGGTTCGAGTCCCAGGCTCAGGCCTTTCTGTGTGAAGTTTGAATGTCCTCCCTATACTTGTGTGTTTTCTCCAGGGGTACTCTGGTTTTCACCCACAGACTAAAAACATGCACATTATGCTGATTGGCAGTTGCCCCTAGGTATAAACGTTAAGTGTGAATGGTTGTGTGTGTTGGCCATGCAATAGACTGTAGAGCAGTTCAGGGTGTACCCCGCCTTCACCCAGAGTCCGCAGTAATAGGCTCCAGGCTCCTGCTGATCCTAGTAGGATTAAGTGATTGAGCAAATGAATGAACCTTGTTAGAGTAACTCACTGCGGTTATAGTAAGTCACTGTTTTACATTTAGAACACACAGTTATCTGATATCACTAGGATGAGGGTTAAGCTCCTGGAATTTGTCCTCATGACTGAACTGTTGCACGCTGATTTAAATACCATATAGTTAACTGTGTGTACAGCAGGGGAAATGATTTACAGATTAATAATATAACCAAGGTTATAAGAGTTAATGACACTGTAATATAATAATAATGAAATACAGGGTTAGAGAAAAAAAAAACATCCTCATGAGACAATATAATAAAAATATGCAGCAAAAAACCTACAACATGTAATAATCACAATACATTGATCTCTTGTGTACAAAAATAAATTTATTGTTAAAGGGATATAAAACTATGACTTATTTACAGATTCCAACAAATCATTACAATTATATTTTTCTGCTATAATCTTCATGCAGTCTGTCGCCTTGATGTTCCAGAGAAGAATCAGGACATCACAGAGGACAGTCCTACTCAATGACAAAAATAAAAATAAATTAAATGAAGCCATGAAGCATATCATTATTTTGTCCATACCCACTGGACATGAGCAATCACGTGTTCTAACTGGCTAATCATCTACTAGAATATCAGCTACCAATAGTAGCTACACTACCACAGAAGCGGCCGTGATTCTGTGCTAAACTAAACGCTAATCCTAGCCAGCCCGTTCTTTCGTTCATTTTAGACTTGGTTCACAAAAGTGACAAAATGTGGATGGGCAGTATTTGATGATAAGAACATTTATGTTTTGATTTTCAAGAATTAGACCTTTTTTGCCCCCCACCCCACCTCCCCCATCAAACATGACTATCTGTGTTCTACGAGGATCGGGTCTCCAGTTCTCTGTGTCGCCTGAGTCCAGTAACTGCGGTAGCGGCCATAGTATGCAGTGAGGCAGGCAAAATTACAGCAACCGTGCGACACGCTAGGCTAAAATCCAAAGGGATTTTAGATTTACATTTACAGTATTTGGCAGACACCCTTATTCCGAGCAACTTACATTTATCCTTTTGTTTTTATATACAACAGAGCAATTGAGGGTTGAGGTTCAAGGGCCCGACAGAGGTAGCACAGTGGGACTTGAACTCCCAACCGTTGAATCAGTAAGCCAGAGCCTTAACCACTGAGCCACCATTGCCCTATTATTCTGCTAAGTATTTGATGATAAAAACTATTATTTTTTTCATGAATCTTAATAAAATAATAAAAACATCTATATTTCTCACAATCCAGTAGGTTTGGATAAAATAACAGTAATTCCATTTAATTTTGTCAGATATGACTGACAGCTATCAGGGTCACCTGATTCATATTACCTGCGGCTGGTGGGATCCTTTCTATCTTTACATAATAAATCTGCTGTCTGGAGAAGAAGCTGACTGAAGTGTTGTAGTTGGGACAGTGATGACTCAGTGTTGAGATCCACAAACCAGGACTTTGGAAAACACTCGATCACCTACCGGGACGACAAACAAAAGATAAAGTCTGACACACCATACAGAAGCTTTTATTGGATTAATTCACTGATTCTTTGTGGAGCATCGTTACCTTCTTGCTTTTCTGTATAATGTGCATCGCATCAGACTCGTTCAGGAGAGTCATCATCAGATAACGGTTGAGAAGTTTGTCCAGCATCAGCTCCTTCAGAACATCCGGAGCAATCAAGCCATCCCATAATGCCATGTTTCCCAGCAACTTAAAAATACGAAATCATTATTAATTTGTTGGGAATTAATTAATTGGATTAATAACCACTGTCTACAAAAGTCTGCAAGTAACAGATGACATTTACTTATTAGTCAGATTGTGCAAACAGTCATTTCATGAAATGATTGGATTCACAATCTGACTAACACACACACACAAATACACACACACACACACACACACACACACACACACACACACACACACACTATATGGACAAAAGTTTATGGACACGACCATCAGACCCATATGTGTTCATTTGCTGTTTGGTGACAATTTCCCTTCACTAGAACTAAGAGACTTGAACCTGTTCCAGCACAACCGTCCCCCCTGCGCACACACTGAGCTCCATGAAGACCTGCCTTCCCAAGGTAGAAGTAGGAGAACGTGAGTCGCTTACACAGAGCACTGACCTCAACTGATCCCCACTGATCCCTTTTGGGATTAAATAGAACGCCAACTGCCCCAGGAGTATCGTTCTCGTGGATGAACGATCACAAATCCCCACAGGCCACACTCCAAAATCTAGTGGAGAGCCTTCCCAGAAGAGAGACATTTATTATAACCAGAAAGAGGAACGAAACCTGGAGTCCAACCATCAAGAAACACACACACACACACATATGTATGTATATGGAATCAACCTCTAGGTAATTCGTGCATCATCTCCTAAACTAAAAAAAGGCATAAATGTATTTTTATTAGTGCTACAACCATTACGATCAAATGAGAGACAAGATGGCGGTGGATTACGTCAGAGTTGTGTGCTTACTACTAACTTACATACTTACAGAACACATTACAGAGATGGCCAGGTAATAGGTACTTAACCAACATTAGTACATATATATGGAGCTTTCAGATGGAGCCATTGTCATAAAGCAGCTCTACATAAATCCCAATGTACATTTTTACTGATACCCCTAACGAATATCCCAGAGGCAGCTTAAAGAAATCTGGAAGTTTCAAAATAAAATAAAAAACAGTGTGATCACAAATCTTTCACAATAGTACACCAGAAAGTCAAACATAACCAGGTTTGTTGGAATGATTTCAGATTGAGATGAACAGTTTTGATGAACAGCTGAGACTTTGATGGAAGCCTTTTTGGAAACACTGTACCTTAACAGCACTCCAAAACTGCTGATTCTGAAACTGGAACTGTGGGGAAGTCTTGTCATCCAAATAACTGAAATATACAATTAAAATATCTTGTATGAAACCTTAGTGGTAAATAAAAAACTAGTGATCACTGAGGCTTAGATCTTCCTTCATGTATGAAGAGCAGTCAAAACAACACATCAAGTTTAAAGCATAAGATTAAAGAATGAAGGTGCTCAGGGCAGAGTACACCCTGGACAGCTTGCCAGGCCATCGCAGCTATGGCGGCCATTTTGGATATAAGACCGTGATGAAAATTTATATGCTTGTGATGATGCTGTTTTTGAGCTAGTGGTTAGAATTCAAATTCAAATTGACAGCTATAGCAGCCAGTTTTGATATCAAACCATGATGAAAATCGATATAGTTATAGAGCCCCAACATCCAAACCAAACAGAGTAGACTGACCCCACTACTCATCACTGCTAGGAACAATATTACAAATAAATATTAATAAAATTATTAAAACCACTAACAATAAATAATAACACAAATTCTAATACAGTATTAACACACAAAACAATCGTTCCAACACGGACATGCCCGAGAAAACAACGGACACTTTTTTTCCTTACCTTTTTGAATAAAGTGGGATGAACACATCGTTGTCCACAGCACACCTGAGTCTTTCGGTAATGGCTACCAGAAAAGCCTGTGATAGGTGATGAACAGCAGTTTAGATACATGCCTTATGGGCACAAACATCATGGCAATATTCGGTCTTTAATTACTTCTTGGAAGGTTTGTTTTCTGAGGCAGAATAATTATACAATATGCATCTTTACATGGGGAAAAAAAAGTAAACGTTAGCCTGCCTTATCCATTCCACAACCAGTATTAATTTGGTTGCACTCGGCTGTTGGAACACCCGATAATCTCCAACTTCTGATGGTTTGAGGTTATGTGGAGGAATTCTAAAGTAGTCCTCCTTCATTATTCACACCAGTTTGTGCAGTATTTGTCAGGCCAATGAGTTCTATCAAGTATCCCTCTATGTTGGCACAGAGATCCTAATAGCTGTAATCAATCATGATCACTAACAGGAAGTTAATAGGTCTTGGCAAGCTTGGAACTTTCAGCAAAACTGAAATAATCATCTAAATAGGTGTATTCTGAAGAATTTTGAGCCAGTGCTAATTTCAGAAAGCTGAAAATAAACAGCACAAACAGAGGTTGGGCCCTGCCCATCCTCTGATAGAAAATGAAAAACTGCACAAATCTTTCGAGAACTTTACAAATACATTTTTTCTATGAAAGACGCATGCTGTACAATCAATTCTGCCCCATAAAAAGTTCAATAACAGTTTGCCAGTTCTGCCCTTTCAAAAACCCTGTTTAATAACAGTTTAAGGAAATGATTGTAAACCCCATTAGTGAAGGTCATTTACTAAACTAATAGTGCTATAAGACGCTGTAAAAAAATAAATGAATACCTTCACAGGCTTGTGGCTCTGGTCACCATCGAAAACACGGTAATCGTCCTGTACTCTTTTGCAAAGTGATGAGAGACACTGAGACTGATGCAGAGACAAAGGGTCCCAAACAAGTTCCACAAAACCTTTGAAGTAAAAACAAGCAGTTTTAGTTAGATGATTAATTAATTTTCTGTTTGATTTATGTTTGATATTTGATTTATGTGTATATTCAAAGACAACTAGTAAAGATGAACTGTGTACATTTCCCCACCTTGACCTAATGTTTTATTAAGGTATCACTGAGGTTTAGGCTCTAATTACTGAGGCATGTGAGTCATTTTAGGCAAATTCATCTAATGTCTCATGGAATTTCTTAGTGTTTAAACTGTATAATATTTATGGTAACTCTATATGAAGAATTTGAAAAACATTAAAATGTATTACTTCCTGAACTGCTTGTGATCTACAGAATATTACTGATACAACATTTGGGGCTTATTAACTTCATCGCAATCATTAATCCAATATTAGTAAAAACCTATTACTTGAAAATATGAAAAAGAACAAAAATAAAAAAAAATAAAGGCAACCTTAATGATTTAATCCATACGCCAGGCCACATGTGCAAGTAACAATCGCCCCAAAACAGACAGGTGTCTCTATAAGAAAATATACTACAGTATATTTGCTTTATCAATAACTTCTATGATCTCTCGCCTATTCGCTTGGTATGCGGAGCTCCTGGTGCAGTGCAGTCTGGGAGAGATGCTGATGATTCTAAACCAGGACCACAGCCTTTTGCAACACCAAGATGCGGATGTATTCGGAATCCCTCCTTTCACTGTCAAATATGAATCATTCGATCGATCGCGTGATTAATGTTGGCACTTGCAAGTTTATGATATACGACCAGATGTCCTCTGACACCCCACCGCCCCAATTTTCTCCTCAGATTTACACTATTCACAAGAATGATCCCTGAACGTCTTAAAAACGTGGAAAATTATTATGATTCGCAAAAATGAAAATTAAAAAATTAAGTGCAGAGTAAAGGTCACAAAAACAATTATTGTAATATTAGAAATCTGAACTTGGGTTTACCTCGAATTTTGGGCAGGATGGTCTTTTCTATGATGGCAGGTAATGTTTTCTCATCAACATTCTCAGATTCTTCATAGCCTTGTCCATGACAGAATTTCTCCACAGCAGAATACCATGGTAGCGCTTCAAAATCGTCACTTTCAGCCTGAGATCAGCAGAATGAAAACACCGGGTGTTCTGATTTTTCATGAATCCCGTATCAAGTACAACAATGCCGGAAATCCGGTATGACTTTGGTCGCCTTCAAAGAGTCTAGCTGTCCTTGCTACTAATACTATACAATGTTAGAATACGCTTCAGACATCTTTAAGTGTCAATATTCTTGGAATCAACCTGTATGTAGTGTGTCGGGAAGGACCTTTACTTTCAATAAACTAATATCAAAACTTGGCCTGGCGAGCTGTCCAGGGTGTACCCTGCCCACGCCCCGACTCGACTGAGATGGGCGCCAGCCTCCCCGCGACCCTAATTAGGATTAAGCGGTTCTGAAAATGAATGATGACATCAAAACTAATAAGAACAAAAGCCTCCACTGTCTGACTGTAATGAATTGAGAAACTGTACAGTATGTGGAGTATGATACCTCCAGAGGGTTCCAGCCAATGAGCTGATGTCGTATCAAGGGCGCCAGGAGTTTAGGAAGACACAAACTGATGTAGGCATTGGCATAAGACTCTGGAAATGAGACACGCCATTCATGAAACCTGTAGAGGATTTTCTTCACATCTGAGAAGTCGTCCTGAACGTCAGTAAAAACCTCCTGACTTTCCTTCAGTATCTCGTCTGTAGAGCAGAGACCGAGGTTCACTATTAACGACTGTAGTTTGGATAGAACTCCGATAACAATCATCTTAATACGCTAACTGATTTCGGTTGTGAATGAAGACACACTTCTTTTACTCTGCAGTTCGGTCTTCTGCTCTGCTGCTGGCTCCGCATCAGCCGGGACACTCCCACAGTCTTCACTCAACATCTTACTGAAATATGATCAGATATTATTACTAAGCCACACAATCTTTCACAAAACAACATGCAGTAAATGTACTGAAATACAGGGTGTCCCAATAAAACCTCCCACATAGCAACGTTACATGAAAAATAGACCACATGGGCCCAGATGCTCCTGGCAAAAAAACAAAACAAAAAACAAAACATTTCATTCATTCATCTTTTTCCGCTTCTTCCAGGGTCGGGTCGCGGGGGACAGGCAGAGCAAGTCTGAAAGCTCCGACTTCAGCACGAAGCAAGTAAATGTCCGGAAACCTAACATACAGTTTTGCCACTGTGACCTTGACAAGTAGGTCAAGGTCACTCACACAAAAACTCATTCTAGCACTCATAGTGAGCCAGCATACCAAGTTTGAAAGCCCCAGCTTGAGCGCACAGCAAATAAATGTCCTCAAACTAAAGTGTGACAGACGTACGGACGGAACCCAATCCTATGGCTCCCAAAGGGTGGGAGCTAAAAGAAAACCCAAAACATTTTTTAAAGAGAATCAAATTATTATTCATACACATGAAACTTCATTCAGTACAGTTTTTATCCATCATGTTTGAAAGAGATCTTTTTTCAAATGGTGGAAGTGAGTATACACTCGCAGCCAGCCCTTAGACAAACATACAGGGCTCCATCTCCTCCGCCCACACCTTCATCTGAAGAAACAGCAGCATCCCAAGAAGCCTCAAGATCCAGGTCTTCCAGTCGCAACTTTTTAAGAAACGTCTCTTCTAGTCCATCCAATGTCTCAACTGGCTCCACATCCTCAACAGTACCAGCAGGGAAGCTCAAGAATCCCAGGGCCATAAAGAAAGACCTCAAGTTCAGTTAAAATTAACTCTCTTGGGGTGAATGAAAGAGGCCGTATCTGTAACTAGCCGCAATCTTACTTTGGACGAGCAAGATGTTCCCATAGCAAGTACAAAGACTCTGCGCAAGGGCTGTATATGAAGAATAGCATTAAAACGAATAACGACAAAATCAAAACCAAATCACAATAAACTTCAGCGTATGGCAGCGAAGGGTCGAGGAACAAGCCAGTGAGATCACCTGATCCAGAAACATTTCCCTCAGCACTTCCAATGATCTTCGAGCTGTGTATCTTTGAGCTGTGTCTTACTGAAAACCCACATCCACTTCTTCAACATCAAGGGGTTCAAGTTGAGGCTGGGCCTCCAACAGACCTCAGCACCGTCTCTCCTGCACCACTAAGTTTCATGTGTGAAAATAATAATTACATTTTGTTAAACTTTATGCGTTGTGATTACGTAAGGGCTCAATGGCAGAGCCCAGTGGAATATTACTGAAGGTGGGGGTGGGGGTCAGAAGCAGGGCCGATTGCACTTGGTATAAAGCTGGCAACAAGCGGGCCTAAATCACATCAACAAAACATTTGATGGTTCATCCTTCATCACTGAGGGGGTACGCTGTCTGATTTCTATATACACCAGGATTTTTACAAGCTAGTGTGTCCATGATGTTGAGTTGTCTCTCACCTGTTATTAGTGGCGTTACTTTTCCCCGGTGCTTCTCCATTGCTGTGTGGATTAGTGCTGTCTACAGAAAGAAACATTACAGAGAGAAATGATTCATCATTTCTTATTGGGGAATGAGAAATCTTTCAGTGTGTCTTGGTGGATGGTGAAGCAAATAAAAAAATAACAAATTCAGTTTGAATTATGGCTGGCAGGGTGGGGACTGGTTAGCACATCCTCCTCACAGCAAGAAGGTCCTGGGTTCGAGTGCTGGGTTTGGCGAGGTACTCGAACTTTTAATCCTACAAGGGTCGCAGGGAGGCTGGTTATTATGGCAGCTGACACTGGGCGAAAGCGCAGTACACCCTAAACAACTCGCCAGTCCATCGCATGGAAACACACACAATTACTTACATTTCACACTCACACCTAGGAAATTGGAACAGCCAACTATCCTAATGTGCATATCTTTAGAGTACCCGAAGAAAACCCATGCAAGCACGGGGAGAACATGCAAACTCTACAAACAAACGTCCTCACCGGGCCTAGGACCTTCTTGCCATGATGCAGGCGTACTAGCCACTACGCCACAGTGCCGCACCATTAAAATTAGTCATAAATTATATCTACATATACATAATACAAAAGAACTCTTAATGTGAATACGTGTGTGTAACCTGGTGATCTTTCACTTACACGTTAACTGCTGAAGGTGCCTGGACTGTTCCTGCACGGCTTTTCTTCTCTGAGACAACAGCGCCTCCGCCTGGTCAATGTACAGTTGGTGCATGTCCAGCTCCACCGAGTTTATCAACTGCATCTATAACAAATGCAACATACTGATTTCAGCTAGCTAAAAATCGAACACCGTGGACTTACACCCTGTACCTCAAGCCTAAGATTAGTCCAGCGGTATGAGTTGCAAAGTACAAGGTACACAGTCCTGACCTTTTCAGACAGGCAGTCCACTAGGTTCTGTGTGAAGGTGTTCATGCTGCGATAGAAGAGGAGCTGGCTGTCGGCACGAAGGTTCTCTAGGTTCTCTACAGAACTCCCTGCACTCTCTATGTCCTGCTGCATCCTCCTGAGCTCGGCTTCGTGAGCCCGCTGCACCTCCTTCAGAGATTCCAGTCTACAGAGATACACATACATGCCAAACAAGACTGGAGGTAAAGGTTTAAGCTAAGGAATATTTACAGTATAACGTAAAAGAAACAGTCCACTAATCGTCTACGGAAATATTTCCGGCTATATGAGACCGAGCCGTTCGACTCGGTGATTACAAGAATTAAGACAAGAGGAAGGAGGAATTGTTTTTGGTATAGGGCCTCACTGCAGTGCGATAGCCTATGGAAGAGATATGAATATGAATGTGCGTGAATATCCACTAAAATAAATTGTTCATAACTGGTGCAATGAAAAACAGGAATAAACATCATTAGTAAACGCTATAGGTCGGCTATCTCAGGGTCATAAATGATTATTTCGGGTGGATAATTCACTCGAAAAGGCAGACAAACACTCAAGGTTTGCAGTCACTGAGGCTGATATCCTTGAAATTCAACCAAATGCTGTCACAGGAAATACAAAGAAAGCTATTTAATATGGCCTTCGTGTCTTTAACGATATAAATGAGTGAGAATAAACGCACTCCAACCAGATAGTACCAGATGTTCAGGTAATGTCTGCCTTATTTCCTCCTATGAGTTCTTGAAAGTACAAATCTGGCCGGACAATATATTAAAATTCCACTATACTGAACACCAACAGCTCGCAGTCAAAGGATTTCATTCTGTTGATGCTCCAATCAAGATTACATACACAGTAGACTGTACACACTTTCCGGATCCATTCCCATACCTCAACTGGAAACTCAATTAATATCTAATGCACCTGCAACCATCCCCGAACCATCTGTCAAGTATCTAATGAAATTTTACACCACAGCACAGCACAGATTAAAGCCAGCTTTGAGATAAACTAAACACCCACGACTTCCGTCACAGGCAGTCTAAAATACACGCACGTTTAAATTCAAGCAAGTCTACAAGAAAGCTTGAACAAAGCCGCTGAGCTGGTTGGTAAACTCTTAAGATCCATCCAAAACCACAAGAAACAGTCTACATGTGATCAGGAACATGGACCAGAGGCATTCGTGAAAACCAAGGTTCACCACAGACAGTTTCAAACCCAGTAGAATCCCTGTGCCTGCTGAAGAGCATTTTGAGTGTGGCAAAAAAAAAAAAAAAGTAAGTCAAAAATTAAGGCGATTCCACAATCATGGCCAAAATGTTGTGACGACGAGTTCTTAATCACAAACAACATCCTAATTTTATCTTGGGTTTTCTTATCTTTGACCAACATTAATGAGGTTGTAATCTCTGCTGGACGTCTTATATCGTTTTCAGTTACTGGTTTAATGTATGTAACTACTTTGATGGACACGGTGGCGTGACGTGAATTAGTGAACATTCTAAACTTAAATTACATACAAAAGGTAAGAACATTTCAAAAATGAAAATGTAATTTATGAGGCAGGCATCTCAAGGTGCATATAGCAAAAAAACTAGGGATGTGAATCTAACAACAGCTCACAATTCAATTCGATTCCGATTTTTGGGGTGACGATTCAATTCAGAATCAAATCTCGATTCAAACCGATGTTTGATTCATAATCATTACAAACAAAGGGAGCCGATTTCACGAGTAACTACATGCTTCTATAAGCTGTGGACGACTCTTCTATAAGAAAGAAAGAAATATTACTACACAGCTGGTTCTGAAGCCGCCACTCACTGGAACAATTCACGACGGAGGCCGTGTCTGGACAAACGGTACGCACTGTGAGTACGGTTGGAAATGTTTGAAAACATGTGTTCTTAAAAATCGATTCTTGAAAATTTGGATCGATTAAGAATTCTAATAAATAAGAATCGCTATTCAGACGTGCATCTATTTTTTTTCGGCACCCCTTAAAAAACACAATCTAGGTTTATTCATGTCCCACCATGACAGCCATAATTTCTGGGCACGGAATTAGAAAAATTCTCAACAGAACTTTTTGAAAACCAAAATGCGGCATGCAGGTTTTTTCTTTTTTTTAAATTTGAAATATAGTGACTGTTGGAGCCCAAAAGCCTTTAAAGCTAAATGTAGGTAAAGTGACTGAAGCTATATATTAAACCTGAGATGTCCAGTCTTTAACATGTACATTTAACATTTACATTAAACTTTGAACAACTGTCTATAGAACAGTCTCACAATCACAGCATCTAACACCCAATCACCTTCTGTGCCATTTTTTACGCTGTCTTAGGAGTGTGTTTTTAAAAAAAAATAATAAAGAAATTAAAATAATAATAATAATAATAATAATTTGATGTGGCGCCGATTTCCAGTTACGGGCGCTGTTGACAAACCGGGAAGGTTTTTTTTAAAAATCCAGCCAAATAAGACTGGTTCATTGGGGTAAAATTATCTTCATTATTTCTCATAAACGTGTTCTACTACATGTAAAGCAGTAAATGAACAAGGAACAAAGTTTAATACAGTTTTAATCTTTTAATCCAAGTTGCACCCATTTAAGACAGAAACTGTGGAATCGCCCAGAACTGAGTTTCTCTTCTCCACTTGCCCTGATAATTCTGATAATCCAGCGCACCAAATCATCTGCTTTAAAAATGTAAGAACAAATATAATAAATTCAATTTAACAGTGTTGTTTATGTTAAGATGGCCGTGTAGTAAATACGCACTAAAACAATCACGTACTTCAGGCTTGGAAAATATGGTAAAAATGAATATTCCTGGTTGTTCAACCTCGGGGAACATTCAGCAACATCGACTCCGCCTTCAGTACATAACTGTAAATGCCATTAGACCAGTGCTTATTAATGATGACTGATCATGACACACTGTCATATTCTTATTCAACATGCTGCAGGTTAATAACAGCTGGATTGTTTAATGGTGTTCAAGGTTCTGTCCGTCCAGTAATAAAAGTGTTCTAAAATATTCCCGCTCTGATCTCACCAACATGGTTTACATTACAGCAGAGCATTCACGTGTTTAATAATCACTACGAGGAGAATGAGAACCTACCTTCCAGTGATCCGCTTCTTTATGATATCAATGCTGACCGGTGAAAGAGTCTTAGGGATGTCAACCAGTTTCTTCTGTCGAAGAGCTTTGAAATCATTACTGCTTGGCTTCTGAAAATAAAAGGAGTTATAGAAAAAAGAAATACATCAAAGTTGTAAAAAAATTCATTAAGTCATTAAAAAAATAAAATAAAAATAAAACCATTGAACATCCACCTGGTGCCGTTTAACACCTTTTCCGATCTGCTGCTCCTCCCAGAGGTGTTGGTCGTCCTCCTGGCTATCCGAGCAGCTCTCCTCACTCCCACCTACCGAAAACAGTTCGATTTTTCTGTGGTTTGTCTTCAGTTCAACACATTTCTGAGGCAACAATGTCAGATTATAAGACTGAAATACTTATAAATACAAGCTCGAATACAATAATTTACTTACATATTTCGTAGGAACAGAAGGACACGTGGGTTTTAATAAACAGCATCTTCAAGCATATTCAGGTATTCGTAAAGTGTATATTAAACACGTTATTTTTATTCATTCCACTGAGCCGCTAAATACTAATAGGAGGCTGGAGCCTACATCAGCTGACTCTGGGCGAAGGCATGGTTCACCCTGGACAGCTGGCCAGACCATTGCAAGGCGGGCACACACACACACACACACACACACACACACACACACACACACACACACACACACACACACACACACACAC
>JAOUQZ010000002.1:8571031-8581065 GCA_028564935.1 Neosilurus hyrtlii
CACACACACACACACACACACACACACACACACACACACACACACACACACACACACACACACAAACAGTGAGCACATACACTGCAGTGCCCGGAGATCAGTTGGGGTTTAGGTGCCTTGTCCAAAGGCCATGAAGGTGGAGGAAGGGGAGGTGCTGCTCAATCACCCCATCGCAACAATTTTTCCTACTAGTTTGTGAATCAAACCAGCGCCCTTTCGGACCCAAACCCGCTTCTCTAACCATTAGGCCGTGGCCGCCCCTCATGTTGATGAAATCATACCATGATCATATGCGTCAAGACAAAGCCAAACGGTATTTAACTTGGACCTTATTGTGGCTGTATATACGAGCAAATTTCAGAAGGATTTGAAAAGTGGCAAAATTTATCTTTATTAATCATGCATAACAAAGCTCGGTCACAATAAAGGAAAAAGAAAAAAAATTACAGGAAATAACTTTTATTTATATTATTATCACCAAACATGAAGAGTTCACATTTGCTATAAAATTATTTTTGGTTCTGTTGGTGGTTTGAGTCAGTTATATAGTAGATAAGTACACTTTTGGGTTGAGACGCTAGCAGTAACCCTGTTACAAAAAGTGGTAGACATTGTATATAATTTTCAAATGTCTGATATTGACTTGGGCAGCACAGTGGCGCAGTGGTTAGCACGTCTGCTTCACAGCAAGACGGTCCCGGGTTTCCGAGTCCAGTTTGTTCTCCCTGTGCTTGTGTGGATTTCCTCCAGGTACTCCGATTTCCTCCCACAAATCCAAAAACATGCACAGTAGGCTAATTGGCTGTTCCAAGTCACCCCTAGGTGTGAGTGTAAATGGTTGTGTGTGTGTTGGCCCTGTGATGTCCTGGCGAGCTGTCCACGGTGTACCCTGTCATCTCCCAGAGTCGGCTGAGACAGGCACCAGCCTCCCCGCGACCCTAATTATGATTAAGCGGCTTAGAAAATGAATGAATGAATAAAATTAGAGAGGTAATTTTGAGATGTTTTTCCCCAGGGTTCCCCTGTGACATGGCCGGACAGTCAGTAAGGCTGTTTGAATATGTTTTGAAATGTGAGCTTGAATGGTGTGATTTTACTTGATTGGGCTTAACCATCGCTGTGCCTCCGGCATTATGAAGGGTGTGTGTGTGCATGTGTGTTTCTTCACATGTGTGTGTGTGTGTGTGTGTGTGTGTTTTTGTATATACGTGCATAATTTTGCAGGGTGTACTTCATGGGTGTGGGGTGGTTAATGTTTCTAAAAACAAATGAATTAAAGCTGACAAAGTTTTTTATGCACTGTACATTGTTCTGTGTGGATTTTCATAAGGGCTGGTGAAGATTAAACCTCAGATCTAGGTGCCATTTTGTCTGTGTAAAGAAATACATGGTGGTGGTGGTGGGGGTGGTGAGGATGGAGGTGGGGTGGGGTTCATCAAGTAGCAAGTGGTACAAGTACTTTGTCTAATCAGTGTCTTTTGGTATCTCCTCTAGAGAATCGTCTTGTAACTGTCCAAACCAGTTTATACTTGCAGGAGCAGCTGAATATCAGACATATGGAAGTCGCATAAGTCATTTTCACTGGGAATAAAATGGAAATGTGCCACTTAGTCCCTAATGGGAAGGAAATGATGTCATTTCATCTTATTATTTTCTGTAGCTAGAACTCACGCAGCAAGTTGTGTGCAAATATATAGACAGTAAAGTATAGACAGCTTACGTTAACTGTCTTTCAGGTAAGCTGTGTGTGGTGTGAGGGGTGGGGGTGAGGGTTACCTGGGGTAACTAACACCTCTTAATCCTTGTAAAAAGCAAGTTCTGTGTATTTTCTCTCATTATGTATATCAATAAAAAAGATTAATCTCTTGCACTGTTTCGCATGTATTTTTCCTACACCCTGATTAAGCAAAGAGTCTCCATACAGTTACCACAGTGAGGCTAAAAGAACTTTAAAACCTTTAGTAGAGCAGAATTTGCTTATTGCCTTGAATATTGTGAAGCCCTAAATGCCATCAATGTTGTTAACTGTCAAGAATTTACACATCTGCCCCCTTTAAACCTTTAGTGTTTTTCAAGGCAAAGCATATGCAAATGAATCCCTGAGGGGCAACTTGATAGGGATCACATTAACCACTTTCTGCTTTTCAGTAGGGGCTTTTGAATCAATCTATTGATTATTTACTCGATTTATTTCTCATGCGGCTCCAGACTACACATATAATCAGTGAGATAAAATTAGTATAACATGTAAGAGCAAGATTTTCGTCAAGAGTAGGCTGCATAGCCGTCATCGTGTATCTGTTCTGCGATGGCCTGGTGAGCTGTCCAGGGTGTACTCTGCCCTCACCCAGAGTCGGCTGAGATGGGTGCCAGCCTCCCCACAACCCTAATTAGGATTAAGCGGTTCAGAAAATGAATGAATGTAAGAGCAAAGGGTGGCACGCTAGCTTAGCGGTTAGCACGTCCTCCTCACCATAAGGGGTTGAGTCCCAGGCGTTTCTGTGTGGAGTCTGCATGTTCTCCCAGTATGTGTGTGGGTGTCCTCCAGGTGCTCTGGTTTCCTCCTACAGTCCAAAGACACACATAAGACTAAATGGCTGCTCCAAATTGCCCCTAGGCGTGAGTGTGAGCACGAGTGTAGATGGTTATGTTTGCTGCCAGAAGGACTTGCAAACACTTAAGGGTGTGCCCTGGCAATGCCAAGAGTTGGCTGAGATAGGCTCCATCATCCATGTGGATCTAATAGGATTAAACAGAATGAAAACAATGAACAATATTTTCGCATTTCTTGTGACCTTAAAAATGAGCGAGGGATCTCACTCATCATCCACTCACTCATTTCTGAGCCACTTAATCCTACTAGGGTCTCAGAGAGGCTGCAGCCTGTCTGAGTCCACACTGGGCAAAGGTGTGATATACCCTGAATAGCTTGCCAGACCATCACAGGTCAACACACACACAACCATTTACTTTCACACTCACACCTAGGGGCAATTTGAAACAGCCAATTAGCCTAATGTGCATGTCTTTGGAATGTAGTAGGAAACCAGGTTACATGGAGGAAACCCATGCAAGCAAGAGGAAAACATGCAACCTCAACACAGAAATGCCGTGTCCGGGACTCGCCCACTATAATATATGGGTACAGTTCTACAGTTTCACAATCATAATATCTAAGATACAAGCACATTTTTGCACTATAAATCTCCAGTTTTTACACTCTGAATATTTTAGCAGTGGATTATGGATTAAGGTTTCTGGAATTACATTCTTTATCTTCGGGTATCATTAAGAATGGCCTTCCCTCCCCTTTCTCAGCACATAATAGCTTCTCTATAGAGTGTGGTTTCAACAGAGAGTCACCCCCCCATTTCATATGCATAGCAAGTGAGAGAGCAAGAGAGAGAGAGAGAGAGAGAGAGAGAGAGAGAGAGAGAGAGAGAGAGAGATGAGAACCCTGCCTATAGGTTTTAGTCAGTTTCTGTTTTATCACAAATAATTACAGATTAATTATACTCTGAAACAATAAGAAGGTTATTAATGTATACCTTTTAATTCTTCAAGCTGCTCTGTGTCAGTGTTAACGCTACATAAATAAAAAAAAAAATTTAATCGAACCTGGGTGGCACTGTGGTGAAGTGACTAGCACATCAACCTCCCATCAGGAAGGTCATGGGCTTGAGTCCTGGGCTCGGCGAGGGTGTTTCTCTATGGAGTTTGCATGTTCTCCCCATGCTTGCATGGATTACCTCAGGGTACTTTGGTTTCCTCCCTCAGTCTCAAGACATGCACGTTAGGCTAATTGGCTCAGTGGTGTAGAGGTTGGCAAGTCCTCCTCACAACTAAGGTTCTGGGTTTGAGTCCCAGGCTCTGCAAGACTGTTTCTTTGTGGAGTTTGCCTTGTTCTTGCATGCAAGAACAGTCCAAACCATGCACTTTGGGCTAACTGGCTGTTTCAAATTGCCCCTAGGGGTGAGTGTGAATAGTTGTTTGTATGTTAGGCCAGTTCAGGGTGTGTGTGCAAGGGCAAGCTGTTCAGAGTGTACTACGCTTTTGCCCCCAGTCGGCTGAGATAGGCTTCAGCCTCCCCATGACCGTATTAAAAGGATTAAGTAGTTTGGTCGATCTGTGACTGGGGTTCACCAAGCATATCCAGGAGACCTGTGATTTTATTTTCATGCAAATATCCCTATTATGAAAAGTATTATCGAGTTTTAATTACTCCCAGCTTGTTTGACCAGTTCCTCTGAATTTAAATTGTTTAATTAAATTAAAATAATAACAGGACTAGAAGCTCTAACATGCTGTATATTAGAGTAATAGAGTCAATATATGGACAACATATTATCCATACACTATGTTTAAACGATGTTAATGTGTCCTGATGGTGTCTATGAAATGATTGTAAGGGGCCCTGGTTACAGAAATGTCTGAGAATCACGGTCTTTAGAGTGGGTTAATACGTCAACCTCACAGCAAGAAGGTCCTGGGTTCGAGTCCCTGGCTCAGTGATGGTGTTTCTGTGTGTAGTTCGCATGTTCTCCCCATGCTTGCATGGGTTTGCTCTATGTGCTCCGGGTTTCCTCCTACAGTTAAAAAGACATGCACATTAGCACACTGGCTGTCCCAGATTACCCCTAAGTGTGCATGTGAGCATGAATGGATGTGTGTATTGGCCCTGATGGACTGGCAAGCTGTACCCTGCCTTCGCCCCAGTGTCGGCTGAGGTGGGCTCGAGCCTCCATGCGACCCTAACAGGATTAAGTGATTCGGTAAAAGAGTGAGTGAGTAAGTGAGTCTTTAGACTCTAAAGTGTAGCAGCACTGTGAAGGAGAAAGATCTACATGAGAATGAAGGAATAAGTCAGGAACGAGAAATCTGTCTTAAACCAGAAGGAAGTGAATGTGGTATAACGTGGGTACATAATGTAACACATGCAGTCGGGATTTAAATCCACATTTAGATGGATTCTGCCCATTTTAAATATAGCTCTTGCATTTATAATAGAATATGAATCTCCTCCAGGGGGTCAGAGAATCTCAGGCACCATCCGCTAATTCCATTTGCTCGCTGATTGGTTCGCCGCTCCCTGAGCAGATGAGCCAATTAGAAGTTGCTCCCAAGTGTAATTGCATATTAGGCCCCGCCCTTCAGGTGTAACCCAATCCGATCCCCTCTCACAGGTAAAACCGGCCCTAAATTTTAAGTATATCCCAAAAAGCAAGAAAAGCTAACAAAACCCGTTCTCTCGCTGACAGCCGCAGCGGTAACCCTCATTCTGCCTTTCCTCTGCTGGAAGAAGACGGGTCGGATATACAGTACCAACTAGAAAGTCCAGTCCGACCAAAACGAGATGTCACAGGAGAATGACAAGTAAGTGTGTGTACAGTGAAGAGCTGAAGTCCGTTACAGGACGGGACACATTTGGAGCAGCTGTGAAGACAAACACGACGTCCGGCAGCTCAGAATTCTTTTGTTTTAGGAATATTTTGCTTATATTTAAAGAAGCACAGCTGGGGTTTTTTCTGAAAGGTCAGTTCCGGAAGGTCTCGGGGTTGCTATTATTATTATTTTATAATAATTATAATAATTATTAATATTATTAGGTCTATTAAACGTGGTGAGAAGTGCGCGAGCTGAATGTGTGGGACCGCCGCGCGCGCAGTTTCGGCTCAGTTCCACCTGTCGTGTCCAGACCCGCGCTGTTACACACACAGGTGTACTGCACCTGCCGCGCGAGCGGTCCGTGCGCGTTTACTCAATTTTAAGCTTATAAAATTGACCAAACAGGAACATAAAGGAAATATTAAGCGTGTTATAGTGATTAAAAGTCCCCGGACGCAGATATTAAACTATTTATTCTCACTCATGTTTTGACAGAATGAAGAGTTTGTCGCTTCATGTCATTCAGCAGCATTAAACTCCTTAAAAAGTCATTTGAAAGTAGTTACCAATTTCTTCTTCATCTTCTTCTTCTTCTTCTTCTTTTTTTTTTTTTTTTTTTTACCCCTTTGTGTGTTGTTCAGTTTTTTTCTGGTATTTCTCTCAGTCTGATGTCGCAGACTGCAGTGTTGACTCGAGTGAAATTGTACACCTTTAAGGCGTTGGCTGTTTTTTCACCCCCGACTGTAAATTGTGTTTAAGCTCTTTGTAAATTGTTTGATTGTTGGGGTTTATCAGTCTGTAGGCCTAAAATTAAAGCTGATATTCGCTACAATTTTTTTTTGCTTAAAAGAGTTACGGCATAGAAAGCAAGAAGGTTTTGGGTTCGATTCCCATCTCGGCGAGCGCGGTTGTTCTTCCAGTGCTTGCGTGGGTTTCCTCAGGGTACTCTGGTGTTCTTCTAAACTCCAAAGACATGCACATTAGGCAAATTTGCTGTCCCCAATTCGCTGTCCCAAGGTGCGAGTGTGAATGTTTGTGAGTGTGTGTGTGTGTTGGCCCTGCGGTGGTCTGGTGATCTGTGTACAAGCACCTTAACTCAGTGTCGGCTGAGATAAACTCCGTAAGTGAGTCAGAAACCTTAAATAAAGGTAGGCTGTTCATGAGATTCAGGATCCATACACTAACAAAACATGAACTTAAAACTGTCAGGCCAAATTTGGGTTTGCACTTTCTGCAAAACGGATCTTGGTCTCCATCTGACTGCAAGATCTTGTGTGGAGGTACAGTCTAAATAAAGTGACCTACTTACTTACTGTCTACTACAGCAATTATGGTACCTTTATAGTAAAATATGAGTTGTTGTTGGCACTGAGAGACCCACATCCCATTTGTTTGTGGACTATTTTGTGCTATTTTGTCATAGCTGCAAAAAAATTTAAAGCTGTTGCCTTGGAATCACACCAGAAACTTTTTTCCGTTTTTATTTCTCCACTGGGATACAGCCAGGATACGGTGTAAAGTCTACCATTACCCATTTCGCGCATGATCAATCCCCTTGTTTTTAGCAGCGGGATTGCGTTCCCACTCAGGGTTTTATTGTTCTGGGATAACGGATCTATCAGGTTGCAGTGTTAAAAAAACAACAGAAAAAAAACCATGGATGGAGCAGTAGAGGGTTAAAGAATGGTACAATTAGTTATCGAATTACTGCTAATCCGTATTACGTCAACAATTATCCTATAAGGACGCGCTGAGGTTTCCATGGCTAGGCTTTATGATATTGCCTTTGTGAATCAAAAACCTTGACACTTCAGACTGTCATCAGTGAGGGCTTTCAAGAATATTTTGACAAATGTGAGTGATTGTTACTAGATTATTAAACCTATTAAATCTATTTTGGTGTGCTTTTGTCTATTTCTATCCATGTTTATTGGAAAGGGGGGAAAAGCCAAGCTGTAGTGTGCGGACTGTCTGTTCAAACGTGTTGTTTGTAGTCTTCTTCCTTCATCATGTAGAACTAACTACACTCAGTTAAAGCTACACACCATCTTACTGTAGTTTAGTAATAGTAATAAAATGTGAGTCGACTGTGGAATGTCTGTAAAATAATGTTTTTAACGTAAGAAGAACTTAAAATAAACTCAAAACAAAGCAATAGGCCTTTAGATTGGGTGATGGTAAAATGCTCCTTGATGTCAGTGAAGATTCTTGACAGCCACCCAATGAGGAACGGTGATCTTTGTCTTACTGGAAAAGCCAGTAGGGCATCTTGTCAGACAGGAAGCGACAGAGATTTATTCCACCTTAGATGGGTTTACCTGAGCTCAGAATTACAAAGAAGACATTTAAACAAGTTTAAAGTCAGAAGACAGCTTTATGTAGAAGATGTACCCACATTTGTCACTGTCACGTCATCGTTGCACAACAACTTCTTCGGTTAAACCAAGCTTTTGTTTAATTTCCTGCTGCAGTCACGTTTCTGACTGGTTTCTCTTCAGGCCATTTTTATAGGTGTTTGTGTTTGTACATACTTCTACAGGTGACTACTAGTGTTTGTCACTCATCACTGTTTATCTCACAGCAAGCGGGCAGTGCTGGTTCTACAGAATGATCCAGCCTACAGCCAACGTCGTGCCTTCACCAGTGAAGATGAAGCATGGAAATCATTCTTGGAGAATCCTCTTACAGCCGCCACCAAAGCCATGATGAGCATTAACGGTGATGAGGACAGTGCTGCTGCACTCGGCCTTCTTTATGACTATTATAAGGTAGGAGGCTCAAAACACTTTCTCTCTCTCTCTCTCTCTCTCTCTCTCTCTCTCTCTATCTATCTATCTATCTATTAGTTTATTTGTTTAAAAATAATAATGTTTATTAGGTTAGAGCAATTTAATCTCACATTCCATACTGATATTTTAAATGCTGCTCACTAATACAGAAACTAGTGTACTGAATGCTCTGAATGTCCAATGGATTAAATAACAGGTCATCTATAAAGGTGAAGCTGTGTGTAGTTCAGGTTGACAGAGGCTGTGTTTGCCTTCCCCAGGTGCCACGGGAAAAGAGGACAATATCCCAGCCAAAGACCGACATCCTAGGCTCTGATGTGGATCCCAACAAAAGGTGACGTATTCTTGTTCAAAGCAGTGGTTATGGACGACCCTTTTGTTATATTTGCTGTTGCGTGATGTCTGCGTTCCTCTTCAGCAGGAACCTCATGGCTCCTCACACAGAGCCCTCAATGACATCACCTGAAAGCAGGATCCAGGTTCTGAAGGGAGTCCCACTGAACATTGTGCTGCCTGGGAACCAGCTGGTACAGGACAAGAGAGCGCTGTTCCCCTCACCCGACACCACAGTCACTGTGTCCATCGCTGCTATGCCCTCTTACCCCGTAAAGACTGAGGAACCCTCACATTCTTTCTCCGTCACTGTGCCCAATCCTCACTGCTCTGAGAGCCATGCAGTGGCCTTCGATCGTCAGCTCGCCCAAAGTCAGTTCAGCCCTAACACACAGCCCCGTACACCAGACTCCACCTTCCCTGAGACCTTCAAGGATGGGGGTCAGGAGGTAGGTTTATTTTGCCATTAGACTATGTGTCACTAATATAATATCACTAATTTCTTCATCTTGGTTCTTCTGTTCTCACACTGAGCCCCTTCTCTTAGTCCTCTTAGTATGTGTTATATCGCCTTTACAGCAAACTCATGAGCCTGGTGGTGTTCTGATTTTAATGCTATTTGAACATAGCCAGAAGAACGGCTAGCATGTCATTATGCCATTGTCTCGCTGGCACAATAAAGTGCAGTGTTTTCCAGCTGCACAAAAGCCTGGGCCTTCTCTCTCTGACTCTCTTTTTCTCTCGCTCTCTTTTTAACTCTCTCTGAGACTGTATTAAAACCTAGAATATGGAGGGGCGGGGGATTATTTTAGAATGCCCAACAAAACCGTGCGCACACAGATAGCATAGGGGGAAGCTCTCCTTTTGTTTACCCTGTGGTTGCATGCTTTGGCTGGATGCAAGCGAGGCCACGGCGTGGCTGTTTGCGCTGATGCCGGGCCCTCTCGGACACTCTTTTGTGCTGTACAGGTGTTCCCGTTCCCAGGGGATCTCCAGTTACGGATGGCCTCCATCACACAAGAGGACTATCCTGCCTTCGACACCGTGTCGGGGTAAGCCATGCTCCCTGCCCACTCCTGAGAAGTCCCCTTGGGAGGAAACAGATTATGTTAACTAACAATGTTGAGATGTTTTCCAAAATAATAGTGTTATGATTGAAGCCTACAGATAAATTATTATGTTCATTTTGATACCTCTGTATGAAACTGAAAGAAAACTGCTCTGAAAGTAAGTGGAGTTTCATTGCGGCTGAATTTCATAAGAGCCATGGTTATGACTTTTGTTTACCAGGAATAATTTTGAGTACACACTGGAAGCCTCAAAGTCCCTCCGGCAGAAGTCAGGTGATGGCACTATGACATACCTCAATAAGGGCCAGTTCTACCCTATCACTCTAAGGGAAACAGACAACAGCAAAGTCCTTCACCACCCCATCTGCAAAGTCAGGGTATGTGGAGCGTGTGTGTGTGTGTGTGTGTGTGTGTGTGTGTGTGTGTGTGTGTGTGTGTGTGTGTGTGTGTGTGTGTG
>JAOUQZ010000002.1:8584529-8621170 GCA_028564935.1 Neosilurus hyrtlii
TGTGTGTGTGTGTGTGTGTGTGTGTGTGTGTGTGTGTGTGTGTGTGTGTGTGTGTGTGTGTGTGTGTGTGTGGGTGTCTGTGTGTGTGTATACAAGACAGAAGACAGAACAAGTACATTTAAATTTGTGGATGACGCCCTTATGCAGAGCAACTTATATATGTACAGTGCCTTGCAAAAGTATTCAACCCCCTTGGCCTTTTTTTATTTTTTGTTGCCTCACACCCTGGAATTAAAATGGATCGTTTGACGGTTTGCATCATTTCATTTAGAGAACATGCCTACAACTTTGAAGATGTGATTTTTATTTTTTTATTGTGAAACAAATAACAAATAGAACAAAATGACAGAAAACTTCAGCGTGCAAAACTGTTCACCACCCTAAAGTCAGTTAAAGTACTTTGTAGAGGCACCTTTTGTGGCAATTACAGCTGCAGCCGCTTTGGATGAGTTTGCTACATCTTGCCACTGAGATTTTTGGCTCATTCCTCAAGGCAAAACTGCTCCAGCTCCTTCATGTTGGATGGTTTCTGCTTGTAAACAGCAATCTTCAAGTCTGACCACAGATTCTCAATTGGATTAAGGTCTGGGCTTTGACTAGGCCATTCCAACACATTTAAATGTTTCCCCTTATGCCACTCGAGTGTTTCTTTAGCAGTATGCTTCGGGCCATTGTCCTGCTGCAAGGTGAACCTCTGTCTCAGTCTGAAATCACAGGCAGACTGAAACAGGTTTTGCTCAAGAATATCCTTGTATTTAGCACCATACATCTTTACCTCGACTTGGATCAGTTTCCTGGTCCCTGCTGCTAAAAAACATCCCCACAGCATGATGCTGCCACCACCATAGTTCACTGTGGGGATGGTGTTTTTGGGGTGATGGGATGTGTTGGGGTTGCGCCAGACATAGCATTTTCCGTTGTGGCCAAAAAGTTACATTTTAGTGTCATCTGACCAGATCACCCTCCTCCATACATTTGGGGAGTCGCCCACATGTCTTTTGCCAAACTCAAAAAGTGCCTTCTTATTTTTAACACTAAGTAATGGCTTTTTTTCTGGTCACTTTTCCATAAAGCCAGTGTGTGCTCGATGGACCTCTCTTGGCAGCTTTGTTGTGGTACCATGTTCCTTCCATTTGAAGATGATGGATTTGATGGTGCTCCAGGGGATCATTAAAGATTTTGATATTTTTTATAACCCAACCCTGACTTGTACTTCTTTGTCCCTGACTTGTTTGGAGAGCTCTTTGGTCTTCATGGTGTGATGGCTCTTGCTTAGTGGTGTTTCAGAAAAAGTGTGTTTATACTGACAGATCATGTGACACTTAGGTTGCACACAAGTGGACTTCATTTCACTAATTATGTGACTTCTGAAGGTAATTGGTTGCACCAGAACTATTGAGGGGCTTCATAGCAAAGGGGGTGAATACATATGCAAATGGAAATTTTCAGACTTTTATTTTTAAATTTATATTTTCTTATTTCACTTCACCAACTTTGTGCTGATCCATCACATAAAATTTACATTAAAAAACATTTAAATTACAGGCTGTAATGTAACAAAATAGGTGAAAAGCCACGGGGGGTGAATATATATATATATATATATATATATATATATATATATATATATATATATATATTCTTAATGGCCCAAGAGTGGAAGCTTGGTGGTTCTGGGACTTGAATCTCTAACCTCTGGATCAATAACCCAGAGCCTTAACCATTCACTTTGCAGTTCTTTTTACCTGTTATTTAATTCTTAACCATGAAAAAAAACATGAATTATGACATCACTGTCCATAGTAATTAATAATAATATGTTATTAAAAAGCGTGGGTTTCCTGTGGGTACGCCAGTTTCCTCCGCATTTACAAAAAAATACCATTAGGCTAATGGGTTACAAATTGCCCCTTGGTGTGAGTGTGAATGTTTGTTTGATTGTTTGTGTCTGTGTATGTTTCCCTGCGATGGTCTGTTCAGGGTGTACCCCACCTTTACCCAGTGTTGACTGAGGCTCCAGCCTCTCCATGACACTGAGTGAGTGGGAGATTTTTGGTAGACTTGATGATGAGGATAAATACACGTATAGTGCCCTCTAGTGGACATTTATGAAAGTGCATGTAATACAGTAACACGCAGTGACTTCAAGGCACCTGTTGAGAATTTTTTTCTTTATTTCGTTTATACTCTGTTTTTGAGTTTTTATACAGTTTTTTCCAACAATATTAAGAATTCAAATAATTAATAACCATGTCAAATTAATTGTTGGCCACATTAGAATGAATATTAGATAAGTAACAAATTTTATTATTATTATTGTTATTATTATTATTATTATTATTATTATTATTAATATTATTATTATTAAGGCCTATCTGTCTGTCTGAAAAAGGCATTTAAGATAAAACTGTAAATATATTTCATCATAAAACTATAGGGTGGCACGGTGGCAAAGTGATTAGCATGTCTGCCTCACAGCAAGAAGGTCCTGGGTTTGAGTCCTGGGCTCGAGAGATTCTGTGTGGAGTTTGCATGTTCTCCCCGTGTTTGTGGGGGTTTCCTCTGGGTACTCTGGTTTCCTCTCACAGTCCAAAAACATTAGATTAATTGTCTGTTACAAATTGCCTGTGGATGTTAATGGTTGTGTGTGTGTGTTGTCCCTGCACTGATCTGAAGGGCTGCTCAGGGTGTACCCCACCTTTCCCCAGTGTCTGCTGATTTAGGCTCCAGCCTTTCCACGACCTTAGTAGGATTAAGCAGTTGGGCAATCGAGAGAGTGAGAGAGTGAGTGTAAAACTATAGGAAACGTTTTTGCAGTGTTAGGCAGTGTTATTTCATCCGTGTCCAAAGGAGGACACATTCATCAACTTATTGCTTCTGAACCCACATCACTTCTGAAACAGCTATAAATAATCAGAGAATGTTGTTAAAGCATCCTGTGTACAACATTTAAACAAATAGATAACATGACAAACATTAGTGACTAAATAAATGATGACCTGCATTATATTTGGGGTTTACAAGTGTACAGTGAGTAGTCCACTGTGAAGAATATACCCCCACGATGACCCTGAGACATCATGATCACAGCAGGAGTCCTGTGTACTCTGTACCATCAGCCGGTGAAATGTTTTTCATGGCATCCTTCTCCACCTTCTTTAGATCTTCATCTCGGTGAACTGCCTGAGCACAGACTTTTCCTCTCAGAAGGGTGTGAAGGGTCTCCCGCTGAACCTGCAGATTGACACGTACAGCTACAACAACCGTAGCAACAAGCCTATTCACCGTGCCTACTGCCAGATCAAGGTGTTCTGCGACAAGGGTGCAGAAAGGAAGATACGCGATGAGGAGCGCAAACAGTCACGCAGGAAGGGCAAATGTTCTGATGTGAACCCCAGCCTGGCTCCCTGTGAGTGTGGAATGCATGACTTCCTGTTTTCCGATGAGAAAATATATATATGTGTGTGTGTGTGTGTGTGTGTGTGTGTGTGTGTGTGTGTGTGTTCAGTTATAAATGTTTGTAAAATTATTTTTTTTTGTCAATTATTTTGCAGATGTTGATGCCAAAATGTCTCTGCTGCACAAGCGCACTGATATCACAGTGTTTAAGATGATGTCAGACCTGGAAACTCAGCCCGTCCTCTTCATCCCAGACATCCACTTTGCAAATTTTCAGCGCCATGTGAGTAAAACTTCCTGTTTGATACTCACTCACTCACTCACTTGCTGAATCACTTACTTCTGTTAGGGTCGCAGGGAGGCTGGAGTCTATCTCAGCCATCACTGGGCGAAGGTGGGGTACACCCTAAACAAATTGCCAAACCGCTGCAGGGTCAACGCACACACACAAACACACACAGCCATTCACAGTTACACTCACACCTAGGAACATTCTGGAACAGCATACTAAACACTACGTCTCCATGCCTCCCTCCTGTTTTATAATATTCTTCGAAGCTGTTCATTATCAGGGTGCCATGGTGGTGTAGTGGGTAGCATGTCCGCCTCGCGGCAAGAAGGTCCTGGGTCCGATTCCTGTACTCGGGCGTTTTTGTGAGGAGCTTGCTTGTTCTCGCCGCACGTGTGTGGGTTTCCTCTGGGGACTCCAGTTTCTTCCCACAGTCCAAAGACATGCACATTAGGCTAACTATCTGCTCCATATTGCCCCTAGGTGTGAGTGAGAGTGTAAGTGGTTATGTGTGTTGTGGTCTGGCAAGCTGTTCAGGGTGTACCCCGCCTTTGCCCAGTGCCAGCTGAGATAGTCTTCAGCCTCCCTGTGACCCTGATAGAAGGATTTAGTGGCTTGAAAAATAAGTGAGTGAATGTTTATTATCACAATATTAAAATACAGTATAGTCATGTAAGTGTTAAATAAATAGTCGCACACACAAAGAATTTCTCTTTCTCTCTCTTTCTGTCTGTCTCTCTCTCTCTCTCTCTCTCTCTTTCTCTTTCTCTGTCACATACACACACGCCCACACAGACTGCTTTAAGTGTTTCACATACTTCCAGTACAATTTCCTGCAACCTATCCTAGAGATAACAAACCAGGAGTCAGGTCAGGGTGACCTCAGAGCTGTACTTGGCTAACACGTGAAAACAGCGTGTTCTCTCAGTGAAACAAGCTCTTTATGGCACAGTTTTGGCTGTTATCAATTTGGACTCTGATAAACGTGGCAAGGAAAATTTGTCCGGGACCCATCTGCGAAAATGTTCCTATTATTTACAGGTTGCCATTTTCTAGTACGTTTAGAAATCAAATGACACATAAAAGACACAAACTATTTTTGCTATAGTGTTAGCAGGATATGATAGAGGAGGGATCTTGTTTAAAAACTGAGACATTCTCCATAACTTCCATGAAATTTTTATTCAACTCTATTGCTGAAGATTTTCTATTCAGTCAAGGTGAGAAGAGTGCCTGAAAACAACCTTTCACCTTTTTACTGGCTGCAAACCGGCAGGTTTCGTGCTGACCCCTAGAGCAGTATAAATCCAAAAATAACCCTTCTCATTGTTTACTGTCCTGGATTACACAGAAAAACATTTGTTTTAGCACACAGTGTTGGTGCAGCTCCAAAGCCAACTCACATAACCTTCTGAGGGTTCAGCAATATCAAAGCTAATAAAGCACACACACCAAAGATAGGGGAGGGGACAATATGACCTGAAATTAAGCAGTGTAGATTCACACCTACAGGCCTATTAGTCTAATGTTCATGTTTGGACTGTGGGAGGAAACCGGAGTACTTGGAAGAAACCCACACAAGCACGGGAAGAGCATGCAAACTCGCCTGGGACTTGAACCCAGGACCTTCTTGCTGTGAGGCAGACATGCTACCCACTACACCATTGGGCCACTCCACCTATTTCTCATCCATTCATTGATTTATTCATTTTCTCTGTCTACTCTGGGCGAAGGTGGGGTACACCCTATACAGCTCGCTAGGTCATCGCCGAACCAACACACACACACACACACACACACACACACACACACACACACACACACACACACAACCATTCACACGCACACCTGGGGGCAATTCAGAACTGCCAGTCAGCCTACTATACATGTTTTTGGACTGTGGGAGGAAACTGGAGTACCCAGAGGAAACCCACGCAAGCCATGCAAACTTCACACAGGAATCGAACCGAGGACTTTCTTGCTGTCAGGGGGATGTACTAAGCACTACACCTTTGTGCCTCGCCACTTAATTCTTGAAAATACAAAAAAAATTCTTACAGTGTTCTTACCATTAAAACTTTTGAATAATAATAATTGAAAATAATTTGCTTTAGTGTGCTTCTGTGCTGATGTAGTATATACTAAAACAATTATCCCAATATAGCGAACCACTCAGATGGTGCTGCTCCTGTGTAGTATATACTAATTGTTAAGTCATATCTGCTAACAATCTTTTGCCCAGCACTGAAAATTCTAAATAATGGAATTTTCCCTTTTTTTTCAGCCCTTCTCTACTGAGGATGCAGAAGATGGGTAGGTTTGCATTTGATATATTGCTAATATATATATTTCTCCTATCTCCCAAAAGCATTGGACTAGCTATGCTACGATCCCCTCAGTGTGAATGAGTGTTTAAATTAGTGCGTGCATGGTGTGCTGCGATGAACTAGCAACTAACTTGGGATGTGTCCCTGCCTCATGCCCAGGGTTTATGGGATAGGCTCTGCACCCGACCACGATAAAGCAGTTATCTGAATGAATGAAGGAATGAATAAACTCTCTCTATCGCTCCCTGGTAAAGTCAAACTTTAGCCAAATCCTGGAAATACCCTGAGTCAGGGTTATTTTGGGTCAATGGCTAATGCAATTTTCTAAGAAGCGCCCACATCTACTCAACCAGTCTTTCTTTCTCTTTCAGCTCAGGAATGAAAAGATTACCCTATGCAGAAGATGAGTTTGGATCGCCTCCTAATAAGTTGGCCAGGGTGGACGAACCAAAGAAAGGTGTGTAGTATTATAGTTCTGTGTTGTCTAGGTTACACCAATTTTCTGTACCAGTGCTTTTGGATTGGTGTGCAATGAGAGGGGGTGTGGAGACAGAAAGGAGTATGTTTGTTCATAACAGACTGCTTTTGTCACCATGGTACTCCCTCAGTGGAACGTTGCTTCAAGGTGCTTCATTACCGAAAACCACCTCTGTCTCCTCCTCCAGACCCACTTTTCCTTCTTATACTCTTGTGTACTTTTGGGATTTTTTTTCCCCCTCTGCACTTTGTGTTGAACAGTGGTGGGATGTTAAATACACATTAGCAAACATGTACCTATGTTTCCTGTAACCTCTGGCCTACATTGGAAGGGAGAGTTAGCATTCATGTTGCTGTGGCGTGGTGTGCAGGTGAATTTGTGTGTTTGGACTGAGCTCGTGCCAAAACCAACACTTTGTGAAATTCCCTGCTCTAATACTCCCCACATGAGATCGTCTACTCCACTCATGTAAACATACCTCCCAGCATCCCTCACTGAATGGAACAGTATGTGAGGTGCAAAGTCACCGAAGCCAAGGACACACAGAGCGAATCAAATTCCATGCCCAGGCCACACGACACTTTGGCTGTAGCAAATTAGATGATGTTGACTTTTCATTGCTGGTAAATGGCTTTGTTGTTTATCTTCTTTGGCCACTGTGATCTGTTTCTAGGATTCCAGAGAACGTGTGCATGTGTTTATTTGTATCTGTATTGATCATATTTCTCTGACCTTTCTAGTTTTGCTGTACGTGCGGAAAGAGAGTGAGGAGGTCTTTGATGCCCTCATGCTGAAGACGCCTACACTGAAAGGACTGGTGGAAGCGGTGAGTTCTCCATGGTGCAGTGCTTTCTGAAACCACTGAGTCGCCCTAACAATTACATTTTAACTTTCTCTGTGTACCTAATACACCCAGACCAGAAAAGTACCATGTATGCTGAATGCTTGGGGAAATAAATGTGAAATTGTTGTTAAAAATAACACTGGGAAACAAGATCCTTGTGCGAAAACTTTTTATCATACAGATTTATCATAATATATAGATTTAACCACTGCCTAATGGCAGAGCTCCTGATAGATATGTCTACTGCTAGGTGTCTGAGGCCGATGTTATAAGAGTAGTATGGCTTCTTCAAGAGCTGAATTAACTTCAACCCCAGAGAAGATAAATAAATAATTTTTCTCTGCGTTTAACGACTAGGCTACAGAGCGAAAGCAGGAAAGGTTAACACCGAGTTTTATTTCACTGCCTTTCTCTTGTGATTTGCATGTATATTTGTATCACCTGTCTTATACGATGCCAGTCATGATCCCATTTGCCCTGATCACATTCCAACGTTACATCAGAGGAAATCAGAGAACACTGGTACACATCGAAGAACTACGGAGGACATTGTAAAATTTTGGGAAAATCTTTGGGGAAGAGCGCAATATTTTGTGTGTTGAAATTACATCGGTACATATCGGAACAAAATCAGCTAAAACATCAGACTAACATCGAAATATGATGTTAGTGTGTGCGTGTGTGAACCATTGCTGATTTTTGTCAAGAGTAGATGCATAGCCGTCAGCGTGTTGCTGCCCTGCCATGGCCTGGCGACCTGTCCAGGGTGTACTCTGCCCTCACCCAGGGTCGGCTGAGATGGGCGCCAGCCTCTCTGCGCCCCTAATTAGGATTAAGCGGTTCAGAAAATGAATGAATGAATGAAGTTGTAAGTTGAGCCCAGTGGTGAAGTCTATGGATGTCATGGCCTTCATGGTTAACAAGATCTAACAGATATGTGCTATCATAGTACAATTCTGCAAACCACAAGGTCCTGAATCAACAACGGACCAATACATAATTAAAGGTGCCTGGCATGGCTTGTGTAAAGTCCAGTAAATAGGGAATGTGTGTGTAATGTTTTCCACTATTAGGAGAAGGAATCTAGGTAACAGGGCACACAGATGGCTGTAGGTGTCACAGACAAGGGCTTGCCAGGAAAGCATGCAGACAGGCCAGGACTGTGATGAACAGCATGCTTCCATTTGTTGGTTTGTGTGTGTGTGTGAATGCACACGTGTGTATGTGTGCGTGTGCGTAAATGAGGACACTGTAGATGCACATTACAATGGTGAGGACTGTGGGAATGTGGATAGTAGAATGACAGGCGGGTGGTGGGCAGGGAGGGAGGGGTGATGAATTTGCTACGCTAAGCCTCCTTTAAAATAAGGCGACCTATGATACGACTTGGCGATGCATTCACTCGCTTCCGCTTACAACTGTTCCATTAAATCACTCCAGAGGGGTCACATTATTCACCCAAATGTTTTCAGCTTTTCCTTCATGAGGAACAGTGATACCTTATATGGTATATCACTTATCATGGAATATTTATGAAACAAAAAACTACAAGCTTCTTTCCTCTCTTTTAGATTTCAGAGAAGTATGAGGTTCCTCTTGAGAAAGTGGGGAAGGTCTACAAGAAGTGCAAAAAAGGGTAAGTGCTTCTGCACCTGGTAAAGGGAAGAATAAATTTCCTCGAACCAACGACGACCTTTTTTGAGCATTGCGCCATCTCCGAGTCGCTAAACAACAACTTGTGTCTTTTTGACAGGATCCTGGTCAACATGGACGATAACATTATTAAGCATTACTCCAACGAGGACACCTTCCAGATCCAGATCGAGGAGATGGGTGGAATGGTGAAGCTCACTCTCACTGAGATTTGAACGGCCTCCTGCCTTAATATGGACTTGTTTACATGCCTCTATGTCTGTGTCCATGTCGTTGGAGGTACCTCAGGCCTTCCATGCACTTCTGATCTGTGGTTCCCTACATGTAGATAAGACTAAGATTTTCTCCCCCTAATTTCCTCAAATTGTGTGTGCATGTATAGTGATATGTTATGTCTATGCCGAACCATACAATGTGGGGGGCGGGGGGTATGCCTTGATATATAAATCCTGACATTTTGAGCCATATGTTGTATTTTTGGAATGTAAAAAGAAAAAGAAAGCTAATATTTGTGGTTTGAGAACCTGAGGAAGAGCCGAGTTTCTCCAAATTTAGATTTGCTCATTATGTTTAATCGGTGTTACAAAGCTTTAAAACCAGCAGCACTGGAGATCGAGACCTTTAAAGGCAAGAGCAGAAAGCATGCAATAAATGGGGTATTGTTGCTGGTGTTGAGGGATTTTAGGGCATTCTCACTGGTTTCTGTATTTATACTTAAACACTGAGCAGTATTTAGTGTGTACAGCATAACCCCGTGCTGAGCAGCTCTATGAGGTACTGTGTCACCAGTGTTGATTGTGTATGCATGTGTATAAGTGCATATTAGATTTCTATATATTACAACTGTGTGGGGACGAATTACAGTTTCAGCTAAAAGCAGATCACATGTCCTTAAAGTGAATTGGGTTCGTTTTGCATGACACAAGCTGTTCTGTTTTTGTTTTTGTTATTTGTTTTTACCGAATATCCCTGATGGAAAAACAAACAGCAGCATGAATTCCATGGAGATTCCCTGCAAATTGTTGCTACTGTTTTTGGTGCTGGTAAACTTGCAAAAATGGAAATGAGGAATCATTGAATGAAGAAATGAATTTGGAGTCGCCTTGTACTTTTCATGGGTTTCCTCCAGGTACCTCGACAGGCAAAAGATTATGCACAGTAGGCTAATTGGTTGTCAAATTGCCCCTAGGTGTGTGTGTGTGTGTGTGTGTGTGTGTGTGTGTGTGTGTGTGTGTGTTGGCCTGGCGATGAACTGGTGAGCTGTTCAGGGTGAGAGTCGGCTGAGATAGGCTCCAGCCTCCCTCTGACCCTAGTAGGATTAAGCGATACGGCAAATGAATGAATTTAATATTATTATTATTTTTATTTTATCTGAAGTGTTTTCCCTGCTCTAATAACACCCCCAAAAGAGTAAACTTTCCCAAAAGAGCATGACAGATCACTAACAAACCAGAACTACCATGCAAGACACGGCATGCAAGAGTTTCTGGATACAGAATTCCAAGTCAATAGTATTATGCTTAGATTATCAATAGTTCATTCAGTGTCCATGGATCATTGTTTGCTTTTAAATTTTTGTCTTTATTATTGTATTTTTCAGTCATCCTACTCTTTTAGACTACAGATTGTATAGCATCAGGGTTTTTTTTTAAAAACAGTTTTCTATCTCACTTACCTGCGGATTTTTTGTATCAAAGTACTTATATATATATATTTATTGTTATATTTTGGTGGGGTATTTTTTTATATTGTTCTGCAAACAAAATGTGCATTACAGTTATGACAGATGCTTTTTATATTCAATCGATGCCATAAATCTATTATGTATATATGCACAGGGTAGATTTGTACTTTAAGCAGCTTCTACAGTGCTATTTGCCTCTTGATCCTTATAGCTACATCTGTACATAGATTTCATGTTTTCATGATTTCAAACATAGATACATGCATCAAGTACATATATATGATGTTAAGGTCATCTGGCAACATGAATCTAAATAAAAAACTGGTGTAAATATTCTTTGCTGTTATTATGTGCACATTTTCTTTTAGTTGCAATAAAAGCCAGCTTGACTTGGCTGTTGTTATTTGCCATGTGTCGCATGGTTTTCTATTGGCTGCAGCCAAAGCAGTCATCCTGGCAACAGGGTCTGTGATCCAATGGCCCATCTGTCTGCAGGACAGGAAGTGGGCGTGGAAACAGAGTGACTTGGAATATCCGTGTCCTCAAATACCCCCAGTGTTCCAACACGCTATACTTGAGCTTTATAATGAACATGTGACTTAAATACATTCCAGCTATCCAGAGTGCCACACACAGTGTTTGAAAACACTGAGGCTTACATTTACAGTTTTGTTTTGAAATTCACTTATTGAGAATTAATATAAACTCTTTTACTAAAATGATTTAGGGCTACAATTCCCAATAACCAGCTAGACTTCATGTCAAACTATAGTGAAGTTTCTGCTACATGGTTTGTATTTTCATTTGGTTTCACTCAAATGTGGATGGGTTTCCCTTTTTTCTGGTTCCACTCAAGGTTTCTTCCTCGAGTTTTTCCTTGCCCCCCGACGCTTCTGGCTTGTTCATCGGGGATGTGGAGGGTTTGTAGAAAAAGTTTAAATTCTTTACCAAATTTGTTTTTACAATTATTAATTGAATTAGAATTGTAAAATAATAAGCATGTCAAGAAGAAGAGCTTTCAGGCATAGTGTATGACACTACCGTAACTTCTCATACCACGTTATTAAAACCTATACAGTAGATACACGTGCACTGGAGTGCACTTAAACAGGACTCGAATAGGCTTGTAGACTTAACCTTGAGTGTATAATTAGATGAGAAGACTCTTGAGAAAGCTGGGAGTTGTTGTGTGAGTAGGAGGGGAGTTTCTTATGTTTATAAATGCACAGTGGGCTGCAGATAAGAGAAGGAGGGATCTGGTCAGACTTGAACCAGGCAGCCAACGCCTGGACGCCATGGCACTCTGTGGTTAGCCATCTGCTTTCTGTTTACTACCTCCCTTCCTCCTCTCACTCGTTTTTTTGGTACTGTTTCACTGTCCATGGATTTACAGTACATCTTGTATCTTTTTTGCCTCCTGCTTTAGCATTTCACTGAAATCTCAACAAGAGCAGATAATAGCAGAAATCACAATCAATGCATCCGGTTGCATTTTATAGATAATAGGAGGAATAATACGGATGTGACTTTGTGGCTAAGACTCTTTAACATGTCGGCTGTTTTTCTTATGATCTCTGTGTTATTTCTTGATAGGTGTAAGTCGCTTATAACAAACATATAAAATGCGGTATAAAGCATTGTCTGGTGGAGCTGATTTCCACTCATTTGCATGTACACATCCATTTCCTGTCTTTTTATATATCTTTAAAACAAAAACATATTTACCACAACAAATCATTAGTGTTGAGGTAAATGGCTGAACAAAGGGTATTCAAAACACTGACTTCAATTATATTGTGTGTGTATGTGTGTGTGTTTGTATGTTCTTGCTACATATAGTGGCTTGGAAAAGTATTCATATCCCTTGAACTTTTCCACATTTTGTCACATTACAACCACAAACATAAGTGTATTTTATTATGATTTTTTTTTGTGATAGACCAACACAAATTTATGGAAGAGTGCCAAATGTGGCAAGACCATAAAGCCATAAAATATTTCCTATGCAGTTTGCCACAAGCCATGAGAGGAAAAAGGAAATATGTGGAAGAAGTAGTTCTGTTCAGATGAGACCAAAATTGAACTTTTTGGCCTAAATGAAAAACGCATTGTGTGGCGAAAAATAACACCATTCCCACTGTGAAACATGGTGGTGGCAGCAATATGCTGTGGGGATGCTTTTCTTTAGCAGGCACCAGGAATCTGGTTGGAGTTAATGGGAAGATGAGTTAAACCAAATACAGGGCAAACTTGGAAGAAAACCTGTTCGAGTCTGCAAAACACTTGGGACTATGGCGAAGGTTTACCTTCCAACAGGACAAAGACCCAAAACATACAGCAAGAGCTACAAAGGAATGGTTTAGATTAAAGCATATTCATGTGTTAGAACAGCCCAAAGTCCAAACCTAAATCCAATTATTGGTTGATTCTATGTGACTTTTTAAATTTTCACTCAATTTTTCATTTTGTTATCAAAAATCACCACAGGTAGTGATGGGTCACTGGTTAAGGCACTGGGTTACTGATCAAAACGTTGAAGGTTCAAGCTGTGGTACGACCTAAGCTGCCACTGTTAGGCACTTGATAAAGGCCCTTATCCCTCAGGGGTACAGTTGTGAAAAAAAAGAGAGAGAGATACAAAATGTAAGTCTCTCTGGTTAAGTTGTGTTGCCAAATTCCATAAATATAAATATAAGTCACTTACTCTCTACATTTGCCAAGCTGCTTAATCCTAATATGGTCCCAGGGATGGTTATAATAATAATAATTTTTTACAGACATGTCTGTCACTGTCTGTGGTGAGAGGCATGTAAAGAACCATTGCTGACTTTCGTCAAGAGTAGCTGCATTGCCATCAGCGTGTTTCTGCCTTGTGGTGGCCTGGCAAGCTGTCCAGGGTGTACTGTGCCCTCGCCCAGAGTCGGCTGAGATGGGCACCAGCCTCCCCGCGACCCTAATTAGGATTAAGCAGTTCAGAAAATGGATGAATGAATAATTTTTTTATTATATAATTAAAAAAAAACATTTTTAAAACCCTAAGAGAGGACCATCAGTGGATCAGAACGCACCATTCCTGTTTAATATGTATACTCACTCATTCACTCACTTATCAGCCTGAACCACATAATCCTTCTAGGGTCACGGGGAGGCTGGAGCCTATCTCAGCCAACACTGGGCAAAGGCAGAGTACACCCTGAACAAAGCGCCAGACCGTCACACAGAACCATTCACAATCACATTCACATCTGGAGCCAATTTGGAACTACCAGTTAGCCTAATTTGCATCGTCTTTGGGCCCTCAAGGAATCAAAACCACGACCTTCTGGCTGCAAGGCGGTAAATGTAAATGTAAATGTAAATGTAAATGTAAATCACAGATACACAGTTTAAAAGATAATTGAATCTTGTCAGTTCAAAAAAGAAAAAAAAAATAGTAAATAAAATAAGATGAGTGAATCATTTTTAATACTCCTCTCAGTTTATGGAAGAACTCCTTGACCATGGTTTAGGTGTGTCCTCTTACTTTTGTTTGGATGTCCTGAGTGACTTTGGCAGATGTGCATTTGAACATAGAGATGAGTCAGTGACTCAGACAGGCCTGTTCAGGCAGTGTTATGGCCTGCACCATGTTAATTAATTCGTAGCTTTCATGAGTATTGTTGCACTCCATAGTGTTTTGGTTCAAGAAATACATTATAAATAAAGTTGTATATTAATAAAAGAGCCTAAGAGACAATTAATTGAACAACGTTAAAAGCATTTGAAATGATAACTATTCATAAACATGCAGATTTACTTCTGGCATGTGCACTAAATAATTAATTTAATCTGAAGGTTTAGCAAATATCTTCTAATATCTTCTATATCTTCTAACAGGATGTAAAAAGATATACTAATTATTTTTGGTGAATGTGTGTGTTTGAAGTCTGTGATGTTAATCATGCAGCTTTACAAACAGATGGTGATTGGAGTTTGCTTAACTTGCCATAACATGCCCAGTGGAGATGTGTCATTGTAGGTGAACATCTGGGAAGATTAGGGCTCTCTCTGTCTCTCTCCTATATTCACTGCCTGCCCAAAAAACTGTACAGTCTAATGCTTCATTACATCCATCCATCCATCCATCCATCCATCCATCCATCGTCCATTCATCCATCCATACTTGCTTTCATTTTCTTCTGCTTCTTTGAGGTTGGGTTAAGGAAGCAACATCCCTCTCCCCTGCAACATTCGCCACCTCCTCCTGGGGGATCCCAGGCCAGACGGGATATTTAATCTCTTCACTGAATTCTGGGTTTCCCCCGGGAACTCCTTCCAATAGGATGTGCCTTGTAAGCCTCTAAAAGGAGGCAACCAGGACACATCCTAATCAGATGCCTGAACCACCTTAACTGATTCCTTTTAAAGGAAATGCATTCTAGCTGCTTCTTTCGGTCACTACCCAAATCTCATGACCATAGGTGAGGGTTGGAATGTAGATGGTCTGGTAAAAGGCTTTGCTTTTTAGTTCAGCTCCCTCTTCACCAAAACAGATTGGTGGAGCACACTCATTTCTGCTGATGCAGTACTGGTTTGTTTGTCTGAGTCCTGCTCCATTTTACCATTGTTCATGAAGAAGTCCCAAGTTACTTGAACTCCTCTACTTGAGGCAAACCTTCGTCCCTGATTTGGAGGGAGCAAACCACCTTTTTGTGGTTGAGAACCATGGCCTCAGATTTGGAGAAGCTGACTCTCATCCTGGTGGCTTCACACTCAGCTGCAAACCACTACAGTGCATGTTGAAGGTCACGTTCTGAAGAAGCCAACAGGACCACATAATCCAAAAAAAGCAGAGATGCCATCCTGAGGTTCCCAAACAGGACACCCCCCTTCTCTTAACGACTATGTCCTGAAACCCTGACCATCAATACCACAAACTGGGTCAGTGACAAGGGGCATACCTGGTGGAGTACAACTTGCACTGGAAACAAGTTCAACTTTGTGATGAGGATGCAGACGCAGCTCTGGTTTTGGTTATACAGGGACCAGATGGCTTGCAACCGTGGCCCTGTGTTTCCTCAGCAGCTCCATAGAATTCCTGGAGGCACAGTTGTAGGCATTCTCTAAGATAAAAATCACATGTGGACTGGACACTTAAACTCTCATGACCCCCTCAATATCTCTGCAAGGGTAAAGAACTTGTACACTGTTCTACAACCAGGATGAAAGCCACACTGCTCCTTCTGAATCAGATTTCGACATTTGGCTGAAGCCTCCACTCCCAACCATGAGCAAACTTTCCCGGAGGGGCTGAGCAGTGGTAAACTTTTTTAAGGATGAACCATCATCCTGGTATTCATGGGTAATCTCGTAGATCATTGCCATGCGACAGTGAAGAGGCTTTTCGACCAAAACACACAAAGCACCACAACATCCAGGGCCTTCAGGATCCCAGGGAGAATCCCATCCATCTCTGAGGAGCTTTTTAACTACTTTGGCAACCTCAAGCTTTTGAAGTGTCGCAACATTTATTTCCCTCCAGAGTTGATTTTTCTGACAAGTTCTTGAACTGGCAATTGGAGAGTAATACTGAGCAAATGATTCCTCATGCTCCTAGAAACACTCTTTCACTATTTGAACCTCATGAATCCTGACATTGTTATCCATCCCATCAGGGAAGGAAACATCCATTGATGGGATAACCTGGTTATTTCTTTACATTTATGGCATTTTTGGCAGATGCCCTTATCCGGAGCGACTTAAATAAAAAAATTAATAAATTTCATCAGCTGAGCAGTTCAGAATTAATGGCCTTTCTCAAGGGCCCAACACTGTCAGCTTGGTGGTAGTGGGGCCTGAACCTTATACACTAACTACTGCCAATTCAGGTATGAATATGATGCTGAGTTAATTTTATTGCCAAAGAATGTTGCTGAGCCTCAATTTGACCATATGAAGCAACCTCATATCATAACACTGCCTCCAGAGGTTTGTACACTGGCCAGTATTCATGTAGGTACAACAATTCATTTGCTTTCCTTTTAAACCCATCACACTGGAACAGGGACAATTTGGACTCATTAGACCACATGACCTTTCCATTGTCCACAGTGCACTCTGCAAATCGAAGCCTTTCTAGTTAACCTCAGTAATATGTCCTTTATGGCCACACAGCTGTTGAGTCTTGTTGCATTATGCAAGTCAAAATACTTTTATGTTAACTATTAAACACAGAAGCTCGGTCATCCAGGAGGAGCGCGGAGTAGAACCACTGCTCTTCCACATTGAAAGGAGCGTGAGGTGGCTCGGGCATGTCCAACTGGGAAGAGACATTGGGTTCAACCCAGACCACGCTGGAGGAACTATGTCTCCTGAATGGTCTGAGAACACCAATAATTTGTCCATTCTTAAGCATCTTTTGCATCACAATATACATCTCCCACAGAAGATCACAGGTATGAATCCAGGTTGATGCCGCAGCCATCCATGACTGGGAGTTCATGGGAACTAACTGACTGAGCTCTCACAGAAGGGAGGAATGGCATACACTCACCTTCCAGTCGCTTACGGCGATCAACAATCATGGGCATCTGTGAGCTCATTCATGTGTCATGGAGGGGGCATGTGCATGCTTATGTCCTTCCCTGGTTGGTGGTAGTCATATGTGATATGGAGGCAGTAACTGACAGGTGGGAATTGAATATGACTCAAATTAGGGGAGAAAAATGGAGAAAAAACACTAACATGGAAACCACAATTCAACATTTATTTATTAGCATGGTTGGTGCATGACAGAGGGGATCCGGTGCACATGTCATAAGGGAAGTGATTATCATTATAAATAAAAATTGATGTGGCACATATGTAATGCTATCAAATCATGGATGTTTACTGTTTATTATTTAATTAAGTTTGAATGGGTTTATAAGTTTCTGCAATAATTAAGTAAAGAAAAAAATTCACTGAAATAAATGTGTTGGGATTGAGATTGAAAAAAGCTGGAATTTCAGGGACTGATGTCCATATGCAGCCCTGTTCCTGAGAAATCCAAAAGGATCTGAATGCACGTTCTTGAAATGATGCTTCAAACACATTTAAACATAATAAGAACAAGACTTTTGCTGTTCGTGCTGTTCAAAGATGGGCGTGTGTCTGTAATGGCTGTGTATGTGTTGCCCTGTGATGGACTGGCAAGCTGTTCCGAGTGTACTCATCTTTCGCCCAGAGTCGGCTGAAATAGACTTCAACCTCCCTGCGACTCTAGTGGGATTAAGTGACTTGGCAAAAGAGTGAGTGAGTGAGTGTTGAAAGATGGCAGACGGGCATGAGGGTATGTTTTCTTCTGCAGTCATGTGCATGTTACTAAGGTGTTTACCTAAAGTGATTTGTTAATGGCTTTATGTAAATAGTAGCTTTCAGAGATAATGCCATTATTACATCAGCAGGTGATTTTTATGACTCATAATCTCTGTAGTCAAGGCTAAGTGAAAAGAACAAGGTCTTGTGTCATGCACAATAAGAACACGACTGATGGTCATGTACAAGTCTAATATAAAACAAAGCACAAGACCACTGCTAGGTTTCTAAACAACCCCCCCACCCCACCCACCCACCCACACACACACACACACACACACACACACACACACACACACACACACAATGATTTTCATAATCATGGATTTATAACACTTTACGTGTAACATCATCACTGACAAAGTTATATTTATCAAGTGGGAAACATTTAAAATCCATCTTCCCCCCTTTTATGCATTTAGGGACTTTTAGAAATTTTGCAAACATAAATGTGCTGAAATCTAAATTTAGCCTAGAGTTGAACATTCTTCACTAATAGGGCTGCTATGGGTAAACAGAGCCTCGCCCTAAAACATGAATCTAAAGTTGTTTAACAGTTTGAAGTTAAATGATTGGCTCAGTTCTGTGTATGATTCATTTAAAAGTAGCAAGTCACCAAAAAGTAAACAAACCTCACTCAACGAAACTCTCCTCGGACTTGTGTATTGTATTGATACCTTTTAAAACCATGCAGGTTTTAGCATACGCCCATCTAAGTGTGCCTCACACAGTGGGACTTGACCTGCTGACGTTTAGCCTTCAACAAAAAAAAAATTACCTTGCCCTTTTACCCATATACACACACATAGGAGAAGGCTGGAGTGTGGGAGTATCGGTATATCAACGTGTCATCACGACGGCTGCTGCGACTAACTCCAACTGACACTTTCCACTGCCACTGAACCACAAGCAGCATGCTAGACTATACTTAACCCTACCAGGAATAGAGCTGCTCACATTTCCACGGCCCCCTCTATAACTACACACAGAACAGACGTGTACTGCCAAGCAGGGGAAGGGGATGTGAACTACATGACCTCTCCTCTAGTTTCCATGCCCCTCTTGTCCCACTTATATCACCACCACCACTGCCATCACACGTAGCTCTTATATTTCCCCTGAGATTCCTGTGCTGTGGGCAAAGTGCCTGCTTCACATCGGTGTGGTTACGTGACTCAGGAAGAGGCTTGTCCTCCTATCGACCTCCACACCTCCTAGGCGGGCTGACTCAGGCACATCCAGGAAGTTGAAGTCCAAAAACAGGATGATTGAGGACTTTTTTGTTTGTTTGTTTTTTCCCCAGTAAGTGTAGGCTCTTAATTACACGTCAGAGAGGGGCACCAGTTGATGCAAAGCTTACCCTTAATTTTCTCATTGCTCACAACAAAATCCCAGCAAGCTGAGAACAAAACCAGATTTTTCCCCCCACAAAAACTTCATGATACTCTGTCCTAACAACACAAAAGATAAACCGCATATTTTGCTCTGCACATTGACCGGAGGTCACAGCCACACCCTCTTGTTTTAAAATGAGGTTTGTGGAAACAAAAAAAAAAGTAGCTTTCAAGTGTCTCATATTTCCATGACAAGTATTATAACAATGCTGTGAATAAACTGAAGATCACAAAAACTGACAATACAAACAATGCCACGGTGTCTTTGGGAAGATTGGTGTATACATTATGTTCTCACACCGTGAAAAGCTTGCCAGAGAGTCATGGGATCAACAGACACACAACTTAGGGCAATATGGAGCAGCGAATGCGCATGTCTTTGGACTGTGTGAGGAATCCTGAGTACCAGAAGAGACCACACAAGCACAAGGAGAACATACAAACTCCACACAGAAATGCCCAAGGCTGGGACTCGAACTCTGGACCTTCTTACTGTGAGGTGGACATGCTAACCACTATGCTACTATGTCGCTCTTATCTAAGAACTCTCACTCACTCACTCACTCATTCGCCAAACTAATCCATTTAAGGTCGTAGAGAAACTGGAGCCTATCTCAGCTGACACTTGGCAAAGGCAGGGTACACCCTGAACAGCTCACCAGTAATAGGCAACACACACACCACTATTCACACATACACATGGGGCAATTTGGAATAGCCTAATGTGCATGTTTTTTTATACTGTTGGAGGAATCAGGAGTACCCGGAGGGAACCCACGCAAGCCCGGGGAAAACACGCAAACTCCACACAGAAAAGCCATCGTCGAACCTGGGATTCAAACCAAGGACCTTTTTTCTGTGAGGTAGACGTGCTAACCACTAATAGGATTAAGCGGCGGCTCAGCAAATGAATGAATGACAAATGAATGCTGATGACTTTCACCACTAACATATGACATTGGTTCGTCACTACTAACATCATCCAGTCTACATAATTGTCATGCCAAAATTTATTACATCCATGTAACGCAGTGTAATTTGTAATAATCTTTAGGATCGGTTGAAGTTGCAAAGTCCGTAGAAGACATTAGTTTAGTCCCCTGCTCAAGCTCCAGATATATTGATGTTGACTTTGGTGTAGGGTGGCACGGTGGACAGCACACCTGCCTCACAGCAAGAAGGTCCTTGGTTCGAGTTCCGGGCTTTGTGAGGATGTTTCTGTATGACGTTTGCATGCTCTCCTCGTGCTTGCATGGGTTTCCTCTGGGAACCTTAGTTTCCTCCCACAGTCCAAAGACATGCACATTAAGCTAATTGGCTGTTCCAAATTGTCCCTAAGTCTGAGAGTGAGTGTGATGGTTGTTTGTGTGCTGGCCCTGGAGTGGTCTGGTGAGAATGCACCGCACCCTCACCCAGAGTCGGCTAAGATAGGCTCCAGCTTCCTCTACCCCTAAAAGTGTTAAGTGTTTTGAAAAAATAAGTGTGAGTGAGTGAGTTAAACTTTCACACAAAGATCACTAATACCGTACAATACCCAATCAAATTAAAATAAAACTGAAAACAATACACTCATAAAATCCAATGTCAATTTTAAACAAAAGAATGGTATCAGTAGTGTGTTGTATTGTTATTGTTACCTCATGTTTATAAGGTTTCATCTTTATCGAAGTCTTCAAGAACAGTCACAAGATAAAAGAAGTTTAAAATGGGCTTTAGTGGGTAGCGTGTCTGCCTCACAGCAAGAAGGTCCTGGGTTCAAGTCCCAGGCTCAGCGAGGGCGTATCTGTGTGGAGTTTGCGTGTTCTCCCCATGCTTGTGTGGGTTTCTTTTGTGTACTCCGGTTACCTCCCACAGTCTAAATACATGCACATTAGGGTAACTGGCTGTTCCAAATTGCCTCTAGATGTGAGTGTGGGTGGTTGTATGTGTTTTGGCCCTGTAATGGTCTGGTGAGTTGATCAGGATGTATTCTGCCTTTGTACAGTGTTGGCTAAGATAGGCTCCAGCCTCCCCAGTAGGATTAAGCGGTTAAGCAGATGAGTGAGTCAGTCTGGCTGCAAAGCAGCTACACTTGAATTCACCACACAGACATTTGTATCTGCAAGCGTCTCTCCAGGTAAACCTGCAGGGACATATATCAAAAATAGATTTCCTTTTTATCTGTGTGTGTGTGTGTGTGTGTGTGTGTGTGTGTGTGTGTGTGTGTGTGTGTGTGTGTGTGTGTGTGTGTGTGTGATCACTAGACAGAGTAATGTTACTTAACCTGTAAAATATGTGTTGTAATGTGTAATAACCATGAATTTTTGGTCTTGTTTTCCACAATGAAATGAACATATAACTCCAAAAGAATGTAAAAATCTTTGTTTATGAACAGATTCAGCAATAGATTTTTTGCTTTGGGAAAAGAAAGATGCTAGAGATGTGATGGAATGTGATTGCTCTGTGCTTTGTTTATTCATTTATTCATTCCACTGTTTAATTCTACTAAGGTCATGGAAAGGCTAGAGCCTATCTTAGCTGACTCTGGGCGAAGGCGCGGTACACCCTAAACAACTTGCCAGCCCACAGTGCCACCACAGTGCCAATGCACACAACCATTTACACTTACATTCACACAGAGGGGTCTTTGGACTGTGGGTGGAAACCGGAGTACACAGAAAAAACCCATAAAGCACAGTGAGAACACGCAAATGCCCAAGCCCAGGATCTTGCTTCTTGCTTTGAGGTGGACATGCTAACCACAAAGCCACCCACAGTACAACACCCAATTGCTATTTGTTCTATAACAGCACCTCCTGTTATGCTTTATGCCCCACTACATTGACCATGAAGACCCGATTTCATTTTTGCGTTAAGGCCCGATAGTGGCCACAGTTCAATCAATTTTTAGGTCGGAAGAGAGCAATGGGGTCTATGAAGCGAGAATGGGGTCTACGACTGATTCAACCATATCGCAAACTGTCAGTGAATGCCAGCTAGGAATCCACCTGTTGTGGACAACTGTCCCATTTTTTGAAACCTGTTTCCAAATGTTGGAAGATTATACACTATAATCGACTAATCGGTGACCAGTGCCAACTATCCCTGTTTATATTGCTGATAGTCTGAGACCACTGTGGTCGATCACAGATAGTCGCAGATAGTCTTAGTTGCAAGTAAGTATTTGTAGATAGACTTAGTTGCATTCTCAGACCTAGTTGCCGTCCATCAGAGATTTTCATCTGAGTATTATTTTATTTGAGTCATTTAGGGCATCACATACACAGTTGCAGTTGGTCTGAGACAGCACAAAAAAATCATGGGCAGTCATGAAAGAATCACTTAAACAAGTTCGGGCCTTGACTATGTACTGATGCTGGAGTCTTATTTATGTGTAAATATTATCTATTAACACAACTGAGACGTTTTACAAAACACAAATTATAGAGAGCCCACTGCAATAATGATATAATAATTTTAAATTAGGAGGCATTTTTTTTAATCTCAAAAGGTACTTCGTTATGTGATGAAGAATATGTTGCTCACTTTAGGGCTATGAAATGTATTGCTGCCAGTCACTCAGTGTAATTTTGTGCGAATGAGAAGAAGCCATAAATACGTAGATAAAGAGGGAAGCCAGCTCAAGGTTGAGTTTCTCAACTCATATTGGTCATATAAATGTTTACGAGTGAGTACAGTCAGTGGGTTGAGGTCTAGGTATTGGGCAAAGTGAGTCCAAATTGTTAATACCTAAATGTCTCCAATTCTGCTTACATGAGCATAATATGCCTAAGATGTGGTTTGTTCATGAGCAACTCAGAGCTGTTTTATGGTGAAGAAAGCATGTCAGTGTTTAATAATTTGCTTATGACATGGTCAACCTTCTCGTCTTCTCTGTCATAAACAGTTTATTTATTACCATTATGCTATGACAGTGTCATGTGGGAATGGGAGTAGAATGGTAAAGTCAAAATGTTAATTTATCTCCTTGTGATCTAGTAACACTTACTGTAATCTTTTGCCACAGCTTCAGTGAGACTTGGAACCATTGGGTTAACATATTGTGACCAGTTGTGACATTGATGCAGGGGACTGTCTTTCCCAAAGGTTAGTATGTCCACCTCCCAGCAAAAAGGATTGTGGTTCGAGTCCCAGGCCCTCCCTGTGCTTGTGTGGGTTTCCTCCAAGTACTCCGGTTTCCTCCCACAGTCCAAAGACACATATATTATGGTAATTGGCTGTTCCAAATTACCCCTGGGGTGAGTGTGAATGTGAATGGTTGAGTGTGTGTTGACCGTACATTGGTTTGGCAGGCTGTTTAGGGTGAACCCTGTCTTTGCCCACTGACTGATATAAACACCAGTTTCTCCCACAACCCTAGTAGGATGAAGTGGCTTGGCAAATGAGTGAGTGAGTGCTTGTGATAGTCCACTCATTTTCCAAATTAATTTTTTGACTTGAAAGGAATTACAAAACATAACTTTATTTTAAATTTTCCCTCCTTGAATTGCCACCTTATCGTGGTGGAGGGGTTTTCATGTCCTAATGATCCTAGGGGCTATGTTGTCGAGGGCATTATGCCCCTGGTAGGGTCACTCAAGGTAAACAGGTCCTAGGTGAAGGTCCAGACTAAGCATGGTTCAGAAGACCCTTATGGATAGAACATCAAGTATTCAATTTCCCTTGCCTGGACGTGGGTTACCGAGGTCCCAGTGGTCGGGCTTCTGTCCATGGAGCCCGGCCGGGTCCGTCCTCCCTCGGACCCACCACCTGCGCGAGGGGCTGTAGGGATTTGGGTGCGTTGTGAGTTGGATGGCAGCTGAAGGCATGGGTTCTGTCAGACCGATCCTCGACTACTGAAGCTAGCTCTTGGAAAATGGAATGTCAACTCTCTGGCGGGGAAGGAGCCTGAACTGGTCCATGAGGTTCCGACTAGATATAGTTGGACTCACCTTGACGCATAGCTTGGGCTCTGGAACCAGCCATCCCAAGAGGGGCCGGACCTTATTTCATTCTGGAGTTGCTCGTGGGGAGAGGCGGCGAGCCGGTGTGGGCATCCTTGTTGCCCCCCATTTCAGTGCCCACATGTTGGGGTTCTCCCCGGTTGACGAAAGGGTAGATTTCCTCCGCCTCCCGGTGGGGGTATGGGTCCTGACTGTGGTTTGCGTTTATGCACCTAATGACAGTTCAGAGTACCCACCCTTTTTGGAGTCTTTAGGGGGTGTGTTAGAGATCACTTCCCTGGGGACTCCCTCGTTGTCCAGGGAGACTTTAATGCCCATGTGGGCAATGGCAATGTGACCTGCTCGTCACGGTTTGTCCATCACGAAAACCATGTTTGAACATAAGCACTTGGCACCAGGACACCCTAGGCCGCAGTTCGATGATTGACTTTGTAGTCATGTCTTTGGATGTGTGGCCGCATGTTAGGGTCTCCTGGGAACGTTTGGCAGAGTCTCCTGTCAGAAGGGCCTTTAACTCCCACCTCTGGCAGAGCTACGATCACATCCCAAAGGAGGCAGGGGACATGAAATCTGAATGGGCCATGTTTCGTGCCTCCATTATTGAGGTGACAGCCATAGCTGTGGCCAGAAGGTCATCGGTGCCTGTCATGGCTGTAACCCCCGAACCCGGTGGTGGACACCTGCGGTGAGGGGGCCGTCCAGCTGAAGAAGGAGGCCTATAGGGTCTTTTTGACCCATTGGAACTCCTATCGGTTGGCCTTGAAAAGGTTCTGGACCATCATTCAACGCCTCAGGAGGGAGAAGCAGTTCTTCACAAATACTGTTTACGGTGGAAGTGTGGAGCTGCTCTCCTCGACTAGGGATGTCATTGGGAGGTGGAAGGAATAATTCGAGGACCTTCTCAATCCCACCAACACACCCTCTGTGGAGGAGGAAGATCCTGGGGGTTCGGATGGGGGTGCGCCCATTGCCGAGACTGAGGTTACCGAAGAAGTCAAAAAGTTCCTCGGTGGCTGGACTCCAGGGGTGGATAAGATCCACTCTGTATGTCTCAGTGCTCTGAATGTTGTAGGTCTGTCTTGGTTGACACGTCTCTGCAACATCGTGTGGTCATCGGAGGCCGTACCTCTATATTGGCATACTGGGGCGGTAGTTTCCCTCTTCAAAAAGGGGGACTGGAGGGTGTGCTCCATCATGTAATCACACTCAGCCTACCTGGTAAAGTCTATGCAGGAGAACTGGAGAGGAGAATCTGATAGTTTCAGGATTCATGAGGAACAATGTGGTTTTCCCCTTGGCCACAGCACTTTTGACCAGCTCTATACACTCTACAGGATCCTGGAGGGGGCATGGGAGTATGCCCAATCTGTCCATATGTGCTTTGTGGATTTAGAGAAGGCTTTTCCTTGAAAGATAGTCGCTTGGGCTATCTTGTGGGGTGTGCTCCGGGAGTACGGTGTACCAGACCCGTTGCTACAAGCCATTAGGACTCTGTACCACCAGAGCCAGAGCTTGGCCCGCATTAGTAACAACAGGTTGAATTATTTTCCGGTGACGGTTGGAGTCCGCCAAGGCTGTCCTTTTTTACCGGTTCTGTTCATAAGTTTTATGGACAGAATTTCTAGGCGCAGCTGAAGCGTTGAATGGTTCTGGTTTGGTGGTCATAGGATCTCGTCTCTGCTTTTTGCAGATGATGTTTGTCCATCAAGCCGGAACCTCCTGCTCTCATTGGAGCAATTCACAGCTGAGTGCAACGTGGCTGGGATGAGAATCAGCACCTCCAAGTCTGAGGTGATTGTTCTCAGACGGAAAAGGTTGGAATACACCCCCTTGGGTCTGGAATGAGGTCCTGCCCCAAATGGAGGAGTTCAAGTAAGTGTTTAAGAGTGAGGGAAGAATGGAACAGGAGATCGACCACCGGATTGGTGCAGCCTCTGCTGTAAAGGCAAAGCTCTCAGTTTACCAGTCAATCTACATTCCAACCTTCACCTATGGTCACAAGCTTTGGGTAGTGACCGAAAGAACAAGATTGCAGATAAAGGCAGCTAAAAAGAGCTTCCTTTGCAGGGTGGCGGGGCTCTCCTTCAGAGATAGGGTGAGAAACGCAGCCATCCGGGAGGAGCTCAGAGTAGAACTACTGCTCCGCCACATTGAGAGGGGCCATTTGAGGTTGCTCGGACATCTAATTAGAATGCCTCCCGAATGCCTACCTGGTGTGGTGTTTTGGGCATGTCCAACCCGGAAGAGACCCCGGGGTTGACCCAGAACACGCTGGAGGAATTATGTCTCTCGGCTGATCTTGCCTCCCTACCACCCTAATTAGGATTAAGCGGCTTAGAAAATGTATAAATAAACATATTATATGACACCATTTCAGAAAAAGTTGGGACGGTATGTTAAAATTAAATTTAAAATTGAAATCACTTATTTATAAATAATCTTTGACCTGTACTGCACTCAAAACTATCCAACTGTACATTATTTGATGGGGCAGCACAGTGGCATAGTGGTTAACACTTCCGCCTCACAGCAAGAAGGTCCTGGTTTGAGCTCCATGCCTGGTGAGCGCATTTCTGTGTGGAGTTTGAATGTCCTCTCTGGGTTTGTGTGGTTTTCCTCCAGGTGCTCTGGTTTCCTCACACAGTCCAAAGACTAATTAGATGTTCTTGATTGCCCATAGGTGTCAATGGGAGTGTGTGGGTTTGCCCTTTGATGGTCTGGTCAGCTCTTCAGGGTGTACCTCACCTTTGCCCAGAGTCAGCTGTGATGGGCCCCAGCCTTCCTGCAGCCCTAATAAAGGATAAAATGGTTCAGAAAACGAGATGTTTTGTTGTTTTGCCTCATGAATTATATATTTTTTATTGATTCAAAGGTTAACCTGTACCCCATCACCTGTTTCAAATAACATCATTATTTAATAGACATAATGTAAATAATTTATATATTTTTCTTTCCATTGCTAGCCCTAAACTGCCCAGTCCCAACCTTTTTGGAAAGTGTTGCAGGCCTGAAAAGGTGAAATGGTTCTATAATGCAGGAATATATGTACAGTGGCTTGCAAAAGAATTTACACCTTGGGGTGTGTTTAGAGATATTCAGGACTTTCTATGTGAAGGTTATATGTTAGATTGTACGTTCTCCCCATGCTTGTGGGGTTCTACCCTGATTCTCGCCTGAAGTCAGATGAGATTGGCTCCAGCTTCCCTTGAACCTCTGATAAATAAGTGATATAAATTTTTTGGTAATGTTCTTTCTGAGGTCTCCTGGAATTCATTTGATCTGGGCATATTGTGCTATTTATGAGCTCTTTTTTATTTTATTTTTTTTATTTTTGTATTTTTGTATTTTTTTTAAGAACTTTGTTGTAAAAGCTATATTAAGTGCTGTCTATATTCAAACAGGCTGGCAGTTTGTCTTAGGCATGACTAATCTAATTGAATGATGTCTTAATAAGTGACTACGGGGCACATGGATGATGTTGTTGGTGAGTTTTGTCCTTCACTACTTTATAAGACCATTAGAAAACTATGCATTCTGTTCACTTGAGTTGTCTTTAACTTGTTTTGTAAAGATGATACCAGAGATATACTGAACGTATTGTTATGGCTGATTGGGGTACATCTCTAGAAATTTTAGAGAAAATCACAGATCACAAATATGATCTCCTCGTGCTACTGTTACATATTTTTACCAACCAAGTAATAATTAGTACATAAAGACATCTTCATATCTCTTGATAAGAAATATAGTAGATTATTAATCTGAGTATTATTCCAACAGTGAACCTGCCTGTAAACAATCAGCCTTCAAAGAGGCCCATTCACTTACCAGGCATATTAAATAAACATGAAATACAGTGTTATCTTTTTGGTTCATTCATTTGCTGAGCAGTTTAATCCCACTAGTTTCACAGCTGACACTGGGCAAAGGTGGGGTGCACCCTGAACAATTCATCAGTTTGTTGCAGGGCTACACATATACAACCATTCACATTCACACTAACACCTAGGGGCAATTTGGAGCATCCAGCTTGCCTAATGTGCACATCCTTGCAAGATTTTAATTTGCTTTTGATATACTGTATTAATCCCACATGGGAATTTATTGCCTCTGCATTTACACCTTCCAAAGTGAACACACACACACACACACGCACACACACACACACACACACACACACACTCAGAGCAGTGGGCTGCTACACACATTGAGGTGCCTGGAGAGCAGTTGGGGGAAGCAGGTGCCTTGCTCAAGGGCACTTTAGCCATGAAGGTGGGGTAAGGGAAATTGCAGCTCACTCTCCCACCAACGCCACACTTTTCCTGCTGGTTCGGGAATCAAACCAGCGACCTTTTGGTCCCAAAGCTGCTTCTTTAACCATTAGGCTACGGCTGCCGAGCCGGAAAGAGCCGGCAAGAGCCAAGCTCGGGACCACAACATTTTTGCTGTGAGGCGGATGGGCTAACCACTACTGTTGTCTCTCACTTACTTATTTGCCGGGAGGCTGGTGCCTATCTCAGCCGACACCGGGCGAAGGCAGATTAAACCCTGAACAGCTTGGGTTCCCGAGTAGCGCATCGACAAGGTGCGCGACTATCAACCCGGAGATTGCAAGTTCGAATCTGCAAGTTCCACAGCATTCCATGGGAGCTAATTGGCCGAGCTCTCACAGGAAAGAGGGATGGCATACGCTCACTTCCCTGTCACTCACAGCGAACACCAGCAAATCATGGGTGTCTGTGCTCATGAGCTCATTTGTATGAAGGGGTGGATAGCGCTTTCCCTCCGAGTGTGTTAAGCCGCCCCCAAAAGCTTATGCGCAACAGTTCGAAAAGAGGCGGGCGGTAGCATCGCATGTCACGGAGGGGGCATGTGCTTGCTTACGCCCCTCCCTGGTCGGTGGTGGTTGTGTGATAGGAAAGTTGATTGGTGGGAATTGGATATGACTAAAATTAGGGGAGAAAAATGGGGAAAAACCCTGAACAGCTTGCCAGTCCATTGCAGGGCAACATACACACAACCATTCACATAGGGACAATTTGGAACAGCCAATTACATTTACATTTACATTTACAGCATTGGGCAGACGCTCTTATCCAGTGCGGCTTACAGAAGTGCTTTAAAATCATTACAGTCTATACATTCTAATACTGGTTCACTAGGACACATGTTAAGTATACCCTCAGTGAAAACTCAGTGGGTGGGTGTTGTGTGTGTGACAGTACTAATCCAAGTACTTCCGAAAAAGGATGGTTTTCAGCCTTCGTTTGAAGACACCCAGTGACTCAGCTGTTCAGACATCTAGAGGGGGGTTCATTCCACCACCTCGGTGCCAGAACAGAGAAGAGTTTAGATGCAAGTTTTTCTTGTCCCTTGGTAGACGGAGGGAAAAGTCTAGCAGTGCTAGAGGATAAGAGAGTACATGGTGCAGTGCGGAGTGTGAGAAGTGCTTTGAGGTAGGCGGGTGCAGGTCCATTTCTAGCTTGGTAGACTAGCATTAACGCTTTGAATCTAATGTGAGTAGCTACAAAAAGCCAATTAGCGTAATGCACATGTCTTCGGAATGTGGGAGGAAAACCGGAGTACCCGGAGGAAACCCGCACAAGCACGGGGAGAACATGCAAACTCCACACAGAAACGCCCTCACCAAGCCAGGGACTCGAACCCAGGACCTTCTTGCCGTGAGGTGGATGTGCTAACCACTACGCCACAGTGTTGCTGTTAAACTTTTATGTTCATCCACAATAAATTGATAATAGAAGACAAAACCCGGCAGATATTGAGCTCCTTTAATATTTAATTCCTTATAAAGCCTTAATTTTGTTCCAGAGGTGTATGAGTCGTGCTTTTCCAGTTACAGCTGACCCGAGAAGATAAACCTGGCGTCCTTACTCACTACTTTAACTCTTTACTCAGGGATAACTGTGACCTTTCGCCCAGTTTCCCGGCACGCGGTTCACTGGGTTTGCTGTGACACGGCTGACTCCCCCGACACGCCCACTCTCAGCCGCGCACCCCACTTTCACCAATCGCGTCGCTGACATGCGCTGATCACGCGTCCTTTCGCACGCTATTGGTTAAGCGACCACACACGCTCGTTTTTCATTGGTAGCATGTTGCCACCCGCCAGTCTGTTGTGAATTTTGTTTTTCTTTTTTTTTTTTTGCCCCCATGACTTGTTTTACTCAGCTGAGGTAAGAGCCGAGTGGTAAAAGCGAATTGAATTCCGGTCTCAGTCGTCACTACGCCAGCGGTAGTAGCACCGAGTCCTTTGTTCTGTTGTTTTGTGGTCGGTGGAGCGACTTTTATTTAATATATTTACATTTTGAACGCATGTCAAGGCGAGTATTTCCGAACACAGACGAATTACCTCAGGTAAGAACAAACACGCACACTTATTCACTCTGTTACTAACATTACAACGATAAATAATGACCACGTTTAATATAAACCAAGAAACCGTGTTATATTTATAATAATTCTTGCTACAGGGTCCTAATATTCCAAATGTTAAGGTTCCTGTGTATTTTTTTGACTGGTCAGTCTTTTATTCAGTGACTTTGTGCTTGGGGTGAATGAGTTTGAGTCTGAACAGTTCCAGGAATGAAGGTTTCTAGATGGTTCTAGATGTTGTGAATGGGTTTGACTGAGGGGAATCCTGTCATAGGGTCCACCTGAGAGACAAGGGTGTGGGGGGAGGATCCTATTATTAGTTATAAAAGTTGTAGGAGACAAAGAAGACAAGTCTCGATAAAAGTCTGAATCTCTTATGATTGCACTGCCATCCATCCAACATCTCTGCAAACAAGAGTCATCTCTGTGTGAGTGTGTGAGAGAGCGATGGGAGGGGCGTAGTATGAATCATAACTGTTTTACACATTGGGAACAGTTGGCTTCCTGAGGCACAAACAATTTTTTTTTTGTTTTCTGACACGAGCGTCCGGAAAGTCAGACGGAAGCTCCTACCAAGACATTCCTCTTGTTTGTCGTTCCCAGGAAGCTCCCATGGACGTTCACAGACCGTATATGGAAAGGAGAAGGCATGACAGCGAGCAGTCGTTATGCAGCGTGCCGGAGTCCAACGATCTGGAGGCGGCCGAAACCCTTGTCTGCATGAGCTCCTGGTTTCATTCATCCCAAAGACCCGGCAGCTTGAAGCCTCGTCCTCTGACCCCGGCGTCTGATTCCTGTGATTCCCTTCTACATCCCGAACCCCCAGAGATCCCGGGAGACTTTGTTTCACTTTCCTCATTGGTGAGGAAACTCAATGCGTAATGTACAAATCCAAGCTTATGGAAAGTGTAGTAATTTACAAGCATTTGTGTGCCTTTGAAACGAAACAAAACTTTCCTACCAGAGGTGTAAGAATAACACATGGCTTGTGCTGTGTGGATCTACTCTGGGGCAGCATTAGTTTTACAGTAAGAAGGTTATGGGTTTGAGGCTCGGGTGGAGTTTCTGGATGGAGATTGCATGTTTTCTTTGGGTACTCCGGTTTCCTCCCACAGTCCAAAGACATCCACAGTAGGCTAATTGGCTGTTCCCAATTGCCCTTAGGCGTGAGTGGTTGTATGTGTTGGCCCTGCGATCGTCTAGAGCTGTTCAGGGTGTACCCTGCCTTTGCCTAGTGTCAGCTGAGATAGCCAACACCTAGAGTAGGATTAAGCAGTTCAGCAAATGAGTGAGTGAGTAAGAGATATGAGAGCGCTTTATGACAGCCCAGACATGTGGCAGTGTATAGATAAGCCACAGGCTGGATGAACTTCAGTGTGTCCCTGTGTCCATATATGATTTATGAATTGGCATGCAAGATAAAACACAGGCACTAAAAACAGATTTTATGTTAGATAGTAATGTACCAGTATTGTATGTATGTTTATGCTGAATACCTTGTGGTTAATATGTCTCGTCTTCCCTTTTCTTCAGTGCATGACGCCACCTCACAGCCCCAGTTTTACTGAGACTCACATCCCAGTGTCCACCTCACCCTGCCCTGCGAAAAAGCCTTGCACCAGTGTCCTTAATCCCAGACTCCAGCATGCAGCTGTGACCTCCTGTGCTGAGACATCACCTCCTAGGTGGTTTCCCATCACTAACAAAACTCCCTCCCAACCCTGCAGAGCCATGGCTACCAGCGTCATCCGCCACACAGCAGACAGTTCAGTCTACCGAAACATTCCACACATCGTCCAACATCAACAATCAACCCCCACGCACATTCAGCCGCCAAAACAGCCAGAGGTTCCCTTAGCAGCCTCTTCACTCTCCCAATCTCACACATCCATCGCCGCGTCAGAAACATGTCTGAACAGCCGCAACCAATCATCCAGTGCCAAGATCCCTTCCAGATCTTCGTCCAGTTCACCACTTTCCACAGCCAGTCCACCCATCATATGCCAGATGTTCCCAGTGGCTCAACCAGGACTTATTTCAGCAGCGTTTATCCAGAATCCAGCTCCAAAGTCTATCCTGCCACAGCCCATTTTTGTTGGTTCTTCAGTTCCACAAGGTACCGTGATGCTGGTGATGCCCCAGGCATCATTGGCTCAGTCATCGCAATGCCCACAGCAGGCGGTTGTGACTGTAGGCAACACCAAACTGCTGCCCCTGGCACCAGCACCAATATTCCTACCCTCAGGACAGAGTGGCTCCACACAGTCAGAGTTCTCCCGGAGGCGCAACTATGTGTGCAACTCCCCCGGCTGCAGGAAGACCTACTTCAAGAGTTCTCACCTCAAGGCACACCTCAGAACTCACACAGGTGAGAATGAATCAAGTTTGCTGGGTTACGTGTGAATTCTTTTTTGTTTCTTTAGGAAAGCTAACATGTGCAGCATTCTTGAAACCCTATTTTTTTTGTCTGTTCCTGCAGGTGAGAAGCCATTCAGCTGTAACTGGGAGGGCTGCGACAAGAAATTTGCGCGCTCTGATGAGCTCTCGCGTCACCGGCGGACACACACCGGCGAGAAGAAGTTCGTCTGTCCTGTTTGTGACAGGCGCTTTATGCGCAGTGATCACCTAACAAAGCACGCGCGTCGCCACATGACCACCAAGAAGATTCCGTCCTGGCAAACAGAGGTTCGAAATCTCAACAAAATAACGACCGCCAAGGCTCTGCCAATCGGCATGCTCTTACCGGCGTCAAACTGAGTCTGGTTGGTGTAAACCTCCTCGTTCTATCTGACAGAGACTCTTTATCGGAATGATACGGCTGCTAATTTTCATGGACAAACGTGGACATGCACTGGACTGTCTTTTGTTTTCGATTCTGCTCATTTTGTACACCTTGCAATGATCGCAGTGGTTTGTTTACTCACTCGATATAATCACTCATGCACTCTTTTTCTCTCTCTCTTTTTTTTTTGCCAAAGTCTTTGTACTATGTTTGTCTTAATTAAAATGTGTATGTATAATTACTGTTGCATTCTGTTGGGGATAAAAGTTCTATTCCTCACTGCGTAAATACAGAATAATGATAAAACCTCATGGATTTACTTATGGATAATTATGTATTAATATCATTTTCTTTTATTTAATGCTCATTTTCAGTAAACAGTGATAAATCCGTATTCTGTTTTTGTGTTCATTTTGTCCGGCTAGTGGTAAAACGAACGAACGTACAGTCTTCTTTGAAACAGGAAGTTTGGGTTAAAACAGCACATTCCCAGTGATGATGAGGTGTTGAGCAGTTAATCTGTGACACCCAACCCTATTTAGTTCTGCTGACTGATCTGGAGCATTTCCTGTTTGTTTTGTGAAGTCTGCGACTGTAGAACTTCCCTAACCACTTAATCCCACTACTACGCCTGTCTTGGCTGACATAGGCGGAACATGCTGGGTACACCCTGAACAGCTAAGCCAGGCCATCGCCGTGCATACCTAGGGGTGATTCGGAACAGCTAATTAGCCTAAGGTGCATGTTTTTGGACTGTGGGAGGAAACTGCAGTACCCAGAGGAAACCCACACAAGCACAGGAAGGACATGCAAACTCCACACAGAAAGCTGGACTTCAACCCAGGACTTTCTTGCTGTGAGGCAGACGTGCTAACCAACACGGAGCCTGTTTGCTGAACATCTTAATTGTACTAGGGTCATGGAGAGGCTGGAGCCTATCTTAGCCAGACCCTCACAGGGCCAACATCCACACATACAACCATTCACACCCACTATTTCAGGATTTCCTTTACTGGTAATGTCTTTCGTGAGCACTGAATAAATATTTATTAACATCTAAATTCTTGATTTTGGTTAGTATTCCTACTATGTAGGTGTATGTACATTGCATCAATATTTAAGACAGGCCAGGGGTGTAGTGGTTAGGGTCCTGGGCTCATAATCGAGAGGTTGTGGGTTTAAATCATAGGTAGACTCCAAGTGTGCTAAGACTCCAGGGCAAGGTCTCAACCACAGCTATCTACCCATAATTGAATATCAGTAAAAACATCACTGTTGGTAGCCTGTGAGGGATCAGCAGTAGCAGTTGCTACAGAAACCGGAATAAGCTCCCGCCTGATGAGCCAGTCAGCCCGGGTGTAAAAAGCCCAAACATTCCTGTATAATGTATACTGGGTTAAAACAGAGCCTCATTTGAATAAATAAAACATTTCTAAAGAAAGTTTTTAATTGAAATGTTCTTGTGGGAGGCGCGGTGGCGCGGTGCGTAGCACGTCTGCTTTACAGCAAGAAGGGCCTGGGTTTGAGTACCGGGCTCTGTGAGGGCATTTCTGTGTGAAGTTAGCATGGTCTCCCTATGCCTGCACTGGTTTTTTTGGGTACTCTGGTTTCCTGCAGTCCAAAGATATTATGCTAATTGGCTGCACCCCTTGGTGTGAGTGTGAATGGTTGCATGTGTGTCTGTGTGTGTGTGTGTGTGTGTGTGTGTGTGTGTGTGTGTGTGTGTGTGTGTGTGTGTTGGCCCTGCGATGGACTTGTGAGCTGTTCGGTGTGTATCCCGCCCAGTATTGGCTGAGATAGGCTCCAGCCTCCTCATCACCCTAGTAGAAGTAAGCGGTTCGGCAAATGAGTGTGTGAGAGTGAGTGGTTTTGCTTTAATTAATAGTTTTAGCTTTGGAGCATAACTTTAAAAAGGAGAAATTCATAGCAAATCAAAAAATACTTTAAAAAGAAATATAGTCATTTTATGGGCTAATTTAGTGACTTTATGAATTTATCATTTATTTTCTATAACAAATCAATCTCTGTTTCTTTATATTTGTGTTTAATTATACAGTCGGCCCCTAACAAATTAACACTATCACTCACTTTTAGCACCTTTCCTCTTATCTTCATGGGATGCGTACTATAATGCATTGTTTACCGTTACAGGTCAAAGATTAACATTTCTCTCTCAATTAGCAACATGAAGCTAAATATGAGAGGACACATTCTGTTAATGGATTAGTCAACACAAACAAGATACTTGCATTCATGTGTAATGCTAATGTAATACAAACAGGAAGACAATGAGGTACACGTTGTAGGCCATGTTTGCAATATAGGTCAGTACTATAAATAAGGATAAATAGTAAAAAATAAAATTAAAAAAAAATAATAAAAAGACATTATGGCTGTAGGTCTTAATCATTAATAAATACTGAATTAACTAACTGCTGCCTATAGGCCAAAACGTTTTAGCTAATTACCTCTCACTTTGCAGAACCACTTAATCTTATTAGGGTTGCAGGGATGCTGGAGCATATCCCAGCCAACACTGGGCAAAGACGGGGTGCACCCTAAACGGCTCGCCAGTCCATGTCAGGGCCAATGCAGACACAAACATTCATATTTATACTCACACATAGGGTCAATTTGTACCAGCCAATTTACCTAATGTGAATGTCTTTGAACTGTGGGAGTAAAACGAAGTACCCCAAAAGAAACCCAAGCACAGGAAGAACATGCACATCAAGACCCGAACCCAGAACCTTCTTGCTATGAGGCAGATGTTGTACCCACTACACCACCATGTCTCTCTGTCTAAAGAAAGTGAGGCAGAATCCAACCCAGGCACAGATCTGTTACAAACCCATAAAAAGTTGAAAAGATGTTTATGTTCAAGGGTAAAATGAATAAATGAAGGTGAAAAGGAGTGCTTGGGTTATAATGTATGCAGTGTTTTGTAATCTTTCAGTGATTCCAATGAGGGTAACTGGAGAGGTGACCTCTCTCTCTCTCTCTCCCTCTCTCTCTCTGTCTGTCTCTTCTCTGTCGCTCTCTGCCTCTCTCTCTCTCTCTCTCACACACACACACACACACACACACACACACACACACACACACACACACACACACACA
>JAOUQZ010000002.1:8621270-8635231 GCA_028564935.1 Neosilurus hyrtlii
TGTGTGTGTGTGTGTGTGTGTGTGTGTGTGTGTGTGTGTGTGTGTGTGTGTGTGTGTGTGTGTGTGTGTGTGCAGCTGAGTACAATATTATAGTTACCCAGCACCAGACCTCTCTCTCTCTCTCTTTCTCTCTAACTCACACACACACACACACAAAATCTTGGAATTCTTTGAGGGACATTCATTGACACAGTGCATTCTCTAGCCCTTACCCTGTAGTCTAAAGTGCATTGGAGGAGCGAAGGAGGGGAAACACTGCAGTACAACGCTTAATTATATTCTGTAGAAATATTGTGTCATTATAATAAACATCACAAAACCTAAAAATTTAGTTGCAGGGAGGCTGGAGCCTGGTGCCTATCGCAACCTGGTGAAGGCGGTGTACACCCTGAACAGCTCATCAGCCCATCACAGGGCAACACACACTCAACCATTTGTACTCACATCGACATCTATGGGCAATTTGGTACAGCCAGTTTGCCTAATGTGCATGTCTTTGGATGACTCACACACGGGGGAACAAGCAAACTCCACACACAAAAGCCTGAGCCTGGGACTTGAACCCAGGACATTCTTGCTGTGAAGCGGATGTGTTAACCACTATGCCACCGTGCCGCCCCATGAGAAAATATGTGCCACCATATGTGTTTATTAAAACTTTGAGCTTATTTATTTGTTTGTTACTATTTCCTGACCTTGGGATGAAACTATAGTATTACGAGGAAACAAAAGCCATATTAAGCACAAAACAGACAGTAACTTCAGCTTATTTATTTGTTTGTTACTATTTCTTGACCTTGGAATGAAACTATAGTATTACGAGGAAACCCAAACAAACACAAACCATATTAAGCACAGAACAGACAGTAACTGAATTAAATCAGGGACTATAGTTTCATGTTCCGGTTATCACTTATGTTATACAACAGTAAGGTTTGGTCCACTACTTTGAAGAAAGTATATATTTAGTGTAACCCCACTGGAAAATTGTGATCCAGAGTTCAAATTCTATAACTAGCAACTGCAAAATTTCCTTACAATGTAACCGTGAAAGGCAAACAAACGTTTTCTGTTTCTCTTTTCAGAAGTTACTGAGATAAGAACTGTTTGCATGTCATGTCTGAAACATATTCCAATAATGGATACTTGAAGTTCAAGCTTTACCCAGATTTGCACAAAGCACTGATACTGGAGTCTCCTTACAAAAATGTAAAATATATGTCTCTTTACAGAAAACATATTAACAACCAGAGGGTAAACTACCTCTCCAGGCACAAATGGATTATTATTACTTGGCAGAGTTGTAATGAAATGTCTCCCCCTAGTGGTCATCAGATGAACATTTTCCCCCATGTTAAAGATTTTCAGAATTTCAGGATTTTTTAAACATGATCCCACACAGATCACCTCCATAATTTGCTGGATTCTTTCCATGCCCAGGCCCCACCCCTCCACCAAGTTGGATGAAAATCAGATCAGTAGTTTTTGCGTAATCCTGCTAACAGAAAGAATCCCTAAATTTAGTTTATTAAAAAGCTTTTAATAAATTCCTAGAAGCTGGATCTGGCTCCTCCCAAAAATGTTACCAGGCCCATACCCCATCCCTTTACCAAGTTTGGAGAAAATCGGTTCAGTAGTATTTTGCGTAATCTTGCTAACAGTCAAACAAACAGTTAAACAAACAGATGCTCTTGAATACATAACCTCGGCCACTGCTTTTCTTTTTTGTGGAAGAGCCATGGATAAGTCTCAATTACATATTCAAATGAGCACATTAATATGCATCTGTTATTCAGATTATAGCTACACTTGTTAAAGAATAAACACATTCTAATCAGAAGAGGGATCAACAGCACTGTGGTGTGTAAACTGCTTTATTATTATTGTGCAATTAAACACACATGCATCAGCAAAGCATATAAATACATAAACGCACTGACTGACAGAACATATCATAAACATATTAATTACTTCTACACCTTCAGAGTGCCATTAACAAATACTGTTTACAGGAATGTCATAGTTTTTATTTAACAATACACAAATGCTAACTAGTAGCTACAGTCACAACTCAGTACACTAGGGTTTCACATACAGCGTAATCACTGCAGTTACTGCACAGCAGTACTCATACATATTTCTTATATTTTTTTCTTAATCCCAAAGCATTACATTTAACTAAGATATTGTTTCTAGACCCCCCCACCCCCCACCCCGCCAATTGCAGCTAACTGGGTTATCAAAGGCCAGCCATATCTCTCACTGTCTGTGGTGAGAGACATTTAAAAGAACCATTGCTGTGGTCTGTAAAGAGTAGGCCACTGGGTTACGATGGTCTGGCGAACTGTCCCGGGTGTACTCTGCCCTCGCCTAGAGGCGGCTGAGATGGGCGCCAGCCTCCCTGCGACACTAATTAGGATCAAGTGATTCAGAAAATGAGTGAATGAATGTTTCTAGACCTTCCATATATTACTATATTCCATATAGTACAGCCATATGTTATATGTTTTGCTACACAAATTTTAAACCCTGTTTACTTTACCCTGTTTCCAGGCTACATGAGGATATAGCATCTTCACTGTATCACACAGCGCTCGTAAGACTGTTCTTCACTGGCACTGTTGGAGAGGGTCTGTGCTTTGCTCTTGTCTGTACCCGGTGCTGCTGAGCCGTGATTCATAACATTCTGCAGTATGTCTTTACTCTCACTAGGGGGCAGGTTGTAGAAGAAATACTGAGGAGTCATCTGGATGAACCTGGTCATGATTAAAGAACACACAGTTTTTTTGAAGACTCATTAGAAACCCATGGGACTCGAACCCAAGACCCTCTTGCTGTGAGGCAGATGTGCCTTTGTTTTCCCTAAATATAAATTTCCTGCATTAAGGGACTTCTATGTAAACAGGGTGACTTGGAGTACACTCAGCATGTTTTCTTTCATTGCTGTTGAAGAGGGGTGTCTTCCTTAACCCCACTGTAATAAACGCAGCTGCAGGAGGCAGAAATACTTGAATAATATGATATATATGGTTCTCTAATACAGAACAAGCAGTTTAATGTTAGGAAATTAACCATTTCATTCAGTTGTTGAAGAAAAGCTTTAAAACATGTGAAAGAATGATTACAGATCTAATACCTGCTCCATTAAATGCAGACTGGAATAAAGAAGCTGTACTTACTCATGTGCTGAAATCTGGGTGATGGTTCTGATGCAGTTATTCTCAGAGAGTGTGTGCTCATGATATAAAACCCACTCAGGAAGGTTCTGCTTGGATGACTCGGTTCCGTAGACAGAGAGAGGATGGATCTGAGCAATATGCTTGTGGCTAAGTATGAAGTAATTTCCTGTCCCATCAATGTCCCTGGCCACCTGAGAAATCACACAGTACAAAAACATAAGTAAGTCATTTACGCTTTGCCGAAGCTCTAACCTATACTAAGGTCGCGATGAGGCTGGAGCCTATCTGAGCCGACACTGGGCGAAGGCGTGGTACAGTTCACCAGGCCATACCACACCAACACACACAGAACCATTCACACTCGCAACTAGGGGCAATTTGGAGCAGCCAATTAGCCTAATGTGCATGTCTTTGGACTGTGAGGGAAACTGGGGTACCTGGATAAAACCTACACAAGCTAAGGGAGAACATGCAAACTCCACATGGAAACCCCTTTGCCGAGCCCGGGACTCGAATCCAGGACCTTCTTGCTGTGATGGGGGTGTGCTAAGCACGACACCTTCATACCGCGCACAAAAGGATAAGTACAAAACATTATCATTCAGCTGTAGTTGAAAACCTTTGGACCAGAAAGTCAGCAGTTACTGGATTATTAGGAAAGAGAAAAGCTTAGCATCAAAGGAAAGTACGAGGGTGTTCTAAAAAGTTCATTTGAATTATTCATTCATTAATTTTCTAAGCCACTTAATCCTAATTAAGGTCACGATGAGGCTGGTGCCCATCTCAGCCGACTCTGGGCGAGGGCGGGGTACATCCTGGACATCTTGTCAGGCCATGGCAGGGCTAACAGACACAAAACCATTCACATTCACACCTAGGGGTGATTTGGAACAGCCAATTAGCCTACTGTGCATGTTTTTTGGACTGTGGGAGGAAACCGGAGTACCCAGAGGAAACCCATGCAAGCACGGCGAGAACATGCAAACTCCACACAGATATGGCCAAGCTCGGGAATCGTTGCTGTGAGGCAAGATGTTCATAATCTAGTTAATAAGGGCTTTTATACCAAGGGGGTCCGAGCGCTGCAACACTGATGGAAGAGGTGGGTAGACCGATGGGGAGACTATGTTGAAAAATAAACCACATTCGACCATTACGTTAGCCTATGGACTTTTCAGCCCACCCTAATATAAGACTTGATTAACTTATTCTTTTGTTTCTGGTTGGATTATAAAAACACACACACAGCTGTATAATTAACGATTTAGATCAAATGAAAAAAAATTCTGTTTTATGTGTTTATCTTTTGAACTTCACATCACTGTGCTTGTCAGTAACTGTAACCTTATCTTTCTGTATCCCTTCTTTTATCAGCTAAAAAATCCCAGGAGCTTCATGGCAGCTTTTATCTTCATGCACATTATTATTAAAAGTAAATTAAAGCGACTGGTAGATTGATGCTGCTATATTTACAAACAGAAGCTGGTAGTGGATCTGATCCTGAAGGTGTACCTGCATGAAGAAGCCAGCCAGCAGAGCCAGTTTTACGTTCAGAGTGTTTGTCTTGGAGCCAAAAGCAGGACAGGACACGGGCAGCTCTAACCGTTCCAAGATCGCAGTGAGCTCTGCTCGAACGGCCTCGGCCATCTGAAGGGCACTTAAACTTAGGAAATGCTCATCACACCAGCGCTTGATGCTGAAATCTGAGGGACAAATCAAACATATTAGAGATAACTTTAAAGAGACAGAACAGGGGTTTCATCTGGATAATCTGGTTTCCTCCAACAGTCCAAAAACGTGAACACAAGGCTAATCGCCCGTTTCTGTTTTTTGTTTTTTTTTAATATACAGTAGTGTGCAGTGAAGATTCTACACCACCACTTTTGTCTAAAAAGGCTTCTAATAAAAATAAATTTAAAAATTACCTCTCTATAATTTTTTCATGAAAATGTATTGAACAATGATATTGTATTCAATGAGAACCAAAAAAATCAAAAACTTATATAGAGGTAAAAGTATGGCTAATAAACAAAAATACTGAAAATGGCAATTTTTCAGAAAAATTTAAAGGTGCTGCAAATGTAATTTTTTTTACTTTTGCATAGCATGAATGAACTTCAAACCATATGGAACGGTTTAGCGAGTGAAGAAATAAAAAAATATGTACACTATGCCTAAAAGGTTAAATGCTGTAATCAAAGTAAAGGGTGTTAACCTGACTGTTATTTTTGTTATTACTATATATTGTTGTTTGTTTACTTATTCTCATCAATATGATCCAATATTACTTGAAATGAATACTTGAATAGTACTTGGTTTCTGATTTATCTTTATTTTGTAAAGTGTATAATCATCACTGCATCACTGTATTTTTTTATTTCTTCACTCGCTAAACTAATATATTCTATAGACTCAATACATGCAAAGTGAAATATTTCAAGCCTTTATTTATTATAATTTTGATGATGATGGTTTACAGCTTATGAAAACCCCAAATTCAAAATCTCAGAAAATTTTAATATTGTGAAAAGATTCAATATTGTAGGCTCAAAGTGTCACACTGTAATCCGCTAATTAATCCAAAACACCTGCAAAGGGTTCCTGAGTCTTTAAACGGTCTCTCAGTCTGGTTCAGTAGAATTCACAGTCATGCCAAAAACAGCTGACCTGACAGTTGTGCAGAAAACTATCACTGACCCCCTCCACAAGGAGGAAAAGACTCAAAAGGTGGAAGAAAGAGGAGCACAAGCAGCAGGGATGAGCGCAGCCTGGAGAGGATTGTCAGGAAAAGGTCATTCAAAAGTGAGGGAGAGCTTCACAAGGAGGGGACTGAGGCTGAAGTTAGTGCATCATGAGCCACCACACACAGACGGATCCTGGACACAGGCTTCAAATGTGGTATTCCTTGTGTCAATCCGCTCCTGAACATCAAACAACGCCAGAAGCGTCTTACTTGGGATAAGAAAAAAGAACTTGTCGTTTGCTCAGTGGTCCAAAGTCCTCTTTTCTGATGAGAGCAAATTTTGCATCTCATTTGGAAACCAAGGTCCCAGAGTCTGGAGGAAGAACGGAGAGGCACACAATCCAAGATGCTTGAAGTCCAGTGTGAAGTTTCCGCAGTCTGTGCTGATTTGGGGAGCCATGTCATCTGCTGGTGTTGGTCCACTGTACTTTATTAAGTCCAGAGTCAACACAGCCGTCTACCAGGACATTTTAGAGCACTTCATGCTTCCTTCAGCAGACAATCTTTATGGAGATGCTGACTTCATTTTCCAGCAGGACTTGGCACCTGCCCACACGGCCAAAAGTACCTAAACCCGGTTCAGTGACTGTGGGATTACTGATCAGTATTGGCCAGCAAACTCGCCTGATCCAAACCCCATAGAGAATCTACGGGGCATCACCAAGAGAAAGATGAGAGACATGAGACCGAACAGTGCAGAAGAGCTGAAGGCTCCTTGAAGCATGCTGGTCTTCGGTAGCACCTCAGCTGATACACAGGCTGATAGCATCCACGCCATGCCGCACTGAGGCTGTAATTCATGCAAAAGGGGCCCAAACCAAGTACTGAGTACATACGCATGATTATACTTTTCAGAGGGCTGACAGTTCTGTATTAATGAGTCTATATAATATATTAGTTTAACCTATTAAGTTGAATTACTGAAATAAATGAACATTTGAACAATATTGAAATTTTTCGAGTTTCACCTGCAGTGTCTTCACTAGCTGATAAAGTCTGAAGGTTTGAATAGATTATAAATATCCCACATTTACATTGTAGTTTTGTTCCATGACTTACATGAGCTGTGCTGGCTGTGTTTGTAGGCGTTGTACACATTGATGAGGGTGAAGTGGTCTCCTTCAGTGTGATGGAAACTCTGATGGCATTTTAAGGCCTGCTGTTTAAACTCCGCAGGAGGGACAAGGAAACAACTTGGAGCTGAGATAGGCACAGAGGAAAAAAACATACGGTGATGTGAGATTGACAAATTCACTTATTAATCATATTAATCATCATCTGTGCTTCACTACGGCACTGAGGTGTAGTGGTTAGCGTGTCCACCTCACAGCAAGAAGGTCCTGGATTCGAGTCCCGGTCTCAGCGAGGGTGTTTCTGTGTGGAGTTTGCATGTTCTCCCTGTGCTTATATGGGTTTCCTCCGGGTACTCCGGTTTCTTCCCACAGTCCAAAGACATACACATTAGGTTAACTGGCTGTTCCAAGTTGCCTTGAGGTGTGAATGTGAGTATAAATGGTTGTGTGTTGCCCTGTCATGGTCTGGCGGGCTTAACAGGGTGTACCCTGCCTTTGCCCAGAGTTGGCTGAGATAGGCTCCAGCCTTTTGGCGACTGAAAGGATTAACTGGTTCGGCGAATGAATGAGAGTGATGAAAGATGATGCTTGTGTGTGTGTATGTGTGTGTGTGTGTGTGTTTAAGGATATGAAAGTGATTTACTTCAAAGCACTGTTGAATTTTTGGTTGGTCACAATCAGGTCACAGTCAGGTGTTGACTGATTTCTTTTTAATAACAGCACTCACATTAATGTATTAAGTATTAACTAGCTCTGGAGATGTGTGTTCAAATCTCAACAATGCAACAGACAGCTATGACCAAGAGATCAATAAAGAAGAACCGGCCATGCTCTCCGGGCAATAATTTCTTCACTCTGCCTGTCACTCAAAACACCACCAGTCAATTGCAGGAGTCGGTGTTAACCACTATGCTACTGTGCTCCAACTGTGATAAATGCTGTGATAATTGCAAAATACAACAGACTTTGTTGATGTTGGAGGTGGAAAAGTGGCATAGTGGTTTGCACATTCCTGGGGCTCGGTTTGGGCGCTTCTGTGTGAGTGTGAATGCTTTTGTGTGTGTGTTGCCCTGCGATGGTCTGGCGAGCTGTTCAGGTGTGCCCTGCCTTTGCCCAGTGTTGACTGAGATAGGCTCCGTCCTCCCTGCGACCCTAATAGTACGATTAAGTGGATGTGTCTTGTTGTCTACACATTGATAATTATGATGAAAACTATCATCAGTAAGTACAGGGTGTGGTCAGGGCCACACCAGAAAAGAGGTGCGGGGGGGGGGGGGGGGGGGGGGGGGGGGGGGGGGGGGAGGGGGGGGGGGTGGGGGGGGGGGGGGGGGGGTGGGGGGCATTTGTGACTAAATAGAAGCTGAAATTACCTGTTAGCATGGCAGCAATGGTGAGGACTTCACTCACACAGTCAAATTCACAGGCAGCCAGAAGAGTCTTAGCCATCTGAGGCTCCAGAGGAAATTCAGACATTATTATTCCAATCTCTGACAGATTACCATCATTATCCAGAGCCGCAAGGTAGTCCAGCTCTTCTAAAGCCTGCATGAGACCCTCAGGATCTGCAAGTAGATCATAAACGTGCTTTAAGAAATTTTCACTATTATCCTATAAACTTGACAAATCCACTCCATCACGACTTTCCCCTGTCTGTTTCTGCTCATGATGTGCATGTGGATGTTTATAGAGTGCTAGACATCCAGAAGCAGGGCATGTCTGGAACAGAGAGACCTGTGAGAACATTGTTCTTCTAGCCACCCTGTAATGCAGCCAGTGCCATCTGTGCCCGATCTGTGGGCCAGGAGAAACCTGGCTGACCCTCACTAGCACAGGCAGAGGGAAGGAATCAGTGTATTCTATATTAAATAAATGCTATACAGTGGGAAAATTGCTGATTTTGTAAGTTTTTCCCATACAAAGAAATTAACCAACTGTAATTTTATTGTCGATTTATGTTAGCAGAAAGAGAGAGAGATAGAGAGAGAGAATATTAACAAAAAAAAAATAAAGAAAAAAACACATTCTATAAAGGTTCACTCTCATCTCACTCATTTGCAAAACTGTTTAAGCCTACTTGGGTCGCGGGGAGACTGGAGTCTATCTCAGCCGTCACTGGGCGAATACAGGGTACTGGGCAAATACAGGGCCATGAACAGCTCGCCAGACCATGACAGGGCGACACACACGCACAACCATTCACACTCACACCTAGGGACCTTTTGGAATAGCTAATTAACCTTAACAGGTTTTTGTACTGTTGGAGGAAACCTGAGAACCCAGAGGAAACACATGCAAGCATGGAAACAGCATGCAAACTGCACACAGAAACGCCCTCGCCGAGCCCGGGACTCAAACCCAGGCCCTTCTTGCAGTGAGGCGGACGTGCTAACCACTACTCCACCTTAAGTAAAGCTGAAAAAAATCCAGTCAAATGCTTCCTTGTGTCCCTGCTCATGTGTGACCCCACTGTGCACAAACCAGCAGTCACAGTGGGGATCGTGCATGTGGAGGAGGGGCGTGGCTTTGGAAGGACCTCCAAGGGCATGGAGAGGGTTTACCCGGAGCTCTGAAGAGATGCTAGTTTTATACTTTGCAAGATTTCCAGATTACCAACCCCAGTTTTAACTGAAATTTCTTGTGTTGGTTAGCACGTCCACCTCACAGCAAGAAGGTCCTGAGTTCAAGTCTCGGACTTGTATGGAGTGTGTTTCTTCCCCGTGCTTGAGTGGATTTCCTCTGTGTACCTCCGGTTTCCTCTCACAGTCCAAAGACATACACATTATGCTAATTGGCTGTTCCAAATTGCCCCTAGGTGTGAGTGTGAATGGCTGTGTTGGCCCTGCAATGTCTGTCGAGCTGTTCACAATGTATTCTGCCTCCGCCCAGTGTCAGCGACCCTAATAGGGATGACGTGTACTGGTATTGGCCATCCTTACAGCATAACGTGTGCGTATGTAATACGTTTAAACGATGCAGATGCTTATTTTAACATAAACAGTGCGGCAAGCTCATGGAAATTGTCCCTTGTCCATACAGACCAGTAGCTCTGAATCACTACAGGTCCGTACAAATTGCAACTGCACGGAAGCAATAATGGTGGTGACAACATAATTTTTCACTTTTTACGGACTCTACATGTTAAGGGTCACACCAAGCACAGGTCCAGCATTTGCGACTCAACAATACGGACCAGCGGATATCAGGTAAACTCGACAGTTAGGAGTTTCAATCGCATTTGGCGAACGGGTGAGTGTCCGTTTGCCACAGTGCATAAATGACCATAAGAAGCACAAAACTGGTCACTTTATCCCGTAGATTACTAACAAGGTCTGAACTGCTTCAGGGGGTCTGCAGTTTCTCCTCGGAAGTGACGTCAACTAGTTGGCCGGGGTTGATGTCTCTTGTGGAGACAGTGAAACTTATAGTTATAAGTTATAGACAGTAAATCCATAATGGCATATGCAGCTAATGTTTTGTCAACTTGGCTTTCCTGTTGTCAGTTGGTTTAAGAACAAAAAGAAATGTTTTCTGTGATTTCTGCCACTGTTGTTTGTGCAGCTCAGCACTGGCCGATAACATGTTATGCCAATCCAACGAGTGACACTACCAGGCTGGAACAGCCCATCAGAAAGGCAACACGTCTCTGAGCATGCCTAGAGCCGCAATTCTCACGCGCACTATGAAAACGGGCAACGACTGATGTTGCCGGAAGGAACCGCTGATGTTATACGTGATTGTTTTAAATAGTTAGTAACACAAATTCACCACAGGTACAGGTCAGCAGTTTAGAAAGTGAGTGAGTGAGTGAAGAGCTTATTTTACATTAACTGATCACTGTTCACTAAGAGTATGATGGTCCAGATGGCCCTGATTTACTGAGTAACAGAAAAAAGTAGCTAGGCTTAGGTCAAGTGTAACTGCTACTCAATAATGTGTGGCTCCATTAATCAAAAACACCATATGCCTTCTCGGTTTCATCCTCATCCATGCTGTTTCAGGTGCTCCGAAAGCTGAAAGGTGGCATTTTCATTGGCCTCTTGCATCAACATAGGGAAGGCTCAAAATTCTAAATGCCACAACTATGCAGCATGATTATGATAGCGAGTGACAAAGGATCTCACCTGGCCTATCAATAAAATCACAGTGACTCAAGCCAGCAATTTCCATCCTCTTAAGGAAAAGCACTGTGGAAGTGATGTCAGACTCCAGGATGTGAGGCACATTCTCGGTGGGAAGGGATGTGTTCAGGTACAAACAGAAACACTTCCCTAAAGGCGACACAGGTCATATTAGTCAAAAGTAAATGCAATGTGGACGTTCCCAACCTCATTTCATTCACTTACCTGCTGGACCAATCAGCTGCCTGCGGCATTCAGCTTGGCTTTTACTGATTGGTTGAATAACAATAGAGCTGGCTCGGATTCGAGGGTTGTACACCTGTGAAATGTAACATCTTTATATTAGCATATTAAGAATCAGGCAAATATCAACCAGCTCAAGATACAATCATCACATACATATCTTTTTTGTACTCCAGCATCAATGACGAAGCCAATGCTACGTGTGGCCCAGAATAAGTCTTCAGTTGGACCACAAGTAAGAAAGACTCTCCTGCACCTGTCCTCCCCTTCAGTAAGCACAGCGAGTCGGTCCTCCTCCTCTGGACAGTTGGATACGGGTATGAGCTCACCGAATGACGAGGCTACACCGGCCCCTTCCCTCCGCAAGATGGCACAGGCACATTCAATCTCCTTCAGGAAAAAAACGGGTGAACGATGGAGTGAAGAGACAGTGACATGAACACATGACTGTTTGAAATCAAGGCACAAAAAGGTGATTAATGTAAATGGCATCGGTGCACAGAAGCATTTAATTCTTTAATTATTCATCATCTTGCGTTGCAAGTTCGTCATCGTCATCCAGTTCAAAAACTCGCAACCTGTTGCAGAACGTGGAAAATCCTCCTTGGCGACATGTTACATGCGGATCAATTTTTCGTGCAACAATATTGCAAAGAAAAAAAAATCGTTCTTGCAGGTTGAACGTGTAACACTGGCTTAAAACCCCCCAGTACAACTCCTTATTCATTTCAGACTCACCAGTCAATAAAGCCATTATTGTATCAACTCATTCATTCACACTGGAGCTTCTAAATAAATTCGCCAACATCTTTTTACCTGTTCAGTGGCCAGAAACATGACAATATCTCCACATTCTCGAGACTGATGGATTTCCATAGCCAGTTGAAGAGAGGCATACAAATAGTCTTTCACACTTCCACTGCCGGTGCCATACACTATTTCAGAGGGTCGCTGTGCCTCAAGCTGGATGAAGGGCACATTTCCGTAGTGGCGTAGCATCTTATCGGAGGAGTGAGGTGCCGTGAGGATGACCAGACGGAGCTCGGGACGCGCCACCAGCACATCTTTGAGCAAGCCGAGGAGAAGGTCTGTACTGACCGTGCGCTCCTGAGCCTGATCGATCAGTATAACAGCATACTGCTCCAACAAAGGGTCTGACATCATCTCACAAAGCAGCATGTCATCAGTGCAGTATCTGTAACGGGTTCATCACCACAATTAACATTCATAGAATATAATTAACAATTATTTGCCAAAGTTGAGGTGGATGTCGCTGAATCGTCCCTGAGACAAAACGTCGAGGAATGTTTAATTCAGCAACATCCGTGAGCCTGAGATGAATAATTGGTTAAGTATTTACATGGTAATATAATAAAAAGCAAATCAAAAAGTATATCTTTGCATATTTTAATCACGACAGAGGCAGGACAGGTGAGCTCCGCCCACACCGAGAAACACATAATCCCTTTGTGGCAAAGTGTGTTTTTAAACTCAGTCAAGGTTTTAGAATAAACTACATTGAAACACAAGAAAAGCAAACTAAAACAAGGTTTCTGTAGTTAATATTTGGATATTTTCAAAGGTACGTCAGGGGAGCTGACCTACCTTTGAGAAGCTCTGTGTAGCTAACCGCCTCTGTTCTGGTCTGTTTACCCTACTTATTCAGAAACAAAAAGAAAGAGCGCTCCCACATCCCGAATCCACATCCAAACCAAGCACCTCCATGTGCACCTCCATGTTTTTTTTTCCATGACCAGTAGTTGAAGCCAGTTACTCACGAGAGAGGGATCGACACACAGTCTAGATTATTCTCCACGTCATTAGTCCAAACAAAGTTAACCAATAGAATATAGTATTGCAACTGGCTGCATACTAAAGCGCATTCTCATTGGCTGATTCTGCAAGTCTCTAATAAATACGAAGTGCCGACTGCTGACTCCATAGGTCAGTGTCACGTAAACAAAATAACCAGCTGGCAGGTGCCTCGACGCATAAAAAAGTCTGATTGATCACAAAACTGAGAGGTTGGTTTAGTTCACTTTTTTTCACACAACAAAAAAAACTTTTGGGTTTTAAAAATGACATTTTAAAGTGGTCACATCAAGCTAATCAGGACATGCCCATGTAGTACATACTAATAAAAAAAGTCATATATATTACTGTCTCCACAGTGTTGTAGCATGTACTGTCTTTTCATTATTTCAATACTCACTCACTCCTTTGCCGAATCACTTAATCCTATTAGGGTTGCGGTAAAGATGGAGCCTATATCAGACACTGGACTAAGACGGGGTACACCCTGAACAGCATGCCAGACCAATGGAAGGCAAACACACATACACACACACACACACACACACAATCATTTACACTGTTGCCTCCAGGGGTAATTTGGAACAGCCAATTAGCCTAATGTGTATGTCTTTGGACTGTGGGAGGAAACCAGAGTACCTGGAGGAAACCCACCCAAGCACGAGGAGAACATGCAGTTATCTAGGACTTACAGTTGTGGTATAACCAACTGTTGAGACTGTAATGAAATTTTCTTATATGGTTTGTATTTTATGGTTTCACCCAAATGAGGATGGGTTTCCCTCCTGAGCCT
>JAOUQZ010000002.1:8635331-8650561 GCA_028564935.1 Neosilurus hyrtlii
CATGCTGTAATCAAGGGTAAAATTGGTCCAACACAATATTAGTGTGTGACTTTTTTTTGTAGGGCAGTTTATTTCCATGTACAAAATCTGCCAGTTTCTTTGACTCTCCCTTTGGATTATCTCTGCTGTGTTGTATATCTGGTCACCTAACCTGTGCCTGCTCACTGTTTGTACACTTGAAGTGTGATTTGGATTTGTTTGCCTTGAACTGTGTGATAAAACTGTGTGATTAATCTCCATATTTTGTTTTTTTTCAAGAAATAAAAAGGTTATAAAGTACACTTTATACATCACCAATATTAAATGTAATAAAATAATGATTTTCTATTTATCTATACTTAATTAAGGAAATGAATTTGCAGTGGTTAATAAGGTCCACACTTTTTGGGTGTGCCCTTACACAGAAAAACATTATTGATGAGTTTTGTAAACCAGGTGTCACAGCTTCACTGGCTAACACAGTGGACTCACACTACACTTCCCAGCATGCACCTCTCTGTCACTTGTCTATTGCCATATGCATCCTATGATCTCTTCACACCTGTTCACATTCAGTTTGCACACACAGAGTGCTTTGCGAAGTATTGCTGTGTCTTTCTTGCCAGTCATTTCCGAGCTTTGATTATTGAGTTTACCATTTCAGTGTATGACAAGTTTGCTAGTCTGTTTATGGTTATCAGCTTTACTTTTAACATTCCCTCCAGGTAACCTCCCCCTGCCCGTTCAACTTTTAAGAGCTTGTTTACGAAACTTTAATCATTAAAGCTTTCTTTAATTGCATCTACCGAACACTGTGCTGTGACACCAAAAATTTCCATCATGGTAGATTCATTAATCAGCAGTTTACTCAGAACACCCGAACATAACTCAGTGATGAAAGGTACGTCTTGTTTATTTATTTATTTTAATAATAAACCCCAGACACAGTTACAATTCAAGTTCACTTGTAATTTCACATTTTCAACAACGATTTGGTTGTGATGTATTAAACAATGGCATGAGTAAAACACAATCACAGTGGGAAAGAAATGATTCTTTTATGCGATCTACAGGCTGACAAAAAGGTACCATGGACTCTTACACAGGAAACAAACATATTTCCTTTTTCAGACAAAAAAGTAAAAAGAATTTAAAACCATCACTGAATTTGACATACTAGATATAAACAGTGATGTTAACAGTACTGAAGATGACAGTGAATTTTATATCATGGTGAATGTAAACCAGCTTGTAATTAAAACAACTGCTTTTACTTAAAAGTACAGTAGCTGTGAGATGTTCCATGTTTTCTTAAATCAGTAAATTCAGTTGAATCACATAAGACTGGAAAAAAATCTGTACTTATAAATTTACAGCAAGAAGGTCCTGGGTTCGAGTCCCAGGGCTTGGGCGTTTCTGTTTGTAGTTTACATGTTCTCCGTGTGCCTGTGTGGGTTTCCTCCAGGTACTCCGATTTCCTCCCACGTTCCAAAGACATGTACGTTAGGTTAACTGGCTGTTTCAACTTGACCCTAGGAGTGAACGTGAGTGTGAATGGTTGTGTGTGTGTTGGCCCTGCGATGGTCTGGCGAGCTGTCAGGGTGACCTCTCCTTCACCCATTGTTGGCTGAAATAGGCACCAGGCTCCCGACGACCATAGTTTGGCAAATGGGTGTGTGAGTGAGAGGGACTTTAAAATTAAGGCAGGTGTGTTTTGACTATTTAACACAAGATTGTTTGGTTAATTGTGGGAACATCCCAAATTATAAGAGAGTGTACACATGGCATGGGGATGCTTAAGCCCATTTCAGCCATCTCCAGTCAAAGGTGGTGTACATACATCTTCTCAGACATGTGCATGGCCAATACGAACAGACAACAGTGCACATGTAGGAGCAATTGGGAATATCAAATTAGTCTAATGTTAATGTCTTTGGGCTGTGGGAGGAAACCAGAGGACCCAGAGGAAACCCATGCAAGCATGGCAAATGCCATATTTAAATGCCTCTGTGGGGCACAGGGTCTGAACCCAGGACCTTCCTGCTGCGAAGTGGAAGTGCTAACCACTACACCACCATACTGCCCGTGCAGCCACCTTATATTCATTCATTCATTTTCTGAAGCACTAAATCCTAATTAGGCTGGCACCCTTCTCAGCCGACTCTGGTTGAGGGCAGAGTACACCCTGGACAGCTCGCCAGGCTACCACAGGCCAGAAACACTCTGGCAGCAATGTAGCCACCTCTTTAAGAAAGTCAGCAATGGTTCTTTTACATGCCTCTATCCACAGACAGTGAGAGACATGGCTGGCCTTTGATAACCCAGTTAGCTGCACTGGGGGGACAGCAGTGACAACTTGGTGATGGTGGAGCTTTAACCCCGACCTTGGGAACAGTAAGTCAACACCCTATCACCGAGCCATCACTGCCCCACCACCGTATTTTATTATAATTTTCCCTCAAAAAAAGAATTCTGTTTTTCAGTTGAGTTGTACAGATTAAGGTCACAATAAAGATGGAAAAAAAAATCACAAAAACCTGCCATTTGCACAGGGCTGTCTAGACTATTTATATCTACTGAAGGTCATCACTAACTCACTCATTTGCCGAACTGCTTAATCCTCCTCGGGTTGCGGGGAGGCTGGTGCCTATCTCAGCTGACACTGGACGAAGGCGTGGTATTTCCTGATCAGCTTGCCAGAACATTGCAGGGCAAAACACACAACCATTCACGCTCACACCTAGGGACGAATTGGAACTGCCAATGATCCTAACGCGAGTGTCTTTGGACTGTGAAAGAAAACCGGAGTACCCAGAGGAAACCCAAACAGGCATGGGGAGAACATGCAAACTCCCCACAGAAACACTCAAGCCCAGGACTTGAATCTTTGCAGTGAGGTGGACGTGGTAACCTCTACACCACCATGCCACCTCCACTGAAGCTCCTAGCATGCATTTCAATATACTGCAGATCTCTTGGTACAGTGAGTATAATGTCTCTCCCATTTTTACTTGCAATTACGTTTTTCACTTAAATATGCCTCATGACAAATAAGTGTTACATTTAAAACCTCTACAGAATAAAGCACCTTCAACCTTGCTGTGTTCAAACTCCAGTTTCTAGGCCACACACAGCATATGTAGGTCTAGTACAAATACAACACCCATTCATATTTTATTTACAGGAACATTACAGGGTTATTGATGGGAACTGACTTAACTACAATAAAAGCAACTAAAATAAAACAGTCTCTTGATTTAATATCAGTAAGTGTCCATAGCATTGGCAAAAAAGACAAGCACAGACATGGTAGTAAAAAGGTCACAATAATAACCGCCATAGAAAAGGTTTTGAGGACAGTGCATTGTGTTCTGACAATAAATATACATCTCATTTATGCAGTACCTGAGTGAGGACGCTGAGCATGCGTGAGGCACAGCACCAAGATGTAAGCACAGTTCCCTACTTTCTCAAAGATACTCTAAGGGGTTCCACAGGGGTGTGCAGTGGGTCCACAAGAGTTTTTATAGTGCAAATAAAAGTGTCCATTCGCTGGTGGAGTTCATCATTAATTTTATCAGGAGCTTGTGTCAGCGTTCATATAAGGATGGTGGTAGCCTTGGTGTTGGCCTAAAGTATAACCCAAAAGATGTTTGTTAATACTGGGTATATAATCTGAAGAATTTCAGATTCTTTAATGTAGATACTAACCTCGCAGGCTGCGGTATAGCAGGTGGGGGCCGCGGTGCAGTCGGGATTGGAATAGAAAGAACACCAGTGCCTGATACGTGCACTCCAGCTGCTGATCTGTTTTGCGCCAGTCTGTAACCTCGAACTGGGGGATCGGCAGGCAGTGGCTTTTGGGGAGGACTTGGCTTCTTATGGTCCTGAGTACAACACAAAATAATCGTCTGTAATGGTTTGGAGTGCAGTTAAAGCTTAAGCAGTACAAGTTCTGAAAAAAAAAAACATACTTAACCACTAGATGGTGGTATGTTGCCGTCTATTACAAGACCCTTTGAGCCTCCCTTAAAATCAAGTTAATACTCGCTGTGTTTGCTTCCTGACCAACAGTTCTAGGGACGTACTCTGAATAAAGTTATCACATGCATCTATGATGAGGTAATGACGGGTAAGACAACTTCATGAAGACTGTCATTCTTGCTTCTTTGTGTGACGTAAAATAAATAATATTAGTTCTATAATGTATAGAAATGAAATAAAATTTATGGACTTGTTCTATATTACAAGCTAGAGGGTCTGTTTTTTGTGCAATCACTAATATATTGCTATTTTTATCGAGTCCAATTCAATCGTGGGTGACATGGTGGTGTAGTAATCAGCACGTCCACCTCACAGCAAGAAGGTTCTGGGTTTGAGTCTCGGGCTCAGATAGGGTGTTTCTGTGTGGAGTTTGCATGTTCTCCCCGTGCTTGCGTGGGTTTCCTCCGAGTACTTTGTTTTCCTTCCCCAGTCTAAAGACATGTACAGTAGGCTAACTGGCTCTTCCAAATCACCATTATGTGTGTTTGAGTGTGTGTGTGTGCGTTGATCCTGCGATGGTCTGGTGAGCTGTTCAGGGTGTACCCTGCCTTCCAGTGTCTGGCCTGTACAGCCCTATTAGGATAAAGCGGTTCAGCAAATGACTGATGAATAAGTGGCAAGCCAGTTATTGCTTCCTGCTCACGCTGAGTTGATATTTTCATGGTCAGAGATAAAAGTACCTGTGCCTGCTACACAACATTATTCACACTGGTATTTTAAACTATATTTGAATACAACTCATTCATTCATTTGCTGAGCCACTTACTCCTACTAGGATTGCATGTAGCCTATTTAAACCTACACTGGGCAAAGGGCAGGATACACCCTGAATCGCCTGAGAGGCTATCACAGGGCCAATACACACACAACTATTTACACTCACACTCACACCTAGGGGCGATTTGGAACAGCCAATTTGTCCAACTGTGCATGTCTTTAGACTGTGGGAGGAAACCAGAGTACCTGTAAGAAACGCACACAAGCACAGGGAGAACATGCAAATTCCACAACGAAAACGCCTGAGCCCGGGACTCGAATCCAGGACCGTATTGCTTGGAGGTGGACATGCTAACCACTTTACACCGTGCTGCCCCTAAATAAAACTGACTAGATTAATTTATACACAATATATAAGAAACAAAATACAGACATTTATCAAATGGCTGTCTATATATCAATTTATCAATCTATAAATCAATCTATAAATCAATCAATCATTCTATCTATCTATCTATCTATCTATCTATCTATCTATCTATCTAGCTGATGTGATTAGATTGTATATCAGCATGCACACTTGGAACAAAGGAAAAGGCAGGGTACGACCTGAACAGCCTGTCAGACCATCACATGGCAAAACACTCTCTCTCTCTCTCTCTCTCTCTCTCTCTCTCTCTCTCTCTCTCTCACGCTCTCTCTCTCTCTCACACACACACACGCACACACACATTCATACCTGGGGGCAATTTAGAACAGCTGAATAGCCTAATTTGCATATCTTCAGACTATGGGAGGAAACCGGAGCAACTAGAGGAAACTCACACAAACATGTTAAGAACATGCAAACTCTACAGATAAACACCCTCTCTGGGCATGGGGCTCGAATCCAGGATCCAGTAATTAATATTAACAATGAATTGCAAGATCACCATGACATTATGGGAGCACTGGTTGTGTGTGTTAGGCTGTGAGGCAAATTTGCAACAGTGCCTTTGGAAACAATTCCAATCCCAGCCAATCACTACAGACACGCAAGGTTGCTAAGTTATTATATAATATAGAATATTGTCCTGGCCCAGTAATTTTGCTGATAAGTTTTCATACACTTAAGTTACGCACTCATTCATTTACTGAACTACTTAATCCTACTAGGATAGTGGAGAGGCTGAAGCCCATCTCAGCCAACACTGGGGGAAGGAGGAGTACACCCTGAACAGCTCACACTCACTCTCACATCTAGGGGGTAATTTGGTGATGTGCATGTAGTTGGACTGCAGGAGAAAACCGGAGTACCAGGAGGAATCCCATGCAAGAACGGGGAGAACATGCAAACTCTACACATAAACACCCTCGCCGAGCCCGGGACTCGAACCCATTACCTTCTTGCTGTGAGGCGGATGTGCGCCGCCATGCCACCACACTTCAGTAGAACTATATTACTACATTAAAATAATATTATTTATTCAAATAGTTGAGCAAAGATTAAAAAAAGCGCACAGAGAAGCATTTTAGTGTCTTTTATTATGATTATAGTTTTCAGAAAAGCCAAGTCAGATTCCGTGCAGAGACCCTCCAACACTTTCTTTCATGTTTTTTTAATATCCCTTGAGACGGCTTTTAATAGTTTTTTAAGGCAAGGTGGGATACTCAATACTAACAGAGTCTCACACTGGCCGATACTTACAAGTCAATTCTGCAACAAATCCTAAAGTCATTACTGTTTCTGGGAACCTACTGGGGAACCCTCGCTGATATAACTACAAAACAAACGCCACAGTCTCTGATGTCTTTGGAACAATATTAAATTCAAAAAATATATTAAACCTCATCCCTGGCTGTCAGCATAGTACCTCTAAAGCTCATGCTGCTTGTATGATTTTTACTTAAAAAAAACCCCCCAGAAGCCCCATGGGGTGGGTGGGTCATTAGTGCCCCAGCAGGATGATTTGAGTAGAAATGCCCTCTGGACAGTGCTGCTCTTAAGAGAGTCATTTTAAGTCTTTCTTCATTGCGCCTCTCTCTGAATTGCTCACACTGATTTAAGTCTTAATAAGAGCGTGCTCAGACAGTGTGCTTAGAGAGACAGGAGCACCACAGTGGCACAGCTAGCGAGTAAAAACACTTCAGACTCACAGATTGCTGCTCTTAAATGTGAGATCAAATTCATGACCACTTGTGTGCAATTTAGGATATTAAAAAATGAATGAAACACCAAATTATCCATCCATTCATTTGCCGAATTTTACAAATAGGCTGGAGCCTCTCTCAGCCGTCTCTGGGCAAAGGAGGGGTACACCCTGAATAGCTCACTAGACCATCACAATGTCCACACACTCCTTGGGACAATTTGGAACAGCCAATCAGCCTAATGTACATGTCTTTGGACTCTGGGAGGAAACCAGAGTATCCAGAGGAAACCCACACCAGCACAAGAAGAACATACAAACCCCATACAGAAACACCTTCGCCGGGCATGGGACTCAAACCCAGGACCTTCTTGCTGTGAGGCAGACATGCTAACCACTACGCCTCAGTGTCACCCTGCACCGTATTATTTATTTCCATTTTATGTGGTCACCATCATCTAGGGCTACCCGACCTTTACAATCTCATTATTATCCCCTAAATATCATTCTTATTTTACCTTAGGCTCACATTCTGGTTTGAGGTCGGTTTTCTACACCAAATGCTTACAGTGTTTGAGGTGAAGTTTAACAAATATCACAAAAAAGTGCTCTGACTTAAAAATCGATTCTTATTGATCACAGAGATTTATTTCTCTTTCTCTCTCTCCTTCCCTCTGTATTTCTCTTGCTCTCTCTCCCTCTCTCTTTCTCTCCTCTCTCTTGGTCTCTCACTCCCTCCCTCTCACTCCCTCTTTCTCTCTTGCTCTCTCTCCCTCTCCCCCTCTGTCTGTGTGTGTGTGTGTGTGTGTGTGTGTGTTCATAATTCTAATGTTTTGAAGGTTTGATCTCTTGCCTGTCTGTTGCCATGGATCATCCTGTCTATGCCTTTAACAAATTGCTCTTATTTTGATTTTTGACAGTACAAAAGCTGGGCGGCACAGTGGCGTAGTGGTTAACTCGCCCCACCTCACAACAAGAAGGTCCTGCGTTCGAGTCCCAGGCTTGAAGGGCATTTCTGTGTGTTGTTTGCATGTTCTCCCCGTTCTTGGTTTCCTTCGGGTACTCCGGTTTCCTCACACAGTACAAGGACATGCACATTGTTGTTGTGTGTGTGTGTTGCCCTGCAATAGTCTGGCGGGCTGTTCAGGTTGTATCCCGCCTTCACCCAGCATCAGCTGAGATAGGCTTCAGCCTCCCTATGACCCTAATGGGATTAAGCGGTTTGGCAAATGAGTGAGTGAGAAAATATAAAAGGCTGAATAAAACCATTCAGAACATTCCTCATTTTGTTAATAACTCTCATGGACAACACATGTATTCTGTCCCCAGGAAAGCCTTAGAGGCTGGTGATGCAATTATGGCTGTGAAATACATACCCTGTAAAACAGCACGCATGCCAATTAGTGACCTATGCTCATGCAGACATACTGTAGCACAGACAGCCTCAAATTTCTTAGAGGTAGCTTTATTGTACTGTACGATGTGCTCAGGATGCATCAGACGTGATTTTCATTTCATGTGAAAACAGCAGGATGAAAAAAATCCATGAACATGAAAAGATTTGCTGTCTCTCACTGACTAATTAAAGAGAGATTTAACAAGGCTATAACCTACAGAAAGGTCAGCTAGACCGTGACAACATTTTATGATGGTATTCTTGTTATTTTCTGAACTATGAATATTTGCAACGCCCTTTTAAATCCTTTTAAATCCTGGTAGTGCAAAAGAATTTTATATACAGTATGTTTGACCACAAACAACTGAAGCTACTGCTGTGGACAGATGAAGAGAGAACGGTACACAAGTTGAAAATTTATTTTATTTTGCCATTTTGATGTTGAATACACACACACACACACACACACACACACGACCCTTATTGTCAATTCTATTAAACAACTCTCTCACTCATTTGCTGATCCGCTTAATTTTACTAGGGTGGTGGGGAGGCTGGAGTCCATCTCAGCCAATACTGCACGAAGGAAGGGTACACCCTGAAAAGCTCGCCAGACCACAGCAGGGCCAACACACACACAACCATTTACACTCAATACAAGGGGCAATTTGGAACAGCCAGTTAGGCAACAGTGCCTTTTGTCTTTGGACTGTGTGCGAGGAAACAGGAGTACCTGAAGGAAACCCATGCAAGCATGAAGACAACATGCAAACACCACATAGAAACGGCCCTGCTGAGGCCGGAACTCGAACCCAGGACCTTCTTGCTGTGAGGTGGATGAGTGTGTAGGGTTATGGGAGTGTTGGCCTTGCGATGGTCTGTCGAGCTGTTCAGGGTATACCCTGCCTTCGCCTGATGTCGGCTAAGAGAGGCTCAAGCCTTCCCACAACCCAGGTAGGATTTAGCAGCTTGGCAAATGAGAGAGTGATGAGTGAGAGAGATGGGTGCACAGCAAATAATCATTAGTCAATGGGATAAACACATCACTGTTAGAGACATTACAGTATTGTGTTCAGAAAGAGTGTTTTCAGTAAGTGAGTTCCTGTAAAAAATACAGTTAAAATTAAATTTAAATATTGCACTGACATTATTTACTGCTGCTAACATGCTGCTTGCTTAGTTAGCATTTTAAGGCTCCTGTGCTTGACATACAACAGAACTTGCTATGCTATTAATTGAGTACACCTTGAAAATCATCTGTGTTATGGAAATATAGAAAATTCATGCTTCAGGACTCACCTGACTGGCCATGAAGACTGGCTGTCGTGGAAGGGTAAAGAAATCAGATGCTCTTATTGGAGATTGAGTATGTCTGGGCAGAGGCCTGTGGGGAGGGATGGGGGGTGGAGCCTGTAGGACATCAGCCACGCCTAGACCCAGAGTGATGGGAATGGGGTGGCTGATATGAAGGGGTTGGCACTGAGCAGGGCAGTGAGGAAACCGTCGCAGACTGTGAGGGTGGAATGTTGGAGGAGGCAGAAGAGGCTCGGCACTGACATGACAGGGCTAAAGACAGAGAGAGAGAGAGAGAGAGAGAGAGAGAGAAAGAGAAAATCTGATGAATGCTATAGTTCACAAGCTTTTGTTTTGCCAAGTATTCATCTCTCTGTATCGATGCTTTTGCATATATTGTGCGTGTATATATACATATACGATCTTGGGTCGATTTTCCGTAGAACAGTGCTCGATACGTCGAAGTAGAGCTAAATATATTGTATGTGGGAAAAAATAACAGTACTACAATTTATCCCGAAAAGCCAGTTTCGTGGTTGCCCACTCATCAGGGGATTCATATATATATATATATATGCTGCTTATCCATCTTCCGTGGGCGAGACATTGGGTATAACTTGAAAGATCGATTAGACCTGCAAGTCTATTGCAGGGCTCCCACACACAGCCAACAGTTCACACTCATATTCACACCTAAGGGCAATTTAGAGTAGCCAGATGACCTAATGTGCATGTCTCTGAACTTTGGGAGGAAACCAGAGTACCCAGAAAAAAACCATAAAACTCTGAGGAGTACATGCAAACATTAATCATACATTATTCATTTGCCAAGTCACTTAATCCTACTAGGGTCACCGAGAGGCTGGAGCATATCTCAGCCAACACTGGGCAAAGGCGGGGTACATCCTAAACAGCTCGCAATGATTTCACAGGACTAACACACACAATTATTCAAACTCACCCTTACACCTAGTGGTAATCTGGAACTGCCAATTAGCCTAATGTGCATATCTTCAGACTACCCAGAATAAGCCCATGCAAGCACAGGGAGAATATGCAAACTCCACACACAAATGTTCTCGCCGAGCTCGGAACTTGAACCCATCACCTTTCTTTCTGTGAGGCGGACATGCGGACCACTACACCAATTTGCCACCTGCACTACTTTCATGAACAAAATTGCTGGAGATAAAAAAGACAGAAATATGAAGCTGGTGCTTGTGTGCATTGATATATAAGTATGTATGGACATATGTACAGAATTAATTCTATGTACCTTATCTAACCTACAGTTAGCCGTCCTGGGTGGGGATTTGTGTTGGGGAGAGTCTCTGTACACAGGCTGTGGGTTTGATGGACTGGCCGTTCTCCTCCATCCCACCGATCTACCAGTGAAGAGAGAAAAAAGGACATGAACTGTAAGAGAGTGACTACTTGGAACTCTCTACCATATTTTGTACTTTAATAACCTGAAACTGGATTAAAACTGGAACTAAGATTTTTAGCTCCCGCCCCTCGGGAGCTATAGGATTGGGTTCCATCTATCCGTCACATTTTGGTTTCTGAACATTTACTTGCCGCTCGCTGAAGAGGGGGCTTTCAAACTTGGTATGTTTGTTCACTACTATGAGTGCTAGGATGATTTTGGGTGTGAATGACCTTGACCTACTTTTCAAGGTCACAGAGGCAAAACTGTATATTGGGTTTCCGGACATTAACTTGCCGCGCTGAAGCTTTCAAAATTGCTATGCTTGCTCTATATTGGCATATTATTAAATGGTCCTTTCAGCGGGAGCTTCTGAACACCTGCGGTCTATTTTATTTTTTTTTACTATTTGATTTGTAAAATATATCAATATGACATTTGTAGCTGCAAGTGTTCAGGAATATATCTGGCTCACATTGTGTGCTCGCTCGCACACTTTGCACATCTGAACTTAGATTATTAGTATTTTTTTGCCTATTCTTGGTGAAATTGCTCAGGCTCAATCAGATTAGTTGGAGACAAGTGGTGAACAGCAATTTTCAGATTCTTATCCATGTACACCACTTGAAAGTAACACTAGCAGTATGCTTTGGTGTAATCCTTTAGACTGGGACAGGTTCTTCTAGAATTTCCCTTTAATTGGCTTCATCCATCTTGGCTTTTATCCTTGGCCAGTCTCATAACCCCCACTTAATAAAAGTATCCCCACGACATGATACTACCACCACCATGTTTCACTCTTTACAGCTTTACAACATCTATCCATACACCCATCCATTCAATCATTCGATACCAGTACCACTTATCTGGCAAATGTTGCAGGGCAAGCTGGAGCCAATCTCAGCTGACTTAAGGTGAGAGGCGAGGTGTACCTTGAACAGGTGCTTCATGACATATTAACCCAATTCCATTTTACAAAATTATTATTACAAAATTAATAAATATTAATATTACAAAATTTGAACTGTAAATAAATATACAATATATAAATATAAATATACATCATTCTCTCGATTCTTGCAGAATAACCTGCTTCTGTTCATACCTGAGCTTCTGAATTGTGCTCTTCTTATTAGTAAAGAGCATCTGGAACAGGGCTTTCCTCTTCAAGCAGATGAGCAAACCAGCAGCAAACAGGCAGAACACAGTGACTAGCACGCCAGTGGTGATGGCCCGGCTATCAGCTGACGTCACATAGGACAATACACACATTAATACACAAACATCTAAGGTACAGAACAGCACAGAAGGGAGACACACAGATAGCAATCAGTCAATGGTGGTTCAAAGCTTAACTACAGCCGCTCAGCGTTTACTTTCTGATGTCAAGCACATTATAGGCGCACAGTGGTGTAGCAGTTAGCACGTCAAACTGCCTGTAGGTATGAGTATGAGTTTGAATGGTTGTGTGTGTGTTGTCCCTGCGATGGCCTGGTGAGCAGTTCAGGGTGAACCCTGCCTTTGCCCAGTGTCGGCTGAGATAGGTTCTGTCCTCCCTCATGACTCTAGTAGCATTAAACGGTTCAGCAAATGAGTGACTGAGAAGCACATCATAATGATTCCTTAAACATTAGTGTAAGAACGTCAGTGACAATTTCAAACTGGATCTGCAACTGACATGCCTTTTTTAACTGGCGTTGTCATAAGCTAAAGTTTAGGACTTCAACATTAAACTAAAGTTTGGGACTTTGACTCTCACCGCTGTGTGACTGCGTGTGTGTGAATAAAGTGTAATGTAAGAATTAAACCATTTTATACATAATAAAGCAGGTATGAGATCTTAGGGGATTAGTGGAATATTCTAGTGTTTTTCCCCCAAAGTCTTCAAGCATCTGTAGCCTGGGGGTGATTACACTGACAGAAAGATTCGACACATTTCTCTCTACTGAGAAAACAACAGAAGGTTTTGATTGCCCTCACAAATGCTCTTAAAATTCCATTATTTCACTGAAACTGATTTTCACTTCTTTTCCAAACAGAGAAATATGCCAGAATTTTGTTTACACACTCACTCACTTACTCACTCACTCTTTCACTCACTCACTTAGTCCCTCAAACACTCACCTACTCACTCACACACTCATTTACTCTTTTACTCACACTTTCTCCAGCTCACTCACTCACTCACTCACTTATTGACTAACTTCATTGCACACTCATTCTCACTCACTAACTCTCATTCACTCACCCACTCACTCACTCACTAACATGCTCACTCACTCACCCACTCACTCACTCACTAACATGCTCACTCACTCACCCACTCACTCACTCACACTCTCACTCTCTCACTCACTCACTTACACACCCTCTCAATCAGTCATTCTCTCACTCACTCACACTCTCACCCTCTTACTCACTCATTCTCTTACTCACACACTTACTCACTCACCCACTCAATCACTCACTCACTCGCTCACTTATTTACACACTCTCTAACTCACTCACTCACATGCTCACTCACCCATACTCATTCACTCTCTTACTCACTCAATCACTTACACACACGCTCACTCACGCTCATACTATCACTCACTCATTCTGTCACTCACTCTCTCACTCACTCACACTCTCTAACTCTCTCACTCACTCTCTCTCTCACTCTTACTCACTCACATACTCACTCACTCACCCACACACACTTTCTCTCACACACGCTCACTCACTCCCTCACTCATTCTCTCACTTACTCACTCTCTCTCTCACTCATTTACACACACTCACTCACTCACTTATTAACTTCATCGCACACTGACTCTCATTCACTCACTCACCCACTCACTCACCCTCACTCACTCATTCTCTCACTCACTCTCACACTCACTCATTCTCTCACTCACCCACTCACTTACTCACCCCCTCATTCACACATTCACTCACTTACACACTCACTCACTTTCTCTCTCACTCACTCACACACTCACTCACTCACTCGCTCTCACTTACTTACTTTCTCTCTCACTCACTCACACACTCATTTACGCACACTCTCTAACTCACTCACATGCTCACTCACTCATACACTCATTCACTCTCTTACTCCCTCACTCACTCAATCACTTACACACACGCTCACTCACTCTCTCACGCACTCTCATAGTATCTCTCACTCAATTATTCTCTCACTCACTCTCTCATTTACACACACTCACTCACTCTCTCACTCACTCACACTCTCTAACTCTCACTGTCTCTCTCACTCTCTTACTCACTCACATACTCACTTACACACACTTTCTCTCACACTAACTCATGCTCTCACTCATGCACTCTTTCACTTACTCACTCACTCACTCACTCACTCTCTTACTCACTCACTTACTCACTCTCTTGCACTCACACACTCACTCTCTCACTTACTCACACACTTACTCACTCATCCACTCACAAATTCTCTCACTCACTCACTTACACACTCACTCTCTCACTCACTCTCACTTACTCACACACTTACTCACTCACTCATCCACTCACAAATTCTCTCACTCACTCACTCACACACTCACTCTCTCACTCACTCACTCTCACTTAATCTCTCACTCACTCTCTCACTCACTCACTCACTCTCACTTAATCTCTCACTCACTCTCTCATTCACTCACTCACTCTCTCACTTACTTTCTCTCACTCACTTACACACACTTTCCGTCCGTTGACAGTGGAATGGCTGATTGCCCAATGTTACAGGGGGCCCTCATGTCTGCCTTCCTTCTGGTTTCTCTCTTTTTAGTTATGCTGCCATAGTTAGTCATGCCAGAGTCCCTGCTTGCACCCAGCACTAATAAACTCTTCTTTTACCCTTACACTGTTATAAGAACACCTAACAACCCCCCACCCGCCTCTCTCTGTGTTTTGCTGAGGTACACATGCTACGCCTTGGATGTCGGTGATCCTGATCCTTCTGCTCTGTGAGTCCTGTGGTCGGTCCTGGTGTTCTGATGCTGGCTGGAGTTCTCATCATCTTGAAAGCCCCTCACTCCTACTGATGAAGATCCATATGGGCTTAGATCTGCACTCAGAGACTGTAAAGAGGACTTTTCACTGCTGGTGATATAGACTCTCTTGTTGCAGTTATGTAGGACTTACAGTTGTGGTAAAATCAACCAGAGTACATGTTGGACTGTAATGAAATTTTCTTATATGGTTTGTATTTTATGGCTTCACCCAAATGAGGATGGGTTCCCTC
>JAOUQZ010000002.1:8683138-8698656 GCA_028564935.1 Neosilurus hyrtlii
ACACACACACACACACACACACACACACACACACACACACACACACACACACACACACACACACAATCATTCACAATCACACATAGGGGCAATATTGAAACAGCCAATTAGCCTTATATGCATGTCTTTGGACTATGTGAGAAAACCATAGTACTCAGAGGAAACCCACCCAAACTCCCCACAGAAACGGCCAAGCTGAGCCCGGGACTTGAACCCAGGCCCTTCCTGCTGTAAGGCAGTCGTGCTAAACGCTACACCACCATGCTCTCCAGTCTTATAAGTATGTGCCAGTGGAACATTGTTCAGTTTGCCTCAGTACACTGATGATCCATTTATATACCGGATATTCCATGATGATGTAGTGTACATTTATTCATGGCACTGTTGTCTAGTCTGTATAATCTCTCTCTCTCTCTCTCTCTCTCTCTTTCTCTCCATCAAATATCAACACAATCAGTTTTTAAATGACAGGTAGATGAGTTTCGAACTCATCATCTGATAAGAGCAAATTGGTATCAGTCTAAGAAAGGAACTCTCCCATTATGAGGAACCCTCACCTTATCAACCTGATGTTTACTCATGCCAGAGTCTTGTCACATTAACTGTCACTCCTGGCAACTGTGTTATCACCACATTCCAGATGCCGGGAAAGTTTCCACTCTGTTTTTTGAACCTCTGAGCCTTTCCTTGATAAGTTCTCTAAAAACTGATGACATTTAAACATACATAAATACGGGGCAAATTGTGTGTGTGAGCATGCATGCGTGTTTGTGTGTGTGTGTGTGTGTACGTGGGTCTGTCATCGTTAGGGTTATTTACCATGGCTTAATTTTACAAAAGACAAACTGGTATAAATGTGAGATTGGTAGGAATGTATCAGTGGGTAAAGTTTTTTAAAATCTCATCAGTAAATCAGATAAATCGGAATATTAGGCAAAAACATTACTCGTGAATTAAACATATAGCATGGTGTAGTTAATGGTACAACAATGACAGACCATTTTTTTGCCAATCAGGAACTCGAGGGTATGTAGAAACATTGCAATTTTCTCCCATAAGGATTCATAACGACATTTATTCATTCATTCATTCATTCATTCATCTTCTTCCGCTTGTTCCGGGGTCGGGTCGCGGGGGCAGCAGCCTAAGCAGTGAGGTCCAGACATCCCTCTCCCTGTCACTTCCTCCAGCTCTTCCGGGGGGACGCCAAGGCGTTCCCAGACCAGCCGAGAGATGTAGTCCCTCCAGCGTGTTCTGGGTCGGCCCCGGGGTCTCTTCCCGGTTGGACACACCACACCAGGGAGGCGTTCTAATCAGATGCCTGAGCCACCTCAACTGGCTCCTCTCAACGCAGAGTCATAACGACGTGTAATATTAAAACACTTTGGTAAAACAGAACATTAATGCACTTAACTGACTATTTTGCTCTTGACAGCTCACCACACTGTATATGGAAACCATGTAAATACAAAAAAAATTTATCAAAAAGAACAAATGTCCTCTGTGACTTGAAGCTTATGGCGTAGGCAGTCACAGCTATAATTATTATTATTTGAGTCATTTAGTAATAAATGCTTACCAGAAACTAACCTAGAAATGAAAATACAGTGACATTTATGCAATTTGTATATTTAGGCAGCTCACCCTGTTGATGGTGTCATGATACAGCCTCCACGTTCCACTGTCATGCCGCAGCCACACCCCCGCTCAGGAGTGTCGTGGTTCATTCCAAAGTTGTGGCCTAATTCATGAGCTAACGTCACGGCCGCTCCAAGTGGATTGTCTGAATGGTCCTGGATGGAGTGAAAAAACATGAAGCAAAATTATATATCTAAAGGGGTTATATCTCATCAGTAAGATACACAGCCCATCAATACAAGACGTCAGTGAGAAATGAACCCAACACTGGATGGAAATAAATGTTATGGTTTGTTGAAACAATGGCATGGAGATGCTCCATTACATGCTGAGATCAGGGCTAAAGGCTCTCCAAGAAAATATCACCATGTGCACCTTTTGCATGAACAACTGAACACTCACTGACTCACTTATTTGCTGAACTGCTTAATCCTATTACGGTCATGAGGAGTCGCTCCTAACAAGCCTTCCAGTCCAGTCCATAGCAGGGCCAACACACACACAACCATTCAGACTCATACCTCAGAAAAATTTGGAACAGCCATTTGTCCATGTTTTGCAAACCCAGAGAACATCCACAGAAAAACCTTGTCCTCGAAACCCAGGGCTTCTTGCTAAGAGGCAGACATGCTACTATGCCGTTGTGCTGCCCAAGTCAGTCTAATTGGCCTGTAATGGACTGCTGAGCTGTTTACAGTGTGGCCTGCATTCTCACAAAGTCGGCTGAGGTAGTCTCCAGCCTCCCCGTAACCCTAATAGGCTTAAGCGTTTGGGGAAATGAATGAATGAATGAATTTCCCTTCACTGAAACAAAGAGGCCCAGATCAGTTCCAGCATGGGAATACCACTGTATACGAAGCAAGGTTGGTTAAGTCATGGTTTGCCCGGGTTGGTGTGGAAGAATTTAAATGGCCTGCACAGAGCCCTGACACAGAGCCCACTGAAAGCCTTTGGGATGAATCGGATTGGCGTCATTGTGAAAGGCTTCCTCACAAAATCATTGCCTGACCTCACTAATGCTCTTGTGGCTGAATGAGCCACACACTATAATATAGCAGGAAACCTTCTCAGAGAAGTGGAGCATATTTTAACAACAGAAAGGAAAGCAATTCTGTTCTGATACACATGGTTCTTGTTCTAAAAATCAATAACATTTATTACATTCATCCATCATTTCCTGAATTGATTATACTGACTATCAGAGCTAAAAGATAAGATTTTTCTCTGCTCTATTTCATACAGGCACAGAACCTCACCCAATATTATTTGCAAAACCTCTTAATCCCACTATTCAGGTCACAGAAAGGCCAGAGCCTATCTCAGCCAACAATGGGCGCGGGAGGGGTACACCCTGCAGGGCCAACACACACACAACTATTTACACTCACATCTAGAGGCGATTTGGAACAGCCAGTCATCCTAATGTGCATGTCTTTGGACTGTAGGAGGAAACTGGAGTACCCGAAGGAAACCCACACAAGCATGGGGAGAACATGCAAACTCCACACAGAAAAGCTCTCGCCCGGGACCTTCTTAATGTCAGGTGGACATGCTAACCGCTTCACCACTATACTGCCCAGCACAGGACCTACAGTGTCGTAGTGGTTAGCATGTCACGTAAAATCGTGGGTTTGTGTCCCCAGTGTGTGACCCTGTTGGTGTTTTTGTTCTTCCCAAGCTTACGTGGGTTTTCTCTGGGTATTTGGGTTTCCTCCAACAGTCCAAAAACATGCACATTAGGCTAATTGGCTGTTTCAAATTGCCCCTAGGTGTGAGTGTAAGCTGCGACAGGCTAGTGAGCTGTTCCGGGTATATCTAACCTTCACCCAGTGATGGCTGAGATAGACTCTATCCTCCCTGAGACCCTAATAGTAGGAATAAGCGCTTCAGCAAATGAGTGAGTGGGAGAGATGAATCAACTGTGAAAGCAAAAACAGCGTAACAAAAATAAAACATGGATGGAACAAAACCTAAACCAACCAAAGGAAGAAAAAAACTTTATTTCTTCACAAGTGGCTGATCTGCTGACACCATCAAGTCAGTTAATAAGCACCATTTATCACAGCAGACAGACGCAGGTTTTTTAAATTATCACATACCCCTAATCACTTCTCCCCAAAGAGACTCCAGTGAATTTAAAAGACAGGAACTTTTGCCACGCCCGAAATGGGACACATTCCGGCAGCGCAAGTGATTTATCTAGGTTAATAAAAATGTTAATGTGTGGTATTTAGGTGCTGTTTGAAACTGCGGGTGATTTTCCGGATTGACAGGTGACTGCTGAGGAGTGCAGAGAACGTAGGTGCTACTAAAGGACCTTGGGGAGCTCCAACGGTGTTCCATTTAATTAGATTCATTACAACTCAAAATCACATGTGGTTCACCTAGAACACGTCTCTACAGCCCAGGGCAGCATAATAGAGCCAATCATATGAGGGATGAGGGGGTTGGGGGTTTACACAAAAAGAGCAAGTGGTTCGAAATAGGAGGGTTTTTATGGAAAGTCATGAATAAACCATTAAAAAATTGAGAAAATGTGTTTCGAATAACCTTTTTGCTATATTTCAATAAGTGCATTTTTGTCCGCGTGCATTAAGCTGAGTGTGTCCTGTAGAGAATTAGCTTACTCTCACATTCGCCTGCCTGACCCACTCTGATATACGCCGCTAAATTCTGAATGAGACACAGATTTTGTATATTAGGTGAATAGAAGCCTGGTAATAAAATAGCTTAAACACACAGGAACCGTAACAATAGCCTAAAAGGAAAATGGAGAATTAAAAAAAAAAGAAATAAAATAAAAAAAGAGTTTTAGTAGGAGCGTGAACAGAATACTCAGAAAAAGAGGAATAAAAAGAGTCATCACTCACTCGTTTGCAGAACTGCTTAATCCTACTCGGGTTGCGGGGATGCTGAAGCCTATCTCAGCGGGGTACACCCTGAACAACTCGCCAGACCATCACAGGGCCAACACACACACAACCATTCACACTCACATCCACACCTAGAGGCTATCTGGTACAGCCAATTAGCTTAATGTGCACATCTTTGGACTGTGGAAGGAAACGAGAGTACCCAGAGAAAACCCATGCATGCATGCATGCAATCTCCAAACAGAAACGCCCTCATCGAGCCCGGGACTCGAACCCAGGACCTTATTGCTGTGAGGGGGATGTGCTAATAACTGTGCCGCCTGTGAGCAGAACAAAAATGAGTTGATGGGTTTAAAAATGGGAATACATCTCACTTTAACTGTGTGTTTGAAACAGAAGGTTGCTGCCTCTCTGCCTCGATGTCATAATAGACAGTTGTCTCAAAAAGCAGGACTTTTTAATGGAAGGCACCTTTTGCACCTTTCAGGATAGCACTTTCAAATATATGCGAAAAGATTCACAAATCATATAAAAAGAATAATAAAAAAAACATTTAAAATCTTTATCCACACTCCTGTATAATGTTGTTTACTTTTGTAGCTTAAACTTCTTTCCTTTGTATGTTGATGTATCTTCACTTTGGTTTAAGGTTGTTAATATGTTAACCAGAATGCCTTTGGGCTACCTGCTGATAAAAGAGAGTGATGCTGCAGAGCTTTAGTCGTTTAGTCTGTCCATTTATTCATTAATCCATTTATTCATTAATTTGCTTAACCGCTTAATCCTATTAGAGTTAAGGGGAGGCTGGAGCCTACCTCAGCCGACACTGGGTGAAGGCAGGGATAAACCCTAAACAGGTCGCCGGTCCATCGCAGGACCACCACACACACACACACACACACACACACACACACACACACACACACCAAAAAAAACCAAAAAACATTCACGCTCAATATTAGTCTAATGTGCCTCGGAGGAAACTGGAGTACCCAAAGTAAAAACACATGAAAGCACAATGACCTCAAAACATCCTCGAGAACATGCAAACGCCACACAAAAACGCCATTGCCAAACCCGAGACTTGTCTGTCCAGCTGAAGCAAATCTTCATCTGTATAGTTTTCTCAAACAGATCATTTTATATTTTAATCAACATTCATGCTAATACAATTATCAATATATAATAGATGTGCATCTATTCACACTTTTGTTTAAAAAAATAAATAATCTGCATATTTCCTACATAAAACGTGCCTCTTGCCATCTCACACACGTATTATAAAAATATAATATTATTTCTAAATATAAATGGTTGTTCTGGTGTCGGTGTACTTACTGCTCAAGCTGCTTTTCACAACAGACAGAGGAACGCACATCTCAGATCTGTTCCATTTGCGCTAAGATCTGATTCTTTGGGGTGTATTACAGGGGACATGTGGGAAATATATATATAAGCTATGCAGTAATCTATTGCAGTATTTTTTAATTTACTTTTTCTGGAATAACTAGTTCAACTGGGATTTCCCACGTAATCTCCTCTCTGATATAATACAGGATTTTCCCTTATCAGCGCGAGTCAGAAAGCTGATCTAGTCTTTATGCACATCCAAAATAAATAATAAATCCCCAGGTTTAATTATTACAAACCTCTTCCAGGTAAGTATGCTTCGATTTGACATGAAATGAGCGCATCGTAGAGGAAGGCGCAGGTTTTTTCACGCAGCTTTGCGCTCCACTATCTCAAACACACGTTCACACTTCAGTTTCAAACCAATAGTGCAGGCTGAAATAGCGGCTGTCCCATAAGCCAAAGCTGAGCAGCTCATGCTGGAATACACAACTAATTGAACTGGACCCACTGGACTTGGGACAATCAAATGGAGGTTACATGTAATATATACAGAGAAAAAAGCGTAAAAAGTTATTAGAAAAAAAGCACTTGGATTTTTTTTGGTACATTTTAAGGGCAGGTTCAGTACAATACATGCCACACAGCCAGTGCAGGGTCACGGATCCTCAAAGATAATCTATATTGAAAAGTTTTCGCATTTAAGCCTATTAGGGTTACGGGAAGGCTTTCGCAAAAGTTGCGCTATTTGGCGGCTCTATCACTTACATGTGAGTACACCTTTCCTCTTCTCCTCCTGCCAGGAAGTTCCATCTTCCACATTCTTCCACTAATATACCCTTTATCTCTACACAAGTCCAAACCATCACAATCTATCCACTCTCACTTTATCCTCAAACACTCCTACCTGTGCTGTCCACCTAACATGTTCATTTCTTATTCTGTCCATTCTTGTCAATCCCATAGAAAATCACAGCATCTTCATCTCTGCCGTTTCCAGCTCTGCCTCTTCATTTTTTCTCAGCGCTTCTGTCTCCAAAGCATACAACATAGCTGGCCTCACCTCTTTTTTTTTTAAACCTTTCCCTTCACTCTTGCAGACACCCTTCTATCACAAACTCTCCACACATTCCACCGTGCCATTACTCTCTTCTTCAATTTTCAATTCAATTGTTTTATTTAATTATTTTGTTTATTTGTTCTTCGCCTGTTCCCTGCTCTCACTACAGAGCACAATGTCATCTGCAAACTTCATACTCCATAGTGACTCTTGTCTGACCTCATGGGTCAACCTGTCTCTGACCACTTCAAACAAGAAAGGGCTCAGAGCTGATCCTTGTTGCAGTCCCACCTTCTCCTTGAACCAGTCCATCATTCCTGCCGCACACCTCACCGCTGTTACACTGTCCTCATACATATCCCTCACATACTTCTCTGCAACTCCTGACTTCCTCACACCTCCTTTCCTGACACTCTATCATGTGCTTTCTCCAAAACATGTAGTGCAAGTCCTTCCGGCCTTCCCTGTACTTCATCAGCATTCACAGAAAAAACACGGTATACATGGTGCTCTTCCATGGCAGAGTGCTGACCGTAGTGCTGCTCACAGATCACCACCTTGTGACTCATCAACTTTATGCCTCTGCAGCTCTGGTACAAGAACACTTCTCCACTCTTCAGGCACCCTCTCACCTTTAAATATTTATTAAAAATAACCCCCCAGTGCAGCTAACTGGGTTATTAAAGGCCAGCCATGCCTCTCACTGTCTGTGGTGAGAGGCATCTAAAAGAACAATTGCTGTTGTTTGTAAAGAGTAGGCCATTGGGTCAGTGTGTTTCTGCCCTGTGATGGACTGGCGAGCTGTCCAGGGTGTACTCTGCCCTCGCCCAGAGTCGGCTGAGATGGGCACCAGCCTCCCTGCGACCCTATTAAGGATTAAGCGGTTCAGAAGATGAATGAATGATACAGTGGCAAAGTTGTTAGCATGTCCACCTCACAACAAAAAGGTCCTTTGTCCGAAACCTGGTTTGCATGTTTCCCAGTACTTGAGTGAGTTGTGAGTTTCCTCTCGGTACTCTGGTTTCCTCCCACAGTCCAAAGACATGCACATTAGGCCAAACTGTTTGTTTCAAATTGACTGTAGGTGTGAGTGTGAATGATTGTGTGTTTTGCCCTGCAGTGGTCTGGCAGGCTGTTCAGGGTGTACCCCGCCTTCGCCCAGTGCTAGCTGAAATAGGCATCAGCCTCCCCGCAACCCTAGTAGGATTACGAAGTTCTGCAAATGAGTGCGATGAACTTATCAAAAGTGTTTCACTTCAGATAGAATTATTCACCATGACAATTCCTCCGGACTGCTCTGCAGTGCACATGCTCATGATGGGGGCCATGCCAATGGTGGTACCCTGGAAATACACACCGCTGAAACGCAAACACAAAAATCACACATCATTATATATGTCTGCTTTGGATTTGGATTTTATTCAGACTCAAAAGTTGTAATAAAGAATGTTCAGCATGTATGCATGAGCCACAAGTGCGGTATTATGAGTATGAAAGACTTTGTGAAGGTCTCTCATCCAGATGACACCGACATGTTGGTGTGAATGTACCTGATAAGCTGAGCGTTGTCATGAGGTTTGAGAGGTAGCAGTTTGAGTTTTCTCCAGTCTAGAAACTCGTGCAGTGTGGTAAACGGGTCCTGTGTCACTGAACATTTGTCAGAATCACTCCAAACCTCCAGCCCCACCAGAGCTACCCTGATATTTAGAACCCTGTAAAACTGAAACACACACACACACACTTAATTATCTGTCTGCAGTTCTTATGATAGTGGTTAGCACGTCCTACTCACAGCAACAATGTCCCGGGTCCAAGGAGTTCAAGGCTCGATGGGGGCAATTCTGTGTGGAGTTTGCATGTTATCCTCGTGCTTGCGTGGGTTTGCTCAGGGTACCCCAGTTTTGTCCCACAGACCAAAAACATGCACATTAGGCTAACTGGCTGTTTTAAATTGACCCTAGGTATGAGTGTATATGGGTTGTGTGTGTGTTGGCCATGTAATGGTCTGGCGAGTACCAGCCTCCCTGCAACCTCAATAGGATTAAGTCATTTAGCAAATAGGAAAGTGAGTGAGGTAATAGTTCTCATCATAAGACACAAATATTTAACATCTCTCGATGTAGCGCCAAAGTCCAAATTTAGGTCTAAAATGTGTAAAAATTAAATTTTTCTCCACCAATTGTAATTGTAGCCTGTACGTATTAATATTTTCATGTTTTTCATGATTCTAAATGCAAGAAATTTTCAGCTGCTCAAAGCTGAACCCTTGAAAAAAAATGCTAAAAAGGAATAACCCGCTATGTACCTTATGTCACCGCCGAAATCGATACATGCTAATGCAATTAAATTCATACTGCAAACACTGGGATGCCCGATTGTGATTTAGCAAGACTTTAAATTGACACACATCCCTTAAGACATGTCTCCCTGCCTCTCATTTTAGTTATATATCTGAATATTATATACCAAAATAATTATTGGTCTCAGGTGGAGTGATGGGTGGCATGGTGATGTAGTGGTTAGCATGTTTGCCTCAGATCAAGAAGGTCCTGGGTTCGAGTCACAGGCTTGGCAAATGCGCTTCTGTGTGGAATTTGCATGTTCTCTCTGTGTTTGTGTGGGGTTCCTCTGGGTTCCTCTGGTTTCCTCCCACAGCCCAAAGACATGCAAATTAGGCTATATGTCTGTTCCAAATTGCCCATTGGTGTGGATGTACATGTGAATGTTATGTGTGTGTTGGCCCTGCGATGGACTGGCGAGCTGTTCACTCCAGGATTAAGTGGTTTAGTAAATGACTGTGAGTGAGTGATGCGCAGTGATATCACTCAATAGTTCAATCTATTTATGGACTAATTACCCATAACCACCATGTCTCCACCAATAACTGTGATTTATTGCATATTTATCTAATAAACTTTGGTTACATTGGCTTCAACATCTTCAACGCTGTATTCATCACATTAACCACAAAAACTCCAAACACACCTTCTTGTAGGTCACAGTAAAAGAAGTGAATGGAGTTTGGCAACATCTGAATGGGTTTTTTTTTAACCCAAGCCCAATGCTCATTCTCACCCCTGTGCACAAAGATCAACTGGAGTTAGCATGCTCGACTTTGCAGCAGTTCACCAGGAAAATTATAACTGATTTATAAGAACTCTCAAAAATTGTCCTGTTTTTTTTCTTTAGAAGAATGTTTTTGACTGTTCTGCACATGGTCAAGAGTATCATTGTTGCCACCATTCTGTCTGCACTGAGCTCTGGTGGTTGTGGTATTAGCATATCAAGGTATCTACCTATCTCAACCAACACTGGGAAAAGGTTCTGTACACACTGAAGAGCTCACCAAACCATCGCAGGGCAACACACACAACCGTTCATGCTCACACCTAGGAGCAGTTTCAAACAGCCAATCAGCCTAATGCTAATTACTCCAGTACCTGGAGAAAACCCACGCAAGCAGAGGGAGAACATAGGAATATCACACAGAAACGCCTGAGCCCGGGAATCAAACCTAGGGCCTTCTTGTTGTGACGTGCTAACCACTTTTCCACCATGCCACCATATTGTTAGGTTTAGCTGCACGTCTATATTTCACAGACTATAGTCTATATTTACTATGTTTTGTGCCATTAATTCTGCTTGAAGTACAGCTTGTTTGTTGCTCCAATTCTCAATTTTTTTTTTAAATAAATAAAATAAAAAATAGAATACTGCCAAATTCTTAAAGAAAACCTGCTGCGCTCTGCCAGAAAAGGAAGAAGGTTCACATTCCAAAGTGAGAATGACCAGAAACACACACAGCAAAGCTGAATACACAGTAAATAAAAGAGGAAAAAGGCGAATGTTCTTGTGTGGCCTAGTCACAGCCCAGACTGTGGATTGTGTATTAAAAATCTGAGGAATGACCTGAAGATTGCAGTCCACCATCCAACTGACTGAACTTGAACAGTTCTGTAAAAAAAAAGTGGGTAACCCTTGAACTACCTCAGTAATTTTTTTCCAGTTTCTGAAGTATTGCTGTCAAGATGTTACATAGTCATGAACCATAACTTGGATAGTTGTCCTGTGTCCTGCCGCATTACTGAGTTTATACTGATTTCTATCGCTGACATACATGATGATGCACTGCAAAAAAAATGAATTAAATAAAAACGCTCATACACCACTGCTCAGAATCACACAGCAAAAAGACCAAAAACAGCATTAGATATGAAAGGGAACACAGAAATTTAACTAATTAAACGGATAATTAACCTAACAATACGGGTGATTTAAATGGACACAGAAATCAGCAAGTGCAAAGCGGTGTTAGCACGGTGTTAACCCTTCCTGCTTTCGCTCCGGACCAAAGTCGGAAAATGCAGGTGGGACATAACCAATCAAATAACAACACACTTACCATGCACACGAATAATCAGAAGCTGTTCAGCAGTTAAAAGAACCGCGAACACTCTTGAACACCTCGCAGTAAAGCTGTCTATTGGAAGCTCTGTCTTTAGGCAGTCCCTAAATCTACATATTATCTTTGGTCATTCACTTCATTTCAGGCTGCAAAGTCGCCAAAATATATTTTGAAAAGGGTTATTTTTTTCTTTACCCACTGTATATATTAAAACTTATTTTTTTGAAGGTAATTGATTTGCATGCTAAATAAGGTTAACTCAGTAAAATTTACAGTGTATATCTGCAAGCCAGCTATTTGTTTCCAGTGATGTGCATCATACCTTGTCCACATAATTAGCGATTTCAGCCATCCTCTGTTTCACCTTCTCTACATCCTTTCCATGTTTATGATACTGGAACAAGTGAGAGAGATGCATCAAAACTTGGTCAAAAGAGTACAACCCGTCACTGACATCATGACAAAACCTCAGAACTAAATCAATTGGTTTAAAAAAAAAAAGCTCAATGAAAGGATCAGTTACAACATTCAAAAATCCCATAACATTCTGAGCAATTTATTCATGTATTTATTTATTCATAAAGTCATATGAATATGCATAAGTGCAAGAAAATAGGAAATGAGGGGAAGGCAAAGTCTTGTGTGGAGACACATACGTGTGGAGTCTGCATGTTCTCCCCGTGCTTGTATGGGTTTTCTCCGAGTACTCCGGTTTCCTCCCACAGTCCAAAAATATGCACAGTAGGGTAATTTGCTGTTCCAAATCACCCCTAGGTGTGATTGTGAGTGTGAATGGTTGTATGAGTGTTGGCCCTGTGACAGCAAGCTGGTGAGCTGTTCAGGGTGCACCCCACCTTTGCCCAGAGTCGGCTGAGATGGGCGCAAGGCTACACGCGACCCTAATTAGTATTAAGCGGCTTGGAAAATTAATGAATGAATTACATTAAATGGTAAAAAGGTGTAACACTCTATAATAAAGTTGAAAGCAGTAACACACACACACAGACAGAGAGAGAGAGAGAAACAGAGAGAGAGAGAGAGAGAGAGAGAGAGAGAGCAAGAGAGAGGGAGAGGGGGAAAGAGAGAGAGAGAGAGTTACAAACACTTAAGCAGTATCTGCTGTGGTCATCATTTCCTTTCCAGCTGATGGCCATTTCTGACTAACACTCTACTTCCTCTATCCTGTCTGGCCACTGGGAAATGATGGTCGACTTCCTGTGTAAGCCCCGACTCTGACCTGATTTTTTAAATAAGCCAAAACAACAACAGGACCTTGACGTTGTTCACTGTTATGGCCTGTAAATCCATGGCTTATCCCTTAACCCTAGGTGGGTTACAGGCTCACAGACCCTGGCAACAGACACGTGGCATCTGTTGTCCTATGGACATTGCGGCTAACCTGGCAAAAACGTACCTCCCTGTTGTCTGCCACAATGATAAGCTCCACATATTTGGTTGTCTTCTGTGCATCTCTTTTACGCTGCAAGAAAGACAACAAAAACAGACAGTAAGGAAAAGCCTTGCCTCTTTCCACACATCATGTTTAGAAAAAGGATATGGAGTAAAAAATAAGGACTTCACACATATTTCTCCTCAGAACATATGAAATGTAGCTGGATATAGGAGATCTACTCTGCTGGCCCCCGCCAAGAAATGTTGCACATGCTAATATTTTGTTAGACCGCTTTCAGCCTTGGTTACAGCACGCAAACACCATGGCATTGTTTTGACAAACTTATAGGATCACAGAAACAGAAAATGTGTAAAAATTCCATGTTTTTCATGATGCAAGAAATTTTCAGCTGTTGCTATATGCTAAAAAGGCATAACCCTCTAATGTACATTATGTCACCCCTGAAATCGATGTGTGCTAATGCAATTAAATACACACTACAAACGCTGGGACGCCCGATTGTGATTAACCAAGACTTTTGAATGACACACGTTCCTTAAGATATGTCACTCTGCCACATCACTCTGACGAGCCTTGCTGATATATGCCATGTTGTCAATTGTGACCATTGTCACACTTTAGGGATGTAAGAATAAACCTCTCATTTTAGTTTGCGTTTAAGTTACATTTCTGAGTAGTATATACCAAAATAATTATCGCCAAGTCAGAGCGACGGGTGATGGGGTCCTGGGTTCGAGTCCCAGGCTTGGTAAGGGCGTTTCTGTGTGGAATTTGCATGTTCTCCCTGTGTTTGTGTGGGGTTTCTTTGGGTACTCTGGTTTCCTCCCACAGCCCAAGTGTCTGTTCCGAATTGCCTATAGGTGTGGATGTAAGTGTGAATGCTATGTGTGTGTGCTGGCCCTGCGATGGACTGGAGAGCTGTTCAGGGTATACCCTGCCTTCGCTCACTGTCAGCTGAGATAGGCTCCAGCCTCCTCGTGACCCTAGTAGGATTATGTGGTTTAGCAAATGAGTGAGTGAGTGAATGAGTGATGCGCAGTGATATTACTCAATAGTTCCCTCTATTTATGGAATAATTACCCATAACCACCATGTCTCCACCAATCATTGTAATTTATTGCAAATTTATCTAATAAACTTTGCTTACAGTGGTTTCAACATCTTCAACGCTGTATTCATCACATTAACCACAAATATGTCTTTGGATTCTCTGTAGTTTAAACCGTCTGAGTTTCTATGAGATTTGTATTGTATATACAGTCTGTATAGGTATTGCTGGACAATAGTGTCTTTTTCCAGAAGATGGTCAGGTAGGATACTGTGTTAAATGACAATGTATTTTCAATGTTGAATGAAGTATCTATGGACAAAAGTGAGGAAAATATTAATGGATTAATTTCTGAAACATGAGCAAATGTGTGCGTATATACCTATATCCATATCTATCTATCTATCTATCTATCTATCTATCTATCTATCTATCTATCTATCTATCTATCTATCTATCTATCTATATATATATATATATATACACATGACTATATTTGGCAGGTAGTTTAGGTCTTAATTAAATGTCCAAGAGCATATCTAGTAAGTGTAAGAGACACAGAGAGAGAGAGAGAGGGAGAAGAAGAGAAAGAAAGAGATGGAGAGAGAGAGACAGAGAGAGAGAGAGAGAGAGAGAAGGAGAAAGAGATATATCTCAAATTTTCTGACCCTGATGTTGAAGGATTGTAACAGTTCCTGGATGTTCCCTTGGTTGATGGTCGACATGTTGTGCCCATGACCACAAGTTCCAGAAGGGAAGCGTAAATGTTCTGCTCTGTAAACCATATGTGTACCATTCTCTGGCTCAAAAGCAGGCTCCACCATGAACATCTCATCTGCAAGTAAGATGAACCCCCTGTGGATCAAATATACATAAACAATATAAGGAATAATGTTGAGATGGGGTACACCCTGAACAGCTTACCAAACACACACACACAACCATTCACAGTCACACACAAACCTAGGGGCGTTTCGGAATAGCCATTTAGCCTAATATGTATGTCTTTGTACTGTGGGAGGTAATCAGAGGACCCGGAGGAAATTCACATAAACAGGGCAAGAACAAGCAAACTCCACACAGAAACGCCCAAACCTGAGATTCAAACCCATGACCTTGTTGCTGTAGGGGGGACATGTGAACCACAACATCACCATCCCCCCTTAAATATCTTTCTTGATTTGTAGTTAAAATTTACTGCTTGGAACATTTAAGCCACATATTTACAAATCATAAGCATGATTATAAAATATATAACATAACGTTCAGTGTTGTAAAAGCTTTCAGCTACTTATGACAGTAAAACAAAATAAGATCAGTCACCATCACATAATTTTCTAATTTCATGTGAAACTAAAAGCAGAAATTTCCAGTATGGATGGACTCCTCTATATTTGCTAACCAGCGAATGTATCATCTAACAATTAATCTTCTTCTCTGTTGGAGCATGTGGGTGGATGTGGAAAGAACTGTGGTGAGTTTCATATTGCTGTCCTTTCCAGTGTCCCCACACCCCATTACTCATTTGGGAAGCTTAAACAGGGCAAAACATTGAGAGTTCCACAAGCATTTGTAACAAAGATCACAGAAAATCTACTTCCATATCCATGAATCTGTAAACTAATAAGCATAAAAAATGGCCAAGAGTAAGGAATATATATATATATCTATATATATATATATATATATATATATATATATATATATATATATATATATATATATATATA
>JAOUQZ010000002.1:8713830-8724045 GCA_028564935.1 Neosilurus hyrtlii
ATAGATAGATAGATAGATAGATAGATAGATAGATAGATAGATAGATAGATAGATAGATAGATAGATAGATAGATGACTTTATTAATCCCATGAAGGAAATCTGGTTGACACAGAAGCGAGATATACTTATGAGGTGCAAACTAAAAGGTGATAAAAATAAAAATATATATAAACATCCATACATGAACAATATAAAACTAAAAACCAAAACCACTAAAGACACTGAGGCAGTATAAGTGGCAGGGGTTCATCACAAATTTCAAGATGATAACAGAAGTGAGTACCACTGATCAGCCAATCAGTGCAGTATAATCAGTAAACAAATCTAAAGTATGATAACAGAAATAATGTAGGATGGTCTAGTTGTGATGCAATGAAAGTGCAATGAAGGACAACAGTGGAGGAGTGTGGATATGTATATGAAAAGATTCAAATGAAATAAGATCATAAAATAAACAGGATACATTTGAAAGGATAATTAGAATTATAATGGTGATGTCAATATCCCTGACACAAATGTGTACAATGTTTATTTTATAACAGGTCATAGCTAGTCTGGTTCACTTCATTACATCAGGTGGCACAACCACAAGAAATCATCATATTTTGTTGTTATGAATTTATATTATATGATTTTTTAAGACATTAAGCACAAAGATTTCAATTTGTGTCCAACCAGATCCCTGTTGAAATGTTCATTCATTCATTTTCTGAACTGCGTAATCCTAATTCGGGTCACGGGGAGGCTGGCGCCCATTTGAGCCGACTCTGGGCGAGGGCGGGTTACACCCTGGACAGCTCGCCAGGCCATCGCAGGGTGACAGCAATGCGGTCTACTCTTTACAAACAACAACAGTGGTTATTTTACATTCCTCTCACCACAGACAGTGAGTGACATGGCCCGGCTTTGATAACCCAGTTAGCTGCACTGAGGGGACAGCAGTGACAACCCGGTGATAGTGGGGCTTGAACCCCCGACCTTGGGATCAGTAATCTAGCATCCCACCACTGTGCCAGTACTGCCCCACTGTAATAATTTAAAAATGCCAAAAAAATTCATGTGTTACAACCAGTTGGTGCAGCCAGAGCAAATGATCAAATAAATTTTATTTTTCAGTGTTATTACTAACTTATTTTTGGTAAGAACTGTAACAACTTGTATAAATAATGAATGTGATTGTATGTCCACATCTCTATTAAGGGGACTGTACAGCCATTCATTCATTCATTCATTTATTTTCTAAGCCTCGTAATCCTAATTAGGGCCGTGGGGAGGTTGGCGCCCATCTCAGCCAACTCTGGACTAAGGTGGGGTACAACCTGAACAGCTCGCCAGGCCATCGCAGGGCTAACATGCACACAACCATTCACACTCACACCTAGGGGCAGTTTGGAACAGCCAACCAGCCTACTGTGCATGTTCCCTGAGGGAGTCATCCCAAAGGGATCAATAAAGTTAAGTCTAAGTCTTTTGGACTGTGGGAGAAAACCGGAGTACCCACAAGAAACCCATGCAACTCCACACAGAAATGTCCCGAGCCCCGGAATCGAACCCAGGACTGTCTTGCTGTGCGGCAAATGTGCTAATCATTGTGCCACAGTGCCGCCCATAGCCATTTATATAAAAGTGAATTTGGCGAACAGACATGAATTTGATTTATGCAGTCAATTTACTAAGACTCTGCAGCAGTATTTAAATCTTTGAGAACTGTTCAGTCCAACATTATTTCAAAAAAGTCCATGCTGCAATCCATTTCCATCTGCACGGTTAGTTTCAAAAACTTTAAACTCTTTTTGATTTGCAAATTAGAAGACTATTTACTGAATGTAGATTAGTATCTCAGACATTCATTGCATATTTACATAATGTTTTTCCAACTGAATTTTGGTAAAAATCTTGTTACAACGACTTTAGTGCAATATTGAGGCCTAAAATAATCAATCATGGAAAGTGCCACATATTGTACACTCTGTGTTTTTAGTTTTTCAAGCACTTCTAACGTTTTAAAGTTACCTATTCACTAATGAAGAGTCTTTTATGTGTTATCTTCCATTATCAGTTCCTTTTTGATTTATCAGTTCCTTTTTTATTCCTGAATATAAAGACATATAAGCTCACAGGCTTAGTGTCTCTTATTCGCCTGTTGTGCATCATGTTTTGGTTCTGTGTCTGTTTAAAATAACAACAATTTAGAGGAGCACTCATAGAGTGCAAGGTACCTTCACCAAGCACAACTGGATTATTAAAACTTGAAATAGTTACAATAAAATAATTCTTAAATAAATTATCTCCCTCTATTGGACATCAGATGAACTTTTTGCCCCAATGTTAGTTACCTCCGCTAAGGAGGTTATGTTTTCACTGGCGTTGGATTGTTTGTTTGTCTGTCTGTTAGCAACATTACTCAAAAACTTATGAACAGATTTTGATGGAATTTTCAGGAGGCATCAAAAATGATACAAGGAACAATTGATAAAATTTTGGCAGGGATCCAGATTATTGTTTGATGCAGGACATTTTTAAAGATTTTTAGTGCGGATGACATAATCATCTGAGTTTCTGTGTCCGGACCATACCGAAGAGTAACTTCCAGGTTTGCGTCCAATGGCGTCATCTCATTCCTTTACCTTTCGTTACAACTTAGGTCAATTATCACAAAAATAATCCAATTACTATTATTAATACGTCCTCATCCGAGCACAAGGCCTCTTATTCAAAGCAGGCCCTATACACAATGCAGTCATATAAATGGCTGCGCGTTTGCATTAAAGGGTTTAAATAATAAACAAATGTTGCATTTATAAAAATGCTATATTTCTAACAATACCATATGGGGGAATTGAACGGCCTTGGCGGAGGTCTGCGCTCTTTGAGTGCTTTTCTAGTTAAAGATTTTTCAGGATTTTGAAAATTTTTCAACCAGTTCCTACAGATGGATCCACATCCAAAATATAATTTTTTTCCAGGGCCTGACCCTACCTATCCACCAAGTTTGATATAAATTGGATTAGATATTTAAAAAAAAAAAAAAGCTTTAATAAGGTCCTGGATCTGGATTGTGATTGTTATTTCCTCCAGAATGTTATGCGTTCTTGCCAGGCCCACATCACATCCCTCCACCAAGTTTGGTGAAAATAGTTTTTGCTTAATCCTGCTAACGGACAAACAAACAAATCACCTGGTGCAGGGGTCATTGATGCTCGCATACAGGAGAAACCAAATGATTTCAGAAAAACATCAGGGCTGATTTCAATTTATTTCCTTTCCATTTGTTTATTTAAACTGCCTGGTAAATGAATTAAGCTTTTGTGCTAAATTCATGAGCACTTTTTTATCATGTAATCCTTACCAATCTGTTTTATAACCAACTGGTAAAAAAGTAGTAGCACAGCTATTGGAATGCACAATGCTTCAGCCTTGCTCTACTCGATTCATTAATGAAAAGGGAGCTGACATTGACATGGTAGTGTATGTCATGCTGGTAAAAATACATCAGACACAAGAGCAATGCCAGAGTACACTTAGGTAGAATATTAAAAAATTTCAGGATATTTTTGAGGTATTTTTTTTTCAGGCCAGTGGTTTTCGCCTCGCTGTGGGTGGAGAGCTTTGGATGGGTATTTATTTAATTATTTATTTGTTTTTGCATCTCATCTGTGAAACTAAGGATTTAAATTCACTTAAAACATTCTGGTGCCACATCCATATTGAGAATGGTCCAGTACTCATCCAAAAAAAAAAAAAGGATTTGGTTGTATTAAATTCGTGGAGCTATAACAAAAAAATTCTGCCACATCTTTGGTTGAGGTGGATTTGAAAGCAGCATAGTTAAGTTCACATGAAAAATGTGTGTTGTATATCCATTGTGGAGAAAATTGTTAGAGTCTGTAGGTCAAATGGTGCGATGTTTATATGAAATTGATACGATTTTTGGAAAACAAAACAAAACAAAACACAAATACTCATGATAATTGAGTAACAGTTGACGTACCATCAACATCACAATTGGAGAGGAAGTCTTTGTATGCTGTAGAATTACAGTTTCTCTTCACTGGAATTAAGAAGCCCAAACATGCTCAAGAATGACACTGCTTCTGTACGTAAACTGAGGTCCATTAGAATACAGTTTGCCAAGGTAGAAGAACTTGAATGGCCTGCACAGGTCCCTGACCCAAACCCCAGTAAACACCTTTGGGATAAATTAGATTGTTGACTACATGACAGACCTTCCTGCCCAATATCACTGATTTTATTAATATTCCTGTGGTTGAATGGGTGAATTTCCAGTGCCATGCTCCAAAATCTAGTGGAAAGTGTTCCAAAAAGGTGGTCGACTCAAAAAAGCACATGTGGATTTGATGGTCAAAGTATCCCCAAATGTTAACTGTTTGAGGCACCAGCAGTTGAAATTTTCACTCAATCATCACTCATTTGGTGGCCCGCTTAATCCTACTACTAGGGTCGTGAGGAGGCTGGAGCCTATTTCAGTGGTCGAAGGTGGGGCACACCCTGACCAGCTTGCCAGACCAGCATTCAAATACTGAAACCACTACTGGATAACTCTCATTATCATTACCGTCATTATCATTACTCTTCCACTGTGCGTGCCGCACGCAATGCACATCCGCCTCACAGCAAGAAGGTCCTGGATTCGATTCTCTGGCTGGGGTGTTTCTGTGTGGGGTCTGATTGTTCTCTCTGTGCTTGCGCTGGTTTTCTCAGGGTACACTGGTTTCCTCCCACAGTCCAAAGACATGCACATTAGGCTATAGATGTATTTGTGTTTTGCCCTGCAATCTGTAATAATCCTGGGAGCTGTTCAGGGTGTACCCCACCTTCGGCCAGTGTCGGCTGAGATAGGCTTCAGCCTCCATGAGTTAGTGAGTGAGTGGATGAGTGAGTAAGTTCTCTTTCACAAGAAACCAGTGAGAAAGATGGTATTGATGAAGAAAAGCCATGCCAGGCAATGTTTGGACGCAGAGAGCATCATGTCTTGGGGCAATATTTAGCCTCAGGTAGGTGGAGTGGACAGTCAAATATTCAGCTTGAGTGGCAAAAGAGGGATAAAACAATTCTGATTAATCATAGCTTAATGTTCCATTAGAAGTATGCATTAACTTGTTTAAACTACAGTGGAAACAAGTGAGCTGGCTTGGGTGCTGCAGATGAAGCCTGGGAGCATGAACACTGCCACTCTCTACATCACACATTACTAATGAATCCAATCTATCCAGGCTTTTATCTCTGATTTCAAGATTTTAAAACTGTGTGTACACTGCAATATAATACAGTAAAACATTGAGCTGATATTCAGTAAATATTTACGGGGTGTTTATTTCTGTTAACTCTCATACACATACATGTGCACCACTAACAATAAGAATAAACTTTGGATGCGGTGCAGAAAAGAAATAAAACTTGATGACACCACATTAGGAATGTTGCTCTCCCCGTGTTTGCATGGGTTTCCTCAGGGTACCCCAATTTCCTCCCACAGTCCAAGAAACTTGCATATTAGGCTAACTGGCTGTTCCAAATTGCCCCTAGCTGTGAGTGTAACTGTAAATCCCTGTGTGTGCTGGCCTTGCAATGGTCTGAACTGGTGGGTATTTTCCATTTTGTAAGTGTCAGCGGCAATAGGCTCCATCCTCCCCATAATCTTAGTAGGATTTAGCAGTTCGTATGTGAAAGTGAGTATTTAATTGTGTAAAAAAATAAAAATTAAGCTGAACGTCATTGAATAGTTACTGAGATGGAATTTTGAGGGGAATATTCAATTCTGTGAGACCCACCGAGCCTGAGGGCCATAATTATTTTAGTACGTATTACACAAAAACATAAAAAGCAAACCAAAACAAGATATTTCTGGTTTATTTTTACATATTTTATGCATTCAATAGGCAGGAAAGGGGAGCTCCGTTCACAGAGCATACAGTGGGTATAAAAAATAATCACCCCTCATCAAACTATCTACAATTTTTTGCTTTGCAGTCTAAAATGAAGACACACACAGCAAACTGTATTTACTCAGCTTATAACAGTCAAGTGAAAGATATAGTTTGTGAATATAAAACATCATCAAACCCAATATTAAATATCTGTGAGTGGAAGGCGCATGTGACCCTCTAGGGATAACGGTTAAAACTACGCATTCACTAGTGAATATTCAATGTGTTGTAGTAACCAGATAGCACCGTTTCTGTGCAGTACATACTAACATAACTTGTCTTGAGTTCTTATGAATGTTCAAATATGTGCCCATTTCCTGATGCACAGGACATTTTCAATCACACGCCACCTCTAATGATAATAGAGTCTAAGATTAGACAAGACACTAAGAGGCAGCACTCATGAATACAAGGGCTTGGAACATGAGTGGAAAAACTGCTCACGCTATATTAAGCTCCCACACACTCAGCACCTCGGCCCGTTCAGCACGTCAGAATTCCTCAAGCCGAGCACACTCGCTGAATCTTGAGCCCACTCTAACCTTCACTGCCAGAATCTGTTAAGCTGCTTCCTATTCCCCATTGCTCTTCTCCCAGAGGCAGGAAGTGGGAAACTGCGCCCTGCAGAGACATAATGAGGGGCTCTGAGAGGAAAAAAGGGTCAGTCAGGCTATCATATAGCAGTGGTGCAGGATATATAGACTCCCTGGAGGAAAGATGGATGAAGATGATGGGGGTGGGGGTGGGGGGGGTCGCGTTTGGGCTGTGTTGAGCATTTCTTCAGTGCATTGTTTATTTTATTCTTTAACAGTAAACACACATAATAATACATACAGCTTAATATACCATAAAATATACCATGTCACTTCAATGTCAAAACTACACTACAATGTCAGATTCATCCAAATTTCTGATTTCAAACACACACACACACACACACACACACACACACACACACACACACACACACACACACACACACACGAAAATTATACTACTTCCTGTCTGTTCTGAGACTTGGCTATCCACCCTCATTGTGTTTCTTTGTTTATCTCTTTGTCATGTTTCTTTTTCCTGCATGTTCTCCCTGTGCTTGGGTGGGTTTTCTCTGGGTACTTCGGTTTCCTCCCACAGACCATAGACATCCACATTAAGCTAACTGGCTGCCCCAAGTGTGAATATGAGTGTGAAAAGTAGTCTGTGTGTGTGTGTGTGCTGCCTTGGGATGGTCTGGCAAGCTGTTCATGGTGTACCCAGCCTTCGCCCAGAGTCGGCTGAGATAGGCTCCAGCCTTCCCACGACCCTAATAGTAATAGGATTAAGTGTTTCAGCAAATAAGTGATGTGTGTTTCTTTTTAGGGCAGCATGGTGGCGAGGTGGTTAGCACTTTCGCCTAACAGCAAGAAATGCCTTGCTTTGATTTCGAGGCTTGGGGCATTTCTACGCGGGTACTTCGGTTTCCTCCCGCAGTCCAAAAACATGCACAGTAGGCTAATTGGGGGTTCCAAATTGCCCCTAGGTGTCAGAGTGAGTGGTAATGGTTGTATGTATGTTGGTCCTGCGATGGCGTGGCGAGCTGTTTAGGGTGTATCCCGCCCTCGCCCAGAGTCGGCTGACTCTGGCTCCCTGAATAAAATCCCTGAACCCTTGATCATCTAAGAACGAGGTGTGAGTGATAGTATATGCATGTTTATTTACAGGAAATATGCATAGCTATGACTATGAGATGTTGAGATAAATGCAAGAGAAATTATAGATCTGCGCTGCTTTTTATCAATCTATATATTTATTTAGGCATTTTTAATTACCAAATGATTAAACAACTATTTTCTGTAAACCAGCCACTGGGGTCACACAAACCAGTGTGCTTATAGTGCCAGTTTCAAGGTAAATGGGGCTGGTTGTGTCAAGAAGGGTATTTGGTGTAAAACTTGTGCCAGATCAAACATGCAGATTCAAAACAAACTGTTCATACCAGATGGGTCAAGCCCCAGGTTATCAACGACTGCCACCGGAACTGATGGCCAGCAGAGTAGGACAACTAGTAATTGGACAACTGCTGGGCCAATGAGAAGGAAAAGAGGAGAAGGACGCATCCAGAGACAGCGAGAGTGGAGAAAACTTGAGTATGTTCAGGTCAGAGTACGGACTTTGAATGGTAAAGTGAGAGAGCTGGCTGATATGATGGAGTTTAGAAAGGTAGACATATTGTGTGTACAAGAGACCAGGTGGAAAAGTGAGTAGGCCAGGAACATTAGAGGTGGACTCAAGTTGTTTTTACCATGTTGTGGAAGGGAGTAGAAATGGTGTAGGCGTACTCCTGAAGGACCCGCTCATCAGGTGTGTGCTGGAAGTGAAGAGAAAGTCTGACAGAATGAAGCTGAAGGAGTGATACTGACTCTCATCAATGCATATGCAACACAAGTAGCGTATGAGAAGGAGGAAGAAGAGGAGTGGTTAAGAGTGTTCCCAAGGATGGGAGATGATGAGGAAGTGATGGACAGGTAGGGTGTCAGGGAGAGGAACAATGGCAGCTGTGATACGTATTTTAAGAAGAGGGAGGAATCCAGAGTGGCACAAGAGTGGAAGAAGATGCTCGTAGATGGACTATGTCCCGACAGGAGACACAACCTCCAGGAGATTAGTGAATTGGAGTTGGTGGCAGGGGAGATTGCTGCTAGACAGCATCGTATGGTGGCCTGTAGAATGAATTTAGAGGGGAAGAAGAGAATGAGAGTGAGAAGTAAAGATCAGATGGTGGAAGCTAAAGGAGGAAGACTGCTGTGTGAAATTCAGAGAGGAGGTACATTGGGGACATTGGGGAGCAGGGAGACGCTGGATGACTGGACAACTACTGCAGTTGTGGTGAGGGAGAATGCTAGGAAGGTACTTGTTATCTGAAAACAGGAAGGAGGACAAAGAGACTTGGTGATGGAATGAGGAAGTTCAGGAAAGCATCAAGGGGAAGAGATCAGCGAAAGAGAAACTCAGACAAAGAAAGTATAAAGGAGTTAAAGAGATGTGGCGCAAAGTGAAGAGAGAGAGGTGGCAAAGACTAACTGAGAGGCATATAATGAGCTGAATGAGAAGCTAAACTTAAAGGAGGAAGAAAAAGATTGATAACAACTGGCCAGGCAGAGGAATGGAGCAGGGAGAGATTTAAAGCAAGCTAGGATGATAAAGGATGTACATGGTTACTGTGGCAGGATAGTCAGTGGCCGAGCAGACAGAGAACCAGTGTTCCTCAAAAAGGAATACACTTCACCCTCGATTTCCCGTACCCCTATTTCCCAAATTTTGGATTTCCTGTACAAAATCCGGCATCAGACATTACTTGGAATTGCCGGAAAAATGCTCCGACAAGTCCGGGAATTGATGATGGAAGTCCGGGTTGGTCATGATTTTCCAACATCCCTCCTGTCCAGCCCGTTCCTGTTCGAGTGGATGGATGAAAATGAAGCAGCAGAGGGGCAGAAAATAATGTGTGATGATCAGATAGTGGCATCATGAAGACCTAGAGAGGCCTGCAAGTGTCTCAAACCCATTGTGAAATGTAATGGGGAATGGGTGATGAACAGCGGTGCTTCAGCAATGCTGGAATGGGGCAAAATGTCTTTGTAAAGGACGCATCAATCTTCATGCAAGGGAATGCACCATATGCCACACAGCCAGGACAATCAAGCTGTGGATAGAGGACCACATGGTCAAGACCCTGTCAGAGCCAGCCCAATCTTGAGACCCGAACCCTACTGAAAATCAAGCCATGAAAACAAGCTGAAATGATGATGAATTGTGTTAGAAACCATTTTATTCCTGCACCTTCCGGCCTGAAGAGGCCGACGGTGCAGGGTCTGCTTCACTAACATGTAACAATGCTAACACATGCAAAGGGTCGAAACTACCCAGAATACTACCATGTAGAATACAGTGCTTTGGATCAAACTTGCATTCAGTCTGATGAATTGTGCTGGCATGTATGGTAAGTTATAACTATTTTAAGGAATTTTCTTTGATATATTTAAACCATTTATGTTTTTATTCAAACAGAATTGCTTGATTGTATTAATGTATGCAACATTTCTGTGAAAGAACTATAATTTGTAATTTGTGTGTACATATCATAAGTACAAATATTAATTAATTCACACAAAAAGTTGCATAAGGACAGGGGTTCAAGCCTCACTGTCAGCAGGATGTCACTGCTGTCCCCCCAGTGCAGCTAACTGGGTTATCAAAAGCCGGCCATGTCTCTCACTGTCTGTGGTG
>JAOUQZ010000002.1:8724145-8736754 GCA_028564935.1 Neosilurus hyrtlii
GAGGTTGAACTAATAGTTATGAGAATTTACATTCTGATCTGAGAATTGCACCAAAGCGACTGAGAAAAACTGTAATTGTAAGTGATCCACAAAGGCAAACAGCATTCCATGCAGCGCTCACCATGCACCCTATCAGACCCACAGAGCAACTGTTCTATTTTCATGGAGGAATGACACAGAGACTCTCCTGGCTAAAAAAGAAACTGACCCACTGGGTGGTAGATGTTATCACTGTGCCCTACAGTCAGATCGGATGCACTACCCTATCATGCCACTTTGTGAGGAATTTCTCTACCTCATCGACACTGTTCAAAGCTGTGGCACGACAGGAAGTTCTCTGAAATGTCACTATGGATGGTATTTAAGTTCTACAACCTTAACTTCATCCTTACTGCTGCGGGGTGTCTGGAGTATGGCATTTGGACACTTCTCCACTGAAAAGCCACATTGTGGCAGAGAATGATTCATTATATCTGTATTGCAAATACTGTCTCACTGCTCATTTTGTGACTTTGCTGAAAGTTCTTGGCATGCATGCCATTCATAGAACTATAGGATAGGTAACTAATTAAATGTCCCACCACCTCCACCACACACGCACTCACGTATACACACAAATATATCTTTCATTTCCATCTTGAGAAGTGAGGGGCCGTGCAGCTGACCCGCGTAAACAGTGTATCTCCGCTCTCATTCCTGCCATTATGCTTTGTTCATTCCCATTCAAGCAGACATGTACATGATGGAAGTTATTATTCAGATCAATGATCCATACATATAGTAGATTACCATCACACACACACACACACACACACACACACACACACACACGCACGGTGAAGAACTTCCACTGACAGTGATTAATGCACCCAGTTAATGCTATCCCTGCACCTTAATCTGACCTTAATCAGTGATAAGAAGGAAACACTCACTCATTCACCGAACCCCTTAATCCTACTAGGGTCACGGGGAGGCTGGAGCCTATCTCAGCCGACACTGGGCTAAGGTGGGGTACACCCTGAACAACTCACCAGACCATTACACATGCAACCATTCACACTCACACTCACACCAAGAGGTGCCAGATAGCCTGGTGTGCATGTCATTGAACTGTTGGAGGAATCCGGAGTGCCCGGAGGAAACCCACACAGGCACGGAGAGAACACGCAAACTCCACACAGAAATGCCCGAGCTGAGCCCGGGACTCGAACCCAGCACCCAGGATGTTCTAATCGCTACACCACCGAGCCACCCAACAAGGAAACATATTTACTTATTTAATTCATTTATTTATTTAAAACACACACACACACTTTAGGGTTCTTAACGTTTATTTTATTTTTTTTAGAATGGTTAGCAACCAAATGTCCACACAAGGTCAGACTTTACATGTCCATGTGTTGTCTCTCATCAAGACCAAAAAGCATGACCCACACACACACACACTCCCTCTCTCTCTCTCTTTCTCTCTCTCTCTCTCTCACTCACTCACACACACACACACACACACACACACACACTCCCTCTCTCTCTCTCTTTCTCTCTCTCTCTCTCACTCTCACACACACACACACACACTCCCTCTCTATCTTTCTCTCTCTCTCTTTCACACACACACACACTCTCTCTCTCTTATCTCTCTCTCTCTCTCTCTCTCTCTCTCACACACACACACACACACACACACACACACACACACACACACAGCAACCTTATCTCTTGAGTTGTATTGTTTTCTTACTGTGCACAGCATTGGATGCCTGCAAAAACTTTTGCAAAAGAGTCTCATATCTGTAAATATTTTGTATCTTTTTTTATTGTATTTATTTATTTATTTATTCATTTGAATTTAAGTGGTCCATAAGCAACTATACAAATATTTCAGAGAGACTGACAGACCGCAAACAATCTAAACAAATGTATCCAACTTTTTTCCCATTGACTTTAGACTGTCGGGTAAAAGCGGAAAGGATGATGCCAGCTGATGAAATGTGAATCCTTACCGTCAGGAGCGGCGACGGTGACGGTCAGCAGCCCGAGCGCGTGCAGAAGCGCCGCCGGGAGAGTGCGGTGGTCCGCGCGCCGGCGGTGCATCATGTTTACCGGAGAGATGGAGAGACAGCAGCTCAAATGAACCAGCAGTTCTCAGATGCAGGATACAGGATGTGAAGGGACTTCCTGCAGCAGCCCACGATCAAATCCCAAAATGCAGAGGGGCGGGTTGAGACCAAAAAAAAAAAAAAGAAAAAAGAAAAAGTTTCCTCCTCCTGCAGTATGGAAACCCTCAGTGAAACACGGGCGCGTGCGGCACCGACACACAGACGCGCTCAGAGACGCCGCAGCTCCGGGTGCACGGCTGGAACAGCTGGATCCCCACGTGCGCCTTTACTGCGCTCCCTGCTATGTTGCCAGATATGACGAATATCCTTCCAGTTAAACCCCTCTGCGACCTGGGGATAAAAAAGAGCGCAGATTAAAAAAATTTATAAAAAAATTAGAGATGCATGGGGGAGTAGTGGTTAGCATGTTCTCATCACAGCAAGAAGGTCCTGGGTTCGAGTCCCGAGAGGTTTAGTTTGCATGTTCCCTGTGCTTGCATGGGTTTCCTCCAGGTACTCTGGTTTCCTCCTACAGTCATGCACATGAGGCTAACTGGCTGTTCGAAATTGCCCCTAGGTGTTAGTGTGAATGGTTGAGTATGTTGCCCTGTGATGGTCTCGCAAGCTGTTCAGAGTGTACCCTGCCCTCACCCTCACGGCTGAGATAGGCTCCAGCATCCCTGGGACCCCAAGTGGATTAAGCGGTTCAGCAAAAGAGTGAGAGAGAGAGAGAGAAACAAAAACAAATTAATTCATTCATTCATCATAATGAAGCACTTTATTCTAATCCGGGTTGCAATTGGCTCTGGGCACAAAGTGGCAAAAATCACCAGAGATGTGGCCTTTCATGGGCATCGTCTGCACACAGACAGACCACATACCGGAATGTTTTGGACAGGCAGAGGAAACCTACAAAGACTCCATACTGAGACGGACTTTGGAGGCATGAGACATCAATGAGCCACAGAGTTTTAAAAACAATAACTCATAGAACTCTACCAGAAGTAGTCACACAACATTTATGTGGGGCCAGTGGGGTAATGGTTAGGGTGCTGGGCTCAAGAGTTCAAATCCTGTCAAACACCCACCGTGATAAGGGCAAGGTCTTAGCCAAAAGTGTGCCTCTGTCTACCCAGCGGTATAAAGGCGTACCAGTAAAAATACTGGGAAGGTAACCCTTTGATGGACTAACATCCATTACAGGAAAAGCTCCGGCCTGATGAGCCAGGAGGCGGGTGTAAAAAGCCCAACAGACTTACCGTTTTTATTTTGTTTGTTTGTTTGGTTTTTTTTTTTACCTCATGAGATCCTGAGCAGAGTACCACGGTCATGGAACATGGCTGGTTGGACGGGTGTCCTATATACTGTATTGTGCACCCGATTTATTTATTTATTTTTGCAGTATAAACTTTGCTATAGATTTTTATTTTATATCTTGTATAATAGCGAGTTAGTACAAAAACACTTTAGATTTCCAAACATTAGTTTTCCAGCACAAAATAAAATGTTACGTAAAAAAAAGTTTACACAGAAGGTCAATAAATAAAGCAGCATATTCCATATAAGAGACGACTTTTCAGACAAAACTATAATGAAGGCTGCTGTGATTTACATGCAAATTAAGAATCAAGGGTGACAGTCAACATTTCCAGGAGAACTGGGGCTGGTTCTGTAAGATACCCGGTAGATACTGTACATGTAAACTGCACAAACTCGACCTGATGCTATTCTATTTTTAAAGCAAAAAGTCATCACACCTCATATTGAATTAGTTTCATGTATTGCTGTTTACTGTGCTTTACTATAAGAGTAAAGGTGAAGTAAAAGTATGGCTAATAAACAAAAACACTGAAAATACCAATTTTCTGAAAGTGTCACAAATTAATTTTTTTGACTTTGGCATGGCATGAATGAACTTCACACCATATGGAATGGTTTGCGAGTGAAGAAATAAAACAAATACAGTGATGCAGTGATGATTATACACTTAAATCAGAAACCAAGTTCTATTCAAGTATTTATTTCATGTATTATTGGATCATATTGATGAGAATAAGTAAACAAACAGCAATATATAGTAATACCAAAAATAACAGTCTCTATTTTCAGGAAAAAAGTCAAAATTTGTGTCTCCCTTTACTTTGAACACAGCATTTAACCTTTCAGGCGTAGTGTTCAAATTTTTTTTATTTTCTTCACTTGCTAAACCGTTCCATATGGTTTGAAGTTAATTCATGCTATACAAAAGTGAAAAAAAATTCTTAATTAAAAATGTTTTAATTTTTCTGAAATATTTGTATTTTCAGTGTTTTTGTTTATTAGCTATTCTTTTACCTCAATATACTTGTTGGAATTAATATTTTGGTTCTTGTTGCCTACAATAGCATTGTTCAATGCATTTTATTAGGAGCCCTTTTAGACAAAAGTGGTGGTGTATAATCTTCACTGCACAGGTCACAGTTTGCATAGGCACTCCCTATGACCTAAACTTGTGTGTGGGGTAGCTAATTTGCATACGTGTCATTTGACCTTGGCACAGTGACCTTGAACATATAAAGTTTGTCCGGGCCATTGTTCGGCTCATATGTATGCCAGCTTTTTGAACTTTGGCATAGGCACTCCTTATGACCTAAACCTGTGTGTGGGGTAGCTAATTTGCATATGTGACCTTTGACCTTGGCACGATCACCTTGAATATATAAAGTTTGTCCGGGCTATTGCTCGGCTCATATGCAGGATCCTTTCACAGCCAACACTGGGCGAAAGCGGGGTACAACCAGAACAGCTCATCCATCACAGGGCAACACACACAGCCATTCACACTTACATTCGCACCTAGGGGCGTTTTAGAACAGCCAATCAGCCTAATGTGCAGGTCTTTGGACTGTGGGAGGAAACACATAGAAATGCCCTCGCTGAGCCTGGGACTAGAACTCAGGACCTTTTTGCTGTGTGGTGGAGGTACAAACCACTATGGCACCATTTTATCAAAGTAACTCATAATTAAACTGAAAAAAAAAATGATTGCTACAATATATGGTCAAAAGTTTATGGACAACTTAAAATCACACTCAAATGATTGCAAAGTCTGGGGTGCAGCTGGTGCTTCAGTTCATCACAAAGCTCTTTATTGGGGTTCAGTTTGATTTCAGGTTGTGTGCAGGACACTCGAGTTCTTTTACTAACCTTTAACCTTTACACACTGTCTTCATGGAGCTCTCTTCATGTACAGTGGTCCAGGGTTCAGGTCTCTCAGTTCCAGTGAAGAGAATCTGTAACACTATAGTGTACTACATCTTACACAATTATGTTTTTCTAAACATTGTGGTAATAGTTTGAGAAACGCTTAAGTGTATGGTGTCCACATACTTTTGACCATATAGTGTATGTTCTCAGTGTTACAGCAGAATATTGAGTATGACAAAACACTGGCATGTGAAAATGAATACAAAGCCAGGAAGCCTGGCGGTGCAGTGGGCAACCTCACAACTCCAGGGATCGCAGTTTTAGCTTAAGCTCAGGCTTTCTTCCATGTGAGGTTTAACATCCTGTGTTCACACGGGTTTCCTCTTGCTTCTCTAGTTTCCTTCTACTCTCCAGGTAGACATATTTAAATCATTTGATATAACTGACATAAAAGAATATCACGTTCTTACCTCAGATCTTGCTCAGTCTCGATAAGAGTTGTAAATCTTTCCTGTATCATGATGTTATCCTGTCATTCCCTGTTTAATGACCCTCCCACCCCCTTCCCACGTGCAGAGGTGCAGAACAGGAGATATTTTATTCCCTGCTCTACCACACATCAGATCTCTTTGTGCTTGGAGCTTGATTTTTGCAAGAAGCGGCCTGAATAATATCTGGGTGGCACAGCGGTTAACACGTCTGCCTCACAGCAGGAAGGTCCTGGGTTCAATTCCTGGGCTCGGGCGTTTCTGTGTGCAGTTTGCATATTTTCTCTATGCTTGTGTGGGTTTCCTCTGGGTACTCTGGTCTCCTTTCACAGTCCAAAGACATGCACATTAGTCTGGGTTGCTGTTCTAAATCACCCCTAGGTGTGAGTGTGAGTGTCAGTGGTTGTGTGTGTTGCCCTGTGATGGGCTGGTGAGCTATTCAGGGTATACTGTGCCTTTGGCCAGTGTTGGCCGTGATGGGCTCCAGCTTCCCTGAAACCCTAAGCAGTTCTGCAAATGAGTAAGTAAGTGAATACTATCTGAAATTCAAAGGAAGACACAATCTGATAAAGTCGGCACTGAAACAGAAATGCAAGTATGCAGGTTTCACACTCTCAGGAAGGCAGGCTACACCCTGAACAGCTCGGCAGACCACTGCACGACCAACACACACACAACTATACACACTCACACCTAGGGGCAATTTAAAACAGCCAGTTAGCCTAGTGTACTTGTCTTAGGACTGTGGGAGGAAACTGGAGTAAAATGGCATCACCAGGGAGTGGAACCCATGACTTTCTTGCCGTGAGGCGGACGTGCTAACCACTATGCCGCCTGTATGCAGATATCAGGGAAGTATAATCTGAAGTAGCATGCTGATATACATTTCTTTAATGGTGACTTTTAATCTGGTAAAAAAAAGCAGAAAAGGGAAACAACCAGAGACCGCCAGATTTTAGCAGATTTCTGCTATACATAATCATACACACATGTAATAAATAATTATAATAATAAAGAAATATATTTCTTATTCAAATTAATCCTAAATCAAACAATATTGTATTCAGATATTTTGTAGAAGGATGGCTAAAACCTCTCATATAATCCCAAAGCTGTTGAGCGATGTATTTCTTCCAGCGGAAACAATGGAGTGATTCATCACTAAATGAATAATGCATTAGGCTATGTATGTACATATGTCTTTTTTCTGGAGCCTCTATTAACTAGACATTTATCCAAAATTATATGCTCATATAATTCTGTGCACACGAAATGATAAAACGGAATGTAATTTCTTTCATTTGATTGGGCAGACTCTTCATTAGTGCCCTCGGAGAAGAGTATAATCAGCTCTATAAAACTTTATGATGTACATTTAAATGAGAGCCAGTCATGCTGTTTTCATAAGATCTGCTGTGATGAAGCTGTCTGTATCTCCTTTTCCGACAAAGTGCCTGATAATTACCATTCCATCAGCATCAGGACATGAAAACGTGCCTTCGACTTAACTAAAGCAAGACATGGCTTGCATTTTGAGGCACGTTTGCAAAACCCCTGTACGCATCTCATTTGGGGGCTTCAGACATCTGAGTCTAAGGATCTTGAAGGACACGAGTCTTGTGTCCAGCTCTTCAGTCCCTGCTTCGCTGTAGGATCTGGTCTAGAAGTTTCTGTAAAGGAAGCAAAAAAAATAAGTTTCTATTGATCTATAACAGTTCATCTGCTCACTGATATCTATTCTCTGGGCTGGCACTGTAGAATGCAGTTCACTCAGAATTTTGCCTGGTTCTCCTGAAACGTAGTGATAACCTGTTATCAGTCCACTCACCGTGCACTATCACGTCTTTTCCCCCAGTGTGGAGTTAGTTTTTACTCCTTGTCGGACATCCTGTTCTCACTTATCTTATATTCTGCTGCCAGCCGAAGCACTGGTGTTTAATAATACAGCAAACTGAACATCACACACGCCAAAAAGATTACAATAATACTTTTCATCTCTAGCCTCAGTTGTTCAAGAACTACAGAGTTCTTACTTTTCTGTTGTAGCTTTCGGGAAATGTTTTCAAGGATGTACAGTGACATAGCAAAAGTAAAAAAACACCATTATTTCTGAAAGATTTATGTATGCATGTATGTATGTATGTATGTATGTATGTATGTATGTATTTATTATTATTATTATTATTATTATTATTATTGTTATTATTATTATTATTATTTTACCCCCGTTTTTTCTCCCTTAATTTTAGTTTTTTCTCCACCCATCAAGTGGTAACTCTTTGTCACATATGACAACTGCAAACCAAGAAGGGGCATTCATGTCCCTTCTGTGAGACTCGATGCTGCCACCCGCCTCTTTATGAACTGCTGCGCATGCATACACTGTAAAAAGTAACATTGGATTTACTAATAAATTCTAAGTGATGCTTACTTGGTTTTTATAAACCTTTTGTTAACACTCACTTTAGACTAGTTAACTAACTAACTAACTCAGTGTACTTGAGTTGATTTTATTTAGCCAATCGAAGTTTTTTTTGTTATTTTTTTTACCAATTAGACATGTGCAGGTCAGTTCTTATTCGTTGCTGCTTTTCCATCATTTGAGATAAACCCATACTTGCCCAAATGCATTTGGACTTTGCTTCAACGGCGGTGGCCATAATTATCAGAGGTACTGCTGGCCTTCTGCTTGGCACACTGATTTGGTGAGTAAATATATTTTTTTTTTCCTTCAACATTTCTTCGTATCCTTGTTTAATTGTAATTCAGCGCCAGGTTAATGTGCTTACTATTAAGGGCTAACACTAGCTTAGCTTGTAAATCGCTAACACTGTTGAAGCTTGTTCCATGAGGGTAAAAACATTCAACCCACTACTTTGATTACCACAACAAATATAAGTGTTAAAAAAAGTTAAAAGTTAGGCAGTGATGCCTGTCTTGTGATTGTTTAAAATACAATTCAGTGCATATTTGAGTTCAGCCATCTTCTCACTGAAATTCCCAGATGTTTGATTCATTTTCTCACCATGTTAAAATATAAGTGTGCTGTTTAATGGTAGTCTGAACTATATAACAATAATCACAACTTTGTAGGAAGGAAATTGTGGTGTACCTAATGTTTTAATCATTTGTTTTGTTTGCTTGTTTGTTTTATGGATAGAATTGCAAAAATTTCTATTTTCTTTCTTTCCAGACACTCTAAGGAGATCAAAAACGTGAACTAAGTAAGTAGCCTCTCTTTTCAGCACAAAATGTGCAGTGCTTACAAGTCCGCAGCCACATTTTTTGTTCGTTCCCACTGAATTTTTTAAAAAATCTTCTTCAGTGAGTTTCATTCTCTCTCTCAAGTTCTTATTTTTGTTTGATATAACTTTCTGTTTGATCATAGTGACAATTTTGAATCCATAGCATTTTACTGTTCCAAAGTTCCTAATCACTTAAATGATACCACTTAAAACAACTATGAGTGAGGCCAGAAATCTCAGCACACCTGTACTAATGTCAATATACATTATTTTTGTTATAGAAATCTTGTTCTTACACTCAGAATACATTATACCTATCTTATATATAATATATGTCATACCTACCTGTTATTTATAGATAATATTACATAGTTTACAGATCAGTTTGTGTTGATTAAAAAGTACATGCACTTTCCTGATGTGTTTGAAAAAGTATATTTTAGCAAGCAATATGTGTACATTGTTTTTCTTCTTTAATAGTTTAAATACTTTTTTTTAGGTGTTTGCTGAGTTTAATAGAAGTGCCAGTAAGAATCTTGAGGGAGACGTCTCTTAGGCTCTGGACCAGTTTATCCTACATTTCATCGCACTCTTCAAGTCAAAAAAAGAAGCTGCTGGATAGAAAACTGACAGAAGTAATGCAGCACATTAACTGTTTGGTCAATAATTTCATTTTACAAGTGAATGACTAACTCTTAGTGTTCTTGACTGTCTTTTGCTTGGACCTGGTAAATTTGTCTCTTGGGTGATCTTTTTTTAAATTTTTTTTATCTGTGTTTCATTAGACCCCAGACGTGACTGCAGGACTGTGTTGTTCTCAAAGGCATTCCCATTTAAGTTGGCAACGACTTCAGTGACATTCTACAAGACATGCTTTGTAAGTACTCGCACACAAACAACAGTTTGTTCTGCATTTATTGAACAAATCATATCCACTAAATTGAACAGAGAAACAGCTCTCCACTATATAATTAGGTATGTAAGCTTTTATATAATGATGTGTTATGTGCTTCGGTTCCTCCACTGTTCATATGGTTTAATTCACTTTAAAGCTCCGAAGCCAAAGTTGACAATAATTAGTCATTCCCACGCTTTAAGAATGTACCCACCTCATTTTATTTGCACCTATAGCTTATACCAGACCTCATATTTGTTTGGCCATAGTGTTACTATTTAGCGTGGATGCATGTTTAGAGCTATATTCTCGAGCAAAGTGTTGAACATGAAAGTTGAATTTTGTCATAAGAAGAGCCTGTCCATTTTTTATTAATTAATATTTAGTGGAAAATACCTCCCAGTCAATGACTACCTGAACTCTTGGACCCCCGGAAGACACTTTGTATCCTCTCTGGTGATGCTCTTCCAGCGCATCACTGCGGTCCACTGCAGCTCTTGCTTCTTGTGATATTACTCTGCCTTTAGTCTGGTCTAGAGCAGGTGATCACATGATCACATAACTCAGCAAGTTGAGGATACACCACCTCTTCCCTTTGAAAATCTGTTTAATTGGCTATAGGGTCAGGATTGTTTCCTGTTGAATGGTGATTTTGTCCAACAAGTTTTGGCAGAATCTGAACACATGAACGATGAATGCACCTGTACATCTTGACTGAAACTTCTTATTCTAAAGAAGAGAGATGAGGTCCTAGCATCCATTACTGCTGGTGTGCTGATGGTTCTCAGTGAAAATAGTCCTCAGCAGGGTCCAAGCTAAATACACCTCCAGACCATCTCCACTGCCATCATCCTTGAGGGAGGTACAGTCATGGACAACATAAAGGACTTCCCTCATGCAGTTTGCCTGTAATTTGGCTTTACATATGCTTTGCATTTGGATTACCCAAAGTGTATGGCAAATACACTCAAATTCATTCAAACAGTAATGCTTGGGTTGGGAAACAAAAGCCTCTCACCAAAGCTGCTAACTCTGAAAAACCATCTACTGGAAATGTTTTTCTTTCAAACTGATGATGTTGGTTTAATCCTAGGACTGATTCTCAGCTTTTCGACACAAACTAATTTGGTTAAAGTTTCGGTTTTGATTAGAAATGCACTGAAATGTTGTCAGAGTTGCATTAGGTTTGGTTGTCTTGTTGTTGACAGGTACTTAGTGATCAATACATCTTTCTTCACAGGTGCAAGGAATTGACGCACAAATATGTCCTTTATTTAGTCTTTTCTAATACTACAACATACACAATTCCCTCCGGGACCAATAATGTATTCTGATTCTGATTCTGATTTTCATGAACCTCATGTCCTGCAGGTTAATGTCAAACCACAGTTTTGTTGTCTGAGCTAATGTTTTATATTTGAAGGCATTACAGATTGATATTTAGGGACTGATGACTGTACACATGAGGCTGAACAATAAAGTTATAAAGAACTTAAATTATAGATTACAATATGGGCAATGTAAAATTTGTTTTACAATACACCTCACCGATTTCCTGGATTACTAGGGGGAAAGTCTGTTCGGGAACCTCAAAAGTCCGACAATCGCTATTTTATAAAGTCAGACAATCGCAAAATTCCGAAATCCGCGAAATTCCGGGGTATGGGAAATCGAGGGTTGAGTGTACATACAAAACAGGATGGAAAAAAAAAAAAATAATTGGATAGTATTTGCATTAATATTGAAGTAATTGGTTAAAATACTGGTAACATCACACTTATTGTTCAGCAGGTCTGTCCAATATTTGATATTGGTTGATTGTTTTTTTCTTTCTTTCTTTTTTTTTATTAACTTGTTTTTAATTAAAAATAATTTTAATTAAATAAATGCAGCTGCTGAATCGACTCAATGAGTGTTCTCAGTACAGGGTTACATGGGTTGGTTATAGTTTATAGAATTGTGACATGACAGGCACATCCTGTTAGCACATCCTGCAAACATAATGTACATAATGTATATCTACTATAACAAAGCTCACCAATTGTGATGTAGTGATGATGATGATGCCAAACAGAGACCTACTATGGCAAAGTCTGCTATTTGTGCTGTATGTTGATGATGTCACACAAAGATCTATGTTAGCTATATAAGGGCGAAGGCCACTCTCTTGCGCTTTGCTGACCAGACTACGCTGAGCAGACAATGCTGGAGCCTAAACAACAAAACTTTGCCTGCTGCAAGATGTAAGATCCTCACAAGCAGTTTCTATTTGATTGACAGAATCCCTCAACTAATTAATCACAATTGTTATACTTATTGTCTCATTCAAATGTATTCATAATAATAAACCAACTTCTTTGACTAACCTGGTTTGTTCAGAATATTTCCGAATCGCGTCAGTCTGTCACAGAACGTATTTATAGATGAATTATTAGGTGTTTTCTTTGAAAAAAACATGCAAAGTTATTGCTTCAGAAAAACTACATGAAGTAAACTTAAGATGGTGAATTCATTCATTCATTTATTTTCTGAACCGCTTATTCCTAATTAGGGTCGCGGGGAGACTGGCGCCCATCTCAGCTGACTCTGGGCGATGGCAGGGTACACCCTGGACAGCTTCCAGGCCATCGCAGGGCCATCAGTCACACAACCATTCACACTCACACTCACACCTAGGGGTGATTTGGAACAGCCAA
>JAOUQZ010000002.1:8736854-8748854 GCA_028564935.1 Neosilurus hyrtlii
ACACACACACACACACACACACACACACACACACACATATATATATATATATATATATATATATATATAAAATATAATTTTTTTTTTTTTAGGTCCCAGCCAGCAAAACCTCGACAAATTTGTTTTCTCTATGCACAAATGCAATAACAAATTCACTGCAGCCGTTTAGAATTACATAACTACATAACTACATAATTACATTAGTCATTTAATTGTTAGGTAAAACTGGGCACACTCTGTTTTTATTTCTGTTAACCAAGAAGCACATGTAGAAATCATAGACCCTGCATACACCTCTTTTGATGACGACACTTTAACTATCCCAACCTGTGTGAACTACATGTAGCGCCTCCTTTGCTCTGACCAATCCTGTATTGCCTTACCCCAATGAATATGAATCTCTGAAGAAGCATAAAATAAAGATTGAACGATGTCAACAAGGTAATATCTGAGCGGGGGTGGGGGGCATCTAAAACCGAGCACGTGGTAATTTCTTTTATTGAATTGCAGTGCAATTGTGTCTTTTTCTCTTAATATTTAGTGCACAAAATATTTAAAGCTAAAACCTAACACTAATAACAATTAAAACAAAAACATTTTCTTATATTACTGTCTTTCTGAAAAATAAAGGGCTACATTTACATTAACCATTATTTTCATGCTGGGATTGTTAGGTAGTGCTTTTGTCTGTAAAACAATATAAAAGCACGGAGCTGTTATCAATGGGTAGAATCTGGCCAGACTTTGTGCAAAGGCAGGGTACACCCTGAACAGCTCGCCAGACCATCGCAGGTCCAACACGCACACACAACTTCACATTTAGGGGCAATTTAAAACAGCTAATTAGCCTCATGTGCATGTCTTTGGACTGTACGAGGAAACTGCAAAACAGGAAAGAACATGCATGCAAGCTCCACACAGAAACACCCAGTGCTTCTTATATATATATATATAAGGGCTGGCGCCCATCTCAGCCGACTCTGGGTGAGGGCAGAGTACACCCTGAACAGTTCGCCAGGCCATCGCAGAACCGAAACACGCTGACGGCAACCCAATGGCCTACTCTTTACAAACGACAGCAATGCTTTTTTTACATGCCTCTCACCACAGACAGTGAGAGACATGGCAGGCCTTTGATAACCCAGTTAGCTACACTGGGGGGACAGCAGTGACAATGATAATGAGGCAAAAAATCCGTGACCTTCCGATCAATAAGCCAGTACCAGGTCACCACTGCCCCATGTGTATGGATTTACCTATATACATATATATATATATATATTTATAGAGAGAGAGAGAGAGAGAGAGAGAGAGAGAGAGAGAGAGAGAGAGAGAGAGAGAAAATAAAAGCAAAGATAAAAGACTTGTCTTTATTAGCTCTGCAGGATTTTGGGCACTTGCTTTGCATACTGCATGTGTGCGGATAATCATATAAACTTAATAATTTCCTAGAAAACCACAAATAAGTAATGAATCTTTGCTGATTTATAATTATGCTGTAACTGACCCGTACTGTGACATTTTTCCATTAAACTTGTACCAAGGAGCTCATTTCGGAGCTCATTCTCTAATTGCAAGGAGTATAGTACTATAAATCACTGATGAGTAATTTTGCAGTTGCACTAGGTCTCCTTTACAATAAAATGCGATTCAGGGCTTCCAATTCACACAGGTACTAATTAAACATGGTAAAAGTTTTAAGTCTTTATCTCCATCCCCATATTCACTGTGCCATCCATTTCTGGATTGACACTCATTTACCGCCTCACCTAGCCAACCATAAAAAGCTCTCAAACCATCACAGCCAGCTTAACTCTTATCTGTTTTACTGCTCCGCTCCAGTCCCTGTGGATTTCTCTTTATACTGGATTTCTATCTTTTCCTCTGCAGTGCTGATTGGATTGATTTTACTTCTCTACCAAAGGACAAACAGAATCTAAACCTTCAAATACACAATTATAGATGAGGGAAATAATGAAAATAACTCAGATATAAGTGTACTCATCTTGAGAACCATACAGGCACCATTACTACTCTGTAATCATTTTATCATATACATATGCATACACACAATAGGGATCTGTACAGAGTGCTTAGGTTGCTTAGGCTATCCTATTAAAAATGCATGAGGCACAAATCACAAGGTGACCAGGCGGACAGAGTTTAAAGTGGAACTACACTAGGTGAGATACTGTGTGGCGTGTTCGGACTGAACAGTGCCTCATTATCATCACTGATGGTATGGAAATAGAGAGCAAGAAAGTGTGTGAGTGAGGGAGAGAGGCTCTGCTTGACCCCATTTTTAGTGGCTGCTGCAAGAAAGGCGGCTGAGATTCCTACCTGGGCCTTCTGCATGCCCTCTTTGATTGCTCCGCAGAGTCCCAGAGACATCATTAGCCTTTTCATTCACTCTGACTGCCTCTGAGGATGAGTGGCGCCTTGCTCTGAATGACAATAGTGACAAATTGGCTAGCTGCACCATTGAATCAAAGCTGGTGTCACCCCTGGAAGTCCTGGATTTGATCCCGGCCATGCCGAGGCCATGTGTCTTTTCTACCGTTCCATTACAGTCTCTTATACTTTTTTCACAGCGCCTGAGCAGGTGTCGTGTTGATTCTTGTGGTCGCTCCAAGCTGGAAGACGAATGTAGTTTTGTAATAGATAGAAAAAAAGTTGACCTGTGCTTTGAATGACTGCTGTCTTTTGGATCGCACAGAGAAATAGAGAGTGATTTGAACATGTAAAATATTGAACTAGGGGACTGGAATGAGAAGATTTCCAGGTGGACAGAGGAGGAAAAAATGAGTTGTACGTCTGAGTGAGAATTATTTTTCTGGTCTGCTTTGTATCTTTCCCTGTGTTCAGTCACCTTCACCATGGTCGCTCTGCAGCTGAATGGTACTAAAGAATTACTGCGAGCTTTATCATTATCCACCGTTGAGCTAACCGTAGAGGACGATGATATCTGACTTGGCTGCTTCAAAGGGCTTGAAATTTTTTGAGTGGTGATAGTAATAGGTATAAATCCACATGAGGGACAGCAACTGTGAATCTGAGGGTCAATCAGTGTCCATCTGAAAGAGGGACCATCAGTAGATGAGACAGGTGATCTGGTTTCAATTTTCTGAGGTTTGTTGCTACTGGCTGCATGGAAGAGAGATGCTGTGGTCCTTCTCTGCCGCTTGATATCCTGCTCTGTGTCCTTTTTTTGGCTCATCAGACTCTTCTCTGCCTGTAAATAGTTGGAGTTTCAAAAATAATAACTTAAGGCACCATATAAACAGTGACATTATTTTATCCATGCTATCAAAATATACTATGACCAACTACCAGTAACACTTTTAACTCTTGAAGGAAATATAATCTTGTTTGTTTAGAGAGAATATGGGCCAAGAAAGGTGCTCTTTATGCATTACCAACATTTAAATTGAATTACAAGTAATATCTTCAAACAGTATGAAATTCAGGGCTTGATACTGACAGTAGACCCACCCACAGAGGGTAGGGGTAATTACAAAACCTTTATACAGGTGTAAAAAAAAACTGCAGGTTAAACAAAGCTGCACTGACACACAGCTACTGAAAAAAAACAATTAATTGAATTAATTCCACAATGAAAGTGGTCTTTTAAGTTTTATACCAGAGATAACCAGGGTCAAACTCTTTGCCAACTTGTTGTTATTGTTGTTGTTGTTGTGGTGGTGGTGCTGGTGGACAGCTGGCACTTAAAAGTCCTTCTCCTCTGTTCCGGAATCATACATAACTTTGCAGGCTTTGCAGGCTTGTACTTGATGACCTGGGAACAATTCTATATATTTCTGATTTTTAAACTGGAAACAGAATTATTAACATTACGAGCTATGTGGTTGGATCTGCATGCGATTTAGTGTTGCAGGGAGGCCTTTTTCAGCTAACACTGGGCGAAGGCAGGGTTCACCCTAAACAGCTCACCAGACCATCACAAGGCCAACAGCCATACAACCATTTACACTCACATTCACACCTAGGGGCAATTTATAACAGCCAATTAGTCCACTGTGCATGTCTCTGGACTGTAAGATGAAACCATAATTCCTGGAGGAAACCCACTCAATTACAGGGAGAACCTGCAGAATCCACACAGAAAAGCCTAAGCTCAGAACTCAAACCCAGGACCTTCTTGCTGTGAGGCAGACCTGCTTACCACTGCGCCACTGTGCCACCTGAATATGAACATGTCACAGATGTATCTCCAATGTGTAGCTCGAACGAGCTTGTTTTCCATAGCTGTATAAATTAAGCTGACAACAAAAATGTAAAAATATAGCAAATCCTAAATATTTTAAATACATGTTCTCCGGAAGCATCAGAAAGTCAGCTATGCTGTTACAAGACCATTTCACTGTTATCTGTTGAGCCCTATTAATCTACCCAGCTAGCATCTTGTTTTTATTTTCTTAACAGAGTTGCTGATTTGCAGATTTGCCTGCATATGGCCTGTTTACTGTGGGAACAAACTTGTGGTATTTTCATGGACAGGATCACTTTGTTAAAGTCTACAACAATGACAGTCTGAATTTATATTGCCGGTCTAGCACATGATGCTGCCAAGATCACAAGATCTTTCACCTTTTATTTCATTTACTTTTTTCTTTTCGCTGTGAGTCTGACAATATTCTGGCTCTGCCTTAATTGAGATTGTGATCTTGCTGGAAAATCCAACTGAGTCTGAACAGCTACCAGCTGTTACAACACAGACAAAGAAACACCCCACAGTCTAACTGGTGGACGGTGGCATTCCTTTATAGAGATAAGTGTGGCACAGATCAGACGAGTTAAAAATGTTCCACAGTCAACAAGATCTTGCCTTACAGCAAAAAATCCAAGCTAAACCTAATAACAGGTAGACTATGTGAGTATTAAAAAAAGAATCTACTGTAAGATATATTGCAAAGATATTGAGAAGGAAAAGGAGATAATGGATCCATACATCAAAAAATCTTGTTTCCTACAAAGGTCCACTTAAAAAAAACAAAACAAACAAACAAACAGAAAAACAAACAAAACAAAACACGCATTATTCTTTTCCAATGTTGCCTAACTCCAAGGTTAGTTTTAAGCCTTTATTTGAGTCTTGTGAAAAATGGATGCAGTTGGGCACAAGATTCTGCCAGAGCACTGCTGTGTTTGTTTTGCACATGGTAAAATACCTTCTGTGTCAAACATAGGTGCAAAAATATATGGCAATGCTTAAAACTAACTTTAATAAGTCGAAAGATACAGTCGAACAAGGGTAAATTAAAAAAGGGTACCTGTGGTGAATCAGTGTAACTAGCTATTTAAAAACCATCAAGTACAACATCAGCAGTTCCTTCCGGCAACATCAGTTCATGCCCGATTTTAAAGTGGTTGCAAGTGTTACGACACTAGGCATGCTTAGAGACGTTACCTTCCTCATTGGCTGTTCCAGGATGGTAGTGACAAGAACTCGTTGGATTGGCTGGGCTGATCTATGTAGCATGACACAATATTGACCAGTGCTAAGCTGCACAAACAACAAGTGCAAAAAACGCGGAAAACATTTATTTTTGTTTGTAAACCAACTGATGACAGGAAAGCCAAGTTGGCAAAACATTAGCTGCATATTTACCGTCACACTCATCTCTGGCAGCGTTCTCGTTCTCAGAGTCACTAGAATGTGACGTCTCACTGTCTCACAAGAGACTTAGGCCATGCCCAACGTATTCGCTTACTGGGAAAATTGACTGCTAGCCCCAGCTAGCAATCTATGGAATAAAATTCAGTTTTGTGCCTTTTAGTGTCAGTTATGTTATACTAAGCTTATGTATTACATAAGCACAGATGTATTACACTTTTTTTTTTGCACTATAATAGTTTGCACAATTAAAATAACTGTGTGGGTTGGGCCTACCAAATTTGACAGATATGTTTCAATGGTCACTTGCTACTGAGATTTACCTATATTGACCTCCTGGTGGCAATATAACACCTAAAGTACATTGTACTTTTTCAATACTTTGTCTTAGACTTAAAGTTCATCTTTCGAAAGATACTGTGGCTCCTGATGAAAAAAAGGAAATTGGACCAACATAATCCATCATATTGGATCATTTCCACCATTTTTTTTTGTGAAACCTTTAAAATGTCTTTCCTCCTATACTGCCCTACAACGACAAAAGGACGAAAGTGACAGTTTGAGGATTTTGTGATATTGAGCAAAAACGAACTTCATCCTGGCTCTTTGTGGTGAATAATAGTAACCCAAACATAATGTGTTGATCGAATAATAAATAATATGTATTATTATGCATAATAAATCAGATGTCTAAAAGGCATAATAAGAAATCTTACATTCCTCTGATCCGGGACTCTAATGCAATGCTTTCTTGCACTGTAAAAGATGCAACTTGTTTATGGAAAAACAACAGCAAAAGGAAGCAATTTATTTGTGTGCATGAACATATTACTAAATAATAGTCTTTTCAGCAGCCTAGTAAAATATATGACAATTCATTAATATAGGCATGCGTATTATAATTTCGGTTGCCGAATGGTGTCAAATAATATGTTTAATTAAACAGGTAGCATTAAATTTATCAAAAATGCATTTGTGACCTTTCCAAAAATGTCAATTTCCAAAAAATGCATACTTTTTAGAAGTTTATTATTAATAACCCACAAATAAATAACAAGGCAAAAATAACCAAAATAACAAAACAACACAATAACATGAGATAAAGACAAATGATTACTTTAATCTCGTACACGTATAAAAGAGCTAAATTATTTTTAAGTACTCAGTGTCTAGCAGATCTGGTGAACTGTCACTTACCGGCTGCTGTTCCCAAAACTGCCGCCGACTCACTGGCATTAAATTACAAAGCCTGCTGTAAGCCATAATCATCAAAATTATAAGAAATAAAGGCTTGAAATATTTCACTTTGCATGTAATGAGTCTATATAATATATTAGTTTCACATTTTAAGTTGAATTACTGAAATAAATGAACTTTTGCATGAGTTTCACCTGTATTAACAGTGGTCAGTACAAGGCTATCAACACTTGTGAAAACATTGACAGTCACGTGACCATGGGGCTACGGGGATCAAATCTGTTGCATAAATTGCCAATAATTAAAAACTAATTTATCATTGTTTTATTTTCAAAGTTTTTTATTTTCAAAATTTGCATCATTTGGACTTAAAATGGACATATCTTTGTGACTGGGTTCTCATCACTCACTTATTTGCCAAAGCACTTAATCCTACTAGGGCCATAGGAAATCTGGAGCCTATCTCAGGGCAAAGGATGGTTACACCATGAACAGCTAGCCAGACCAGGAAGGTGGTTGACAAGCTCAGCCTGTGTTTTGTCAGCTGCTCTGATCCAGTGGAATTTTTGCGGGTTTGATAAAACAATGAATCATTAAAGTTTTTGTATTTGAAAATTCCTTTTTATTAACACAAACCCAGTGTCACAACTGGCACAACTGACCCAAAGAAGTCCATTTTAAAACGTCATAAAATACAGTGTTAGCTAGTTTTTATGCTAAACTTAATTTTTCATATTATTATCAATTCTTAAAAGCCCTCAAAACAGTGGCCTTTCATCCACCTGGAGAAATCAAACAACACTCACCATATCAGTGCTTAAAATGGCTTAAATAGAGGGCGCAGGCTTTAGATGACTTTTTACAGCTCCATCTCACACTGTGTTTAGAGCAAGACACCATCTCTGCCGTCTCGTCCTGAAGACATGCGCATTGTAACAGGAGCTTGTGTAAATGAGCTTTCATCTCTGTCATATCAATTATTAAAACGTACGTTTGGCCGGTGGGAACTGTTTCCATTCAGTGGCACCGTCTGCATCTTCAGCTGATATCAATATCAATTATTGCTTAAATACTTATTATTATTATTATTAAAGCCAGGTAACATTATATTAATGATAAAGTAAAAGAATAAAAATACATTTGCGTTAGTGAAAAAAACTTGGAAAGCTAGTTTCCCTTTTATTGTTAACTTATTGGGTCGCACAGTGATGTAGGGCTTAGTACATCCACCTCGCAGCAAGAAGGTCCTGGGTTCAAGTTCTAGGCCCGAGCGTTTTTGTGTGGCATTTGCATGTTCTTCCCGTGCTTGCATAGGTTTCCTTCTGGGAACTCCAGTTTCCGCCCACAGTCCGAAGACATGCACATTAGGCTAATTGGCTGTTCCAAATTGCCCCTAGGTGTGAGTGTAATTGTGAATGCTTGTATGTGTATGTGTTAGCCCTGTGAAGATCTGGCGAGCACCCAGGTGTACCTCGCCTTCGCTCAGGGTTGGCTGAGGCTCCAGCCTCCCTGTGACCCTAATAGGAATAAGCAGTTCAGCAAATAAGTAAGGGATTGAGTGCTAACCTAATGTTATTCTTTTACTGACGATTTTATGGTTTGCTCCCCAGACAAGACTACAAGTTTATCACAAGAAAGAGAAAAGGAAGTCATAGTAGGATGAGCTGTGGCTTTGATGGCCAAGCAGCAAGCTTTCTTCTCTGACTATATTAGCAGTTAACGTTAAACCGAGAAGAATTGAATCAGATAAAGCTACCTAATGTATAATTTCAGGTAAATTAAACTCAGTCATTTAACCTATGGAAGGTTATTTAAAATGAATAAAGTGATTACAACCACTTATGAAACTATTATAATATCAGGAAAAATCATTTCTTTAATTTTTTTAAGCTAATTACAGTTATCAGTTTGAAAAGATGACAGTGAAGTGTCTGAATCCGGGGCAGGGACAGCATGCAGGGACAGTGGAGGGAGTTCCATTACTGAGGTGATTGATGAAAGGTACTCTGGCAGTTTAGAATTAAATGTGATGCAGATGGTCTTTTCGGAATTTTATGGAACCTCATTTATTAATAGTATGTAATAAGTAAATGTAATAAATGTAGATGAACCTTTTCTTTCTTTTTTTTTGTTCTTTTTTAAATTAAATAAAATTTATTTACTTTTGTCCCAATGTGCCAATGGTATTAAAACCATATTGCAACCTGCTGAAATGCAATAGAGTGCAGGAAATTGCATCTACTAAATAATTGTTGTTTTTGTCCCCTGGGGAGGACCTCTAGACCCGAACCCACCCCCACCCCCATGTTTGTTGGGGTCTGGAGATTAAAAATGCTTCTGTAGTCCATGGGTGGATGTTGCTAAAGTGATTAGTCCCCTTCGACATTCAGGGATATCCACCTCACCTTCACTTGTGTTCCTTTTGATGAAGTGTTTAATCCTACATGGGACGCTGGGGGGCTGAACCCATCTTAGCCGACACTGGACTAAGGCGGGGTACACCCTGAACAGCTCGTCAGACCATCACAGGACAAAACACATACTCACACCTAGGGACAAATTAGAACACTCAATTAGCCTAATGTGCATGTCATTGGACCGTGGGAGGAAACTGGAATGTCCGGAGGAAACCCAGGCAAGCATGGAGAAAACATGGAAACTCCACACAGAATCTCTTGAGCCCAGGACTCAAGCACAGGACCTTGTTGCTGTGAAGTGGATGTGCTAACCACTACATCACTGTGCCGCCCTTGTGATTTTTATACCTGTCTAAATAAATTCATTACCACAAAATTTCATGTTCTTATTAACATTTGGCTGCCAAAATTTGATGTTAAAAATTGAGCAACATTTAATATTAACTGCTAATGGACCAAAAAATTAATCTCGCTGAATGCCCTCAGACTGTAATTTCATCAGACTGGTCCTCTTCTGTCATGCCCAACAAATGGTTTAAACAGGCATTAAATTCATATCCTGAGAGGCTGGCTTTTAAATGGACATCCATTTAATGACAAATTATTTGCACTGCAGCCACCCGTGCACTTTAAACAAATACCCATGGCAAGCCAAGCTTTGTACACACTCCAAACGCATTAATTCCCCCCACCCAAAATCCCCAGTGAAACAACTCATCATTTTCACTTTAGCTTTCAGTGAAGCACCAGAATACCCTGAGGGAGAGTGGAGCAGGCAACCGTAAACAATTCCACTGAAAGAGAAAATTATGGATTCTTTGGCATTGGTTTATTTTTACTGGTTCTGCTTTATCTGTGTTTAACCAGTGAGGGGATTCGGTCAAATAGCAAATCTCTTTCTTTCTGAGTGTTTTTCTGTGCCTGTTTCTTCCTCCTAAATGTACATGGTATGGGCCTTTGAGATGCTGGATTACTGATCAGGAGTTCAGGAGAATAAACAATCTGTACTATTGCTCCAACATTCTGATTCATATGGTTGAGACGCAAACATGGGAGGCATGTTGGCTTCGTGGTTAGCATGTCTACCTCACAGCAAGAAGGTTGTGGAATCAATTCCCGGGCTTGGGCGTTTCTGTATGGAGTTTGCACGTTATCCCTGTGCTTGTGTGGGTTTCCTCCAGGTACTCCCGTTTCCTCACACAGTACATAACCATGCACATTAGACTAACTGGCTGTTCCAGTCAGTTGAGCGTGCGAATGGTGGTTTTACCCTGCAATGGTCTAGCAAGCTGTTCAGGGTGGACCCTGGTTTTGCCCAGTATTGGTTGAGACCAGCCTCCTTATGACTTTAGTAGGATTAAGCGTTTTGGCTAATGAGTGAGTGAGTAAGTTAGTGAAGGAGTAGGCTTACAGCACTATGTTATATGACAGCTGAGGTTCTGCAGTCCAATCACTACTGAAAGAAATATGGGATGCATTTATGATCTGCTGTTAATAGTCCTTAGCTCAGAAAAATAACAATAATACTTTTAAACTTTGAATTGTCCTTCATAAACTGTGGCAATTGGCTCAAAAATGAATATGTATGTGTGGAGGCAGAGTGTCGGCTGAAGCAGGAAGAAGAGTAATGATTGTGTGTCTGTTTACAGGACTCGAGGAGGTCATCAAAGGGAGGCGAAGCGGAGAGAAAAGAGCTGAAATGCACGAGAGACTTGGTGCATGTATGTGTGTGAGTGTGGGTGTTTGTGGGACAAGTGCAACACTTCCTCTACACCCTGATGGTAAGTAAAGGGTAAGTCTGTTGGGCTTTTTACACCTGAGCTAAGTGGCTCATCAAAGTCAGAGTTTATCCTGGTTTCTGCAACGTGAAGCAACCAGGAGTTCATCTCCTCCAGGATGGGACACTAGTCCATCACAGGGTACCTTCCCTGGATTTTTACTGGTACCTATCTATACTGCTGGGTGGTCAGATACACACTTGTGGTTTAAGACCTTAAAGGGGTCTTAGCACAGTAGGGGTTTAAGAGGGATTCGAACCAATGACCCAGATCATGAGCCCAGCACCTTAACCACCACACTACTGGCCCCAAGGACACCCTAAACACTGAAAGGTTCCCACTTTAACTGAAAATTAACACTCTGTAACCAACTGCTTGTATATTCTAAATATATCCTATGACAAAATATTCAGACAGATCATTAGTATTTTGTTTGAGTATTTCTGAAACTGGTGATCTGGGATTTACATGCACAACAGTCTACAGACTTCACTCAGAATGGTGCAGAAACATACAGTGAATGGTGGTTCAGCGTGCAAAAACATGTTGTTCTTGCGAGAGGTCAGAGATGAGAGCCCAGACTGATTTGAGCTGAGGTCAATTCCTGCTCCTAATTCCCTCACAGTTCCTCAGTGTTGTTAGTGGACTGTAATGTGGTAAAACAAATAATATGGTAAAATACTGTAACCATCAATGTTTTCAGAGAAATACTGGCTGCAAGTGTGTGCAAAAATGTTCAGTTATACTCAGTGTGGATAATGTGGTTACAGCCCTATATTCCGACAGCCCTAACCCTAATCCCATCATATATGAGTAGGGCTGTCAGATCAATGGGCTGTTGGAACATAGAGCCTCTTCATCTTCATCTTCATCTTCTTCCGCTGGTTCCGGGGTCGGGTCACGGGGGCAGCAGCCTAAGCAGTGACTCCCAAACGTCCCTTTCCTCAGCCACTTCCTCCAGCTCTTCCGGGGG
>JAOUQZ010000002.1:8748954-8762329 GCA_028564935.1 Neosilurus hyrtlii
ATCTGAAGACAGATTTTTCAAAGGTTTTGTGGACTGATGAGATGAGAGTGACTCTTGACGGACCAGATGGATGGGCCTGTGGTTGTATCAGTAACGGACACAGAGCTCCACTTCGACTCAGACGCCAGCAAGGTGGAGGTGGGGTACTGGTACGGGCAGGTATTATTAAAGATGAGCTAGTTGGACCTTTTCAGGTTGAAAATGGAGTCAAAATCAGCTCTCAGACCTACTGCCAATTTTTAGAAGACACTTTCTTCAAGCAGTGATTCAGGAAAAAGTCTGATCTTCAAAAAGACTTTGATTTTTATGCAAGACACAACAATCCATCACATGCATCACAGTACTCAACTGTGTGACTGGCCTGTAAAGACCTTAAAGATGAAAAACTAATGACACGCCCCCTTCTTCACCTGATTAAACCCTATTGAGAACTTTCAGGCCCTTCTTAAGCAGGAAATTTACAGTGAAGGTAAACAGTACACCTCTCTTTTTTATTTTATTTTTTATTTTATTTTTTTTTTTTTTTTACCAAAAAAACCCCCAAAAAAACAGTGCACCTCTCTGAACAGGGTCTGGGACGCTGCGGTTGCAGCTACACAAAAAGTTGATTCTTACCAGATCAAGAAACTGATTGACTCCGTGAATGGAAGGCTTGTGACTGTTATCAAAAAGAAGGGGGGTGATATTGGTCACTGAGGTTTTTTTGTTTGAAATTTCAGAAATGTTTATTTTTCAATTTTGAGTTTGTTTATTATTCTCACTTTAACAGGTGAAAATAAATAAGTAAGATAAAAAATCTTTGTTTTTCATTTAGTTAATAATAATTCTACACACTAATAGTTGCCTAATAATGGTGTACATGTAGATCTTCTCTTAAGAAGCCAAAACTTCATTTTTACTATCTAAATGTTCAGGTTTGAGGGTTTGTTAACATTTTGGATTGACCAAGAGCACCGTATAGTTATACAATAACAATTAATCCTCAAAAATCAACTTGCCTAATAATTGTGCACACAGTGTAGTAGCAGTACTGTTTTTCATAGCCTGCTTATAGTAGCTCTGTGGTTATGCTTTTTCTCTGTCACTTCACTTATTAGCTATGAGCTGTTATGTTGTTCAATAGGCCACATAGCTTGCAGTCCCTCACCAGGAGCATCTTTCTTCAGCACTCTTTTTTCCCACATAACGCGCCATCTGTTGTCCTGTGGGCATGTGAATATATATCAGTAGAGTGATTGAGGTTGTAGTCCAACATGAGTCTGAATTCTTGCAAATCATTTTTAAAAGCTAAATTCACTCATTTACTGAACTGCTTATTCCTCTTAGGGTCATGACCTTTTTAAAAACCTAACTGTAATAAAACGTGTAGATGGATGATGGAACAATCTGTAAAAAAATAAATTAAAAAATGTCATGCCAAACTCCCAAGAAAAGGCTCCAAGAAACCTGGGTTTCAGGGGTAATTAACTGGTAAATTGATTTAAACATCAATTAATCTTAACAGTTCATTAGCCAGGACCACCCCAAAGATATAAAAGCTATTAAAGCTTTTATTTAAGATTTTATCTATTTTTTAGAAGACCTTGACAGGGATGTATTTCCTCGGTTGTGTAACAGATCAGTCTGAGCATAAGTTACAGCTGATTAGCTGATGGCAATGATGAGATCTCATGCTGGACTTTCTAAAATCTATGCAGAAACATTAATGTGTGAGGGGGGGAATAAGAATTTGTGTTAATTAGCGAAGCAGATGTATGAAAAACCCATGTGAAGAAATTACCTTACCAACAGAGTGTATATAGAGGGACCCAAGAATGAGCCTTGTGGGACACCATTGATGGGTCTGCATGCAGCAGATGTGGATTTCCTCCATGTCAGTACTCAGTAATCTCTGAAGTACCTAGAGTGGGAAAGCTCTTAAAGATCAAAAATTCAGTAAGTCATTTTCATGAGAAACTAACAACTAGCATCCTATCTAACCTTACATCACACTGCATGCAGTCTGTCTCTTTAAAGTAAACCAATAAACAAAGAATACCATGAATCCTGGAAATCCTTATATAATAAGAGCAGCTGTTAAAGATAACAGGTCAAGCCAAGTGACAGAATCTATCCGGTTTTAACAGATTTTGGTTTTACAGTGGAACTCTGTTATCAGTTCTATGCTAAAACAGCTTTTTTTCTTATAGAAACTACCACATCTTTGACTTGTTATACAGCTGCATCATTGTATGCATTGGTTGTTAACTAATAGGTGAAGTGATTTATTAAGCCCTACATTTGGGTAGAGCCAAGGGGTGATTGGTGGTGTTATAGCAACCCCTGGAACACCAATATCATCACTTTAACACCACAAAGAAATCAGAGGTGTGTTTATTATTTCAGTTGTACAAATACCGTAAATAATAATAATAATAATAATAATAGTAATCATAATAATAATAATAATAATAATTTTAAAGTTAAAAAAGAGAGAAGTGATCTGATTCAGCCAATCTTTGCCTTTCACGTTATTTTCACATCTTGTGAAACAGCCAGAGCTAAAGTGCTGTTAAATTTTGCTACTCACTCACTCAGTGACTCACTCAGTGAACCAATGACTGCTTAATTCTATAATTAGGGTGGTGGGGAGGCTGGAGCCTATTTCAGCTGCCACCATTCAAAGGCTGGGTACACCCTGAACAGCTCATCAGATCTACTAGTCACCCTCACTTTCAAAGGCCTGGCAAGCTACTCTTTAAAAAAAAATTCTCCTAAGAGAACTCTATGAGAATGAAGTCACCAAAAATTGGATTCAAGTGAAGGCACATGCATAACCATAAAAACTAGAAAGGCCCAAGAAGACCAGTTCTTGAAAAATATCCATAAATTCTGTTTGGTGCTCAACAGACACATTTCAGCAAAAGCTGGCTAGATCCATATACATGGTGAGAATGCAGTACTTGTATTACAATAACAAACACATTTTTTAAATATAAAAGATCTAATGGTAAATGCATGATTCCTCCCCTGCTTTCTATCATGAACTCACAACCTTCTTGCTGTGAGGCTGGCATGCCAACAACTGCGCACCTTTTACTTTAATTGGTAATCCAAATTATGTCAAATTATGTCATTTTGTGAACATTTTTTTAAATTTTTTACTTTTATTAAATCAATGTTTTTTTTTCTTTCAGAGTACAGCCACATTCATCACTATAATATGTAGCACATGGCAAAATATTATAGGCTGATTTGTAAATGCCAACATCGGGTATGTATCATATACTGTAGACTGTCCCTTATATTAACAGGTTCTTAAATTGTTTAGCCTGCAATCAACAGAATTAACCGTTGTGTGTGTGTGTGTGTGTGTGTGCACTATTAATTTCACAGACTACTGGTGACAAATTTGCAAACAATTTAATTTAAGCAGATAAAAACAATGAGTAGGATAACCAGTTTGCAACACTTCCTCTTTGTTGCTCTAAGCTCACAGTTGCCTTGCTCTGACATATTATGGCTCTCCGTGCTGTAATGTCCTGGTGCACAGCCGCTAAACCAAGATCCTTGGTTTCCAGTTACCACATTAATCAACACCTGATCATTCTTATAATGTGATTGACACAATACGAAGTGGTTCTTGAATCCGGTCGTACGATGATTCCTGCACTCAGATCTGTTATGGTTATTGCATTAGACTGATAAATCAGGTCCAATGTGTGTGGACTCATTTTTTTTTTTTTACACGACACACATAGTTATATTAAACATTGTTACCTATCTTTATGGTAATATCAAAACTCATTTAACTAATTTAACACAGTTTGCATCAGTTTTAACTTTCTACGAGTGTATATAACACACAAATGTTACACAAAGTGTATTGTGTTAACTGAAAAAAGAAAGAAACTGTGAGGAGGGGAGGTGTCTTATCTCAATTCACTCACTGTCAGTATGGATATGGGTAGCAGGTGTTTCACTGGAGTCCAATCACAGTGCATGTCTGTGGAGCATGTCAGAGCTGGAGCCAATCAATCTCAGCAAGAAAACTCTTCCCACCTTCGAATCCTTCAGTCCTTTCCAGACCACTGTTCAGTCTGTTCTACGATCTGAGTGCTCCTTTTGTATTCTTTAGGAGGAAAAGGGATTCACTTTAAAAATGATAGCCAAGTCTTGGAGTTTTGCAACATTTTATTTATTGTAAATGCATTGTTTGTGGGTAGAAAGAGTATAAAATGTAGAGTATTGCACAATATAAATCAATTGCACTTTCTCAAAGGTAAAGCGATGCATCTGTGTCCCATTATGCTACACTTACAGGTAATCCTCACTGTGCAATTTAACTGTATATCTAAACTAATATGTGTATGAATTATAAAAAATATATGGTTCAGTAATTGGTTTCTAACAATGTACTGCATTTAGCACTGAAGTTGATGTAGGCTAAGTAATGGCTTGAGGGAAGTTGACATTTCTTGAGTAGCTAATATAAAGCTGACAAGTAATAACAGCTTAAATTGATATACAGTAAATATTATATTTACATAGCCCTCATTTAGCCTGTATCATTTCACTTTTCAGATATCGACGGATGTCAGGCTCTGGGTTCCGTACACAAATACGCAGGTACAGTTCCAGGGATTGTGTTATTACGGTGACATTGTAGAAAATACCATTTAAAATTGCCTGAAAAGATACAATAAAATTTCTTTTTTTTTTTTTTCACATTTGGGCATTTGGCTCGGCCATACTACCGTAGATATATTTTTCAGTATGAAAGGCAGTACAATTTTATAGAAAACAATTTTTTTTTAAATTGTTTAAAGAGAAGGACAGTTCCTCTTAAACTCACATAATATAACAAACTACCAAGTTAATTACTTCTTAACAGCCAAACCCTCAACATCTATTTATGCACATAAACGTCTTGAAATTTATCATGGAAAATATATAAAGTTAGCTGTGAATGAAAGCAGTCATGTACTGCGCATGCAGTCATTTAATTCTGCATTTACACATCGTCTTTCAGAAATAACTCAATATATCAACAACTTCCCTATTTCACTGAATATAAGAAAGAAAGAAAGAAAGAAAGATGTTTGGATGATTAAACATTCACTATAATTTTCTCAAAGTTTGTGCTTTTCTGACTCATTTCTCACATGACTGTCCAAAGTAAAATTATGGTGAACTATCTGTGAAGGTTACTTGCTCTACTCTGTGGAGCCCCTGCAGAAGAAGATGGGAGCTAGGACAAGAAAAGGAGTGAAAAATACTTTTTTGGAGTCAAGCAGTAGCCCTAATCTATCTTATTCAAAACGCTGGCTATTCTTACCAAAGCTTTTGGTAAACATGGTTCAAACTTGTAGGTTGTTATGAAAGAAAACCAATGCAATTTCTCATTACAGTCCATTGTCTCAAATGCAAAGTGGGCTCTGGGTGTTCCTATGGCATTTAACAGATTGGGATGTGGATGTTTTTATGGCATTTATAGTGCATGAGTTCTGGAAATAAGAGAGGTGAAATTTATTATTCAGAGAAACCAGAGTCTCCAGCGTGCATGCTTCTTGGCTTCAGTCTTGGACTTGCGCTTGGGGGTGGAAGTGTACACTTCATGCGTATAAGGCAGAGAAGGGTAGGGTGGGTCAGCTGCTGGACACAGTCTTTTCATCAATGGCTGGAGTTTATCCTCTTGCAGCTTAAAGTCCAGCTCCACACTAAAGAAAAAGATATATATATCTAGTTTAGGTATCATTCTTCAGAGATTATAATGATTATAATGCATCAATACTTATAATAGTATCAAGCACGGGTACTCATACAAGTAAAAACTACTCCAGCAATAACAACAAACAGGTCACTCTTGTAATTGAAACATGGCCTCAGTGAGATTACCCGCATAAAAAAAAAGGACACTGCAGTGCTAAAGAAGAGAGAATACCAGACTGGAAAATAAGCACTGGGACAGTGCTCGAACCTCGGCCGCGTGGGCAGTGTGAACCTGTTTGGGCAGAGAAATGCATAGAGGTCTATGGCAGTGACTATTAAGATTTTTTATGTTTCTGACTGTTTGTGAATAATCCTTAATTAATTTCTACATCTACAATTTTTGTATCCGGACTGTGAACTGGATCCGCTTTAAAATTTAATGGGTTCTTTCTAAAATACTTAAATACATGCTTGTTAAAAAGTGTTCAATAAATTCTTGGATCTGGATCGTGATCTGAATCTGCTCCAAAGTTTTGCATGTTCTTCCCAGGCCCATACTCCATCCCTCCACTATCTATGGTGAAAATCAGTTCAGAAGTGTTTGTGCAATCCAGCTAACAAACAAACTAATAAATGAGGAGTCCACTTGCAAAACCTGCTAAGTCAGGTTGGTAAGTTTTTAAGAAAAATCTTTTTTTTTATAGGCACAGAAATTATCTGACAGAGTTTCACTTCTTCTGCTACAATTTATAAAACGAGTTAGCAAATATTGAAAGATGAAGCTATTAGTGCGACATGTGCAGGGGCCTGAAAAAGAGGCTGCAGGAAATAATAATAATAATAATAATTATATATAATTATTGGGGTGGTTTTATTGTTTTTTGTTTTTTTAATGAGGTGAATACATAACCTTCCCTTCCAAGTGGTGGAGGTAATAGCTATCTAGATGTATTTGTGTACACAGTGGGATCCAAAAGTCTGACAACACATATATAATCTGAGTTGACCTAAAATTAAAACTTTAAATTAACTGAAAGTATCAAAGGAAGAAATGTGTAACATCTTGACTATTCAGTTTCATGATTCATGACTATTTATTCATTCATTTATTTTCTGAACCGCTTATTCCTACTTAGGGTCGTGGAGAGGCTGGCGCCCATCTCAGCCGACTCTGGGCGAGGGCGGGGTACACCCTGGACAGCTCGCCAGGCCATCACAGTCATGACTATTTAAATGTAAGCAAATTTCTGATATTGTCTGTGTTAAATCTTTTGCACAAGATGCCATTTTATATAACGTACATTTTTTAAATATTTATTATGTGATCAGACAACATACTGATGCATTTGCTCTTACATGGCTCATCAGTTTTTATGCAAACATACAGTGACATTACTCAATCACAATTAGTCATATTCTGTATCAATGCCAACAAATACCACAAATGCCATACTTGTAAAACGCTGTATCTGCATTTATAATCACAAGAAAGATCATTTTCTATATGCAACACTGATATGTTTTGTTTATTTTGTTTCAGTCCTCTTGAGCTTATTTGAAACTATGGTGTGTGTGCATAAATGTGCCAGCTGAACCACTCTCCTCCCTGCAGTTGTGCTTCCTAGATGATAAGATGATCTATGTGGACAAGAGCAGTTAAAACCTCAGATTAGCGGCCTGCCCCAGCTTTAATCTGATCTAAATAAAATCACTCTGCATGCAGCCGTGTCCTGCATACTGTGACTCATTGCTTAACAGTGCTGAGATGGAGAAGCTCTGCAGTATATAGATGCATACCCCCTCCCTAATTTATTCAGTTCCAAATACACACCACCGAACGGGTATGAGTACAGTCATGGTAGTCAATTACGCCTGTTTATTTAAGATTCGTGGGTGCTCTAAATGAATTACAGCCACTTTGGCAGGCAACTGTATTTAACCATGCACAAAGCCCATGGTTTGTTTTGCTTGTTATGAGATCACTTGGCACTAAAAGATACCGTGTGTGAGAGTCAGACTTCAGCTCGTCATAATCCCTCCTGCAGAAAATTAAATGTCTCCTTTGAATTTTTATCTTGTTTTACCGTGCCTTTGCAATTTGGCAAGCAATGCAATTGTAGTAACTGACAGATCCATGCAAATGTTTGGAGTAAATTCTTGATTCCTACAGCTTAAAAAGAATATGGAAGCTGTACATCGCCCCAGCATGTGCTTAAGACCACACTATTTAATCAAAGTCTAGGAAGGTCTGGACAGTTGCTTTCTGTGCACACAGTCCTTAGTCCACAGCCAGCATAGTATAGATTCATTAAACTATAATGCTCTGATTCTTTATCTGGCAAACAAACATACACTACCACCCTCGCCAAGTAGGATTTAGAGTATTCTCTTGAGTATTTTATCATCAAAATGCAGACTAGCCTAGTTCTATGTATGGTCATAAATATTTGAACAGTAGGTTTTTCTCTTAAGCCACTTCTTCTGCGCTGGCAAAAAACAACATTGTTAGATAAAGACTGATAAAGATTATTTTATATAGTGTTTTAGATTGATTAAGATTATTTTATATAGTGTTTATTTAAAAACTGACTGGATATTTAGGGCCAAAGGGGAAGCTTTCAGTACCAGCTGTCAGTATCTCAGTAGATTACTTTGAGGAATTGATTATTTTGGAGGCCTGCCATAAGTTGTGCATAAGTCTATGCTATCGGTTATCAACAGATCAGTTACAGCCACAAAATGCTCATCACAGCCTTTCCTAGACGCAATTATGAATCATAAAACATGGCAAGGCACGCTGCTATAGAAAAATAATCAACAATGAAAGCGTTGAATGAGCCCTCGCACTCTGGTCAGTCAGGGGATTGGCCTGTCAGGGGACCTGTGGGGTGACTGATGGGGTTAGGATCTGGTTTTGAAAGGACATGGAAATAATGAGTTATTGTTACATAATCCTGAAAACTTTCAAAGCTCTAGATGAAACACAGTGCAACTGCTCCCTAATTGCACAGCAAGGGCTGCTTAACTATTCTTGTAGAAGCCATTTGGTCACAGCCATGTGCAAGTCCCATGTAAATGTGTTTCATTAAAACATGATTTAGGCCTGATTGGTCATTTTTTATGTGAGTACTACTACCACTTCTACTACTACTATAACTACTACTACCACTACTACTGCTACTACTTGTATGACTACTACTACTACAACTACTACTAGTATGACTACTACTACTACAACTACTACTAGTATGACTACTACTACTACAACTACTACTTCTACAACAACTACTACTTCTACTATGACTACTAATTCTACTACGACTACGGCTACTACTTATTAATAAAAATAATAATAATAATAATAACAATTACCTAAAAATCAATAGGGTCCTTTGCATCTTTAGTGCTCATGCCATAATTAGGTGGCGTATTCCATACCATTTTGCCGTTTTCCCTTCCTTGTCCTTAAAGCTTCACAGGTTTCCTGCACCTAATTACAGTTGCAATTGTAGGATTGGGCAGTGCTTGTTTTAGTAAAAGCAAGGGATCAGTTAAGGGATAAATTTTGCACTTTTATTTATTTTGGGGAAAATCAACAAATCAAATTCGTTCCTGCTATAAACTCTCCTTTCCTCACCTTTCCTCTCCTTAAAGCAATAAATAAAGTTACAAAGATTAAATTGTTCACACTCAAGGCACCATCAAACAATTTTGCAGACAGATCTATCATACTGAGCGTAGTTAGCCCCGCCTCACAGCGAGAAGGTTCTGGGTTTGAGTCCCGGGCTCTGTGAGGGCATTTCTGTGTGAGGTTCTTTGTGTTCTCCATTTCCTCTGGCCACTATGGTTTCCTTCCACATTTCATCCACATTGTTCCACATTTCTCAATGTATGTGAGTGTAAATGGTTGTGTGTACGTTGGCCCTGCGATGTACTGGTGAGCGGTTTGGCAAATGAATAAATGAACTGCACCATATTTGCCAAAGCAGACTTTTAAATGAGTAAATAAATAATATCTGTGTATGTGAAATATTCATCACACAAGGACACGTTGTTACTATAGATGTTATTGTATAATATGGTGCTAATGTATAAAAGTAAGTGCATTAATGCAATCTTTTCATTGTCATTTTAGACAATGACAAATCGGTGGGTCCAATTTCAGGTATGGCAAGTTTTAGAGGCCTGATTCCAACTGCTTCTTTAACTTGTTTTAAAAGTTTAAGTATATACTAAGCAGAATATAAAGGAAAGCAAACCATTACAAGGGCAGGTCAGGTGAGCTTTGTGCTTCGAGCTGAGCCAAGTGCTATGTAGCAAATTATGTCTTTTGAGACTACTCCTTCAGAGCTTAGAAATAGAAGTAAACTGTGCTTTATAAAGGCATGGTTTGCACTTATTTAAAGTTTTAGTAAATACTAAATTAAAGTTTATAGAGGGAATCATGCTAAAACAAAACTGTCATGGTTGATTTTTCCATTACCAAATCCAGAGATAGTGGACCAATCAGATCATGCCATTCCTGTGTAGTACATGCTAATCATAGGTATCAGTATCTATGCAGCTAATGTATTATTGTTTTTTTAGGAAAAAAAAAAAAGTCTTGCAAATTTCAGTAGTTTATCATTCAGCTTTGTCATAGGGTTGCAAAACATGGACATTTCAGCTTCTTTTTCATCTGACTCCTGTTGTCCACCTGTCTGTTTAATGAGCCATCAATGTCCATCCCCCAGGATAGTTGGGATGGATAGGGGATACAATGAAGGGCAAGCTAAGGAAACAGAAGTGAATTTACTCAGAAACAGAAGAGTGGAGGGAACAGGAAGGATGACTGGGACGATCATCTGATTGGCACTTCAGGCTAAGATACAGAGCTAACCACCAAATGTCAGGTCATACTTTCTAGACAGTTCAGGAAAAAATTGAAGCAATCAGACATCCTTTTCCCCCCTTTTCCTGTTTCAGATTGTTTTAATGAGTCAGCAGGGCTCATTAGTACTGACTACAGCCTGGCATTCAAACCACTGCTGCCTCCCAGCTGCACAGTATCATCTCTCTTTATCTATCTTTCTAATAGGTTAGCAGACTAAAGCTAATCATACATAGTGAAAAAGAGCTCCTTCAGCTTAACCATAAAGCGCCTGATTGTCTCAGTTTATTCCTCTGCCATTAATTCTTTATTGGAAGCAGTCTCATGCCATGTGATGCAAAACAGAGCTCAATAAAAGAGACAGAGAAAGAAATCAACCACTGAGTAAGTAATTAATGCTAACAGGATAGAAGCTATAATTGAACTGGAGAAAACAAAGACATCTAAAATAGTATGTAGAATATAAAGCCTGGCCTAAATACATTTTACGTAAATGATGTGGAAGTGTCAGAATGGTGAATCTGACTTGCATTAAAAATGAATCTGGTTGTGTTTTCACCTGCATGATGTAAGATGGCACTTCTATATACTGCTGCCTGGCTTAATGCAACATTTAATATGCTTTTGTAACGTAAAGTTTATTGACATTATAAGGACAAGTTGTACAGAAATAAAAAATTTAAAAAAACTTAAAATATCGGTTATAACCATCTGCGACTGCTTAAGTAGCATGATGGCATGTACAGCAGAATGTCAATGATGTAAGCAGTGATGTTCTCGCCAGGTAGACCCTTGAGCATCTTGATGAACAGGCACTGGAATACTGAGGGGGGCAACAGAGGAGCTGTATGGCATGACCAAGTATTTATAGTGCTCCCTGGTGGTGCAAAACGCAGTCCTCCACTCATCGCCTGGGCAGATATGGATGGTTTTTAAGATGTTTCAAAGCAGCTGGGATTAGTTCTATTTTTTTACATAGCTTGTAAGAACTCCACTATCACCAAGTTGTCACTGCTGTCCCCCCCAGTGCAGCTAACTGGGTTATCAAAGGTCAGCCATGTCTCTCACTGTCTGTGGTGAGAGGCATGTAAAAGAACCATTGCTGAGTATTCTACCCTGTAATGTGTTTCTGCCCTGTAATGACCTGGTGTACTTTGCCCTCGCCCAGAGTCGGCTGGGATGGGCACCAGCCTCCCCCTGCAACCCTAATTAGGATTAAGTGGTTCAGAAAATTAATGGCTGAATGAGCTTGTTGCTAGCTTTGTGACAAGGGGTATAAGCTTGGGTAGAGACCATTTGCTTAGTGTCTACTGAAAATATCTTGGAAATCTTTGTATTCTTGGTGAATTGCTGAACCTCGGTACTGTTTATTTAGAAGTGATAAGAGACACTGAAGGGGCATGTATACAGTCCTGTGAGGAGTACTGTGGCCATCCGCCGATGAATGGTCGGCCCAGTAGATGGTTGGATTATGGAGAGACAGCCAAGGCATTCCTAAGATGATGGGAAGACTGGGTGATATAGTGAACAAGACCCTGATATTCTCAGTATAGTGAGTGCTGGTCTGCAGTCAAAGCAAAGCGGTGATATGTGTAACGTGTCAACGATGAAAGTGTCGTCGCCACTTGCCTTAGTTATTTAGGGCCCAAATGCTGAGCCCGAAATGGGGACTAGAACACAAACGGGGGAAAACGAAAACAAGGATGCCGGGAGAGAGAACCGGCCTTGCCTAAAAATAGCAGGTAACAACTGGAGTTCCCACTCTCTCAACAGAAACCTTTTATTCTTTTATCTTTAATATTCTTTTCCTTTTCCTTTCTTTTTCTTATTTCTTTTCACCTTTAACAGAACATAAATACAGCACCTGGTCACATAAAACCCAGGGAAAGAAATACCAAATACCGGCTGTGAAACGTGTGACTTCACACATACAAAGACCCAGCACCTTCTAAACGGTGCTGGCTCCTTAAATAGGCTTTGTGCCTAGTGGTTAATTGGCAGCAGGTGCAGCTCCTCACCCCTACTGGAGGGGCGGGTGTTGGTGGCGTTCTGCCCTCTGCTGGCTGGTGAGGAAACAACAGGCCTGGAGTCCGGCTGTCTCCTTACAGGACCCCCCCCCCCCCTCTAGGAACAGCCCCTGACGTTCCCAACCCTGCGGCCCGGTCCCGCTTGAAGGCCTGAATGAGGTCAGGGTCCAGAATATGCCATACTGGGACCCACGAGCGCTCCTTCGGACCGTAACCCTCCCAGTCCACTAAGTACTGGGTGGTACCCCTAACCCGCCGTAAGTCCAGAATGCGCCAGACGGTGTAGGCTGGGGAGCCGTCCACCATCCGGGGCGCCAGCAGGGGATCTTGTATCTAAGGGGCAAGGGTGCTACTTAGAAATGGCTACAAGCGATACACGTGGAACGTAGGGTTGATACGCATGGATGGGGGAAGTAGGAGACGGTAAGTCACAGAATTGACCCGTCTCACTATCTTAAATGGCCCCACATACCGCGGGGCCAATTTGCGGGACTTAACCCGGAGGGACAAGTCCTGTATGGCGCGCCAAACCCTCTGCCCAACGCGGAAGGAGGGTCCCAGTCTCCGCCTATGGTCAGCTGCTGTCTTTTGGCGGGAAACAGCCTTCTGGAGAGCTGAATGTGCCTTTTCCCAAGCCCGACGGCAGCGCTGAACAAATTGTTCTGCTGTTGGGACCCCAACCTCTACCTCTTGTTCGGGGAACAGGGGCAGGGCATACCCAAACTGGCACTCAAATGGGGACATCCCCAGGGAGGCATGCCAGAGGGTGTTATGGGCATACTCTGCC
>JAOUQZ010000002.1:8789029-8813270 GCA_028564935.1 Neosilurus hyrtlii
CACACACACACACACACACACACACACACACACACACACACACACACACACACACACACACACACACACAAAACCTGCTCTCCCTCTCGGCTGGGAGAAAAGTAAGCTTGTTCTGAGTCGCATGTGGCAATACATTTTTTTTCTAAAATTTTAAAGAGCATCAATGCTCATGCAACTATAAATAAAATGTCCCCTAGTTATTGATCAGTCTGCTATATTGACTTTAGGAAACTTTGCTTACCTCTGACCTAATATTCAACTTTTGGGGAAACCTAGAGCCCAACTAATGTTTTTAGGACTGAGAGTGGGCGAGATAACTTCTTGAAACCTACAGAACATGCAGTGAGAAGGTACGAAAACATTTATATACACCTATATATTCCCCAACCTGTCAACCACCACTTCTCTCATCTGCCGAGTCGTCTTGTGGTATCACAGGGATTGAAATTCTCTATATTCCACCAACTGCTATGTAATTTAAAAAAAAATAATTCTGCACAAAGATTTCACTGGACCCCCTTACAGGAATTAACTCCTTCAAATCTTGTCAATGCTCTCAATTTGTTCCACAATATTGAACTATAAAGTCTGTGACTACATATCTCACTCTCGTTCAGAAATAATCAAAAAAAAGAAGCTTGCTTTAAAGCATGTAGTTTTATTTATACTAGTACAACAGCCATGATCGGTCGGCATTTATTCTACAGATTAGGTTTTTTTCACATACTAAATTTTATTGTTACTAACAAAGTCCCTTACCTTCCCTTCCTTCTCATTCATGACTGAAGTACCCTTGAGCAAGGCATCTAACCCCCAACTTCTCTCCAGGCATCGTGGTAGCCCACTACTCTGAGTGTGTGTGTGTGTGTGTGTGTGTGTGTGCTCACTTTGGATGGGTTAAATGCAGAAGTCAAAGTTTACCTTGAGGCATTAACACAGTATAAATTTAAATAAATATATAAATAAATTTAAAACAAAAGTTGTCCATGTGACAACTTCCACATGGAGTTGTTACATGGACAACTTCATGTGGTCAAGTTTGAACCACGCTCTTCAACACCTTAAAATCATTCATACATTAGTCTATAAACCTATGAGAGATATCAAATAATATTTGTAATGAATTTATGTCAGAACTCATGTGTCCAAAAACATAACTATTCTGTATTTGTGATTGTGAATAATAAGTTGCTCGTAGTCAAACTCTCAAGTAAAAATTTATATACAAGGAAACATCATTCAACCTAAATACTCTTAAATAAGCGCCTCACGCTTCTGGCACAATCATGGTAGTATTTTTTAAAATTACCCAAATCTTCAGACAGCTCTGCTTCTTCGGCTCTGCTAGCTCTTGTGGAATGCTCGCTTCTCACTACACTATGCGTTGTGCAGATCAGTCTGTACTTACCCGAGCTTCTGAATGTGTGATGAAACTTTTGTTTGAGAGTATCAGGCTCACCGGCATAGCTGTGCTCAACAGTCACCACTTCAACAAAGGCATCATGTTCCACCGCAACTCCAGGCAAGTGGAAGGCATTCACTAACTCACTTGCCTGGACATGTAATAATTTTCATAAGATATCTTAAGAATTGTATGACTAAATTTGTTCATCGCCATGGTTTTTGTTTGTGTAGACATTTGTGCACTCCGTTTTCCTGATATAGCAGTCAACAGCTGTACTGTTTTGATAGATATACATCCCAATTTAAACACCGGCTGTTATTTAAATGAACCTCTAGCACACTTCAAATTTACCATAATTTGCCTGCATACCAAATTTGAATTCAATCCATCAATTCTCAGAAAACCCTTTCGAGCTGTGGCTCCCGGGTATAGCACCTTCCGCCAGCCAATAATATCATACAGTTAGTCCAGCTACCGGGTGGTGTCAGTGAGGGATTGCGTGTACAGCAGTAAAAAAACGCTGCCCTAAACTCTCTGGGCAAATAAAAAGGTCTGCATTTGACCATGAGGAGTTCCGGATCAGGAGAGCAACCCAACAAAACTGTTTACATATACATACACCACCGCTTGTTAGTCACTAGGCACATGCTGCCTCCCCTGCGCTTCCCCGACTCCGCTGTCCAGTCCTGGCGGTGAATGGAGAGGCCCATAGGAACAATTGCTAAGTCAGACACTGAGGGATCCAGCCATGTCGACGTTAAAAATTGTGACATTGTAGTTGTTAATGTCCCAGGGGAAGGTGATTCTGTCCCTTAGTTCATCTAGCTTGTTTTCCAAAATTTGCAGTTAGCTAGAAGAATGCTGAGAAGCAGATAACGATTTTGTTGACTGCAGCTCTTTTCCCCCTTTCCCTCCGGTGTTGTTTCTGCCCTGGTAACCAAGGTAAGCCACCTCCATTCATTAAAGTCTGTTGGTGTGATCCGCGATCATGCATATTGTTGGGTGTCTAAAAGAGTCTGTCTGTCATAGGTAATTACATTGTTGCATTTTGCCAAAAAACTTGAAAATAGCGCTAAAAACATGAGAAAAATGCAGAATTAAGGAGGATGCTGAATGATGAAAACATCAATAGAAATTATGGGTAGGAATAATAATAATAATAATAATAATAATAATAATAATAATAATAATAATAATAATAATAGTAATAATATGGCGAGAGACATGTAAAAGAACCTTTGCTCTCGTTCGTAAAAAGTAAGTCATTGGTTGCGTCAGCATGTTTCTTCCCTGTGATGGCCTGGCGAGCTGTCCAGGGTGTACCCCTCCCTCACCCGGAGTCGGCTGAGATGCTTCTTTGGGACCCTAATCAGGATTAAGCAGTTCAGAAAATGAATTAATTATTAATAATAAAAAATATATAATCGCAAAAAAAAACACAAATAAATTACCTACTGGAGGCCTCTGACCAAAGCTGTGTCTTCCTGCTTGTGTTACTTGACCTTAGTGCAGCTTTTGACACTATTGATCATGCAGTGCTATTGATAGATTTGAAAATGTTGTTGGAGTTAAGGAAACTTCCCTCTCCTGGCTTAGATCTCATTTAACTGACCGTTATCAGTTTGTAGATGTAAATGATGATTTCTCTGTACGTTCTAATGTTAAGTCAAGGTTCTGGTATAGGCCCACCACTTTTTTTTCCTATTCTACTTTCTTCTGGTAATATTATTCATGAACATCGTATAAGCCTCTGCTTAGCCAGATGAGCAAAGCCAGATGAGAGAAACCAGCTTAATAAAGTTGAGAAATGTGTAAAGGACATTAGACCCTGGATGTTTCTAACCTCCTCTTATTGAATTCTAATAACACAGAATTACTTGTATTCAGATAACAGGCAGTTAGAAATAAGGTTTCTGATTATGTAGTAACTTTAGATGGTGTTTTAGTTTTATCACGTGTAGCAGTAAAGGACCCTGGTGTATTTATTGACATGTCTTGATTTGAAGCTCATCTAGATAATATAACCTGAATAGTCTTCTTTCATCTCAGGAATATTACTAAAATAAGAATAAAGATGTCAATGCATGATGCCGAAAAACCTGTTCATGCTTTTGTTACCTCAAGGTTAGATTATTGTAATGCGTTATTGTCTTGTTGTTCTATTGGGTACATAAACAATCTCCAGTTAGACCAGAAGGCTTCACTAGGCTGAAAACATACTTGTTTAGTCAAGCATTTTGTTAATTCTATTAGGTAAGGGAGCAGATTAGGGGGTTCTCAGGCATGGAGAGTTCTGGTAAACAGTGACATTGTGATGCTGTCACTCCCTCACACTCACATGCTGACTCAGGTTTGTTGACAGTAGAGTGGCTGATTGCCTCGTGTTACAAGGTGCCCTTACGTCTGTTTTCCATCTGGCTCTCTCTTTTTAGTTATGCTGTCATAATCAGACATTCTGGAGTCCCTGTTTGCACTTTTTTTTTTTACCATTACACTGTTATGAGCATACCTAACAATCTTACTGTGTGTGTGTTTTGTTGAGGTTCACATTCTACTTTTTAGATACCAGTGATACTGATCCTTCTGCTCTCTTAATTCTGTTATCCATCCTAATGTGCTACTACTGATTGAATTTGTGATGACTTTTCACTGCTGGTGATATAAACTCTTTTACTGAAATGATTTAGGACTACAATTACCATTACAGCTATAGGATAACCAAATAGACTTCATGTTAAACTATAGTGACGTTTCTGCTGCATGGTATGTATTTTTATCTGGTTTCACCCAAACGAGGATGGGTTTCCCTTTTGAGTCTGGTTCCTCCCAAGGTTTCTTCCTTGTGTCATCTGAGGGATTTTTTTCTTGTTATAATGTTTAAATCCTTCCCGTCTTTGAATCACTTATAGTGGTGGAGGAGTTTGTGTGTCCTGGGAGCTAAATTGTTGGGTGCATTATGCCCTTGGTAGGGTCAACCAAGGCAAACAGGTCCTAAGTGAAGGTCCAGACTAAGTGCAGTTCAGAAGACCCCTATGAAAAAAACATGTGCAAGGACTGAGATTCCCTTGCCCAGATTGGGGTTACTGCCCCCCCCCCCCCTTTCCTGGAGCCAGGTCTGGGGGAAGGGCTCGAAGGCAAGCACCTGGTGGTCGGGCTTCTGCCCATGGAGCCTGGCCGCGCCCAGCCCGAATGAGAGGCATGGGTGCACCCTCCCATGGACCCACCACCTGTGGGAGGAGTGATAGGGGTCGGGTGGCAGTCAATAGCGTAGGTTCTGCTGGACCAATCTTCCGCTACTGACTCTGGTTCTTGGGACATAGAATGTCACTTTTCTGGGGGTGGTCGCTGAGGTAGTTAAAAAACTCCTCGATGACCCGGCTCCGGGGGTGGACGAGATCCACCCTGAATACCTCAAGGCTCTGGACGTTGTAGGACTGTCTTGGTTGACACGTCTCTACAACATCGCATGAGGTGGTAGTTCCCCTTTTTAAAAAAGTGGACCAGAGGGTGTCCAGGCTGGAATTACACTCCTCAGCCTACCTAGGAAAGTCTATTCAGGAGAACTGGAGAGGAGGATCCGGCCGATGGATGAACCTCAGATTCAGGAGGAACAATGTGGTTTTCATCCTGGCCGCAGCGCTCTTCAACAGCTCTACACACTCTATAGCAGGGGTCACCAACACGGTGCCCGCGGGCACCAGGTCGCCCCCAAGGACCACATAAGTTGCCTGCAGGCCTGTTCTAAAAAAAGCACAACTCACTAGTGAGCTGCGTCTAAATATAGATGAGTATTATTAATCATTATTGATAATGTATAACTAAAGGTAAACTGAGCAAATGTGTAATTTCAGGAGAGTCTATCAAACTGGTAGCCCTTCATATGACTCAGTACCCATGAAGTAGCCCTCAGTTTCAAAAAGGTTGGTGACCCCTGCTCTATAGGATCCAGAAGGGAGCATGGAAGTTTGCCCAATCTGTCCCCATGTGCTTTGTGGACTTGGAGAAGACGTTTGACCGTGTCTCTCAGTGGAGTGTGTTCTGGGAATATGGTTTACTGTACCCGTTGCTACGGGCCATTCGGTCTGTGTATTGGCGGAGCCAGAGCTTGGTTCCCATTGGTAACAACATGTCGATTAATATCCCCCGGGGGGGTTGGGGGGGGATCTTGGAGCGATTCGCAGCTGAGTATGAGGCGACCGGGATGAGAATCAGCACCTCGAAGTCCAAGGCCATGATTTTCACGCGGAAAAGGGTGGAATGCACCCTCCAGGTCTGGAATGAGGTCTTGCCCCAAGTGGAGGAGTTCAAGTATCTCCGGGTCTTGTTCAAAAGTGAGGTAAGGATGGAATGGGAGAATGACAGGCAGATCAGTGCAGCCTCTGCTGTAAAGAGGCAAAGCTCCCAATTTACCAGTCAATATACGTTCCTACCCTCACCTATGGTCACAAGCTGTGGGAGGTGACTGAAAGAACAAGGTCGCGAATACAAGTGGCTGATAAAGCTTTCTTCACATGGTGGCAGGGCTCTCCCTTAGAGATGTTCTGTCATCGAGGAGGAGCTTGGAGTAGAACCACTGCTCCTCCGCATTGAGAGGAGCCAGTTGAGGTGGCTTAGGCACCTGATTAGAATGTCTCCTGAACACCTCCCTGAAACAGCTGGAGGAAGTGGCTGGGGAGAGGGACGTCTGAATCTCACTGCTTAGGCTGCTGCCCCCACGACCCAACCCCAGAACAAGCGGAAGAACATGAATAAATAAATTGAATTGTGTGCATGTTTTTGGACAGTGGGAGGAAACTAGACTGCCTGGAGTGAACCCACACAAGTATGGGGAGAACATGCAAAAAACACACAGAAACGTCCAAGGCTGGGACGTGAACCCAGAACCTGCTTGCTATGAGGCAGACGTGCTAACCACTACACCACTGTGTGCCCCAGCTTACGTTATTAAACATGTGCACTACCAGTTTCTAATTACATCAGTAAATTACATTTCACTTCCAATGTGACACAAAGTATTGATTTCTCACAAATGTGTTATTGATTTGACTGAACACTCAAGTGTGAACGACTTCCCGTGGTTGTTTATATTACTCCAGAGGCATATTCCACAGGTACTTTAAGTGTGTTTGTATGTGTGTGTGTGTGTGTGTGTGTGTGTGTGTGTGTGTGTGTGTGTGTGTGTGTGTGTAAGCATTTACCTATTTAAAATCAGTTTGCCAAGTGCCTTGAGACATTCCCCCAGTGATACAGGAGATCATTTTACCTATCTGAAAGAAATTCTAATTCTAAAAAGTATATGATACATAGATCCTTGAAAAATATATTCACTCTCCAAATAACTATTCCTGAAAAGAGAATCTCTCACGAGACCAGTAAAGATGTTAGATAAAATAAAACACATTAAGATGGTAACACAGACTGGACCCCTTGGAGTTTGAACTCATGCACACCTAACACCTGGGCTAATAATGTGGTAAAGTAAAGTTAAAGAAATGAGAAAAGAAACGTTTTCAATTTGCCAAAATGTGCCGGTGGTGTGGTGGATAGCATGTCCGCCTCACGCCTAGAAGGTACTGGGTTTGACTTCCAGTATTTAGGAGTTTCTGTGTGGAGTTGGCATGCTCTCCCCGTGCTTGCATGGGTTTCCTCCGAAAACTTTAGGCTAATTGCCTGTTCCAAATTGCCCCTAGGTGTATATGTGAGTATGAATGGTCATGTGTGTGGTGGCTCTGTGATGGTCTAGCGAGCTGTTCAGGGTGCACTCCACCTTTGCACAGTGTTGGCTGGGATAGGCCCCAGCATCCCTGCAACCCTAATAGAATTATGCAGTTCAGCAAATGAGTGAGGGTTAATTTATACCTTTTGACGTTGTGTACACTCAATATTAAGAGAAAAATATGTGATTGTATTGCAATTCACACAAAGAAATTCTCACATGCTCAGTATTAGATACTCCCAGCCCCCTCTCAGACATTACCTTACCTCATCAGACCTGAGGAGAACAGTACATGGGCTTGTGGTCAACAATTTTCTCTCTTTATGTTATGACTCTTCAAACTTTATACACCTTCACTGGGGTAAGGCAACACAGGATTGGTCAGTTCTAAGGAGGCACTACATGTAGTTCACAAAGGATAGGTTAGTTAGAGAGTGGTCAGCAGAAGAGGTGTGGCTATACAATGCATTCACTCTATCCAGGGTCACCGATTTCTATATGTGCACCTTGGTTTGCAGAATTAAAAGAAAACAGAGGGTGTGCCCAATTTTACCCAACAGCGACAGGCTATGTTACTGAAAAAATGTTACATAGACCGTTGCTGTAAGCTAAATTGGGGCACACCATCTGTTTAATGCGCTGGTGAATAAGTAATGGCTTGTATGCCTCAAATTGTGTAACATTAGATGCAAAGCCATCTATTAACATTCTATTTACCTTATTATTAATTTAACATAATATAGTCTACACACCATATTAGTTTAATCATTTTTGTGTTGTTTTGTTTTGATTTTTGGTAAAAGCAAATGCAAATTTCCTCTGCTGCATCATTTAAAACACTTGATATTTAGCTCTGCCTTGAGGCTTAAAATATGTGGTAATAACTACATCACCTAACAAGCTTTAGAAAATTACAACAGTGTGTTCTACTGCATGGAAAGTGTATGGAATATAAAATAATCTAATAACGGGCTTTTCCAATATCTCTTACGTAATTTCACTTTTCTTCTTTCGCATGTTCGTTTCAACCTTTCCTCGTAATTTTACAATTTCAAATATTCCAGTAATAATATCCTGACTGTAGACCTACAGCACAGCATAGATCTCACAAACAGCAATGACTCGCAAGGGATTCACTGTTCTTCTCAGTCATGGTGAACGCATGCATAATAAATCAATGCTGTGATGAGGCTTGTTTCCTTCAGATTCTCATTTGGCGGACACTTTTATCCCATGCAACTTCCATGTAAGGCAAAATCTAATAAAATCTGATACAGTAGGGCTACTGAGGGTTAAAGGCTCAAGCACCTAACAATGGATTTCTACCAGTCTCTGGATCCTGAAAAACTTTGTGATCACTAGTGCGCAACGTGACTGCTGAACTACTGCTTGCTCATTAAAGTTAAACTACATTAACCCTTCAATCACAGCAATACTGTATGTGGTCTTAAAGACAAGGCTTCTAATAACTTGTATCTTAGGCAATATGAATGTTGCTAACTGTGTATGCCCAATTAGGCAGAAGCCATGAACAAAATAAATGGTTATGAAAGAGTAGATCACTGCAGCCTTTTCTGAAATTCAACTGAAATTCACAACTCTGCCAGGCACTGAATTTGTATATGTCATGGACTAAGGCTCACATGAGGCAGGATACACTCACTCACTCACTCACTCTCACTTATTTGCCAAAACCGCTTAATCCTTAAGGCTGAAAGGCTCGAGCCTATCTCAGCCGACACTGGGCAAGGGAAGGGTGCACCCTGAATAGCTCCCTAGGCTACAGCAGGGCAACATACACCCAACCGTTCACACTTACCCTTATACCTAGGGGCAATTTAGAACAGCGAATTAGCCTGGTCTGCATGTCTTGGGGCTGTAGGAGGAAATCAGACTACCCAGAAGAAATCCACGCAAGCATGGGAGAACACTCAAACTTCCTGGGAATTGAACCCAGGACGTACTGGATGTGCACCTAAGCAAATAAGGATGAATTAGGAATATGAGAATATGTTCAAAAAAGAAAAATAAGCATATATAATATAAAATTTACACTTTAGATATATAACAGAAATTATGGGACACCCCTTCATCATATATACTGTTTATCTGTTAGGGTAGCAGAAAATTCTAAAGCCAATCCCATCTGACTTCGGGCTAAAAGCAGTCGTTAACACAGGCACAACTAGGGGCCCCTCAATTGGGGGAATCGCACCAGCCACTACCTAGCCATTATAAACAATTGGCAGCCATTTTGCTGGCCTTAAACTTGACCTACAGTGACCTTTTCTTAAACTCGTTTCAGCCTTTGGTCCCAAGCTACTGAAAATTCATGTCCTACATTAAGCAGTTCCTAAAATATAGGCGAGAGTAGCCGCACGCACAAAACAACAATAATAATAAAATAAAATAATACAAAAGCACAAACTGACAGAAGTGAAAAACAGGCTAGTAAAAATCTATTCCCACACACAGTTTGCAATTTAGAATGGGCAGTTGACCTGATGTGCATGTCTTTGGACTGTGGGAGCAAACCGGAGAACCCAGAGGAAACCCACAGAAACATGCAAATTCCATACAGAAAAAAAAAACCACCTGAGATTTAACCAAGACCGTTCTCACTTTGGTGGTGACTGTGCTAACCACTGAGCCATTGCGCCCCAGGAAATTGAGTCCTAAAGTTAATCTTGGGGGAAAGTGACAGGTGCAGGCATGGACGTGACAGTATAGGGTCTCAGAGAAAATTTAATCCATTATACATTACCCTGGGAGGCACAGTGGGGTAGTGGTTAGCACTTCTCCTCAGAGCAAGAAGACCTGAGTCCCAGGCTCACCGTTTCTGTGTGGAGTTTGCATGCTCTCCCAGTGCTTGCGTGAGTTTCCTCTGGGAACTCAGGTTTCCTCCAAAGACATGCACATTAGGCTAATAGATTCTTTCAACTTGCCTCTAGATGTGGATATGAGTGTGAATGGTTGGGCATGTTGGCCCTGCAATGGTTTTGTAAGCTATTCAGAGTTTACCCCACCTTCACCCAGCGCCAGCCGAGACAGGTGTCTCCCCGTGAACCTAATAGGATTAAGCGGTTCGGCAAAATGAGTGATGAGATGAGAGGGCACAGTAACCTGGTTAATGTTGAGTGCTAAGTTATTATGTTGTTGAATTTTTGTTGATGTTTATTAGTACAGAGGTGCAATGCATGTTGCTTTTCTTGCATGTCTACGTTATCTATATGTTCTGTATCTATGTCTATACTAGCAGCCAGTACAATCTGTTACACTACAAATCAATAACATGTAGCACATCTGGGCATTTAAAAAGGCTAATAAGATATTCACCAAATTTTGCATTATGTGTTAATGTAATAAATTGTAATAAATTTTTTTGAGCGAGCAGCATTAGCCCTCCAAAACGCAACAAGTAGGTCATGGCATGGTCACGTGATCTGCTACGTCAGAAACGGGTCACGTATGTTTGTTTACAAGCATGTAAGACATGTAAGCATGTCAGCCTCGGAGTCCTCGTCAGTTTCCAGTCAATTTGATGACATTTGGAGCAATGTCAGTAAACCTGACATTGATGAACATGATTTAGGGAATGTTTTATTCACATATGAATCCATGGGGGAAGGTTTGGGGTCATCTTTCAGTGAAGAGGATGGAGATGACGGGGAAGAGCGTCTCGGAAACACTGCATGGTGAACATCGTCTGTGATCAGATTTCAACCCCATATTGTGTAACTTAATTATATACAAACCAACATATGTAAATATATCACGTAGCTCCACTGTGTATAAATATATAACGTATTTAAATCTACTCAAGCATCTATAAAAATTAGTATCTGCATAAATATGGTGCAGTACAATGTATATATTATATATATTAAACTTTTTATTATTATTTAAATGCATGCGTAAATGTATGATACAGATCATTACACTCTGTTAAAGTAATTTGATCATCCATGAAATATTAACCAACCTTAAAGATTTCTTATTAATGCAAAAGACGTTTCTGGAACATGTGAGTCGTTACGTCAAACGAGGTGGAATCGACTCTGAAGCCTTTATATATATACTGTATGTATATCTGAATCAGTGAATCGAGTCTTCTCGGAGTCGCCTCCCTGCCCACCCGAACGCTGTGGTTGTTATTCAGGGAACGAGTGTCTCACAGGGATCCAGTTTTTTCACTTTTTTCATGTATGAGGAACGTTTTCAGTCATACTGGACATGTTTACACTTCCACGCGAGTGCAGTGTGTGACGTTTCACGTACCATGTGACCAGACTTGACCTAGTTGAGTCTGTTTTACGGTTGTGGGCATTAAGGAGCCGGGAGACACAAAATTGAACTCAAATATCACAGCACACACAGCTGTGATAAATGTTGGGACGGAAAGGTTTGATTTAATAAGTCACCATGAACTATTAACAACAACAACAACATGATCAAATATTTTATGTAAGACTCGACCTTTAATGTGAACACATGAAGGCCATGTGATTAACAATGTGCACATACATGCAAATAAGCTTCCAGATGGATCTATCAAGCTCGCCTTATTGAAATTGGGATAGTATTGATGATAACAGAATTTCAATAACCTGTACAGAATTGTCCAATATTATTCACTGTGTACAGTGGAGTTCTGCGCTTACTCTCAACAGTCAGCATGACATTTTGTTATTAAAGTTAGTATTGGTATATTCTAAATACTAAGTAGTATGTTCTATGCTTTATTGAATTGTAACTGAATATGAGTACAATATTCTGAATGAACAGATAATTTGTTTTAAACACTCCATTCATTTTCTAAGCCACTTAATCCTAATTAGGGTCGCGAGGAGGCTGGTGCCCATCTCAGCCGACTTCAGGCGAGGGCGGGGTACACCCTGGACAGCTCACTGACCGTCACAGGGCAACACACACAACCATTCACACTTTATGTTGAAATATGAAACAGCCATTTAGCCTATTGTCTTTGGACCGTGGGAGGAAACTGGAGTACCCGGAGCAAGTTCAGTAAGAATATGCAAACTCCACACAGAAAAGCCTGAGCACAGGAATCAAACCTAGGACCTTCTTGCTGTGAGGCGGACGTGCTAACCACTCAGCCACCGTGCACCGTGCATGTTCTGAACAGATACAAATTAAGGTCAGAATAGGGGACACAGTTTGTTTTCCCACCACTGTTCACAGGGCACCTGGGAAAACAAAGACCACATTCATGGATGTGCAATGCAAATAGGCCTACAGCATTCAACTTCAGAAATATCTTATTCAAGGTCAAGGTTTAAAACATGCTATTATCCATTTCTGAATATGTAACAGAGTTTACAAGGGCATAGTGATAATATTATCAAAAAAAAAGATTACAGCTCACCCCAATTTTTTGATTAGGCCACATACACCTCAGATTTAAATCCAAATCAAGAAAATATCTTTGCATTACACTTGTAATTCCTATAAAGCAAAACTTAAGAAAGTTTTCCAGTGCAGAAAGAGAAATGATAGTATTAAATGCCTTGAGCTGAACTGAAATGAACATTAAGGGAATTTTTCTTCTGTTTTATTTTATTTATTTATTTACTAGTGGAAATATAATATATAATAATCTAATAATAGGCACCAGAATGTAAATTATTTCGCATGCAAAGCCATGGTGCCACTACTGAGCACTGGTAAAATTACAGTAAGAATTTTCATGAAGAAATCGTTATTCTTAACAGTTAATAGGATTGCCATTCATCCATTTGCTGAATCGGTTACGGTTGTGGGAGGCTGAAAACCACCCCCCAGCTTTGGGTGAAGGCGGGGTACACCTTGAACAGCTTATCAGTCCATTGCAGGGCCAACACACACGACCATTCACACTCACACTTGGGAGCGATTTGAAACAGCCAATTAGCCTAATGTGCATGTCTTAAGTGTGTGTAAAACCGGAGTACCCAGAGGAGATCGATGCAAGCACAGAAAAATCCCCACACAAAACTAGCCCCGCCAAGCCCAGGGCTTGAACCCAGTACCCTCTCACTATGATGTGGGACGTGCTAACCACTACCCCACCATGCCACCTTTAAACCGGGATTAGAGTATAGGAATACAGATGTGTAAGCATATTAATGCACGCCACATTTGAATGTGCTTTTGAGACTCAGAAGTTTGAAATCCAGGATGCTGATATCGGTAATAGAGACTGAGCTCCTTTTAAGCTGCTAAATTGCAGTGTACCTTGATAGTGCTGTTGCTAATGGGATTACTTTACATGCTTAGGAAGAGAGAAAGGAGGAAAACTGGCATGAGTTACATGCTTGCAGGATCAATTAGACGACCCGCTTTAGCCGCCAATTATTCAACAGAGACATACCCTCCACAGCAGCAGTTAAATTGAATGACTGAATCACCAGCAAAGACAAGGGGGGACCTCAGAAATGGATTTGATAAACCACAGGGCATCAGTGATACAGGATGAAGTGTGATGACCATGTGCTGTGACTAAAAAACCTTTGTGTAAAATAAGAGCTGTGCAATAACTTACAATACTTCAACAATGGCAGCTCAAAGGCTTTAATATTAAAGCATCCAGGCATTAGAGCCTGAGCACTGTCGCCCGGCTAATTGCTAATAAATTACCTTTCTTTTTTCTTAATATTTTGTTCATTGACGCATAAAATACCTAGAACACAAGTATACCACGATGATAGTGGTGAACAATGATAATCAGCAGCTGGATGTACGGCTAATAAACATATAATGAAACATTTTATGACTGTATGTGTAATCTACCATGGATGATATTACACAAACTTTTGATACACACTATTTCACAGTTTAATAGGTATATACACTTTACCTTCAAAATAAGTACAAAAATGTGTGAAGATGAATTAAAATATTGTTTAAGTTGGTTGGTTGGTTGGTTTAGGGGTGGTTGGTTGCTTTCTTGGTTGGTTGGTTCGGGGGTGATTGGTGATTTGGGTGGATGTTGGTTGGTGGTTTGGTTGCTTTGTTAGTTGGTTGGCTGGTTTAGGGTTGGTTGAGGGTTGTTGGTGATTGGTTAAGTGGCCTTCACTTCATAACAAATTGGCCAGTGTATGGACAATTTCTAGCATTTGCTGCCATACATTGAAGTTGGCTTTGATTTTGTTTTGATTCCGTTGTTATTCGTTTTAAGTTCTCGTACATTGTTGTTCATACCATGCGTGCATGCATAAAATTTTCCGATGATTACCAGTGAGCAACCCATGCGCAGCGAGAAGGTTCTGTATGCGCTATGGGAACGTCCTGTTCATCTGAAGTAAGATCGCAGTTTATTACCGATATGGCCTCATTCATCCAACCAAAGAGAGTTCATTTCGGAGCAGATTTCTTGCTCATCATCCACAGTTTAAATTCTTTCTTCCTGGCCCTGGGCTTATTGGGATTCCCTGCTGGTACTGTCGAGGATGTTTAGCCCGTTGAGACATTGGATGGAACTGGAGAGATGTTTCTGTCAGAGGCTGGTAAAAAGTAGGGACTGGGAGACCTGGATCTTAAAGCTTCTTGGGACGCTGCTGCTTCTTTGGGTGAAGATGTAGGTGGTTGAGATGGAGCCTTGCATGTTTGCTTAAGGGATGGATGCTTTTTCTGGGGCTTCTGCTCCAACCCAAATGTTTTGTGCATCTTCAGGACTAACGCAATTTGTTCAGTCAGAATGTTTCATACCTGTGTAGAAATGTGACATGTTCAGCTTACGTTAACGGATCATACAGAGAGTTCACACACAGTGCACAATATTTGCTCAGCATTCGCTCTGGATTTTCAGTGATAAGTTATCATACCGTTTTGATTTTGTTTTGATTTTGTTTTGATTTCACCTCATTCGTTGTTAGTTTAATCATGTCCAGCCCTCAGGAATCAATTTGTCCGGAATTTTGTACGCATTCGGACTTTTGTACTTCGTTCATGTTCAAGTCTTCAATTCGTTATAGTGTGAAAATCAATTTAGGTACAAATTCAGTGTAATCCAGAAGACGGAAATTCTACCTAACTAATCACCAACTATTAGTTAAGTAAAACGTAAAACTATCAGTCTTTGACAAGCCCCAGGTTAAAGTCAATAATGCACTCATCAGTTGCAAAACCACTACTAATATTTCACTCCATCTGTGTTCCTTTCATATTTTAACTACTCACCCAGATGCTTTGTGTAGAGAAAAAACAGATTTTTTTTTTTTTTATTCATTAAATTTTTCAAAAACAGATAAATTGAGTGCTTGGTGCATGAAATAGTTAGAATTTGCTACCTTCAGTGTTATTACGTGTCTGTGAGGATCCAAGAGAATATCAAATGTGGGGTATTTTAAGGTCTTTGTTTTTCATTTTATTTTTCTGCTGGCAGGGGACAGTGTAATAACATAAGACACATGGTGGAATTCCTCCTACTTTAAGGCGGCACTGTGTTATGGCCCAAAGCCTATTATTGCTCTTTCCCTGTTGCTGTGGTAGCAATACCCTCAATGCTCAGTCACTGTCTTATCAGGGGCTGCTGTCTAACTGCATCTTAAAAAATGACCGAGCTAAAGAGAGAAATGAAAAAGGCGATGGTAATCTTCCTCCATTTAAGTCGTCAGCAGTGAAACAGCTTGCTACCTCTGAAACATTTCTACAAGAATGTGGGCCTTAAAAAATTATGGATATATTATCACTTATAGTGCACTTCTTTCAAATGCATCTACTGAAAAAACACTTACGGTTAGGATTATGGTACATGTATCCTCTCCATATATCCTGGTTAGCACAAACGCCTCATGGCAAGAAGACCCTGGGATTGGGTGTCTCTGTGTGGAGTTCTCCCTGTGCTTGTGTGGGTTTCCTCCAGGTACTCCAGTTTCCTTCCACAGTCCAAAGACACGTACATTCGGCTAAATGGATATTCCAAATTGCCACTAAGTGTAAGAGTGAATGGTGTGTGTGTGTGTGTGTGTGTGTGTGTGTGTGTGTGTGTGTGTGTGTGTGTTGTCTGTTCAGGGTGTATCCTGCCTTTACCCAGTGTCAGATGAGATAGACTCCAACCTCCCCCACCTTTGTAGGGTTAAGCATTTAAGCAAATGAGTCTCTCTCTCTCTCTCTCTCTCTCTCTCTCTCTCTCTCGCTCTTCCTCTCTTGTACAGTATTTAAGCTGTTAAAGCTATACTATTTAGACTCTCTGGGAATCAAAGACATTTACTCAAACAAGCTTTTCAACATGAGGCAGTATTTCAGATATAGTGTTGGTGTCGGGCAGACACCTTCTTTTTCCACATTTAGTCATTTTTATTTTTTTGCAAAAATCAATGCTATCAGTCACTCTTAATGTCTTTCTGTGGGTGTTTTAATACTTAACAAACCAACTAAACCTTGTGTCTCTAGCCCCTCACTTCTGTCTTAGTGGAAGTAGCTGAAAGCAGAGCTGCTGATAAAAAGCCATATCTGACTTCGTGTGAGTATTAACAAGCATAACATTAGGTTAGCATACAATCACATAGGGCAGGTGGTGGCTTAGCGTTTAAGGTGATGGGTTAGTGATCCAAAGGTCAGCGGTTCAATTCCCACCATCACCCCTGTTGGGCCCTTGAGCAAGGCCCTTAACCCTCAATTCTCAATTGTATAAAAATTATATAACTGTAAGTCGCTCTGGATGAGATATACAACCTGATTAAAGGGAGTATGAAGTAAACTGTCAAAATGAAAGTGAGATCTTATGTATCAAGTTGTAAACTTAAAAACTAGAAGTAAAAAGTTGCCAAGAATTACCCAGCCTTACAAAAGTTGTTTGTAAAAAGCTCTCTGATTGGCCAAGCAAGCGTGTACGAACTCTGCTGAAGTATACATGTAAGGCGTTCAGAAATAGGATGCAAATCCCGACAAAAGCTACCAAACACTGTCTCGTAGCTCTAGTTTAAAATGACAGACAACGTCTCTGAAGATTACCAGTCCAGCCGTGCATGTATTTCATTACTATTTTCGGAAAATGTTTGCCCGAGGTCAGTCTATCGGACGCTCGGTTGTGTTGACCCCTGATTATGAAAACAAAAGACCCTTTGATGACACACTATTCAATTATTTAAAAAGAAAATGTTTTTATTATTTCCTGTAAAGTAGTGGTTTTGGACATACAACATTTCTGTGCAACAGCAACATTATATATTTTTAATTGAGAAGGTTAGTAGCCAGTAAGAAGAAGTAGATTAATAACTGACGGTTAACTCCAAGCTGATAAATGCTTAAACCAGGTATAAACCAATGCTTAAGCTACATTCAACTGAGATTTCAGGAAATGTAATATTTCTCCTAAGGAAATAACACTATAAACATTAAAAATGAGAAATCCTTTGCATCCTGCCACAATCTACAGCCTCATATAAACACTGTAGCTTCAGAGACTACTATTAGTCTCTTACAAACTCTCGATCAAGATCATAAACAGTTTTATAACTTGATGAAAACATTGAAAATCGCTGATATGTTTTTAATAGTGACAGCTGGCTTATTTCACACATAGCTTTCTCCTTACGATTTCAGCGTCTAGCTGAGCAGTTGTCTTGCTCCAGGGTGAAACAGTGGTTCACTGTGATTTCCTCCTTCTTCACAAAAAGAGTGTGTTAGGGTGTGATAGAGTGTGTGCACTGTGTCCTGCAGTGAACTGGTGTCTCAATAAGGGTGTATCTCCAGTGCCCTTGGGAGAAGCTCCAGATTCACCACCACCACATTGAGAAGAGATTACTGAAGGTGAATTAAGAAGATAAATGAAGGAGGAGGAGTAGGAGAGGAAGAGGAAGTAGAAATAACTCTTCTGCCATACATTAAGACATATGTTTGTACTTACTTAACCAGGTACATTTCGTATCAGTGTTTTATTGCTCTGGCACTGAAGCAAGGTAGGTTTGCATGATGGATGTAACTATGTCTTTTTTTTTAAATGAGGCAGAGTGCCAGAAGTTATAAACATATATCAGCAAAGATATGCTTGGATGTGCTCTGAAGTTTCAGTTACTTTATTTATGATATGGAGGAAGGCTGACTAAATCCCACTTCCACAGTCATTATAACAGAAAATGTAACAGTGGTGATATTGCCTCAGTTGAACTTTGGAGTTGGTAAAAAAAAATGTAAAAATCTGAAATATCACCTTACTGTCCGTTACTCCATTTAAGTGTCATTTGTGGTATGTCTTTATTTAGATAAGTGATGTCTCTTAATTAACATGAATCCAATATGAAGCCAGCTTTGATAATTATAAAAATTATGACTGATAGATGAGAGACCTATGACAGAGTAAGAAATATTATGGCCAAAAGTACAGTCAGCTCCATTAAAATTCCACATGACTATGGTGAAATATTAAAATGATAATGAAAAGAGAAATGTCCCAGAACAGTGACTGCAGCGACATTAGAGCTACTTCCTCAGCTCCTATGCATTATTAAAGAAGGAATATCCTTTCTGATGATCCAGTGATCTAGCTGGAGTGATAATCTGATGTAAGTAGGGGCTTCTTCAGGCTACTGAGAGACAGGAGCTTATACAGTATGATCCAGAGAATAGAATAAAACAGTTATTCCACTTCTTTTGATCAGATGTGAATTAATAAGCCGCTCAGTTGATGCCTCGCGAGTTATTATAAATCAATATCTGATCAGAGTTTATGGAATAACTGCTTTATTCTTTCTTCTGGTTTGTAAGTAATATCACTTTAAGTATTTTATTCAAATTCTTTAAAAAATGTAAAAAATGTAATATATATATATATATATATATATATATATATATATATATATATAAATTCTTACTATAAAACGATGCTAGCTGGTTAGCTGAAGGCCTGTTTCTTTAGTGGTCCAATAAAGTCGTCGTGATGGTTGGGGGGACAGTATAACTCATTAAAAATTTAAAAAAAAACAAGTTCTTTCTATAAAATAGTATGCAGCTGGCTGGTTGGCCCAAAGCCTGGAATACAGGAGTATTTCAGTCGTCGAATAAATTTGTGGGGTTTTTTTTAAGTCTTTAAAATAGTTTGAGGTCTTTATTACTCTCCATTGAGAATTGGTTAGCACAGAGTTAGCTGGTTAGCCAAAGGCATGTATTCCATTAATTCAGTGAAACATTTGTTAAAAAAAAACAAAAACATAATAATAGTTTAATTCCTAAAAAAGAAATATGTTCTATTAAATACTTTAATTTAATATTTTGTTGCTTTTCATGAAAGTCTATACTGAAAAAATGTTTAGCAGCATTTCTGGTTTGTTAGCGGAAGAAGGCTATTAGTTACATACTTCCAGTTTCCAAAAATAAATCATGTTTGTTGGGAGAAAATTTCTTGAAACTAAAAGATATGGGTTTTATTTCATGTCATCATGTAGCTTAGAACGAGTGTTGACCATTTCTGATTTTTTTTTTTTTTATGTTGACCAAAAAGATCATAAAGATAAATGAGGTGAAATCCTAGGAGTAGATTAGCCAATCAGAGTACAAAATTGCTATTATCCAATGACCTAGGCTAGAACATATAAATATACTATAAATAAAAAAAACTGGATGATGTGTAACGAAATTAAGATGTTTTATTCCTAACTAACAATGTTTTTATAACAATGTAATTATTTTAAAAATGAATAAATATAATAATAATAATAATAATAATATTTGGGGCAGTGGTGCCCCGGTGGTAGGGTGCTGGATTACTGGTCCCAAGGTCAGGGGTTTAAGCCCCACTATCAACGGGTTCTCACTGCTGTCCCCCCAGTGCAGCTAACTGGGTTATCAAAGGCCGGCCATGTCACTCACTGTCTGTAGTGAGAGGCATGTAAAAGAACCATTGCTGATTTTCGTCTAGAGTATCTGCATAGCCGTCAGCGTGTTTCTGCCCTGCATTGGCCTGGCGAGCTGTCCGGGGTGTACTCTGCCCTTGCCCAGAGTCGGCTGAGATGGGCGCCAGCCTCCCAGTGGCCCTAATTAGGATTAAACGGTTCAGAAAATGAATAAATGAATGAATACTAATAATGAAGAAATTGTAAATTTTACCCATGTATAGGTTTACGTAATGTTGTTTAAAAAAAGTTCCTGTCAACACTTAAGTTATTGCTGCAATAGTCCCTCCCTCAACAGTTTCTGTTCTTTTTCCCTCTTGAACTTCATAAGCAAGAAAAGGTCATTTGTCATGTTATGATGAAAGCACAGAGATTTCTGTCCTGAAGACTTTCCTGTTCTGGAAAACACAAGATCAATCTTTGCCTCTGATACAAAGTGCTGACACTGGAGACTCCTTACAAAATTGCAAAATAAAAGTCTCCACACAGCAAAATTCACCATATCAGCAATTACTTATTTATTCAGTGTTTCCACCATACTCCAGAAAGTATAAAACAATAGCATCGGCACATTCATATAAACCAATCTAAGTTAAAGTCTGTAATCAGGACTACTTTCAGAGCTGTACTGTAATGGAAAATTAATTAACACTTTCTGAGCAACTACCCACTCAACACTCAATCCTATTAGGCTTATGGGCTGTTTGGAGCCTATCTCAGCTGACAATGGTTGAAGGCAAGACACACCCCAAACAGCTTAGGAGACCATCACAGAGCCATCACACACACAATTTGGGTCAATTTGGAACAGCCAAGTGTGCCTATTGTGGCTATCTGTGGACAGTGGGTGAAGACCAGAAAACCCAGAGGAAACTCATGCAAGCACGAGAGAACATGCAAACTCCACACAGCAACGGCCGAGCCTGGGACTTGAACCCAGGACCTCCTTCCTACTAAGTGGACGTACAGTAAAGAATTTAAAAGAGTTGTGTTATTAATACATGGTGGCGTAGTGGTTAGTACGTCCGCCTCACAGCAAAAGACTTTGTTCGAGTCCTGGGCTTGGCGAGGGAGTTTGTCTGTGGACAACTCTCTTGAATCCTTTAGTGTAGTCACAGATCCAACTCACAAAAAAAGGGTCCTGGGTTCGAGTCTCAGGCGATGGCTGTTTCTGTATGAAGTTCGCATGGTTTCCTGTGCATGCATGGGTTTCCTCCAGGTACTTCGGTTTCCTCCAACAGCCCAATGACATGCACCTAATGTCCCGTATGTAAGATTGTGACAGTGAGTGGTTGTGTGTGTTGGCCCAGCAGTGTTCTGGCAGACTGTTCATGGTGTACCCCAGGCTCTAGCCTCTCCGTAAAAGCAGTTGGGCAAATTAATGAATGAAGTTTTTTTTTTTTTTGTTCCTAGTTGATGAACAGCACCATTTTGAGACACATACTGAATGTGTGTGATTTTGCCCCCCCCCCCTCGTTTTAATAAGAAATTTATTAAATATGATAAAATGATTTCAAGACACTTTTAAAGGCACATATAATTTTTTAACTGGAAATGTCCTTTACAGACTTGAGGTCTTTCAGAATATCGTAATTTGCTGCATTACTGTTGTAGTGCATCTGCGCTTCATTTTGCAAGTTGTTATGGCATTGAGTTGATAAATAGTGCCCTCAGGTGGTATCACTTATGTATTACTATTCTACATACAGCTGAACAATATCTGGTTTTATATCAAATAGACTAATCATATAAGACTAGATAATGACCTACCCTGATATTTATTAACCAAAGGATATCAATAAAGCAATATATATGAAAAAGTCTGATATCTGCAGAATTATACAAATATAACCCCAGTTTAAAAAAACGTAGGATGGGGCAGCCGTGGCCCAATGGTTAGAGAAGCAGGTTTTGGACTGAAAGGTCACTGGTTCGATTCCCAAACCAGCAGGAAAAATGGGTGGTGGCAGCGGAGAAAGTGAGCTGCACCTTCCCTTCCTCCACCTTCATGGCTGAAGTGCGCTTGAGCAAGGCACCTAACCCCCAACTGCTCTCCGGGTGCCCCAGTGTGTGGCTGCCCACTGCTCCGCGTGTGTGTGCTCACTGTTTACGGCCGTGTGTGCTCACTTTGAATGGGTTAAATGCAGAGGCACTAACTTCCCTAGTGGGATTATTACACTATATCAAAAAAATATATACTGTGCAAAATATAAATAAGAACAGAATACAGTTATTTACAAATGTAATAAGCCTATATTTTATCCACATTACAACACAGAAAACTTATTAACACTGAGACATTTTACAATTATCATTTTGAGTTTGATGCTGCAGCAGCAGATCTCAAAAAAGTGTGAACTGGGACAAAAAAAGGTTGGGAAAATAATTGGTGCAAAAAAGATATAGCTGGAGGAACATTTTGCATCTAATTTGGTTAATGAGCCAAATCGGCATCTCGCTGCATGCAGTGCATGCCAGTCCGGATCAAAGGGCACGGCTACATAAAGCAACGATAACAGCTGAATGCACTGCAGACATTGAATATTTTGAGTGCTGAAAGGTCGCTGTTTTGAAAGATTTTTGGCAGAAAAGGCGGTATAGACGGATTCCATGATACGTCGCGCATGTACAATGAGTACATATGTGTGCGACTTGGCCCCAAAACCAGTTTGTTTCAGCTTTTTGTAAATAGCCTTCATGATCTGTTGGCTGACGGGATTTAAAGTACAATGAATAACTGCACCTGTTGTTTTCATCCACTGTGCATCACATGTAAACACTGGTAGGTTTTGAGGCCAATGTGTGCACGCATACAGGATCCAAAGGTCAGGGGTTCATGCCCCACTATCACCGAGTTGTCATTGCTGTCCGCCCAGTACAGCTAACTGGGTTATCAAAGGCCAGCCATGTCTCTCACTGTCTGTGGCAAGAGGCATGTAAAAGAACCATCGGTGTTGTGTAAAGAGTAGGCCATCAGGTTGTCATCAGCGTGTTTATGCCCTGGCAAGCTGTCCAGGGTGTACTTCACTCTCGCCCAGAGACGGCTGGGATGGGCGCCAGCCTCCCTGCGACCCCAATTAGGATTGTGGTTCAGAAAATGAATGAATGAAAGAAAGATATAGTGGTCTTGCTTATGCACTTATGCTACAAAAAGCACCTGTTGTAAAGACGAGGAAAGGCAGGCGGCAAACAGGACACTGGATGAAATCCACGTTGACACAATTCCCGACCCATTTAAACTGTCTGATGGCTGGGAAACAGAAATAGAAGCAGTCAGTAAATGGTCCTCCTGCATTTGGATGGACATTAACAAGTATTTGGTTCATGATGAACAACACCTGCATCTACAATTTGTATTTGTATGAATGTATTTCTCTTAGCTCCGGTCCAGATTTTCATTGGAACTCCTTGCTGAGAAAGAACACATATTTGTGGATGGTTTATGTTCTAAACCTAATGATTCTACCTTCTTTTGTGTTTGTGCAATTACTTCCCTTCCTAATTTTATATGGGACGCTTTTTCTCTTCCCTATAAATTGGCACAAGCCGCAGATTTGGTGTGTAAAGACAAACCTGAACATGTTATACATGTAATCCATGGTTTTGGTAAAAATAACAAAGCAATAACAAAAATATACACTCCTACTGCAACTATTAACTACTAAAGACACCATGGGTCCATAACTAGTTCCTATTCTTTCAGGTGAACTGGAGGTGCTGCAACAAGAATACATGGTTTTTAATGAATTAATGTTTCAAATAAGCAATGCACTAACGTTTCTCTTTCTCTCCCAATATCCCTAGCACTGCTACCCACCCTTTTGTTCCAGCTGATCAAGTGCTGGACTGAACTCCCACAAGTGGATACACACTTACAGAATGAAGGAAGCTCCTAATATAACACTAATGGAGCCTCGTTCTGCACCTTCACACATAAACATATAGAACATGTTTGGTTTTTTTTCGAGAACAACTAGAAATTATGTGTGCCTGAATTTAGACCTGTTGTCTCTCATTTCCTATGCCTTTTACATTTTTACATTAATTTTGTGGATTTCATGATTCTTATACTCTATTCTTATACTCTAAGGGCATGTCTCATGTCAAGTTTTCTGGCCTGAGGCATGTTGCCAGAGGCCATGGACATCTGTCTAATGAACACCTTCTCTTAGGCCTTGGTCATGTTTTGACTTGGTTTTGACTTTGTGATTGTCTCTCTCCACACACACACACACACACACACACACACACACACACACACACACACACACACACACACACACACACACA
>JAOUQZ010000002.1:8816876-8857157 GCA_028564935.1 Neosilurus hyrtlii
ATGATGATAATAATGATAATAATAACAATAATAATAATAATAATGATACTTATGATAATATTAATAATAATAATAATAATGATAATGATGATGATGATGATGATGATAATGATGATGATGATAATAATAACAATAATAATAATAATAATAATAATGATAATTATGATGATAATAATAATAATAATAATAATAATGATGATGATGATGATGATGATGATGATAATTATGATGATGATAATAATGATAATAATAACAATAATAATAATAATAATGATACTTATGATAATATTAATAATAATAATAATGATGATGATGATGATGATGATAATTATAATAATGATGATGATGATGATGATAATTATGATGATGATGATGATAATAATGATAATAATAACAATAATAATAATAATAATGATAATTATGATAATATTAATAATAATAATAATGATGATGATGATGATGATGATGATGATAATAATAATGATAATAATAATAATAATAATAATAATAATAATAATAGGAGGTTATGTTTTCATTGGCATTGGTTTGTTTGTTTGTTTGTTTGTTTGTCTGTATGTTAGCAACATTACTCAAAAACTTTTAAACGGATTTTGATGAAATTTTCAGGATGAGTCAGAAATGATACAAGGAACAATTGATTGAATTTTGGCAGGGATCCAGATTATTGTTTGATGCAAGGAATTTTTTAAAGACTTTTTATTCCGCATGACACAGTCATCCGAGTTACTGTGTGCGGACCATACCGAAACGTAACTTCCAGGCTTGCGTTCGATGAGGTAATCTCATTCCGTTACCTTTCTGTAAAACTTATAGGCCAATTATCACAAAAATAATCGAATTATTATTACGTCCTCATCCGAGCACAAGGCCTCTTATTCAAGGCCCCATACACAATGCAGTCATATAAATGGCTGCGCGTTTGCACTGTAGGGCTCAAATAATAAACAAATGTTCTGTTTATAAAAATGCTGCATTTATTACAATACCATATGGGGGAACTGAGGGGCCTTGGCGAAGGTCTTCGCACACTGAGTACTTTACTAGTTATTATTATTATTATAGCCCTGTGATGGCCTGGTGAGCTGTCCAGGATGTACTCTGCCCTCACCCAGTCAGCTGAGATGAGCTCCAGCTTCGCTGTGACCCTTATTAGGATTAAATGGTTCAGAAAATGAACGAATGTATTATTATTATTTTATTTATTTTATTAATTAAATGTTTTTTTTGTGAAAACAACTTTCAGGGTTTTTTTGTCCATACAAATCACTGACAAATAATTACTTATTTCTCGTATTTTAATTTTCACTTATTCATTCCTTTGCTAATCCGATTAATTCTACTACTAGTCACAGGAAAGACTGGAGCCTATCTTAGCCAACCCCGCAACTCGAACGCAAGACCTTCTTGCTGTGAGCCAGATGTGCTAACCACTATGCCGCTGTGCCACCGTGTTATTTTAAAATTCAATTATTTAAATACATTTATGATCAAATATATAACAGATTAAAATGAAATTTTATATGAAATTAAATTTCATAAAGTCAGCCTAAAAATTATGGAAAGGTATGGGGGGCCCCTAAGTGAATGTGCACTCATACATTTTTTTGTTGTTGTTGTTTTCCCATGATAATGATTTGATTTAATTAGTCTTGCCATCATCTTATACCATTTATTCATCAGGGTCATGGGGCAAACTGTAGCCAATCACAGAGGAGGTGGGGTATCCCGTGAACAAACTACCATTCACACTCACATTCATACCTATAAGCAATTCAGAGTATCCAGCTGATATGACATATTATTAATGCCATATAATTCTATATCAATATCTTTTTCAGTATAGCTTTCATAAAGGATCATTCTAAGCCATGTGTGCAATTTGAAAATCTACAATACTATCAACACAAGTCTAAAATATTTCCATAATTAGGTAATTCTTAAAGGTCAATGCTTACAATATTAAATTCATATGTGAAATAACTTTCCCATTGTATGGGTGACTACACTATAACTATACACACCAACACCTAGGGGCAATTTGGAACAGCCAATTAGCCTAATGTTCATGTTTTTGGAGTGTAGGAGAAAACCAGAGTACCTGGAGGAAACATGCATACTCCACCCAGAAACACCCTCACTGAGCCTGGCACTTGAACCCAGGACGGTGCAAAACCCCCATACCACCGTGCAGCCAGATTAAACACCATATTATTAATAGTCGTGGTGCTCATTCGCCTCACAGCAATTAGGTCCCATGTTTGATTCCCGTGTTGGACTTCTGAGCTCGGGGCGTTTCTGTGCGGAGTTTGCATGTTCTCCCCGGGCTTGCGTGAATTTCCTCCAGGTACCCCGCTTTTCCCCACAGTCCAAAAACATACACAGTAGGCTGATTGGTGGTTCCAAATTGCCCCTAAACCTAAGAGTGAGTGTGAATGCTTGTGTGTGTTGGCCCCGCAATGGCCTGGTAAGCTGTCCAGGGTGTTCCCCACCCTCGCCCAGAGTCGGCTAAGAAGGGTGCCAGGCTCCCTACGACCTTAATTCGGATTAAGCGGCTTAGAAAATGAATGAATGAGTATTAATGGAATCAGGAGATCATATCCAGCTAGGCAAAACAGCAGCAGTGTTTAGCATGCCTCTCTCATAGCAAGAAGGTCCTGGGTTCGAGTCCCATTTCTGTGTGGAGTTTTCATGCTCTCTCTTTGCTCGAGTGGGTTTCCTCCTGGCACTCCAGTCTCCTTCCACTGCCCGAAGACATGCATATTAGGCTAATATGCTGTTAAATTCACCCCTAGGTGTGAGTGTGAGTGTGAATGGCTGCGTGTGTTGGCCCTGCGATGGACTGTCGAGATGTTCAGGGTGTACCCCACCTTCGCACACAGTCGGCTGAGATAGGCTCCAGAATCCCTATGACCGTAGTAGGATTAAGCGGTTTGGCAAACAAATGAATGGATGAATTTCAGAGCAAACACACATTTCCTGAAGGTTACTATCTGGTTCCTCTTTAGTTATTTCAGGAACCATTCCCTAACGTTCTGGTAACGTTCTTCTTTGGTTCTGTGCTGTCCCTGAGACTCTCACAGAACTTTGAACCGCACTATTCTGCTGTGTGGCGTCACAGTTAATCAGGAATTCGACGAACAAGTCGGTTTTTAGGTTTGTTTGACCACAAAGTGAGGTTTCCGTAACAAGAAGATCTTTCCTTATAACTGACTGACGTCATTCCAAAACATCTGCGAGGAACGCGTGCGCAGGGGATTGTGGGAGAGGCGGGTATGTTTCCAACATGGCGGCGTCGATTTCGGGTTATACTTTTAGTTCTGTGTGTTATCACAGCGCTAACAGTAACTCCGACCACGTAAGTACTAACAGCACTGAGGGCAAAATCTGCACGCATAACAATAATGTGAAATGCAGCTCTTTTAGTAGGATGTTATTGCCTCAGTATTCCTGGTGTGGAAGCTAACGCTAGCTAGCTAGCGAGCTAACTTCCGCTGTTGCTTATGATAGGCGATGACAGCAGGCTAGCGGCTAATAGCTAGCTGACTTGTTTTTAGTAGAGCGTTTTGCATTTAACAGTCATGTGTCCTTATTTAAATATTTACAGAAGTTTTCTAATGTTTGCCGTGTAAGTTGGTTATTAGTACGGCTATGTTTATTGAGTCTTACTCGACTAGTCGGCTAACTTTCAGAGATATGTTTATATAATGGTTCATTTATTGAGACAAAGTTTGCTTTCCTCATCTTAAACTTTAAATTACAGCTGTTAAAATGTTCTGTGTGTTAATTAAGGTTCTGTGGCACGTCCTAAAGGATTCACAGGCTTGCAGTTTCAGAAGTTGTGTAATTAAATGCATAAGGAAGGAAAATCCTTGCCTTGCTTGAATTGCGTAATATAATGTGTCACCTTTTATAACATGAGGAATGTGTGGGTCATGTGATCCTGATGTCATCCCTGTCATAACAGATGCTGTTTTCCATGTCAGTAGCTGACAGTCGAGCTGGTGGAAGATGGACATGGAATAACATGGAAGGCTGTTCTGGAAGGAATAGCAGATATCTGGCTTGGCGAGGGCGTCATGGTGGTGTGGGGGTTTGCACTCACAGCAATGCGTCCCGGGCTTGGCGGTTCTGGGTGCATGTCCTCCACATGGTTGTGTGGGTTTCCTTTGGGTTCCTCCAAAGGAATCCATAGAAGTGCACATAAGGCTAATCAGCTGTTCCAAATTGCCCCTGGCTGAGAGTGTGAGCAATAGTCTGGTGAGCAGTTCAGGGTGTACCCCGCCTTCGCCCAGTGTCAGCTGAGATAGGCTCTGGCCTCCTTGCAATCCTAGTAGGATTAAGTGGTTTAGAAAGTGAGTGAGTGAGTGGTTTGGTATATTATATCCCCTGCTTCGTTAGTTCAATGCACATTCAAAGCTTCTCGCGTAACATGATGTGTAGGCATTTCTTTCAGTCCGACATGATTTGAAACTATCCGACAATCCAGCATGTTCTCGTAACTGGTTTACAGAAAACTACTTTAATACTATGGGGTTTCGTGTTGCTAACGTATTGCTGAGTCAAGATAATGTTTCAGAAGCGTGAAGTCAGCAGGCTGTTTCTGTCCCTTACTGCTGCTGTGTAGAGTGCTCTTTATAACACAGTTCAGAAATGGTGGTGTGGCAGGAAGTGAAGCAGACATGGCCTACTCTTCAGAGAAAAATGCAGCAGAGCAGGGTTTGATTAGCTGAAGTCAGCCATGTTTAAAGCTTTAAAGTCCTGAACTGACAATACAGTTCTTGAAAGCTATTTTTGTGCTTAACTTATAGTTTTACTTTTGCAACATAAATGATCTTTTCTCATAAATAATGGTGTACCAGCTGGCCTGTTGGCATCTGCTTGTTCGTGGTGGTGGTGTTTTATTGGGACACTGATAGTATTACATTTACGGCATTTGGCAGACACACTTATTCAGAGTGACTACATTTATCATTTGTATACAACTGGTTAAGGGATAAGGGCCATGCTCAAGGGCCCAGCAGTGACACCTTGGCAGCGATCTCCTGCTGAATAGCAACCTTAAGAGCTTCAAGAGTTGTGGGTGGATGAGAATACACTCGTGATTAAATGTAGCCCCATGGGGGGAAAAAAAATCCACAGGGGGTGGCCACCCAACATTTCCCTCGGCACTACCAATGATCTTTTGTGTGTGTATGTGTGTGTGTGTCGATGTCTTATCGAATTCCCTGTCTACAATTACGCAGTGCAAGTTCATATTTCTTCATATGTGTTTTTTTTTTAGGAGGGATTCCTGTTGGGAGAAGTGAGGCAAGAAGAGACTTTAAGCATAAGTGACTCTCAGATTAGTACTTCAGAGTTCCTGCACATAGTAGGTAAATTAGCACCATCTTACCTTTTTGAACATTTATCTGTTATTGTTATTATTATTATTATTATTATTATTGTTGTTGTTATCCTTTCCACATTTATCCATTATTGGAAATACCTTGATGGCATATTTGTCTAGTGGTTATAATGTTCCTGAATGAGTTTCCTTTAGGTACTCCGGTTTCCTCCCACAGTCCAATCACATGCACATTAGGCTAATTGTCATTCCAAATTGCCTCTAGGTGTGAGTATGAATGGTTGCTTGTGTGTTTTGGCAATGCGATGGTGGGGCAAGCTGTTCAGGGTGTACCCCGCTCTCGCCCAGTGTCAGCTGAGATAGACCAGCCTTGTCATGACCCTAGTAGGATTAAGCGGTTCAGCAAATGAGTGAAAATACTGCCGGGCTAAGGCTTCAGTAGCATCACTTCTCTTTTGCATGATTCAGATTTTTTTTTCTATAAATAGGATTTTCTCATCTGCGTTAGTGACCCATCCCTGGCATGAACAGGGCTTGGCCCATATATTATAAAAATCAGTAATGTACCATATCAGCTTATGACATGAACGACAGAAAGTCATAGTCATCGATCCATGTTTACAATAACAGTAAAATAAAACAAAACAAGCTTCTAACACAAGATTTCACCTACAGACGGTTTGCAGTTGCTCATGATTAGGTACTGAAGTTGGAAATGGCTGCAGCGGAGCTTTCACTATTGTTGCAGCCATTACTGAGAGGCGGTGTGGTGAAGAGGCTGCAGGGATAGAGAGACATGTGCATACACGGCACACTGTTTGAAAAAATTATATGGATTCCAGTTTATACAGACGCATGGTCCCGTATCTGCTTAACAGATCCTGAAAGTAGGTCATGAGCAGGCACAGAGTGGGTCATGGGTGTGTTGCTGTTCTCCATTAAACTGGCAGAATTTATTTTTACAACTTTACGCAGCTGGGTGTGTAGATTTGTAGAGACACCAACTGTTCAGTGAGTTACAGTCAACCTGATAAAAACACACAGCAGTTAGTTGCCGTGTGTTCTCTCAGCATGGCTACTGGACTGCAATCTAACAAGGAATACATTTAATCCTTTTTTCCTTTTGCAAGAAAGACACAACAAAAACAGTAACCTCTGCTTGTGATATTAAAGAACAGAATAGTGAAGTTTTCTGACCTTAAACATTAGAATAGGTGCCACTGTTTCCCACTGTATTAAAGCAGCCAACATAAATCATTGCAGCTTTTTAAATAGATGCCCTGCATCTTAATTAGGCAAGTCCTTATATGTGCAATAATAATAATATAAAATAATAATAATAATAATACCAGTGGTGGCTCACTGGTTAAGTCTCTGATTCGATTCTGATCCGATGGTCAGAGGTTCAAGCCCCAGTACCACAAAGTTGGTATTTGTATAAAAAAATCATAAATGGGAATCACTCTGGATAATAATAATAATGAGGATGATATTAATACTTTAATAATGATCACAATAATAAAGATAATAATAAAGATAATAATAATGATAATAATAACAATAATAATGATGATTATTCTATAGTAATAATCACAATAATAATAAAGATAATGATGATAATAATGATAATAAACACAATTATAATGATAATAATAATAATGATAATAAGAAGAAGAATAATGATAATAATGATAATATTAATAATAATAGTAATGATAATGATACTGTAGTAATAATCGCAATAATGATAATGATGGTAATATTGATGATGATGATGATTCTAATAATAATAAACATCATAATGGTACTATTATTATTATTAATGGGGTCTCACAGCAAGAAGGTCGCAGGTCGAGTCCTGTGCGAGAGCATTTCTCTGTGGAGTTTACATGATCTTCCTGTGCTCACGTCGGTTTCCTCCCACAGTCCGAAGCCAAGGCTGTTTCGAGTTGTCCTTAGGTGTTAGTGTCTGTGTTGACCCTGTGATGGACTGGCGAACTGTGTGTGTGTTTGTGTTCAGGTATCACTGACAAAATTATATCGGAAACAGATTCAGAAAAACAACAAACATCGTATGACCAGAAGTATGTGAATATCCTCCTGTGTGTTTTTTTGAGTTTTTGTTTTTTGGCTACAGTGTTGGAAGCACGTGGCTGTGTGGAATGTCTTTGTAAGAGTCCCATCACACTTAGGCAAACACCTTGAAGACCACACTACGTCATAAAAATGGCTATGAACGCAATGAGGACATGATTGAAAATAGACAAACTTTAGTTTTTAAGCCTGCACTTTTTCCTTACCACGGACGGCATTGGCAGGTTCTCATGTAAATAACGTGGTCCTGCTGATCTCTTACTATGCATGCTCCATGTCAAATGCGTTCATACTACGTACTTACTACGACCAATCAGATTGCGCCTTACGTTCACCATGTTGTCACTGTGTCTGGTCCTTATAAATACTGCAAGTATATATTTTTTTTAATTATTATATTCAGCAAGTCAGCGCCACACTTGAGCTGCGTCGATAAAGTCGATGCTAGCTTTTAGTTACGTCATTATAATATCCACATTAGGTTCTTACTGCATCCTGATTTAATCACGTCTGCACTACGCACAACAACCCCCCACCACCACCACCACCAAAACAAAACCTTCGGAGGCTGTAATGGTAGCATGACAGTGCCTCTGTGTACAAAGTGAGGTTTGCCAAGGTTGGTGTAGAAGAACTCAATTGGCCAAGCCCTGCCTTCGAGCCCACCAAACAGTTTTGGGATGAACTGGAACGCCCCAGCCCTCCTCAGCTGACGGCAGAGCCTTACTTTTCTAATGCTCTTGTGGCAGAATGAGCACAAATCCCCAGAGCCACACTCCAGTATCTAGTGGAAAGCCTTCCCAGAGGAGAGGAGGTTATTATAACAGGGAAAATGGACTGAATGTGCAGTGGCATGTTTACCGAGTATACAGTGGTGTTTTTGCCAGTCATCCACATACTTTTGCCTAAAAGTCTAAAACTTTAATGTGAATGGAACCTCCAGAGATTGTACGTGTTTGTGTATGATCATTGGGGTTATGTTCTATTTATTGTGCAGGCATGTGTATAAAATTGATTCTAGAGTAATAGAATGACAAATAAATAAGTACACATACATAGATTTCGGAATCAGGGCAGCCCGGTGGTCCCCAGAGGAGAAATTCAAAAGCACTTCCACCTCACCGTCCTGGGCTCAACTCGGGTTCTTCTGTGTGGAGTTTGCATGTTCTCCCTGTGCTCGGATGGGTTTCCTCGAGGTCCTCTGGTTTCCTCACACAGTACAAAGACATGCACATTCGACTGATTGGCTGTTCTGAATTGCCCCTAGGTGTGAATGGTTGTGTGTTGTCCCTGTGATGGACTGGCGAGCTGTTCAAGGTGTATACCGCCTTCGCCCAGTGACGGCTGAAATAGACTTGAGCCTCCCTGTGATTCTTATAGGATTAACTGGTTCAGCAAATGAGTGAGTGAGAAAATTTCTGAATCAAACTAAACCTTGATTAATGTTTTGCTTGCTTTTCAGAGGTCCATAATCACGAACCATGTGCACAGCTTTTTAGGTAAGATTTAAATCAAATTCTTTTGTTTCTATTCAGTCTTCATCAGTGATTATACAAACAGGAGAAAATGAGAAAAACGCAGATCTAATGAGTGGAGAAATATGAGACGGTTAATGCAGGATAAAATCAATCCATTAATTTCCTACCAAACTAGGAGATATATTCGTATATTGAGATTGTGTTTCAAGATGGCAGAAGGAAAAGGTTTAAATAGCTTTACATAAAACCTGTATCTCATGGAGCAGCGAATGCTGACGAATGTAGCGAATTTTGGATTCACCGACTTTACCGAAGAATGCTGATGAAAATCAGGGTGCGCCCCTGTCAGTTAAACGACAGCAATGTCCGTGCGGATGTTTGCAGAAGTGTTTACGAAAGACAGTTGGTGAACATTAGCAACTGTTAGCAAATGTTAGTGATGGTGGCCACTCTTTCGCTACTGTTTGGGAACGTTTGGGACCTTTTTGCCAACTCCTGGTAAATACCAGGCGAGTGTCAGGCGAATCTTGGAATTGAACCGAACAACCCTAAAATGCAGGTGAGCAATCCCTCTCCAGATATAGAAGAAGGACTTGTGAGGAAGAAGCTCAGTGTGCTGATTCATATCTTGAGGAATTTCTGGCTGCTGCTGCAGATATCCTTCATTAGAAGAGAAGGAAAGAAGAAAAAGAAGAAGAAAATGATTGATGGACCTAACTCTAAAGAAATGTTGAGCAAACCCTCCCCAGCATTATGTTCATTTCTTGTTAAAGTTTGCAAATGTGTATGTATATATATTATTAGTATTTTATTTATTTATTTATTTAATTTTTTTTTTTGGGAGGGGGAACTTTTGTTAGCAAACTTTTTAGCATCCTTTTAGGAGCCTTGACGAAGCCCAGAATTCACTGCGTTCATCAGCATTCAGCGGTCTGTGAGATACTAGCTTAAAGGGTTAAACTTGACTTCACTGACTACATGAAAAGCAGCGGTGGCTGAAAGGTGCTGGTTTCTCCATTTATTTATTCAGTTTCGTTCGTCCAAAGTTTTTCATTCTTTATTTCCTTAACAAATTAAAGAAAAGCCAAACCTAAAACATCTTGATAAGGTGTTGAGCCAAAGGTGTTTTTAGATGATGATGATGATGATGATGATGATGGTGGTGGTGATAGTGATGGTGGTGGAGAGTAAAAAAAACATGTGACCAAAATCTGCAAAAAGCCGTAATATGATTGGCTGCAGTTATAGACTGTGATTATTATCAAATGAGGCTTTATTTAATGCAGATACAGGTTTAGCGTTTAGAGTGCTTAGTCTAGGGCACTTTGTACTTTCTCTGTGGCTGGAGTTTGGTGCAAACAGATACCCTTCTGTATGTTTCAGCTTTTATGACTACGCAGGTAAAGTCAATGAAGAAAATCTCAACCGAATCCTCAAAGACAGAAGAAAAGTAAGCTGTACTGCTGAATGAACGGTTGTTCTCTCAGTTCTGTGTTTGAATGTGTATTGGGGTTCATTTTTGCCGCATAGACCTCTCAGATGTTTTAGCAGAAGGCTTTTGTTTTCATCATTCTGAGTTCCACGGTCGTACAAGTATCCTTTCATACTCTCCCTACAGAATGTTATTGGCTGGTACCGGTTCCGCAGGAACACACAACAGCAGATGTCCTTCAGGGAACAGGTGATCCATAAGCAGCTCACGCACATACTGGGCATCCCAGATCTCGTCTTCCTTCTCTTCAGCTTCATCTCAACAGCCAACAGTTCAACACACGCACTAGAGTACGTTCTCTTCAGGCCCAACAGAAGGTAAGACCCCACTTCTTCCACACCCCTGTCTTCATCTACTAGAATGGCTGCATACCTATTTAAGCATTTCAGATTTTAAAGTGTGTGTGTGTCTGTGTGTGTGATCTGACTTTCAGCAGGTATAATCAGAGGATATCTTTGAGCATCCCAAACCTGGGTAACACCAGCCAGCAGGAGTATAAAATATCTTCAGTCCCTAACACCTCCAGGAACTATGCCAGTGTTATTAAAGAACATGGGTGAGAGTGTCTGCACAGTTTATTGCATGAGTTGTACTATGCATGTTAAAGCATGAGGGGAAGGGTCAAAGTTCAACTGTAGGCCCAGTACAATGAGACTCAAGCCAGGGTATCGACTTGTTCACTTGAATGGGAGCAAAAAAGAAACTTTACGGTACATGAAAACCCTCATTACCTGAGTCGTAAACGAACACGGTTGGAAATAGAAATGCAGAGCAGGGGTTACATGTTTCTTTAAGATAAAGTTTATAAAACACCAGAACATGTAGTAATGTACAACGGTCCTTGGCACATTTTTAGCATGCTTTTTTGCTATGAATGGTTCTTCATTCACCTACATATAAAGATTTGTAACATCTAACAGTGATTTCCTGACGGAGAGGTGAATATCGACTATTCAGTGATATCCACCATGCCTGAGGTGAATAAGGGTTTTAATATATACTACACAAGAACAAGCTAGGTAAGGCAAGCTAGCAAGAGAGTATAATTTATTTAAAAAAAAAATTAAAACATGACAATGGTCACACATGCTTAGTTATCACCTCTTTTAGTATATACTACAGGGGAGCACAAGAAAAACTAATAAAAATGATTTAGATCTAAATGGAGGAAATAAATAAATCTTCCCTGCATTTCCAAAATTTAAATTTAAATCTGAAGCGAAAGAAAGTTACGTTTTTCTGTTCACCACCTTTTCGCAGATTTCCGTGTTCATTTATACCACCTGTCTTTTTAGTTTAATTATTCCTTTAATGAGTTCATGTTCCGTGTTGCTGTATAGATTGTTTGCACATGCGTGTCGGGGGTGGGGGTGATGATGAGCGCAAAGGACTGATAACATCATCACACAGCTCAGAACACCATCAGGTCTTAATTGTCCATAATAAAAGTAAAACACCAAAATAAGAACCTTTAAATGTAAGAGCTTAATGGTTAATGTAGAAAAATATGACATTGTTACCCTACACAAAGTATGAATGTGTGCATTTAGCTCAGTTCTCTGAGCCATCTAAAGGAACTTGGAGTGTTTTTACACTAATCCAGGACAGGAAGCATTGTGACAAACCTCGGTATTTATTGGGGCACCAGTCAGTGATCGGGTTGACACGGACAGACGGAAGGATGGACTGGCACGTCGAAGTCATTTTCCTTGCCTATGGGGCTCTGCTCAGGAGCTCCGCTAAAATCTACATGAGTTTTTTATAATATATTTACATTTTAATAATTTTTTAATTATTCCCTTTTTTCTTGATATCTTTTTTTTTTTAAAACAAATTGTTGTATTTTAGGATTTCAGAAGCAGTGATCGTAACCAACTGAGTTTTTGTCACGTTGTTATAATTAAAACGTTATCCAGAGTTTCGAGGTGGCTAATTAAGTTATTCAGAGAAGGCAATAATCCACTGAGTGACATCCACTCAGCCTGAGGGGAATAATTATTATAGAATTTACTGCACAGGAACATAACAAAAAATGGATGCTTTTATGCTATTAATATTTTTCACATAATAAAGCATGGCAGGCAGGTGTCCTCAGCAGGTAAGTCAGAAGTGCAAGCAGAGCAAACCGTCTTGATGTCAATAAATCTCTGTCATTCTTTGCTTCTCTGAGTAATTGCTTATTATCTTGAGATAAGAACCAGATTGCTGCAATCATGTGTAGTATATATTAAAAGCTATTCTGTACAGTGTATACCTCCAGGCTGCAAAATATAAATCATTCAACTCGTGTTGCATCGTTACAGCTTCTACATCACGTGTGTAGAAGATTCTCTTGTTGGTTGTTTGACTGCTCTCCATGTCACCAAGTCTGGGGGGTGTGTCCTCTAAACTGAGAATATTTAGGAGCATGCTGTGTTAATGAATTGGTAGTGATTAGTGAGACATGAAGTGCTTCGACCCGATAATCTCCTCGCTCAGAATGATCAGTTGCTGTTTTGGCTGTTGTGTCAGCTGATGATCTGTTAACACTTTCCCCCAGAAACATATCGCACCAGGATAATCAGCTGGATTAGTTCAACAAGGAACTAACTGACATCAGCTTAGGTGCTTCTGGAAAACCAGTGTTAATTTTTTTTTTTTTTTTTTTTTTTTTTTCTTCCATGAATTGCATTTACAGGGCCGAGTTTTTTGACAAGGACGGAGTGATGAAAGATATCCGAGCCATTTTTCAGGTGTACAGTGCCCTTCAGGAGAAAGTACAGGTGAATCAAAACATTAAACACACACTACACTGTACAACAGAAGTCACAGAGGAGTGTATGGGATGTTATATATATATATATGTGTGTGTGTGTGTTTTTTCTACTGAATTAGCGGAATGTTTATAACACCCGTGCGCTTGTCCAGGTGATGGACATGATGGTCAAAAATGGTACATCTGGGCATAAGGAACTCACCTGCAATTTAAAAATAATTTCTTATATTTAAAAAGATCAAGTCAGTGTCATTATATAGAGATCTGACTAACTAATAGTGATCTTTGCTTACAGTTTAAACATGGATACAGACAAAATCTACATAATTTTGGCAGACGCCCGTATCCAGAGAGACTTGCATCTTTATCACATTTATACAACTTGGCAGTTGAGGGTCAAGAGCCCAATCCACTGAGCCACCACTGCCCCTAATAATAATACAGTACCCCAGTAATACAGTGCCATCATCACCTGACACTTCACTCTGAGCTGCCCCACCTAAATAAACCTTTCTGTTGACCAAGAGGCTCATTTATTCTCCCCTTACGTGCAAATACAAATATGTCTGTTTCAAACGGTGCAGCCATCATTCACTTCTGTGCATCATTTAAGTTGTCATGGTTGTTAAGCGCTACATCCACTAGGTGGCAGTTCAGAGTCAAAGATTTCTCTCTAACTCACTGATTTCCCGAACCGATTCATCCAATTAGGGTCGCATGAAGGCTGGAGCCTATCTCAGCCGATACTGGATGAAAGGCACGGTACACCCTGAACTGCTCACCTGTTCACTGCAGGGCCAACACACACAAACAACCAAAAACACTGGCGCACTCTCACCTGGGGCAATTTGGTACAGCCAATCAGCCTAATGTGCATGTCTTTAGATTCCTTTGGAGGAAACCGGAGTGTACAGAGGAAACCCACAATAGCAAAAGGAGAACATGCTAATTCTGCACAGAAACGTACGAGCCTGAGACTGGAACCAAATACCTTCTTGCAAACCACTAGGCCACTGTGCCATCCTGGTCCATTTCTGACCAGACTGATCTTTTCACTAGTATCACCAATGACTTTTTTGTCTGAACTGTTTGTGTCTGTGTCCGGGCAGAGTTGGGTGTTAAAACTCACATGACTTATCAATAATTACTAATTATTCTCTCGCAGTTGAGTGATTGGCTACAGCCCCCCAGAGGTTTTTTTTTATCTGTATCTGTAAGCTTTCAGAAAACGTGCATGAATATGGACCTACACATATCCTCTATTGAGTATAAATAAGCCTTAAGTAATGCTCATGTATTCTGGCTGCAGTTATCGTGTCCCCTGCGAAGCATGGAAGATACTATGCCTTTGGGGGCTGTCCGCATCCGCCGCCACAGATGCTTGCTGGGTAACACTATGGCGGTGTCAGTTTCTCATGGATTTATTTTAGATATATGTTGAATGGTCCCTACGGCACACCCTACCAGCTTATTGAAACTGGGTCACCTTGACCTATTTTTCAAGGTCAATTCATCCAAAATTTCTGTCAACACTCCAGAGGCTGCAGTTGAACATATTTTTATATTTCTATAAACTGTATAATGGTCTTTTCTTGTTTGTGTGTAAGCTGTTGGTTCATTCGAGTGTGATGTGATGCTGTAACGCTGTTCTGTCTGTAATTAGGCTGTTTGTGCTGAGGTGGATCAAAGCGAACGAGTGAAGGAGAAAATCCAGGAGGAAGTAAAAAAGCTGAGAGAGGAGATTGCTCTCAAAAAACGTAGCACTGCTGCAGATGAGAGGAGTACGAGCTTCAGTCATTGAATCAATTTACAATAACTTCTATTAATGTATTATTACTTATTCAGAAATGTATCTTTCATTCACTCTTTACACCATCATTCATGATGTCTCTTTCTTTTTTAGGAAACCAAGAGTCTCTGAGCTCTGACGTCCACTCGCTGCAGGAAGACTCGGTTCTGTCTAATTCGTCCCCTCCCTCACTGACACGCGTGGCTCTCCAGAGCCCTCCTCTGGATTCAAGCCTGGATTGGCATGCAAACTCCGAATCTGCCGCACTTTACTCCAATGAGCTGACACCCGACCCACCCAGTGCCATTCTGCTGCCTCGCCCCCAGGCCGTGGGCTCACCTGGACATCCCTCACCTAGTCCAGACATAGGTATGGGCAACGGAGACGGCTCCAGCTCTGACTCTCTAAACCGGCACACCATTGGCCAGGAAGACCGTGGCGATGAGGAAGATGATGAAGACGAGGACAGTAGCGAATATGAGAACTTAGTTAGCGAGCAGTTTCAATCGCCTCGTTTGACTGAATCTTTAGGGCGGCCGGCCACACTCTGGCCTGACGGAGACGCACGTAGCTCCAGTGGATCGTCCTGATCCAGCACCTAAATCGGAAGAGAAAAGGACAAATGGACAGAGCATTATGGGGAAAAAGAGAGGAGGAAAGGGGGGGCTGAGAATGAATGGCAGGTATCTACTGTATCTTGCTGCAGGACGGCAGCAGGGGGAATTCCCTTATTCATACCTGCTTTAACTGTTAACTGCTCTCTCTCTCTCTCTCTCACTCTCTCTCGCTCTCTCGCTCTCTCTCATCTCCTCAACTCTCCCTGAGAAGAGAGACATTATCCCACTTATCAGTTATTACTTATAAGCACTGCTACCAACCTAGATCATACGATTAGCATTTAACTCTTGCACTATTTTTGGCCTTCTCTCAATCCGCATTCAACTAGAAAAAGCAAAGGGAACGATGTCCTCTGCGGCCTTCAAACTGCTCTCCATGTGAGCTTTCTTGCATCTGTCAACTGTTTTTCAGATTGACTTCCCAAATCTGACTCATTTTGTCCCCCACTCACAAAAAAAAACGAACTTTCTCTCAACAGTATCTCTCAATTTTTTATTATTATTATTATTTGCCTCTTTATGAAAACTACCAAAAAATGATATTTTGGCAACTGATTTTTTTTTAAGGGGTGCTTATATTACTATTGCAAACGCAGATTAATAATATTGTTTGATTTGATTTAAACAGGAAACAGTCTCCCTGAATGAAGATCTTTTGTGTTAATCTGCACTTTTCATTGTACTTTATAAGAGTCGGTCATATGGTTGGAGTAAACGTCTCTCTTCCATGCCAGTGAACTGCAGCTTGTTCTGTGTTAAACTGAAGAGGGTGACCCCAAAGCCTTCACAAATCTTTCAATCTCAGGATTCTTTTACAGCAGCTTGCTTAATTCCATCTCAAGTCCCTTCCCCTCATGGCTTTGGTGCAAAATACAAAAACTGGATTTCTCCAGCGGTGGAGTGGTACATTTATTAAGTTCACCCTTCTGGTGTGAAGTGAAGATGTGGATGTGAAAGGTTAGTAATCAGTAAACAAGGAAGATTTACTTCCTTACCATAAAATAAATGCCACATCAACACTGTTTTTGCGTTTCTACAGTGGAAACATGATTTATTGTTATTATTTTCCTCTATAAATCTGAATATTAAGCTTTTGATTTGCTTTAATGTTCTTGATCTGACGGGAACCTGGACTGTTTTAAAGGTGCACTCATTCCATCCTGAGGGAATATTACATTTGCTAACGTCTCTCCACACTAAAGCTAGTATCTCATGGAGCGGCGAATTCTGAATTTTTGGTTTCGTAAACAGTTTTAAGGGTCACAAACCCTTTTTCTTATCGCACAGAAGTTTTGAACTGTGTGTGTGTGAATATATTTTTCTTCAAACGTTTGCAAAACAGTTGTAAGCCGTGGTTCGTTCAGATTGTTCATTCACAATCATTGGTTCATCCAGAAGTGAACACAACACTGGGGAGGGTTTGCTCACCTTTTTATAAGGTTGGGTGCATCAATCATTTCTCTTCTCTGCTTCTCTTTTGTTGATGGATATCTGCAGCAGCAGCCTGACAAAGCAATTCTTCCTCAAGGTGCAGCAGCACGCTGGGCTTCTTCCTGACAGAAATCCCTTTCCAAGTGTTTTGAAGTCCTTCTATATCTCGGGAGGGTTTGCCCACCAGTTTTTTTAGGGTTCGGTTCTAAGATTTGCCCAATACTCGCCTGGTATTTACGTGTAATTGGCAAAAAGGTCCCAAACGTTCAAAAAGTTCCAAAAGAATGGCTAACAGTTGCTAATGTTTGCCAACTGTCTTTCACAGTCATGCGAACGTTGCTGATTCTTGCTAAACATCGCTAAATGACAGACGCGAACCCTGAAATTCGTCAACCTTTGTTGGAAAAGTTGATGAATCCAAAATTTGCTGCTTTCGTCAGTATTTGTTGCTCCATGTGATACCGGCTTAAGGAAATGCCCATAACAAGATACTGAATGAAGTTCACTTTTAACACCTTATCTGCTTCATACTTATTGATGACTGCGTCATAAGTTCCAGTCTTTAATCTCACGACAATAGTTTACATTTTAGCTGAAATTCACATTGTTCACCTTTTATTTCTTCCAGTGTTAAGAAGAACAAAGGCATATGACTGGTTTATTCCTACAGTATGCATTTAATCAATATATATTCCAATAGGTTTCTTTCTACCCACCTTTCTTTTTTTCTTTTTTTTTGGAGCGAGGAGGGGGTGTCTTGTGTATAGTCTTGCAACGACTGTAAGCTTTCAACCTACAGTCCTGGTTATGGTACATGTTTTAGATGACAAGGTAATACCCAATAATGCTTAATTAAGATGAGGTATATATATATATATATATTCATCTTGACTGACATTAAGAATTGCAGCACTGTATTATTGATTAGCAATATTGTTGTAGTTGCGTGAAAAATGAAGGCTAGAAACAGCACTTATACATTATTATTATTATTATACTCATACAGTATATAACGTATAAGGCTTGTATATGTCTATTTTGTATACAAGTCTTATACATAGAGCTGTGAAGAATGTTCCAGAATAATAAAAATCTATAAACACACAAAAAAATCTTTAGGTTTCACCCTTTATATTTCTTTGATACACATTTAACGGCTGCTGGTTCCTGTAATATCTTAACATCACTTGATAAGTGATCATCGGGCATCCAGAAAAGAAATCAACAAACCTGCGTTCTCTGATGATTTTTTAAAAGCCATATGAGGGTTTTTTTTTTATTTGATACTCATTATATACACATGCAAACTTGTACAAACACAAAACGTGAACATTTTTTTAAAAAAGAATCTCACTCATAAATACCTTGGTATTAAAAACTCTTTTTTTTCACAAACTAAACTTTCTGCCGGCGGCATGGTGGTGTAGTGGTTAATTCGTCACGACGAGATGGTCCTGGGTTCAAGTGCCAGGCTCAGACGTTACTGTGTGGAGTTTGTGTGCTCTCCCCGTCCCTCCATGGGTTTCCTCCCACAGTCGAAAGACATGCACCAAATCTCCCCTAGGTGTGTTTGTGTTGCCCTGCTGATCAGGGTGTGCCCTGTCTCCGCCCCTTATCGACTGAGATAGGCTCCTGCCACCCCACCGGCTCTATAAGTCTGGCACAGGAATCTTTCTGCCTATACAGTTTGCACTAGATTGTTGTAAGTAATACATCTTACATCGACAGTATCTCCTCTCTCATCTCAGAGCTGTCACTATGCAGTGTGGTTTAGCAAGGTGTAGGTTGATTTAATTGCCAATGTCAACAATTATCTTTCAGCCATGACTGGCCTTACCACCTACAATATGATTTTACTGCAAGCACGTGGTCCAAAATACACACCTTAATGCAGAAGAAGCTATCCCAAGATTGGTGTGTGGCAAGATTCAGTGCCACGCCTTGTGAGCTTTGGTGACGTGACATTGGCACGAGTGTCTCTGCTGCCATTTTGTTTCTCCTGGGCTTTTTACACCCGAGCCTAGTGGCTCATCACAGCCGGAACTTAACCCGGTCTGTAGCGTGAAACCACTAGGAGTTCAACTCCTAGATCGGGTGCTAGTCCATCGCAGGTTAGCTTCCAGCATTTTTACTGGTGCCCATTTTCACTATTGGGTGGACAGCGGCACACTTGAGCTTATAACCTTGTCCACAGTGGGGGGTCCAACGGGGATTCAATCCCATGAGCCCAGCACTGTCGTTTTGCTTACTTGGCGCTCTCTTGCCAAAGGATGAGGTATCACCATGGCTTACATGGAACATGGCACCATCTCTTATTCTTTGGCATTATTTGCTTCTCCAGGAAATTTGTGCTCCTCTTACCTGGGCATCACTGTGCACTTTATTCAGGTCCTGCATGGTTACCATGATTACCTCTCCTCATGGTGTAACTGTGGCAGTCCTCTCTAATCACTAAGTTGCTCAAGACATTTTTTGGCACAGGGTTTTTGGGTGGTTTTCACCACCCCTGGCTATTGGTAGGGGTGAAATGTATGTAAGCACTAGGGCTCCTAGTCCTTTGGAAAATCAAGCCAGCACAAATCAAGGCCGACTAGGAAACATGAGTGCATGACATCAGCCTTTATGTATGCATTTCATCTCACCACTTGTGACTGCTGAAATATGCCGACATGGGTGTGCTTATTTACCGAAAAGCCTACAGGTGAGTTCCACCCTTCCTGGCAGGTATCCAGTGTTTATTCTCAAATGCCAAATGCACACTGTGCTGGATTAGGACAAAATGTCTTGCTGCATCTGCTTCAAAGCTGCATAGTAGAGTTATTACAAGCACTACAGTTAGATCCTGAATATTTATTCATAAAAAACATTTTTTTCATAACAAGCATGCTTACTAGTGGAGTAGAAATATAGTTCAACATAACCCCTTCAGTAGAACAAGCTTAGAGTGAGAACCTAATGGAAATGAACAAACGCGGTGCTCTGTGATGATATTTTGAAGTATGCAGTACTACTGTCGGTAAGCAGATATTGAAAAATTACATGTGAACCTTTCAAAAATAGCAGCATTTCCTCAGAGGGAAAACAGTGTGGATGAGCGAATCAGTGAGGTGGAAGACACACTTGCTAGGTGTTGGCAGAAAACGCAGATCCGACAGATGATAAATTTCTAGAGGAACGGTAATGTTTTCTGCCAGAATGGTGATAAGACGGCTAAGAAAGGATGAGATGTATTTGCGTGAGCAGACAAGGCACTAGCTGGTGGAAGTGAATCTTGACATGACCCTCGAATTGTGGATGAAGAGAAATAGAATCTTTCCTGGCAGCTAAATGGACTTCTATAGCAGACACTCTTGCATTAGCTTCTAAGCTACCTAGTAAGTATATGATGAAGCCAGGAAAGAGTGGATGTGCAAAGAAAGAAGCATTTCTAATTTTTGGGAAAGATATACAAAAGGTTTGCCAATGTTGTTGCGAGGTGCTGCCTTCTTCCATTTAGGTTGAAGGATCAGCAAAGAACTCATAAAAAGAGAGTCAGCATTGTATCACTCATGCAAAGCACTGGTTTAACAGGTCACCTGGCTGATTTTCTTGCTCATGTTTAACTACGTAACTCAGCTGAAGTAAGTCTGGACTGAACACTGGTGGCACAGAAGTTAGCATGTCAAGAACAGTAAGAAGGCCTTGGGTTTGAATCCCAAGCTCGGGTGTTTCTGTCTGGGGTTTGCATGCTCTCTTCGTGCCTCTATGGGTTTCCTCTTGGTACTCTGGTTTCCTCCCACAGACCAAAGCCATTCACATTAAGCTGACAGGCTTTTCCAAATTACCCATAGATGTGTGTGAGAATGGTTGTGTGTCTGTGTGTATTTTCCGTTCCTGCAACGGTCTGGTGAGCTGTTCAGTTTGCCCCCCCCCTCTCCTCTCGCCCATAGTCGGCTAACATAGGCTCCAGCCTCCCCTTCGATCCTAATAGTAGGATTAAGCGGTTCGGCAGATGATTTAGTGAGAGTTAACAGTGTGGCGTCACCTGAATGGAGGGGGGGGGCGGAATTCCTGTTATATTCATGCAAATATTGATATAAGTGGCTCTTTGACAGATCTTCCTTTAAGCCAGTAAAGTGAACGTCCCATCAATCAGTATAGAGCAGAATTGAAGGCCGTGTGTTTGCATAGTCTGTTTTTAAAATGTTGCATGAAGTATGGGTGTATTTGTCATACCCTGTCAGTAGTGTTTATTAATGGTTTCCGTTTTCATTTTTACCCCTCAGCCATCAGGCTGTCGGGGTATTGTCATTTTGTCCGAGCTATTCTTCAAGAACTAGCTTACTGATCCGAAGGGTGGGGGTTTGAGCCCCACTATCACCGGGTTGTCACTGCTGTCCCCCCAGTGCAGCTAACTGGGAAATCGAAGGCCGGCCATGACCCTTACTGTCTGTGGTGAGAGGAGCGTAAAAGAACCATTGCTGACGTTTGTTAAGAGTAGGCCACATTGCCGTCAGCGTGTTTCTACCCTGCGATGGCCTGGCGAGCTGTCCACGGTGTACCCTGCCCTCGCCCAGAGTCGGCTGAGATGGGCTCAGTTGAGTGTTCACTGTTGCTATTTTGTAACTTTTTTCTCATTAGCCTCCCGTGACCCTAATTAGGATTGAGCGGTTCAGAAAATGAATGAATGAGTTTTGGGACCGCCCCACAACCATTCACGCTCACACCTAGGGGCAATTTGGAGCAGCCAGTTAGCCTGACTTCAAATGCTGCCATGACTCTCATTAGGGATGATTCTGTCTGCTGAAAAATAATGTTGATGCAAAGTAAGCATCAGATTCTCAGATAAAAATGCTTGTGTCCTCCCAACATCTTGTCAGTCACATAAGCCATGGCTCTAGTTAATGATGTTAACCCACAACTATTTAGGGAGGTACTCTGGCGAAAGCTTTTGTGTCAAGCTTTTAAAACAATTGGGTATTTGGACATTATAAACTCATCTGCTTTTTTCTTTTTAAAACATTTTCAAAAAATAGTCTCGTTGTACGATCTCTGTCATTTCGAGATGATGAGAGCATGACAATCGCTCTGAGGACACTGAGGTTCATTTCATGGAGTCCTCTGTTCTTGGTTACAAGAGACCTCCAGCCACAACAGTGAAAAGTTTTAAGGTTACATGGGAACATAAACTTGGTGCCAGACGGAAATGCTGTGTCAAAATGCGTATAATCCACAGAACCATCCCTATACATAAGTGTGGCAGTGAGTCAGGGGAATATCCTCAGCAGGGATCAAGAAATTCTGTCGGGATTAAATGCAAGAGGGGAAAAAATCTGCTTAAACCACTGTTTTTTTGGGGGGTTTTTTCCCTCCGTGCCAGAGGAATGAAGCACAAATGAGCCACCGTGGAAAAATTGCTTTGCTGCAGAATCGACTCTTGACTGCAGTGGCTTGAAAAGAGCTGAATCCACAGCAGCAACAGGCTTTTTACTGGACTCTTCAAATCAAGGCTGTGTAAAACGATCCAATGGGACCCGTGTAGCGCTTTAGAATGTAAGATATTTCTAGGAGCTGCCTGTATTTACCTTTCCCTGAGCCGGCCACCAGGGGGCCCTTTAAGGATGCTTTATTTGTACAACTTGTATTACATAAGTATTCACCCCTCTGAATTTTACAAGTTAGGACAAGCTGGCACAGTGGCTAGCACGTCCGCCTCACAGCAAGGAGGTCTCGGGCTTGCGTCCCAGCCTCAGGTGGTTCTGTGTGGAGTTTGCATGTTCTCCCTGTGCTTGCGGGTTTCCTCTGGGTACTTCAGTTTCCTCCAAAACATGCACAGTAGGTTAACTGGCTGTTCCAAATCGCCCCCGGGTGAGTGATTGTGTGCGTTGGCGAGCTGCCCAGGGTGTACCCCACCTTGGCTGAGATGGGCGCCAGCTTCCCCGCGAACCGAAATTAGGATTAAGCGGCTTAGAAAATGAATGAATGAAAAAAGTTAGAACCACCTTTACAAATCCTCATTCAGTTATTCATTCGCCAAACCAGCTGACACTGGAGGAAGGCGGGGTACACCTTGAACAGCTCGCCAGTGTGATTGTACGACACATACGATCACACACTCACACCTAGGGGTAATGTGGAATAGTCACTTTTCCTAATATACGTGTTTGGACTTTAGGAAACCCGTGCAAGCACAGGGAGAACACACAGAAACGCCCTCACCAAGCCCAGGACACAGACCCCGAACCATCTTTCTGTGAGGCAGACGCGTTAGCCACTATGCCACCGTGGCAACCCAATTTAAACAATTATCCAATCAGAAACTCGTGTGGTAATTAAAACAAACAATTATATAAAGGAGAAATATTCAACTGCCCAGTAGGTAAACCTGTGTCCAGTGGAGCCTCAGACTCCAGCTGATGCGGGAGGGGAAGCTGATGCGGTCGTGCTGTTGTAAACCATCCAACTCCACATCCGGCACCTTGTTTTCTGAGATGCTTTTTTTTTTTTTTTTTTTGCTCACCACAAATTCTATAACAGGGTGACTTGTTATCTTGGGGCTGATCGGACTACAGTTTCAGAAATGCCACTGGAAGAGATGATGTCAAGGATGACTGACAACAAATACTCACCAGATTCTCAAACGAGTCACCAAAGTTACTTTGACACCCAAAATAACATCAACTTGATTCGTCAAAATTATTTATTTACTATTATACATAGCGATGATTTTTTTTGTTTGTTTTCCGTTTGTACAACAGGTTTGTATGAGGCAGGTCATAAGAACAAATGTTGCTTCATCTAACTACACAAATGGGATCCTAGCAGCAGTGCGCTTTCCCCAAACCTATTGAGCCCTTTTCCTGTTATGTTGATTTGACTGAGATATAATTTTTTTTTTTGTCTTCTTACAAAGTATCTGAGAAACTATTTGACTATTTCTCTGACCACCCTTCACATACAAGCGTCTCACATCAGTCCCTGTTCTTGGCTATCAGTCAGATCTACCCATGCCTGTGTCGAGCTAGTTTCCACATGAAGACTAAACTTTCTAAGCAGCATCTTGTTACAGCGGAACATAATTCAGTACCATCTACAAAAAACAAACAAACAAAAAAAACCTAACAAACAAAAAAAATATTTTTCTTTTCAGGTTGGGAATATTAATTACAGTCAATTCATCTAAATCCAAAAGATTTTAGTACAGCAAACCACAAAGAAATCTGATTATAAGTTTACAAGATTATACAGAGCTCCAGTACCCCATGATTATCAGCCAACTGCGCTGACATATATATTTATATAGAGTCTATTTATATATATATATATATATATATATTTTATATATATATATATTTTATATTTAAATTTATATTCTTATATATATTTTTCTCTACTTGGAGAAACAATTAAAACCCAAAAATATGATATTAAAATGAAGCTATGGCATGATAAAATGAGCAGATATAATCTTACCCCCTGTTTTACCCCCATGTTCCCTCAAATAAGATTGAGTTAAAAAAAGTTTTGCATAAAAACAGTTACGTCTTTTTAGCTTTTCAGTTCTTATAAGTGGCAAATGACATGCAAATTTACACAAAGAACATCGATGCATGTTGGAGTGCAAAAGAACAGACAGAAAGCAAGAACAAACATGGAAACCAATTGGAAAAAAAAGAAAAAAAGGTGGAAGGAGGAGTGAAGGAGGAGCGAGGATCCAGGTCACAGTCGAACACCCGCTTGTCTCAGATGTGCCAAAGCGTTCCAGTGGAGTGTTAGTTTGTTTGTTTTTTTCCCTTCGGTGGCTATCGGAATACGAGGAGCGCGAGTTTTACTGCTGGTTTGCACTGCTGTGCGAGTCTTGTGTGTGTAATTCTCATCCCAGTAGTTAAACAGGCTCAAGACTCCATCACCACATTAGTATTTGTTATCGTTTACAAACAGATTTCTACAAAAAAAGTCTTTTTAGAGAAAAAAAAAGAAAAAACACGCAGACAAAAATGACAAGGTAAAGCCATTAAAATAGATTGTGCATGTAGTGTACACAGAAGAATGGATCGACTGTCTTTAAGCCCCACCCAAACACCCCCCCACCCCCCTTTCCCATCCCAAAAAAAAAAAAATTGTAGTATAAATATATCCTCCTCATATTTGCAGTCGTGCTTGTCTGGCTTGATCAGTTCACCACAAATTATCAGGTTGTTTTTTTTAATTCCATCACAGAGATGTGCATTCTTTTTTTCCTTTTCTTTCTTTCTGTTTTTTTTTTCTTTTTTTCTTGCATATCTGTGATGGGATCTTCCTCATCTTCATACAAAAATGAATGAACCTTTTTTTTTCCTTTTCCCCTTTTAAAAAGGTTGCTTAAATGAGGGGTTCGGAGGGTAGCGGGTGTTGAATCTGCTGGGGCTGCAGTGGTGGAGGAAGCTGGAGAGCCAGCAGCGACTCCACCATGCCGTGCCCGGCGTGTCCCATGTGGCCGGCGTGTGAAGGCGATGAGCCCGCGGCGCCGGAAGGCTCGGTTATTTCGCCGTTGTAGAAGAAGTAGTGGCACTGCTGGATGAAGCTCTCGATGACCGACTGGTTGAGTTTGGTGGTGGACAGCGTGTCCTTGTTCTCAAAGTCGGGCCTCATGAGCGTGGGCCAGAAGCAGATGGACAGATTGTCTGCCGTCATCAGCGTCGTCTTACTCTGCTGGCTCACCCTAAGAGAAAGAATGGAACACGGTTACCTCAGCAGCCATGAAAGTATTAACTGTACTGTACCGTACGTAAAAAAGGTACGATGCAGTGTTCCCAACATGTCCTACTGCTCATTTATAATGGTTTCACTCGCAGTTACTCACTCAGTGCTTTTGTTTTGTTGCCAGGTGTTGAGCAGTACCTGAAACAGGCGTGTGTCATGCCATGACACATGTGACTGTAGAGATGCGACCATCAGTTTATACCCAGCTCTATTCATTTAATTTCACTTTATTAGAAATCACACTATTTATAGCAATGTTTTCTCTCATGTGGATGGTTTCTTTTTTCTGAATGACAAGTTGCTAGACCCTGATAACCTGCCCAGGTTGTACCCCGCCTCTCGCCACTCCGGTGACCATGATGTCAGCGCTATAGATTGAGGCTAAAGATATATTAGCAAATAAGAATATATTAGCTGAGGATTAGACATCGCTGGTGCTGAGTTTTAAAGATAACTGGGACTCCTGAGAGGCGCCTTAACGAGGTGCATGACTATCAACCAGGAGAGTCCATGGGAGCTGATTGGCTGAGTTCTCACAAGAGGGCGGGATGGCATACTCTTCCCTGTCACTCAAAGCAATCAGCAGCCAATACATGAGCGTCTGTGAGCTCAATCGTACAAAAGGGGAAGACAGTGCTTTCCCTCCGAGCGTGTCAGGCCGTCTCCAAATGCACATGCGGAACAGTTCGTAAAGAGGCGCGCGGGGGGGTCGCATGTCACAGAGGGGGCATGTGCATTCTGACGCCCCTCCCTGGTTGGTGGTGGTTGTATGTGATAGGGAGGAAACAGGACGGGTGGAACTTGGCGACGAGTAAAACATTGGAGGAGATGAAATTTTTAAAAAATGTAAAAAGATAAAGAATATTCCTCATCGTCCACTTATCTGTGATCTGATTGACAATGATTAGCATAATTTTTAAACAGCCATTCAAAAGTTTTAAAGCTCCTTTGACAGAAAAATTAACCTTGTGCCAAACAGCTTGGGATCAAAGACAAATGCACAAAACCTGAATTCAAAAGACCTTCGAGTCGGAGTTTTCCCTCACCATTCGGAATGTAATTAAAAAGCCCGAGCGCGGTGCACACATGAAGGTTTTACATTATAAAAAAAAAACCAAAGCCTTTGGTTAATACATGTCTCGTAGTTTCATTCATTAGTTACCAAACTGCTTTCACCACATAAATGCTGGAGCCACAAGAGAAATGTTCAGTACATTATTACAATGGTTTTATTATCATTACTATTTCATTAAAAAACAACAACAGGATTACCTTTCTTCTTTAATCAGGTGACTAGTTCGTTATGCATGCAAAGCTAATTAAATACATAATATACTGCATACAACAGCATGGATACAATTAACAAGCTGGGGTGGTGTGTGTGTGTGTGTGTGTGTGTGTGTGTGTGTGTGTGTGTGTGTGTGTGTGTGTTGGGGCTTTGGGGTGTTTCCCATTTTCTGTGTGGAGTTTAAATATTCTCCCTGTGCTCACGTGGGTTTCCTCCGAGTACTCCAGTTTCCTCCAACAGTCCAAAGACATGTACATTAGGCTGTTCTGAATTGCCCCTAGTTGTAAGTGTGAGTGGTGGTGTGTGTTGGCTCTTCAATGAGTTGTGCAGAGACCTGCCTTCACCTAGCGTTGGCTGAGACAGGCTTCAGCCTCCCCGCAGTAGGAGTAAGTGGCTCAGCAAATGAGTGAGAACCAGGTTGATGGACACCAATAACCTGCCCAGGTTGAACCCCACCTCTTTCTTTACTCAAGTTTTCACGTGACGCTGACATAAAGCGCTACAGATATCGAATAAATAGTTTATTTTTTAATTATTTTTTTGGATTTCCCCCCATTTTTCTCCCTAATTTAGTCGTATCCAATTCCCACCCATCAACTTTTGCCTTCTCTATCACACGACCACCACCGACCAGGAAGGGGCGCAAGCAAGCCCACGCCCCCTCTGTGACATGCGATGCTATCGTTTTTTGAACTGTTGTGCATGCGTATTTGGGGGCGGCCTAACACACTCGGCGGGAAAGTGCTATCCGCCCCCTCGTACGAATGAGCTCACAGACGCCCATGATCGGCTGGTGATCACTGTGAGTGACAGGGAAGTGAGCGTATGCCATCCCTCCCTCCCGTGAGAGCTCGGCCAATTAGCTCCCATGGATTCCCGGTCACGGATGGCTGTGGCATCAACCCGGATTCGAACTTGCGATCTCCGGGTTGATATCTAATGGATAGTTGATGCTAAAGCAACATTAGTAACTAAACTAAGAAGATATTAGCCAAGACGTAGAAGGAGGGGGCACCAGGACAAAAGGTTTTTACCTGTTGAGGTGAGTGATGACGTATTTGAAAACTTCATAATTCACAGGTGAGAATTTCCTCACGATGTCCTTCAGCACCTGCAGTCTTTCGATATGGTCCATTATTTCTGCAAGAATGGAAACACGTTAAACATAAATCAGATTCATGGCGGCTGTGAGATCATCACTCTGTTTTAGAACATTCAACATCTGAAGCAATTTAACAAACTGTGTCCTAAAATAGCCGTTCCGACTCGGGATTGGTATTTAATGGCGCCTCCAGAGCAGCTCGATCATCTGTCGAAACTGGTGTGAGACGAGTCGCAACACATCTGTGAGTCTGACGCTGACGTCACCGAGTAAAAATGTTTTGCTCAGAGCACACGCTGCACGCCGCACGATGGCTGAGTAAGAAGAGACGACTGGAAATCCGGCAGCATCTTGAACAATAAGAGCGTTAAATGAGGCACAGAGGCAGACGGAAAGACAGACACCGAGTGAGATGAGGAGAAGCAACGCTGCACAGAGACATTAGTCTACTGCTGAGTGACTACAGGGTTATCAAGAACATGTCATTCCACACAGGGTTAGATCCAGCACGCCGGCTTGAGGGGAAGGGAGAAGGACGGAATCCTAAGCGTGAATAATAGACACGCACCCCTTTAAATAATTAATCCCGAGCCTCCTTTGGGATGGGATTATAAAGTGATGATAAGGATTGATTTCCGGGCGGGTTAAGCACTTTGTTCCAGCAAAATCGAGATGCTGAAGACACAAAACAGGTTCTTTCTGGCTGTCTCATCATCAGCAGAGAGACATTTACGTTTATTTATTCACTCAGCAATCTTAGTTCATGTGAATTATTACCGAGCTGGAAACAGGAGGGTTACAGGCCCTGATCAAGGACCCAACACCGAGCGCTTAGGCCAGCAAAATGAGATTTTTTTTGTTTCTTATCACTGCCTGCATTATTTTGAAAAAAGTTTGTCGCTCATCGCTGACGAAAAAGCTGCTTGGACCTGCTGACAAGCTTTTTTTTTTTTTTTTGGTATTCAGCACACCAGTCCATAATTAAACGAACACTGACGGGGTCATCGTCGATTGACCACCCTTTCACGTGCAAGTTTGGCGCCTCTACATGCTGTGAACGGTGCTATCAGTGCTATCGAGGTTCTTTTTGGATTCAGAACAAGGGTGGATCGGTGTAGCTAGTTTGATATGAACATGTATATTTTGATCGGCTGATCGGTCTCGAGCCTGAAGAAGGTAGTGAGAAGATGTAATGTAGTCATAGGGCGTGTTCTAACCTGTTCTCAGATGCTGTATTCCGTTCAGATGTTACCTGATAGTGAAAAGGTATGAAACAGTGTGGGTCCAGTTCCCAACTGCTGAATTTCAGGGCTCGTGTAATCCTGCTCTCCGTGATGTTTTGAGCCGATCCTATTTTCATTTCATGGAGATAAATTGTCTGAGAATTCTCTTTGTATAAGAACTGACACGGTGCTGAAGGCTGACCAAAATCCCTCACGCTTTCCTTCACACTGCCAGTTGAACTTTTCTAATTAGATGATGAGAGATGAAAGCTGATCAAAACCCTCCTCACTTTTCCAGAAGTGGCTGACGAGAAACTAACAAGCTCGCTGCGCTGGCCTCAGCCGCATCAGGAATCACACCGTCTCCAACTTCCCTTAAATCTAACGCGGCAACCAAACCAAATCTGTCTTTTAAACACCAATTGTGTTACATTTGGACAGAAGGTGGACGAGCCACCAAATCTGCAACCAGAACATGCACACCAGGGACAGGCTCTTATGGCTCTTTTGCTGGACCCGCCCCTTTTCCGGTGTCAATCATCAGACATTTTATATTTTTATATTTATGGCATTTGCCAGACACCTTTAGGGCAACGTACATTTTAGCGGCGCTCCAGAGCTCCATATTTATGCAAATGTAAAGCTGTGAGCTCGATTTTGTTGTCTCGCCGTGCTAACGTGCCCACACATGCACTTATTAGCCTACGTGTATAAAGCTGTTCGTGTGTACACCTTCACGTTAGCCCACAAAAATGTCCGCTCATGCTAGAAAAAGAAAGATTGATTCAGAATGCAGAGTTTTTAACAAGGCATGGACTTCTAAACATTTATTTACTGAAATCAGAGGAAAAACCGCGTGGTTAGTTTGTGGAGAGCAGATCGCTGTGTTTAAGGACTACAATTTGAAGACGTCCCAGAGCTCTCAGATGGAGACTGGATGGCAGATCTTGCTATTGACACACACATACTGCAACATAAAGGCCTTTTTGTTCTTGAAATGTACAGCCTGGCGAAGGCTTTCATCACAAAGTTGTGGTTTCCTTCAAGGCAACTGGAGAGCAACACTCTCGCTCAAGTGCAAACCCTGAAAGAAGTCACACCGTCAGCCGGTCACTTCCGCAGGTACGTATCCATGTTAGGAGCACTGCATGGTGATTTGAAGACTTTGAGGGTGAAACGCATACGATTTCCTCTCCGTTTACCTGCAGGGTGCGTAATGCACCCAGTGAAGATCAACTGGAACTCATCGACCTGCAATCTGATATCAGCACTTTAAGTCAGTATCGCTGCTGGATTTTTACTCTTCCCTCTAAAAGGAGAACGTTCCACACACGAGGAACGTGTGTTTTCTTTGAACCTACCTATGTATGTGAACAAAATTCACAGTGATGCAATCTAACAAATCCAGGTGATGATGAACTGTCAGCTGTCCTTCGCATATCCACCTCAGAAATTCAGCCTGACATTGATTGTTCAAGCCCAACAGACACTAGATTTCTCTCACTGAACAAGACAAAAGAACTGAAAACAGCAAATGAGGCGGTCGGACTACCAGCAAAATGGTAATAACAATTTGTATAAATCTGATTTAATGGCGCATTTTGTCACGATGATTAAATTTACTGCTTTTGTAACGAGACAGAATTAATATTAAGCATAAATTAGTTCAGCCTATTGGTCGCCATCTGCAACCCAATATTTTCTGGTTCCCGTGTGGCCCCTTGGGAAAATGAATTGCCCTCCCCTGCTGTAAGTTGAGGCTTCCATGGTTTGGACTTGATTGTCCAGCACATCCCACTGATTGGGACTTTGAAGGCCAAGTTTCCTCAAACTATTCCTGAAAGTCTCCCTGTTAAATGCGGCTACTCTTTTACACCATTGCTATAAAGGGGGGGCTATAAGGGGGGGGGGGGCTATAAAGGGGGGGGGGGTACTCGGTCCTTAACTGTTTAGGTAGATAGAAAATGTCAAAGTAACATCCACATGAATTCTAAAACCCAAGGTTTCCCAACAGATCATTGCCAAAAACATCACACTGCTTTCAGTGGCTTGCCTTCTTCACATAGTTCATCCTGTTGCTGTTTCTTCCTTATTAGTGACACACGTGCACCCAGCTGCCCATATGAGGTTTTAAAAAAAAAAAATAAAAAATTGATTCATCAGACCAGACTTTATTGTTATTATTTTTGTGCTCACGTGCCCATTGGAGGCACTTTCAGTGGTGCACTTGGGTAATACAAGTTGTATTACAGCTGTGCAGCTTCACATCCAGCACTGTGTTCTGACACCTTTTTTATCACAGTCAGCATTAACAGTTACAGTAATTTGTGGTACAGTAGCTCTTATGTGGGTGGGATCATACGGTAGACCAGACGGTCTAGCCTTCACTCCCCATGCGTATCAGTCAGCCCCGCCCCGTACCAATTTTGGAAATTGTACACTTGAGCATCCCAAGACCTGTGGATATGGAGAGGTTCTGACCCAGTAATTCAGCCATGATAATGTGGCCCCTGTCAGTCACTCAGATCACGCTTGCCCATTTTTCCTGATTTCAACACATCAACTTCAAGAACCGACGGTTCGCCTGCTGCCTAATAAACTCCACCCCATGATAAACACCACTGCAGTGAGACAATCACGGTTATTTTATTTACCTCTCAGTGGTTTTAAAGTTGCTGCTGATTGGTGTATGATTATGGTATATATTTATATTATTATCCTTTTTGAAACTCTGATTGATTTAAAGATAAACATCAATTACACTTCAGATAAAATTGTGTGTGTGTATGTGTGTGTGTGTGTGGGGGGGGGGGTTTGTGCTCTGCATCTGTCTCATATTATTTGCTGTGTCCTGGTCACATGACTAGTTGAATGACATCAGCATGACCCATGAGGATATTATGAGTCATTATGCCGTCACACCTGAATTCTATAGTCAAGTGTATTGTGAGGATCTTGAGGATGAGCAACAGACTCGTTTCAGATTTCGACAGAGTTGTGAATTTAACTCTACACTATCCTGGTGAAGGCTGTTCAGTATAATACAGTAGAAAAGGCAGCAGAAAGAAGACACCAGACTAAATTTGGTAAACACAGACCAGCAAGTGCTTTTAAAACACATCATCAAATACAGAAAAATAAATGTTACTGGTTTCCTAGCAAACTGAAATCAGAAAAAAACAGAATCATGACAAATGCACCACAAAAATAACTACCTGTTCTCTTTCCCAGGTGATTAACAACATTTTGATGTAGATTTACAAGCAAAAGTATCTCCATATTGTTGTTAAACGTGTTGTGCATTAGTGAGGCGCTGTACTTGTACACTCAAATCACACAGTAAAGTCAATGACCGCCAACGAAATGAGCGTCGAGAGGCAAAATCTTCTCAAGCAGGTTCAACTGAGCTCAATTTTCACACCACGCCGTTCAAGAGATTATCAATCAGATACTATTGATTGACAGATGCTGCCAAACACCGAGTTCGCCAAAACCTTTCCGTAGGGTAACTCTGAACTCGAATTTAATGAATCCGCCCACATCAGCATGGAAGAGGATCTTATTATAGTCGCATCTTATTATCATGTACTTTAAAACTGCACACAGAAATGTTATAAGGATATTAACCAGAAATGTTTGGTGCACGTTTCTAAAACGGTCGACATTTCCTACAAGTACATATTTATATACGTTTATCTCTTCCCAGTTCATGATGCACAAGAGACTCTGTTCTATACTTGCTGCGCATTTATAATAATAACGATAATAACAACAATAATAACAATATCATCAATAACAATATCAACAATAACAAGAATAATAACAATACTAATAATAAGGAATAACAACAACAACAACAACAATAATAAAAATAATAATAATAATAACAATAATAATAAGATTAATAACAACAATAATAATAATAATAACAATAATAACAATAATAATAGGATTATTAACAACAACAATAATAATAATAATAGGAATAATAACAATAATACTAATAATAATAATAATAATAGGAATAATAACAATAATAATAATAATAATAATAGGATTAATAACAATAATACTACTACTACTAATAATAATAATAATAGGAATAATAACAATAATAATAATAATGATAAAAATAAGCTATTTAAGCTCACAGACCTGCTGTAGTGAACTAGCTCGATGCTGCTTAATGTTTCACTTGGAAAGATTTTTAAGTGGGAAACATGAGGAAGTTACCTAGGCAACAAGAGCTGAGCGGGGAATCAACTCACCTCACTTGCCAGGCGACTCACATGTCGCTCAGCGGCGAAACATTTCGCTTGTCACTCATCAGTACTTGTGCGAACGCCGCTTTACAGTGAAGTATGAGTAATATAGTTATAATTCAGGGAATATCGTTTATCCAGTGAGAATTTGGACTCAAACTGGACTCAAAGGGCGTCATCACAGCACCGCTGGAACCAAGTAATCAAACTCCTTCGATTTCTAACCGAATTGCAGTTAATCAAATGATATTGCTTCTTTTGGAAAGGAAGGCAGAACTGCTGAAGCATCATTTTTACATCGTGTGTGAACCAGGCTAAAATAATTAAAATCTTAACACATCGTAGCAACTTCATCACCAAGTGGTTTCTTATATTATTCTGTAAAAGCGTTTATATATCAGGGATTAGTACAAAACTTTAAATAATAATAACAACCATAATTCCAAATTACACTAAAATGGGTTTACAAAAACACTAAACTGGGGGGACAAATCCCTTTTCCTCTTTTAATGTTATTTATGCTCTGGCTAAGGATTTCGACCAATCGTGTGAGATCATAGGTGGCCATGTGGGTAGGGTGATGACGCGCGCTGTCTGTGCAGCGTCTGGCTTTTATAGTTAAGCCACGTTTACACAGAAGAAGCTTATAAATAGTTTTATATTCTGGAACAGACTTTAAAAACGTGTGGCGGATGAGAATGAGAGCCACGAAGGAAAAAGTAGTAAGAAACAGGTTACCATGACGACCCTGCTGTAAACGGCATAATACATGGGGGCGGGAGGCAGAACAGTACCATCGGTTATGATCTTACATATAAAGGGAGGCATGATGGCGTCGGCGTTACCAGTCCACCTCACAGCAAGAAGGTCCTGGGTTCGAGTCCCAGGCTCAGGCGTTTCTGTGTGGAGTACGCATGTTCTCTCCATGCTTGCGTGGGTTTCTTCCAGGTACTCTGGTTTCCTCCCACAGCACAAAGACAGGTACGTCAGGCTAACTGGCTGGCCCAAAATGCCCCTAGATGAATGGCTGTGTGTGTGTGTTGACCCTGCGATGGCTTGCTTTCACTCAGCGTTGGCTGAGATAGGATCAAACCTCCCGGGGCCCCAAGAGAATTAAGCGGTTCAGCATATGAGTGCGATGAGAGTATATATATATATATATTCCCCTTTTCTTTATAAAAGGATATCACTATAGATATTTTTAAATCACCCAGCTCTAGTGCATTAAATAAAAATACTCCACCTCTAGCAAGGAAGGGTTTAACTGTCATTCATTCAATAGTACTTTGAATTTAACAACCAACGAACATTGCTAACAACCCCACATCTCTGACAGAGGATCAAACAGCACAAGAAAGAAGCTTTACTCACTCGCTGCTTCTACGAGCTCTGGATGAAGACTGTAGGGGATGAGGGGATCTGGTAGATCGGCGAAGAAAGCTTTCAGCGCTCCGGCTACAGCATTCACAGCAACATCCATGGCCATAAAGTCCACACTGTGGTCTATCAAGAGACACAGCGAAGATGAAACTCGACTTTATACACATATCTGTCAGACGTACGGTATTTGGGGTGGAATGTCATTGTGTAAAAGCCAGTGCTGAGGGTGACAAAAACAGAAGTTCAGGTCAACCACTGTGGGAAGATCTCACTGTGTAGTCAACACTGCAAAAACAGAAAGAGGCATGGACAAAGAGGCAAGAGAAGAACTCCTGGCCACAAGGCAAACTGATGCCCACAGAACTTTTCATTTTTAACCAAACTTTTCTGAATCTGAATCATTGGGCCACTTTCCACCAACTCGGACCAGTAGGCTGCTATGACTCGGCTGCAATGTGAACAATGGAGGAAAACAAAAACCGAAACCTCTACAACAGTATTTCATCCCTAAATGCATATCCAGTTACTGACTGTGGCAGCCCGTCCGCACTGAGAACAGTCATCCACTGGGTTACAATCGTTTAAAGTTTTGCTCGCCATGTTGTATGAGAAACTCAGCCTATTATGACATATGATGATGTGAATATGAAGAAGGTAACACAAACACATTTATCATGTTCTGCCTAAAGCTGGGGGCGCCACGGCGGCATAGTTGTTAGCACATCAAGAAGGCCCTGAGGTGTTTCTATGTAGAGTTCGCAGGTTCTCCTCGTGCTTGCGTGGGTTTCCTCCAGGTACTCTGGTTTCCTCCCACAGTCCTGCACATAACTGTCCCTAGGTGTCGAGGTGAGTGTGAACTGTTGTGTGTGTTGCGCTGCCATGATCTGTTAAGCAGTTCAGAATGAAGCCTGCCACTACCCGGTGTCAGCTGAGATGGGCTCCGTCCTCTCCGCAACCCTAGTGGGTTCAAGCATGAGCAAAAGTTTAGCAAAGAACATTTCAAACAAAACAACTGTTTGTGTATTCAGCAAAAAATTTACCAATCCCTGCTTTAAATCATTGCAATCCTTCTTTGTGCCGAAAATTCGTTCTAATTACGCTCACGGGAAGGCTGGCGCCCATCTCAGCCGACTCTGGGCGATGGCGGGGTACATCCCGAATGGCTCGCCACTCCATCGCAGGGCCAACACGCACACACCTAGGGGCGATTTGAAACAGCCAATTAGCTTACTGTGTAGGTTGTTGGACTGGAGAAGGAAACCAGAGTACCCGGAGAAAACCCACGCAAGCACTGGGAAAACATTCAAACTCCACACAGAAACGCCTGAGCCCAGGAATCGAACCCAGGCCTTCTAGCTGTGAGGCGGACGTGCTAACCGCTGCGCCACCGTGCCGCCAGTGCGGTAATTAGAAATCAGAGTCGGAGTCTGTTGAGTTTTACTCCATCCGAAACGGTCATCCTACCTCAACTCATATCCAAAGAATGATTTTGTGCGACAGCAAATCGAGAGAGTATCCCCAGCTTAATAAGAACATCAAGATAAAATCAAGCAACCAATGACTAAAACACTCAACTATGTAAACTCAAGTGAAAATAGAGAAGGAGATGCAGAACAAGAATCTTAACACAGATGTTACACCTGCTAATTTGTACAGAATGCAAAACATTTAAAATACTCTTTGGGTGCTTTGAGTGACAGAACAGCATCTGCCCTGCTGTCATCAGGCCACGAGTTCAAATCCCAGTGATGCCACGGCCACCTGTCACTAGAACTCAACAGAGCAGGACAGGCTGTACTCTCGGTGTGGACGGGATGGCATATGCTTTCTTACTCATCAGGAGGGCAGCTAGTGCTTTCCTCCCAGTGTGTTGCGCTGCCCTGTAACGCATCAAGGCACAGTTTTTAAAGTGTCTTATATGTCTCAGGGGAAGCACAGATTAGCTTTCACCCTCCTCAGTTGGTTCAGGGGTACATCCGGCTAGTGGGAGGGGGGGAAAAGAGAAGGAAACACGACACTGAATCTGTCGACATCACAATTACAAACTCTAACCCTGTCAGACATGAACATAATTACTTTCATCTTATTATCTACTGAGGTCTCTATCATCTGCTTTTGACTACCAGGCCATTAGATAAGTAAAACGCTTTGTTTCTCTCGGGTGAATACATTATCCTGCAGAGCAAAGAGAGATGAGAGGAACGATTGTTTTTCCTGCAGGAATTAAAGAAGATGGAAATTGACGCCGAAAAGAGAGATTCATTATTAACCAGCTTACCAGCGCCGAGTTTCTCAGCAATCATATAATTATTTCAAATTTGTGGAAACGACAGGCTATTATCTGCCCGCACAGCTCCTGATTAAGTACCTTGGTCAAACTGTTTCTGAATGTTGTCTTGATCTGTCTTGTTGCCGCTCACACGGTACAGGCCTTCTGTAGTGAGCCCTGGAAAAGAAAAGAAAAAAAAATACAGGTAAGAAATTTAAAACAGAAAAAAACGCTGTTAGAAGTTAAAGTCTTAAGTGCCTTTCTCGCCGACGCAACTTGACCCGCAGATGTTCACGGAAACGCTTCTGCAGGACACCGCAGAGCAACGTCTGTGTGATTGTCGTTGCGTGTATCGCAAGTCGCACCGCAGTCGACCGCAGCCTTCTGCAGCTACTCGCGATGAATTCTAACATTTGATTTTTCCGTCGCATTTCTACGGAAAGACCGAAAACATGACATTTCCACGTGACACCCCCTCCAGCATCGTATGACCACCATGAACATCGACAAGCACCAGTGGTACCATACGATACCCACGGTGATCAAACATTTTTCCACGATGTAAAAGGCTGTGGATCTTCACCTCAGCTATTGTTGCAGAATCGTGTATCACAGGGAAGAGGACGAGGTGAGAAAAACTGTATGTAAGCAGTGGCGACTCATTCAAGGCTCTGTATTGTTCAAGGCTCTGTACCAAAGGTCGAGGGTTCGAGCCCCAGCCCCAGTACCACCAAGCTACCACTGTTGGGCCCTAAAGCGAGGCCCCTTAACCCTCAACTGCTCAGTTGTATTTAAAAAATGGTAAATAGAAGTCGTTCTGGATAAGGGCGTCTGCCAAAATTCCATAAATGTAAATAAATGTGGAATAAATGTAAATGATTACTCTTAAGCCACCTTCCACACAGGAAGTGATGTGAACGCATGTGTTAATGCATCCATCAATCAACGGCATCTTTAAGCTCTGATTGGTTTTCGCCCGAATGCCGCTGTGTGAACATTTAGCTCAGGGGGGGTTGTTTGGGTCAGCGAATGCCAGTCCTCCCTACTGTGAGAGTTCGGCCAATTAACTCCTATGGACTCCCGGTCTTGGATGGCGGCGGCATCAACCTGGATTCAACCTGCGATCTCTAGGTTGATAGTCGCGCACCTTGTCGATGCGCCACTCGGGAGCCCATTGCTGGTGTTCAGTGACTTTGCACGGTCGCTTGTCACACCTCACTTCCTGTGCTGATGTGGCTTTAGGGATGATGTAAATGCTGAAATGAATGAATGCAAAAGGAACAGGCTGGGCTGAAAACGTGCCTGAGGTGAAATTAGGTTAATTCTCTATTTGTGGCCCGTGTGCTACTAAAGGCACAACAATGTTGACTGTTCCAACCTCCTTTTTAAAACTGCCCTACATATTTGGTCCTAATTTAGCCCTGTAGCAGTGGCATACAGGAGGTCAGGTGGTTAGTTGTATAATTTATCATGTCATAAGTCTGTTCCATTTCTGTCCACGCACCAAAAGCCTGAGCTTCTGCTTTGTTTTTATGTATCAGTGAAATACTTGATAGTGGAATATGTGAAGCCACTTGACTTGATCATTAGTTATCCTCAATATAAACACATTTCATTCACGCGGTATCATCCATAGTGAAAAAAAATCACTGCAAAACTTGTTATAAAAAGAGAACCACAGAATTATATATTATATACACTCCCGAGTGGCGCATCGACAAGGTACGCGACTATCAACCCGGAGATCGGAAGTTCGAATCCGAATTGATGCCACAGCAGGAATAATAAATATATTATAGAAATATATATTATTTAACTGTCTCCAATGTTCACTAACCGCACTGACAAGGTTGAATGAAACCGGTTCACCTTCATCCACAAAAAGGAAAACCAGAAAAACAGTACATATTAAGGCAGCTCAAATTTCCTACATGTTGATGTTCAAGTTTCTCTTAACGTCTCGACTTAAAAACTAACCGACTTACAGCTTTATTTGCAAGTTCAGAGTGGTATAATTTAATCACTTGGTTTCATCCGACGTTAAAAATAAACTACTGTGCATTCCTGAGACACTCCCACATGCCAGAGCCAGTAGCACTGGGAGTTTAAAGGTGAGGCACGATGCATAGACAAACAGGCCTGGTTACACAAAGGACGAGTGCAGGAGGTTGAAGCAATCCAGCGTACTATTCTTATTCAGAAGTCAAACAAGGTGAACCACTTTTATTTCGATGAGCAGCTCTACAACTTTCCATCCTTGATCTCGAGTCAATTGAGTAAAGTATTGCTTATAGCATCAAGTGGGCCAGACTCAGTTTAGCAACGTCCAGTGGTTTCTCCACTGGAGACGACCAGCCGAACAGTGACTCAAGTTACCTCACGTTCTCTTAGAGCCAAGTATTCATTACACTCCGAGAGATGAGTGTGAGATTCAGTCAATCAATGTCCGGCTTCTAGAACTTAATCTGAGAACTGGGAATGGCACGATCACTATTCTATCACTTATTATTCAATATTGCTGGGCATAGTCGGGTGTAGTCACACACTGACGGATAGTGACACAGATGGGCTGTCCGATGGTAGGTCCGTTCGTGTCTGGTGGTCATCTCTGTACAAATAGTACAGAGAGGAGAACGAACATGGTATCCGTTCAACCAAAACGGACTCGTACGGAGTAGAAATGCATAAAACGTGTAAGGGAAGAGTAACAACCAAACACAAACACCGAGTGATGGCAGACACAAGGTTCGAAAAATCTTCTGGAGCCTTAGTGCCCGGTCGGGCAACCTTGTTCTTGTGATTTTTCATTTTTTGGTGCCCGAATATAATATGTAATTTACAAGTAAAAAAAAAAAAAAAAACCTCCTTCATGATTTCTAGTGGTTTTTTTTTTCTATTTCAGGGGTTGCTTTGTTTGAAGTGCATGTGCGGAGTCAAAAAAAAAAAAACAAAACCAGAAGTTAAATAAATCATTTTATTTCAAACTAAAAATAACAGCTTTGTTATTTCAGATTC
>JAOUQZ010000002.1:8862693-8880159 GCA_028564935.1 Neosilurus hyrtlii
GTGTGTGTGTGTGTGTGTGTGTGTTGGGGGTGGGGGGGGGGGTAAGTAAAGCCCCTACGAAATTGCTAGCAGAGGGTTTAGGAGAAATGAAAAGCCTTATCTGCTGCCTGCAGCTAGACACCTCTCTTACAACACAGGACTCAATCATTTACATAAACATTTGCTGCTACACACACACACACACACACACACACACACAGACCCCTGCTTTGTTGACACAGGTGACATCTGATGCAGTAAAAGCACCAATTCTCTCGACTGCTTGTGTGGGTGAAACACGCAGCCTTACGGAGAAGTGCTCCGGACAACGCGAGCCTGGCTGTGCGCTCGAACGAGCAGAATGTGGTCCACGGTGTTCGGCTCACTCAGGGGTTGTACATTGGCTCAGGACATCTGCACATCACCCCAGTTCATCTCTAATTCGTACTGAGCAGATGAGTTACCATTTTTTTAAAGGCTTTTCTGTACACTACTGCATAATCTGGAGTGGATGAAATGTCTCACTTGGGAAGGGACTTGGCTTTTGGAAAATATGACAGTGATAGCATTACTTTTACGGTGAGGTTGAAGCGGATTAAAAGAAAAAAAAAAAAAAAAAAAGGCCAGCAGCTAAGGTTGCACCATTTTGGCTTATATCCTGTAACATTGCAGTGTACAGACACACAAGCTCTACTTATTAAACTTGTAGTCAAAGCTAATTGGAAACCTGAGGTGCATCTTTAATGCTTGTTCTGTCTTTGACTATTACAGTTGCTTACATACAGTATGTGGAAGCAGGAATAACTGCTAGGGGCCAGTACAAGGTCTCTGGTTCGCTTCCCGAACCAGCAGGAAAGATGCGTGGCAGTGGGGGAGTGAGCTCCACCTTCCCTTCCTCCACCTTCATGGCTCAAGTGCCCTTGAGCAAGGCACCAAACCCCCAACTGCTCTCGAGGCGTCCCAATATGTGTGGCAGCCCACTGCTCCGAGTGTGTGTGCTCACTTTGAATGGGTTAAATGCAAAGAAAATAACTTTCCTTGTGGGATTATTACAGCATATGAAAAAAATATCAATATGGCCAAAAGTTTGTGGACACCCTTGCATATAAACCCTATTTATTTATATGCCTGCACGTGAAGACTATATGTTTTAAAACAAGATTTAAAAAAAAAAAAAAAGGACACCAGATGTTCTCCTGACCATCCTCAGCACTCTCATGAGTTTTTCAGCTGTCACTATCATGGCCAGTTACCAAGATGAACAAAGGCATGTCTTGACCATCACAGCTACTGTGTGGAACCTCCCAGAACTGCTACTCCAGCGTTGGGAATCGGCAACGTACAGCTCGCTCGGGTTATCGGTGGTCGGGCTGCGCGAGGTATCGTGTGACGTATATGATTCGTATCTTTTATTTGCAATTTAAAGAGGTTGCAATGCACCATAACCGTGACATGCCAGTAAGTGAGCTGCAGTGTACACACACAAAAGTAATTTTTTGATCAACTTGGAAATGGTCCTTCTTGATAAATTGCTCCAGCGTTGGCTCAATCATCCCAACACTATTGCACATCTTAGTCTCCGCGCAAGGAGCCCAAAGTTGGTCCAGCGTGACCATATCCTAGTACACAAGGTCCAATCATCACCAAAGTAAAAGGGGAGGAACTCGGGTGGCCTGCACAGAGCCCTATACTCAACCCAAAGAAACATCTTCATGATGACTGCAACCCAAGGCCTCCATGTCAGACACCATTCCCTGATCTGAATGAGCAAAATCACCACAGAATCGGGCGGAAACCCTTCCCAGTAGACTAGAAGCTATTATAACTGCAAAGGGACCAAATCTGGAACACCTTTAGGGAGCACGGCTTATTAATATTTCCATGCTAAACTCTGAATATTTAGACTGAACAGATGCTGTCGGCTACAAAGCACTTAGCTCAGCTCGAAAAACACAGAGTTCGGCTGACCTGCCTCTGTCTCAGTTAAAATATGCACTAGACGTCTCATTTTAGTGTGTTTTTCTTTATGTTTTAGCATAGTGTACACACAAACTCTTAAAGCAGGTTAAAAATATGCCGTTACACAGCAGTGTTGCATGTGCTCAGAGCTCACCTGTATCAGTCATGATAAAAGTCCCATTTCTGTGTCCTGTTTGTTTTTTTTTTTTGCTTCTGTTCCCATGTAGTATATACTAAAACAATTATGCCACCTCGCCTTCAGTGCATTATTTGTAACCGTACACAGTTTTGGCAAACAGATATACCAGATACCAACAATGAACAAATGAGCACTCCAGATAATAACAATTTCTTTAGTCTTCTACTAGAAATGTTAGCATCCTAACAGGTAAGCAATTCATTTCGGTTACCCAGTGTAGGCCAGTCTCTATCTGGGCGGTGCCAGGTCACCTTCTTGTCTTAATATATTGTAAGGTAAACTAACCATGATGTGCTTGCTATCTCCACATTGCTCGAGCCAACTATCCATCTTGTGACGCCTTCACTGGCTCGTTTATGTGAGCTGTAACGCTGATGTTCACTGCGATGTCTACTCTCTGGACAGAGGACCCCGCCTGATATGTAGCGACAGCTTGTCCAAAGCAATTTGTTCCAACAACTCCTTCCCTTGTATACCACAGACAGCAGAATGCCTCTGGGAATACTGGGACTTTGTGTTGTTGAACATTTTTTCGCGAAACATTCACCAGGGACCTGGTACATGTGTCAAAAAAGCTCTGCTTGGCTGGAGACAGGAGACTGAAACACTGACTAACCGCATGGAGGAAAAACACATCCATTTTTCAAACAAGTGCTGGGTTATTTTCAATGCTTTTTTTTTTTAATACATAAAACGTAGGCAAAAAACTTATATGCCTCAAAGAGCAATTTCATCACCTACTGTTAAGTTTTCCAAAGCACTAATAAATTGTGATATTACACAGTCTGGATTCTGATAAATCAAAGTACATCAAAGCTCTGGGTGCTCTAGTTTAGCAACAAGTCTTTTTTTTTCAACACCGGGGCCTCTGTCACATTCCCTGTTGTGGTTTGTTGCAGACAAACAAATGCATTCATGTCAACCAAAAAGTACCTCATCCAGAAGAGCTTTCACAGAATTTCATCAGCTTTCTATTTCATTTATTCATTCGTTCATTTACTGAAGCACTTAATCCTAATAGGGTCTACAAACATATACAGCAATTCACACTCCCACCTAGGGGCAATTTGGAACAGCCAGTTAGCCTACTATACATGTTTGTGGTCTGGAGGAGGAAGCCAGAGTCTGCATGAAAAAACCTGCCAAGTCCACTCGAACCCAGGACCTTCTTGCTGTTAGCCGGACGTGCAAACCACTACACCACCGTTCTGCCTCTCTATTTGTAATGTTCAAAACCGTGTAGACAAATAAATACTGCTGTGCAAACGTCTTAAAACATATATGTCTCATCTATTCAGAATTCTTGAAGAATCACTGGTGTTTAATTATTTAAATTGTATTCGTTCAGTCATCATCAAGGATTTTTAGGTTGGCCCCATACTAGGGCAATGAGGCAGGATTGTGGATCCAGCCTGCCCCCCTCGTGATAAATGCAGGGGTTGTTCCTGATTTGAAACTTATTTCTAAAAACTAGCAACCCCCCAAAATGAGCATGCATGCCATATGTTTTTGTTTGATCATTCCCAGCATTACTCTTAACTTTTCGTAGCGATTTTTGTTAGATATCCCAAGTCGTTCACAATAGTAAACAGTAAAGCGGCTGATCTGTGGGTTCGTGTAATTAAAAAAAAATTTTTTAATCTATCGTTATTTCTGTGGTCATTCTGTTGTTTTTTTTTTAATCGGTAAAGGCTTAAAGGTGTACCGGGCCTTACATAGGTGACCCTTCAAAAAGGTTATCTGAATACCCCTGCATGATACCTTCGATTTACCAGACGAAAGTAAGCTGGCCATAAGACATCACGAAAACACGTGCTTTTTTTTTCTTTTCTTTTCACCATACCAACAACAGAAAAATCTAATTACTGCTTTTACTCTTCAGAAGGTTGTCGCTGCAGGGGAGCACTTCAGATCTGGCTGCCAGCTTTTAGAAGGTGCTAGAAAAACAATTTACCAGATCATTATCATTATATCTTTTTCAGCTAGCACGGACAGGCAGTAGTCATAACCATTTTAACAAACAATGCAAAACACTCGAAGCACAATGTTTCAAGAGCCGAGTCGAATCTAATCCACTGATCACCGTCTAGCAAACTTCTGCTCACATCTTCTGGTCTTCACAAAGAATTTGGTTATACATGAGTGCAAAAAATTAGCACAGTTAAGAGACACCCAAGGCTGGTATCCGATTTATCTACTGACGCACCTGTACATCACCACCACATCCACCGCTGCTGCTCTTGATTCAGTGCCATTTGAATGTATGTATTCAAATTAATAACAACTCTTCCATAATCTAATATTCAACGCAAAAAGAAATCTTGCAAGTAAGATTAAAAATTCTTGATATTTAAAGGGGAATTAAACCCAAACCTAATAAAAGCTTGCGTGCATAGGTTATGTCCATGCCCATGAAAATGCCCTAATGTTATTACAATCTTCGTCATGGAGGGGGGGGGGGAAGAAAGGAGAGAAGAAAAGAAAGAAAAAAAAAAAGAGTACTACATCCTCGTGAAGGGACGCGATTATACTGTGAAAAGTAGGGTGGAATTGTGTTTGATAAACAGATGCCGTTAAAGTGGTGTACAGTACGGGCAGCACACAACTGCACCAAATCGAGTTACACACTGGTATGGACCCTGTGCTTTACCTAGATGTCCTTAAGGCTTTGTATATTAACTTTTTGACGTGAAAGAGCAAAGAGCACCAGATCAACTTACAATTCGGTAAGTCACTGGATGTAGTGCTCTATAGATGTACCAATATGTGTTTATGCAATCCTTTATCTTTAAAGTGAAATGAAAGGAAAACCTTCCAAACTCTTCTGTTAAAACAAAACATACTAGATATTTTCATTATTAGGTGGTTTTTACTTACATTTTTAAAAAATCTGTTTGATAGTGTGCATTAGCTGGTTGGAAAAGGCTGCCATTTGTAGTCTGTTTAGCTCTTACAAAAGTGAATTCATCAGTTCATATAAGGCAAGATAATGGTCAAAATAATAGTATACAGGTAATAAACTAACAAATCAGATATAAACTAGTGAAATTCTGAATTTAAAAACTAGGCACATGTACACATAATAGGAAACAGCCTTATTTACATGGACAAAAAGGTATGAATCGCTGTTATTCTTTTTTTTTTTAATTATTATTATTTTTTGGGATTTTTTCCCCATTTTTTTCTCCCTAATTTAGCTGTTTCCAATTCCCACCCATCAGCTTTTGCCATCCCTATCACACGACCACCACCCACCAGGGAGGGGCGCAAGCAAGCACACGCCCCCTCCATGATATGCGATGCTACCGCCCGCCTCTTTTTTAACTGCTGCGCATGCATAATTAGGGGAGGCCTAACACACTCGGAGGGAAAGCGCTATCCGCCCCCTCGAACGAATCACAGACGCACATGATTGGTGATCGCTATGAGTGATAGGGAAGTAAGCGTATGCCATCCCTCCCTCCCGTGAGAGCTCGGCCAATAAGCTCCCATAGACTCCCGGTCACGGATGGCTGTGGCATCAACTCGAACTTGCGATCTCTGGATCGATAGTCGCGTACCTTGTCGAGGCGCCACTCGGGAGCCCGAATCACTGTTATTCTTATGCAAATTTTCTGTGGGTTATACGTAAATCACGTGCAAATTTTCGCAGTACAATGTCGCCCCTGTGTCCAGATTCATTACTTTTTTTTTCTTCATGAAGAAGCTTACAATAACAATAGGGTGTTTTGATGTGTAAAGATGTATACAATGTAAGCAAGCTTTATTTAAATTTGGGATTTCTTTTCCTTTAAGAAGCAAAAAGTTCTCACATTTACAAAAGAAGCATTTTATGGCAAAACAACCTCGAAAAGCTTGCTGAAGTAAAACAAATTAAAGTGCTTTGCATATTGGCTTTTTTGCCCTGGAGATCACCACTTTCTGGTTTAAATGCTTTTAACAGCATAAATATTCATTAGATATGCCAGAAAGTGCACAAGACAAACTCCAAACAACAAAAAAGTAGCACATTTACATCAGATAAAATGCTTGAGTACACTCATAACGCTAATTAAAGCACCGCACTCTCAACGTTAAGTCACTTCCCAAGTCTTGAACCACAGTAACTCAGTCAGTGTTCAGTGTACACCCTGAAAATACAGATCTCATATAACAACCATATTAATACCAGGCTTGTGAGATTTTCATCATTCCATCACACCCCCTAACTATGGCTGTTTGTTGTGAGGGGATGTGCTCTGTAATTTCAGCCCCCGTTCATGTTTTGTTGTTCTGCTCCAAAATCAGACAGTACAAAAATTAAGGTTCATAGAGAATAAAAAATAGATGGAAACCCATATTACAAGATATCAACTTGATGTCAACAAGATATCATGTTTTTTGGCAGTTCGACTTGATAGTTGTGATAGATAATAGATCGGCAATTCCCAATATGGTCAACTTTTCCAACTAAACCAGAAAATACTACTAACAGAGTAAGGACGGTGAGGAAGCTGGAGTCGTGAGATTGTTGCTAGGGGTTGGGTGAATATTAAGAAGGAAAAAAAAACACTTAAAAAATAAATAAATAAATAAATAGAAAGGAAAAATTCACTAACATACGTCTGTAAGTCACAAAATGGAATGCAAGCACTAAGCCAAAGCACACCGCATGTCCGGACTGGTAAAAGGCTAGCTGTGTTGGATAAATAGGCAAAAGCATTTCCTCTGGGTTTTAGAACTCAACAAAGAATGCAAGCAACTATACATGTGTGTGGGAGCTTGATGACCCCTTTAATCCACAAAAAGCCTTTTAAATAAAGACCTAGAGTACCGAGATACAGCCACAGGCGTTCTAAGCCTTCGCTGCAACCGCACAAGTCAACAGAAAACCTACCAGTACAACAGCGAAATGAGGTCCTGAGTGTTCCAGCACTTCGATACAAGACCGCGCTAACAAACACGGCAATTGGAAAGCGGGAACTTCTGATCGCGGCACGAAGCCGTGATGGCACGAACACATTTAAATACGGCAATGTTGAACAGCTGCACACAACCCCTGGCAAAAATAACGAAATCACAGAACAAAAAATGTTTTTATGTTCACCAGCTGAACACTCTGGCTTCATGAAATATGCAGCAGACAAATTACATTCATTATTAATTATTTTCATTGGTGGCATATGTCGAGGAAATAATTATGGAATCACTCAAAGAAATGACAATCATCAATAACAAACAAACAGAAAAAAACTCAATTACTATTCTGCTGCTTCTCCTCTGGATTTCGTGACAGCCTGAATTCTACGAGGCATGGACTTCACCGATGAAAACAACGTTCTCCATCAAGCCGGTTCCAACTTTCTCCAACAACGCTTGACGGAACAGCTTTGCCGGATGGAGCCTTGTCATGCATCGCAGTTTTTAATTTCCACCATAAATTTTCAATCAGACTGAGAGCCAGACTGTTTACCGGCCATCTCACTGAGTTCATATGTCTTTCCATAAGAAAAGCTTCAACACTTCGTTCTGGAACAAGATGCATCATCATCTAGAGAAATTACTTCATCTATTTCTTCTTCTGTTTCTGATGGAATGAGTAAATATGAACACATTTCAATGAACAGCTATGCACTGACCAGTGAGGTAATGACTGCCATCTCCCCTGGTCCTTTACCCGCCATACAACCCCATATCATAACTTGAGTTTTGATTGCTTTCTTTAGGTGGTCAACTTTACATTTTTCATTAAGACAGCAATGGAAGTTCAAGCATCATGTTCATGACCGCTGGAAATATCTTGATCCATTACTGAATATCACTTTCATCCATTCATCCACACTATGAGAGTGCATCTCTTAAACCCACTATTACCTTCTTTTATATATATATTTTTTCTTTTGACTTAGCCGACTTTTTGCTATGCATTTTCCACTTTCAAGAAATGAAGGAAATCCATGCAAGAAAGTGGAGAGCATGCAAACTCCACACAGAAACACCTGAGCCCGACACACGCACCCAGCACCTTCTTGCTGTGAGGCATTTTAAGAAATGCAAAAAAATTCCATAGTTTTTCCCCTGTACTGTATAGGTTCATATTTCATTCACTCATTTGCCAAATGCCTGAATCCTATCTCTGCCACCTCTGGATGAAGCTGGGGTACTCCCTGAAGACCCCCAGTCCATCACAGGGCCAACACACAAACATTCACACCCACACCTACAGGCAATTTGGAACAAAGCCTAACGTGCATGTCGTACGAACTCTGGGAAGAAACTTGAGTTCCTACTGGAAACCCATAAGCATGTGGAGAACATACAAACTCCACACAGAAACGCCCTTGTTGAGCCTGGGACTTGATCCCAGGACGTTCTTGTGAACTACTACATCACCGCGCTGCCTTTGAGTCCACAATTCGGCACCTCCATTTAATCTGAAAAAATATATATATACCGTTAATTAAAAGGATTTCATTGAAGCCAAAGTGCTCAGCTATGAAATAAACTGTGTTTACGTGATATCTGTGCAGCGGGGCGAGCATCCTCCAAATGTGTTGGTTCTATCATTTTTGCCAGTAGTTATAAAAACAAAGAGTGAAGCCATTGCATTAATTACATTTCCTGTACAGCCATTAAATTTAAATCATGTAGCTTGTTAAATTAAACTCCTTCACAGAAGCGAGTCCAGGAATGAATGCAGAAATAGAGCCCGATCACCAAGAAGGGGAGCGTCTCCCTACTGGTTATGAGGCTTCTGTGCTCAACATGCTGCTATTGCGCTGCATCATCAGAACACACTCAGCGTGAATTAGCCGCAGGCCTTAAAGCCTGAGCATACTGAATGCAGAAACGACGCAAAGACAAAACCTCCTTCATCTTAAAATTTGCATACTCTCTGCAATTCCTTACTCTCCATCAAATGATAGTGCTTCAGTGTTATTAAATTCGAGTAGCTTTTAATGTAGCAGCTACATTTCCACTTTGCAAAGAGTTTTAAAATGGTATAAGTGGCATCCCCACTACCACTGATGACTGGGCCATGGTTTCTGTCAAAGCATGGTGGCCTTCACCTCTTACCATTCATACCACAAGCACTCAAGGTCAGGCTCTCTCTCTCTCTCTCTCTCTCTCTCTCTCTCACCCACTTACACATATGCCAAACTTAACCTTGGAGATCCACCTGGAGGTTAGAACCTCTCTCAGCCAACACTGGCGAAGGTGCAGAGACACAGTCATTTACACTCACACTCACACCTAGGGACAATCTGGAACAGCCAATAAGCCTAATGTGCATGTCTTTGGACTGTGGAAGGAAACCTGAGTACCCACTAGAAACCTATAAGCACGTGGAGAACATACAATCTCCACACAGAAACGCCCTCACCAAGCCGGGATTCGAACCCATGACCTTTTTTTGCTGTGACGCAAACGTGCTCCCAGGTTAGGCTATAGATCCCACTGAAGAAAATATCCACCAGCCACTTGACATCAGGCACTCATAACCGAAATAATCCTAGTAGATCCTACACGAATGATGAATTACATCGCGTGACCTTCAGCAGTTCTACTGAACGGCAAAACAAACCATACAGCAAGTATGGTTTCCTAAACAGTATTAACCAAAACCATAAGACTGACCTGTACGTTCAATGTAGTCCACACACTTCTCAATAAACAGAGGAATAGGTCTGTCTGGCGAGACCAAGTTCTGTAGTGGAACACCAAAATAGTTGCTCTCCCAGTTTCTTCGAGTTGGTGGATACAACGGCTTTGGAACTTTAACTTTAACCTAGAAAAGGAAATGAAATAGATTTTACATGTCAGAAGCATCTGAATCAGAAAAGGGATTTATTTTTTAATGATTTTTCAGCATAAACATCTGCAGGAACAGCTTTATCCTGGTCAGGGCTGGAGGAATCCTGCACCTACCGTATCCTGAGAATACTGGGTGCAAGGTCGGGACAATACACTCCGAATGGAACGCCTGTCCATTTAACCATGCACCCACATTCACAAACTGGCAAACATTCATGGACAATAGCCAATTCCCCTATCTGCCTGTTTTTGGACAGCAGAAGTATAAGAGAGAATCTAAAGGTAACCCATGTGAAACTCCACCCAGTCAGTAACCGGAGCTCAACCCAAGAATGAAGGTGGCAAAAATACCCACCGCATCACTGTGCAACACCAATTAAAACAAAAAAAAAAATGAATCAACATGCCATCTTACTTTTTTCGGTTCCTTGTTTTTTGTTGCTTTCTTTTTCTTCGACTTCTTGTCATCCTGTTCTGGGTCTGAGGTGATGGCTGGGTTGTCTATCCCTCCTTTCCACGGATCCACAGGCGAAAGTAAAGGGTCCTCTTCACTTCCACGGTGACCCCTGCCTTTTTTCTTCTTCTGCACAGCTGGACCTGATTCATCATCGCTGACATCGGAGTGCACCCGTCTATGGTACGCTTTTGTCTTGCTGAAAAGGGTCTTTGATCGATGTTTATATTTGGAAGGTCGCTTGCTCCCTTGAGACTTCAGTGTACGATCAAAACCATTCTCCTCGTCGCCGTAAAAACCGTGATGGCCGCCAAATGAGTTGCGCATCTTGACCATCCTGTTATGGGTTTCCTCTGGAACAGCGTAAATGTCGTCGTAGCATTTAGATTTGGGGACAGTGTCTGCTGGATCTGCATAATTGTCAGCCACCTCAAGGTCATCATGGACCATAAATGGGCCGCGTGTTCTCCTGCTGGCCCTCATTCCAGCCTCAATGGTTTTCAGTAGGTTGGGGTCCAGCTTTTTAACATTAGGCTTGTTTAGCACAGGTTTAGGTCTGACTGGGGGAGGCACTTTGTGGTTGCGTTCATGATCACCTACAGGTGTGCTATGGACAGGGTACTCATTCCCTTCCAAATCAATTTTATACTTTCTTTCACTAGGGGTAGGTAGAAGCTGTACATCGTCACCTATGGGGCTATATGGTGGCGGTCCCTCAGCATCATCTTCAGAGTCAGGGTAATACGAGTAAGCTGGTGAATGGTTGTGTGGTGACTGCGGGAAGACGTCTTCAGAGGTGCCGTGGTCCCGTGTGCTGTCAAACATGAAGGCGCTCTCTATGCTGTTCTTCTTCTCAAGTACTTCATTGAAAAATGGGGTGAAGACTTCTGTTTGTCTGTGGTACTGGGACAACGAGTACAGTGCTGTAAACTTGGCTGCGATTTCCGTAGCGATGTGCTCCCCCTCCGTCATCAGCTCCTTGATCGCCTCGTTCTCAAAGAAATCCGCCTGGCTGTCCGTGATAGCCACCATTTGGACTGGAATGACGTCTTGGACCTCCGCCAAGAATGCCCTCAACATAGCCATGGAAGCCTTTCGCTTTGCTGAGTACACAAGTATGTATCCATGTACCAACTCGTCCTTTCGGATCCCGATCGAGGAGTGGTATGAGAGGACGCTGACTTGTATGCGCCTGCGACTGTCACCGATGATTTTGTCAAGGTACAAGGTGTTGCTCTGACCAGGCTGACCAGCACTGCAGGAATGTGAATCCAGAAACGGCGAGAGAATAAGATCCACACTAAATGGATCTCCGCACATGGCACACATAACTATTCGCAAATCGGTTTCAGACAGATCTTTAATGGAGGGCACGGGACTCATCAAGTCAAAATTGCGCTTTAGGCCTTCGAGGACTGCTCTGAGCGCTTGTTTTATCTGAGACTCGTTAAACTTTCGGGGAAAGGTCCCAGAGGGCATGTCTACGAATGTGCACTGGAGCTTATTGGCAAGCTGTTGGCCCTGATGTCTTAAAATAGGCATGTTTTTGCAAACAATGTCTCGCTGACTGGCCAAGATCAGAATAAACGGTGACGGCTGGGCAAACCGGTCCCTTCTGCCCTGAGAAAGCTCAGCTCGGATTCGGCTTATACGATCGCCAATGTAATTAAGTGACTCTATTGAACTGAACACACAGAAGAACCCATGAGGTTTGAAATTTGAGAGCCAGGAATGGTTCAAAAGCATGGGAGAATTTACATCGACAGGTAAAAGGTCTAATTCATAGATCTTACCATCAAGGGTATATTCATCATCTGTGGACTGAGCTTTTATTTCATTAGCAAGTTCTTGCGCGAGTCCTTCACGGCCGAGGAGACACAAGTTCACTTTATCAAGACTGGAGCTGTTGTAGTACAGATTATTGCGACCGTGGTCCAACTGAACCAGCCTATTCGCAAGCACCTGCTCAACTTTCAGATCCACGCAGCTCACGCCACTCAGACACGTCTCTTTGGTGGGGTGGTAAACAAACCCAATGTGTTTCAGTAAAAGGGACTCTCTGTCTGGCACAAGTTTCTGCAGCGCTCTGTATCTTGGTTCCTCATTGAGTACCGTGTGGATCTCACTCATTTTATCACAACTCGGGGTGGCATTCAAATCCAAGTCATAAAACAGCTCGGCATGCTCGAAGAGCATTTCCTGAAACTCCTCCTTGGCCCCTTCAACTATTTCCTGCTGATGGAGCGCATACACATCTCTGCGATCAGCCTCCGTGATATATTTGTACGCTTCGTCCTCCAAGACGAAACAAACGATCTCTTCCCAGGGTTGGCCGGGACTGATGAAATGCACTCGCTCCAGCGTCTTCTTGAATTTTTCCTTCATTTCCACTCGCCTCTTTTCCGATATCAAATGCTGCACGTGGTTTTGATAGATCCGCTCGCCTTCTGCAGTTTTAAGGATGTCAAAGGGGACCCTTCGGTCATCGGTTTTGTTGACATGATCGGTCTCATCCCATGGGGTCTGTTCCAGCACAACAAAGTAATACTGAAATTCGTTCTTGCTTTTTAACAAGTTCTGAGCGTCCGTCCAGCTCAGGCTCTCGATCTCTCCCAAGTTGTTAAGCATCTTGTTAAGAATTTTCGGCAAACTGGAGAGATAGTCATCTCTTCTCTTCTTGATATGCTCCTGCCTCAGCTGTTCAATATGCTTCGAGAAGATGTTCCTTGCCTTTCGGGTACCTTCCAAATTAATGTATTCCTCATATTCTGGGTGGTTTTTCAGCAAATTGCTAACAACTTTCCAGCTCATGTGATAATCGCGGACAGACTGCAGAATTACCTTTTCAAACTTGGCCGTGCCTGCAGCTACTAACTGTCTCTGAGTTTTGTAAGCCTCCAAGTAAGGGACAATTTTGGGTTTACCTCGTGTTTTGTCCATTTGCTGGGTTAGCGCGTTGAAACAGAGCTCGACGTTCACCGATGAGACCGCTGACGTCTCGACCAGCAGGAGATTCTTTTTGCTGGCGGCAAAGGTCTGGACATCCCGCAAGTACTGCTCTACACACGAATCGCATTTCGTTGCGGCAATGACGATGGGCTTTTTCGACTTGGCGATTTGCGAATAAAGGCTATTGACAAATTTCATCTGGTCATCAAATTTTCTGTTGCATCCTTTGCTTACATCTATGCACAGAACAAAACCATCAATATTTAGCTTTCCGTCAGGCATCTGCTTCTGATCAAAATCCTGCTCCAAGCCAAGCTGATCTGTGCAAATATACATCAGTTTCTCAGCAGACTGCAGCTTTGTAGTTGCAGCCCGCTTAGAGTAGGGTTGCAGGTTTGTGCTCCGATGAGGCAAAAAGGTCTGATCGTCAATAAACTCAGTCTGTTCAATGACTTGAATACGACAGTCAATTCCATCGTCTCCTCTGTGTAATACTTCCCCCCAGTACAGGAAGTGATCATTGTTCACCACGCGACCTCCAAAATCGATTGTGCTCAACACAGAAGTGTGCTCTGAGTAGTAGCTGTCTGCGCTGGGACGCACGTATCTGTTGCATAGGCAGGATTTGCCCACACCGCAGTTGCCCTTTTCTTTCTCGGTGCCCGAGAGCCCGACTACACTAATCGTGTATGTCGGTGGACGGGGCTCTTTGTTCTTGGCCATTATACAGCCCCTCTCATTGCCTTGTTACTCTCAGCAAAGTCTGCCTGCAAGGCGAGGAGAAAGTTCCATCGGCTACTGGTGATGCGTTTCCATTCCTCGCTCTAAAAGGATGCAGGTAGTCCTTCCCTCTGGATCGTCGCTTATGGCGCAGCTGTGCTTCTCGTCAGGCATCACCTACCTGTAATATGTAAAAGAAAATCCCATCAGCATGTCAAAGATACACAGTTGAGTTATTCAAGTAGGAGATACTAATTCATCTGCAGATTAAAAGCAACAGACCATCTTTATATACAGTATACATACGATCGATATTACCAAATCAATACCATAGTAACACTATGCCGTTACACTCGGCAGTAGTAAACGTATTACATAATAATTTGTTATACCTTATAGGATCCGTACTGAATGATGGTTTTATGAAAGCACTAGTGTACTCTGAAGTCAAGCAAATAAAAATACTGGCGTTTTATAACACACATCAGTCTTTTTTTGGCCTTTTTCATCACTCACCCGGTTTAACACAACAGGACAGGTTGGTAGCTGGATGTTTTCCCTACACGGTCATGAAGGCATTTGTAAATAGAGGTTGTACAAACTGTTACTGGCCTGAGCGTACAAGCAGGGTAGTGCCTAAAGGTTAGGTGTCAGGATTGAGGTGTTGTCATTTCGGATTTCTTCTTACGTTACCAATTCCCAAAACCCAATGTGTATATTATACAAAATAACCAAACCGCACATGGAATCGACTCCTTCATGGAAAGAAGCCTCTGGAAACATGGCCCTGCTGCGCTCAGCACAAAGAAATTTATCACCAATTTATCGATTTCTTGGCAACACAGCGAGAGCACGATTGGAACATACTGAATTTAAATATGGCGGTCTAACAGGTACTACTGGTTATTATCCTACAAGTACCTACAGAGTGCATGGGGAATTCCACCGTATCGTTGTTCTGTCGTGGACGGGACATTTCTGAGAGAACACTGTAAATACATTTCATCTCTAGGTTGTACTCATCATGTATCTAATGTTTACCAGTAGGTTTATTGTATCACGTATTTTCATTTGGGTTACATGAGTTATACTAGAGGGAAAAGGTTAGAAAATCACCGAGTCGCGGACGGGGCTACATTTTGACGCAAATTATTTATAAGCGAACATTTTTCCTCAACTTGCAAACCTGGATGCTAATGTCTAAGAGTATGTGTTTATCATTTTTAAGGATAATCTTTTTAAAGAAGCACAATGGACAGGATATCGTCGTTTGTCCTCTAATGGGAGAATTTATAAATATATCTTCTCGGTGATAATTATATTTTTATTTTTAATATAGAACTAATTTTAGTATGCTATAAAACAGCATCAGATACATGCCAGTCATGTATATTCCTTCCGTGACGCGATGTTTTTATTTTCTTAAAAAATACTGCAATGGAATTTGATATTGGAGCAATATACTGTAGCCTAGTTGAGCCAGCTGAGCCAAATTATTGTTAATTTTTTTTTTTCATGACCCACGAACCAAATACTGAGGATTTCCCCGAATACAGAACAGGGTTCATGTTAAAAACTGGTGACTGGCTATTTTTCCGGCTGTAACGCAAATCGGTATCGGCTATCCACTGAAGGAAAAAGTGTGAGTCACGATCTTACCTGTGAACGGTTCGTCGTGCTCACGCGGTAGTGCCAAGGCTGTGCAAGTGGTCGAAAATACAGCAAATGAGCGAGAGAGACACTAACTTTGTTAATAATGAATTGTGTATGACACACACCTCACAAGTACAATCCTCACATCACGCTGGATAACTCACGTGTACACGTGTAAGCTAGCCAGAGACAGCCGGGGCCTGTGCTACAAAGCGGCTTATCCAGGTAAATTCAGAAATAACTGTGTGACGTCGGGTGTAACTTCCAGATTAACCGGTGTTACGAAAGGTTTAAGGTAAAGAGGTATGCTGCCCTGGCAATTTATGAGCCTATTCACAGTATTCTAGAGCGCTGGAGATACATAAAATGAGGGTTACTGTCCCAAAATCTGTACATATTATGTAAAAGTTCATATATGAATAAATACACAATAGTACGGAGTACCTACAAATAAAAGAAATAATCAACAAAAAGTATCAGCTTGTCTTCAAATATACACGGAAGTTAAATTTTGGACAAATTTGAGTTTCCCACTTGAAAAATTCTCAGGATTTCAAATGAAATAACTCTGAAAGGTGGACGTTTGTCATGAAAATGTTTCCATTCATAATTAGATTAGCAATTAGATCTGAAGTGTCCGTTCAAAATGTCCACTCCGACTTTTCTATCTCTCGTGATAATAAGAAATGGATCTTTTTTCAATCAGATGAACTTTTTATAAATTATATCTAGGTAGGGAACTTTAGAGCAAAACATATCCGGACCAGATACTGAATGTGATACAGACACAACCATGCGAACATGTGTCCGTCCAAAAGTGTCCTCTCCGAAATCCTTTTTTTTTTTTCCTAGTTCTCAAACTCCAGTCCAAACTTTACTTGCAACAGTTCAAACATTTTAATATTGTATTATAATAATGTGATTAAAATTTTATTAAAAGACTGAACTGGTTTCAACTTCAAAATCTTACTTCTATTGACAATGATAGCTTTTAGAGAAATTGTATTGTTTTGGACATTCGTACTATCAAAGGTTACCAAAAAATTTACGTTATTTTATTATCTTGAACATTAAAGAAAATTACTGTACTACTTAAAAAACTAGCAAATTAAAACCCTTTATTTTTAACCCCTTTGTGACTGGTTGCTGTGAGAGACTGTGAAAATGCCTTTATGCTTCATCTCAACCCTGCTTATGTTCTTGGGTAACTCCGTGTTATCCTCATAAGCCCAACCCTTTCACCTACACTGTATTGATATTGTCCAGGAGGGAAAACAGACGGAACACCAGCACTTTTGGAGCACATTCTGTGGAGATACTAGTCTCACTCTGAAGGGAAGGGGATTATTTTACCCCGATGAGGTTGTCCATGAAAGATATAGACTCTCGTTTAACAGACTGCACTATCTCTGCAGCGTTTGGGGCCCGGCGTCTTTAATGCCACTCGGTGGAATAGAGATGGATTCATTAAAAATTCTACATTATCTTAAGACCATGATCCTGTACCTGTAGCCTCACAAGTATCAAAAATAATCAGATTATTTCAGAATTACATGCAAGGAAAAAAAATGCATGTTACTATACCATCGCAACAAATGTGTATACACACACACACACACACACACACACACGGGCTGTTTCACAATCAGGGGAGACCTTTTGGGTTCACAGCAGCTCAAAAGTAAAACTCCTAGTTTTTATGGTTTCTTGTTACCAGTCAACACCTTATGAGACTAGAATATTTTTTGTGAAGTATCAG
>JAOUQZ010000002.1:8886458-8904767 GCA_028564935.1 Neosilurus hyrtlii
CTCTCTCTCTCACACACACACACACACACACACACACACACACACACACACACACACACACACACACACACACAAACTTTTCCATTTTGCTCAGTGCGGGAGCGCCGTGTGTTTACACTTACCTTGAACTATTATTATTAATAATATTATTATTAGTAGTAGTAGTAGTATTGCTGTTATTGATATTATTATTGTTGTTGTTATTATTATTGATATTATTGTTGTTATTTATATTATTACTATTATTAATAATATTATTGATATTATTATTATTATTGATATTATAATGATCATTAATATTATTATTATTGATATTGTTATTATTATTAGTGTTGTTGTTGTTATTATTATTATTGATATTATAATTATCATTAATATTATTATTATTGATATTGTTATTATTGATAATATCATTATTATTAATATTGATATTATTAATATTATTGATATTGTTATTATTATTAGTGTTGTTGTTGTTATTATTATTATTGATATAATAATTATCATTAATATTATTATTATTATTATCAATATTGTTAATATTGATATTATTATTAATATTGATATTATTATTATTATTATTATTGATATTGTTATTATTCTTGTTATTATTCATGTTATTATTGATATTATCATTATTATTAATATTGATATTATTATTATTATTATTATTATTGATATTGTTATTATTGATATTATAATTATCATTAATATTATTATTATTATTATTATCAGTATTATTAATATTGATATTATTATTATTATTATTAATATTGATATTATTCTTATTATTATTATTATTATTGATATTGTTATTATTCTTGTTATTATTCTTGTTATTATTGATATTATCATTATTATTAATATTGATATTATTATTATTATTATTATCATTGTCGTTATTATTATCAATAGTAATAATAACTAGAAAAGCACTCAGAGAGTGCAGGCCTCCACCAAGGCGTCAAGAATATTATTATTATTTATACTATGATTGTCAATTTTAATATTAATATCATTAATTCGTTCATTTATTAGTTTTCTGAACCACTTAATTCTAATTAGGGTCACAGGGAGGCTGGTGCCCATCTCAGCCAAACTCTGAGCAAGGGTAGAGTACACCCTGGATAGCTCACCAGGCCGTCGCAGGGCGTAATAATAATAATAATATTAATAGTAATAAATAAAAAAACACTCAGAGAGCGCATACCTCTGACAAGGCCACAAAAAATCTTAAAAAATAAAAGACAGACAAACAAACCAACAAACAAACAACCAAACAAGCCAACACCAGTGAAAACATAACCTCCTTGGCGGATATAATAATAATAGTCATCATGGGAGTGTAGTGGTCAGAACGTCTGCCTCACAGCAAGAAAGTCCTGAGTTCGAGTCCCGCACTCACCAAGGGTGTTTCTGTGTGGAGTTTGCATGTTCTCCCCTTGAGCTTGAGTGGGTTTCCTCCAGGCACTCCGGTTTCCTCCTGCAGTCCAAAGATTAGATTAATTGGATGTTCTAAATTGCCCCTGGCTGTAATTGTGGTGAATGTGAGTGTGAATGATTGTGTGTGTGTGTGTGTGTGTGTGTGTGTGTGTGTGTGTTTTGGCAAGCACTACAGGGTTTACCCCCCTTTACCCAGCGTCAACTGAGATAAGCTCCAGCCTCCACGCAACCATAATAGGATTAAGCGGTTCGGCAAATGGATGGATGGATAAAAATGACAATGATAGTATGAGTAATAAACCATTCTACATTTATCATTATTATTTTTATTACTTAATTAATTTGTTTATTTATTAATATTTAATATTACTACACATGTTAAAGATTTAATATGATATATATATTTTTTAAGTATTTTACTACGTTGTTCTGTGCTGTAAGTAAAACCTAAAATCACACTACCATATTTAGGGGTGGTTTGTATCATGCATTTCATTTTCAGAACTGTTCACTCCTACTACGGTTGCAGGGAAGCTGTAGCCTCTATCAGCTGACTCTGGGCGAATGCAGGATAAACCACGAACAGCTTGCAAATCTATTGCAGGGCCAACACACACCCCTAGCCTAATGTGCATGTCTTTGGACTGTAGGAGAAAACCAGAGTACTCAGAGGAAACCCACACGAGCACGGGCACAACATGCAAACTCCACAGAGAAACACTCTCTTCAAGCCTAGGAATTGAATTTGGGACTTTCTTGCTGTGATGTGGACATGCTAACCCCCAGCAACGCCACCGTGTCGTCCTGGTTTGTATTACGCATGGTCGATTCTGTTAATCATTTATAATTATATTCACAATGTTTATTTTTTTATTATTTTATTTATATTACATTTATAATTAGGCAAACTGAAATGTGATGTTTACATTTTTTTTTGTCACTCAAGGCAGCCAACACCCTGCAGGTAAAAGTGAGCGTAATCAGACAAATAGAAAAATGTTTACTTTAATACAAAGCGAAAGCTCATATTAGTGTAGATAACACACATTCGCTCATGCAGATTAATACCAAATAAACCTTTTACTTTAATATCACTTCCTTTCAGAGCTTTTCAGCCAGGTGTCCAGCCCACAGGAAGTAGCTGAAGTCATAGGTTAAATCAACACAGCACATATTCTACATTATCTGTTGACCACAACTCTCACATAGAGGTTCATATCCAGAAATTATAGCCATGTAAGGAATCATTACCTGTTTTTGTAATTAATTTGTAGGATGAACTGCAGTCTTTGCTCCAAGTTTTTTGTAAATGCATGTGTTTCTAAATTTGTCCCTGGAAGCCACGGTCCCATTGTCCCTTAGGCTTACTTGGGTGTGGGCTCAGCTGTCTCGCTGCAGTTCAAATACAGTACACAACAGCCTGAGCAGAACTCGACACCCTGTCCTGTTTACTCTGTCCAGCTCTACCCACATTTCCCTTTTTTATGATAAACCTTCTTTTTAAATTATTGCTCCTGTGTAATAAAATCATTATTATTATATAGATGTATATATTAGGTGTCAGTTTGGGGAGTGACGTCGTGATTAGCACTTCTGCCTCACAGCAGGAATGTCCTGGCTTCAACCCTCGTGTTCGGCAAGGACATATCTGTGTGGAGTATGCATGTTCTCCCAGTGCTTGCGTGGGTTTCCTCTGGGTACCCTGGTTTCCTTCCACAGTCAAAAAACATGCACATTAAGCTAATTGGATATAGTTGTTTGCCCCAAGTGTGAATGATTTTGTGTGTGTGTGTGTGTGTGTGTGTGTGTGTGTTGGCCCTGTGATCTGACGAGCTGTATGGGGTGTACCCCCCATTTGCCCAGTGTCGGCTAAGATAAGCGCCAGCCTCCACACGACCATGATAGGATTAAGCGGTTCGGCAAATGGATGGATGGATAAAAATAATAATAATAGAATGAGTTATAAACCATTATAGATTAATTATTATTATATGAATGGTTGTCTGTGTGTTGCCCTGTCGTGGACTGGCGAACTGCTCAAGGTGCACCCTTCCTTCACCCAGAGGTGGCTGAGATAGGCTCCAGCCTCCCTGCTACCCTAATAGTATTAAGGAGTTCAGCAAGTGTATAAGTGGACTTGCACTATAAAATGGTTATAACCGATGTTATTAATGCTCCTATAAAGGACGCAGATTACAGTTACATTATGGTAGTATTTCCTCCATCTATAGGTCAGTCGTTCGCAGAGGCATTGGATTCTTCAAGAATGAAGGGCAGCACGCTGTATGTATTTGACACCTGACCATTCTGTCAGCTACCAAGCAGCCTTCCGAACATTTTAGTCCCACTTTTCTTCTTCTTCTTCTTCACACTGCTACTGTGTAGTGGTTAGCATGTCCACCTCACAGCAAGAAGGTCCTGGGATCGAGTCCCGGGCTCAGACGTTTCTGTGTGGAGGTTGCATGTGCTCCCCGTGCTTGCGCGGGTTTGCTCCAGGGACTCTGGTTTCCTCCCACAGATGCACATTAGGCTCATTGGCTGCTTCAGATTGCCCTTAGATGTGAGTGATGTATGAAAGTATGAATGATTGTGTGTTTTGCCCTACGATGGTCTGGGGAGCTGTTCAGGGTGCACTCTGCCTTCACCCAGTGTTGGATGAGATAGACTCCAGCCTCCCCAAGACCCTAATAAGAACAAGCGGATCAGTTATATTAAACTCTATGTCGGCAAAATTGAGGGAGTTATAGTGGACTAATGGACTGCAAACCTCACAGCAAACAAAGAGTATAAATAGACTCTAGTGTGTAAAATTGTGTGATGCATAGGTTATCAAACAGACACACACCTTATTCAACCTCTTATCAATGCCCTTAGAACAATATACAACCTCTGGGATTTCCCTTTGCCATTAAACCTCACTGAAAGTGCTCTGCTGTCAGCAAAAACATGATACTTGTATGTACAGTACAATAGTACACTAACGGCTGGGTGTATTTATTTGTTTGTTTATTTTTGTAATAGAGAGAAAGCTAAGTATCTTGTTAAAAAAAGAATACTTGTGCACCACACTTCCCTTATACTTAACCTCTCTATTCTGATGACACGCCAATGCATACGTGGGAATTTAAGTGCAAGTCCATGTAATTTAAAAGTACACTGTATGGTCAAACGTTTGTGAACACCTGACTATCGTGGAACTTCCCCAAACTGTTGCCGCAAACTTGGATGCACACAATTGTACAGTACGTAAAGTCTTTGTCTGCTCCAGCATTAGAATTTTCCTTTACTGAAACTAACAGTGGGCAGCATTCTGGCGTAGTGGTTAGCACATCCGTCTCACGACAGGAAGGTCCAGGATCCGAGTGCCTTCGCCCACTGTTGGTTGAGATAGGCTCCAGCCTCCCCGGCGACCGTAGTACGATTAAGTGGTTCGGCCATCGAATAAATTAATCACTCACTCATTTGCCGAACTGCTTAATCCTACTAGAAGCCTATCTCAGCCAACTATGGGGCAAAGGCGGGATACACCCTGAACAGCTCACCGTTCCATCACAGGGCCAACACACACACAACCATTCTCACTTACACCTAGGGGCATTCGAATATATCCAATCAGCCTAATGTGCATGTCAATGGTCTGTGGGAGGAAACAGGTGTACCCAGAGGAAACCCTTGCAAGCATGGCGAGCACATGCAAACTCCACACAGAACCGCCCTCGTCAAGCCCGAGACTCGAATCAAGGACCTTCTTGATGTTAGGCGGACATGTATGATTCGATTCATGGAAATCATAGAATCTTCAGGTGGCGACACGGTGGCGCAGTGGTTAGCACGTCCACTTCACAGCAAGAGGGTGCCGGGTGTGATTCCCGTGCTCAGGGCGTTTCTCTATGGGGTTCGCATGTTCTCCCCGTGTTTGCGTGGGTTTCCTCTGGGTACTCCGGTTTCCTCTCACAGTTCAAAAACATGCACCGTAGGCTGACTCGCTGTTCCAAATCACCCCTAGGTGTCAGAGTGAGGGTGAATGGTTGTATACGTGCAGTGGCCTGGCAAACTGTTCAGGGTGTACCCCGCCTTCGCCCAGAGTCGGCTGAGATGGGCGCCAGCCTCCCCGCGACCCTAAATAGGATTAAGCGGCTTAAAAAATGAATGAATGAATAGACTGCTCAGAGCTGAGGTACCCTCGGCTTAGTAATCTCTTCAGGGAAATTTCCAGTGTGTGGCGTTAACGAGTCAAAGACTTGACCATGACTCGAACAAAAAACTGTGAGGTCTAAATCCCACCCATTTCAATAAACTTGAACAGTATACAGATCCTGACTCATCGTTTTAACTATGGCGTGTGACATTCATTAACAGAATCAGTGTCAGTTATTTGGTGTTGGATCCATCTTTAACAAACCTGTTCTTGTTTGTGCTTCCTTTATCAAAGCTGGCAGGCTTTATATCAGTCTGTGCCTCTTTTACATCCCCCTGATGACTTGTTTATCCCCCCTACAGTCACATTTCCTGGGTCTGTCCCCTGTAATGCTGATTCATGGTCAGCGCTGTTGGAATGACATACCAAGCAACCCCTGGTGAATAGACACTTTCTGCTGGACCAGTGTAATTATTCCTAAGAGCACAGCTGAGCAATTTTCTGACCTTTAAAATTGCCAATTACATAATTGAGGCCTTCTTTCTGGACATGACGCCACTCGAGTGTCGCGGAGATATCTGCTCTGAATTGAAGTTAGTCTAAACCCTTTAGGCTGCCCGTTCACTAGCCACCAAGTGATGGTGACTGTTTTAACTGACCCAGTGGAAATTCATAATCGGAGTTCAGTGTATACTATGGCTAGGAAAAGGGGGTAGACTGGCCTCCTAACCCACCTACCCCCCATGCATGCCTCCATCTCTCCCTCCAGTCCCTGATCATGCAGGGCAATTGGAACCAGCTGTTGCTATTTATCCTAGGCAGCACCACAGCTGCACTGCCATGGGGCCAGGGACGGGATATAAGAGAGCGACGTCCTGAACCATTCGCTATTATACCGAAAAATATGCAGAACATACCAGCAGACTAGCACTAGTGCACATTCAGACCCAGCCTGTGATATCACGATTCCGGTCTCACATACTGTATATTCCGCTGAACTGGCTTTTCGCTATAAAGATTTGTTTGTGGAATCCGGAGTCTTAGCTTGTGTTAAACCATTTTCAGCTCACTTATTTTTGTAAGAGGGTGTGGATCTCCAGCTGTTTTGAAAGAGGAAAGTCCTACCGAAATTTACAGCTTCTTACAATTCTCCTGATGGATCCATTTTGCCTTTCGGAATGCAGGAAGTGGCTTTCCAAACAATGGTGAGGGTTTTTTTTTGTGTTTCTTTTTTTTTCGTCTGCTGTTCATGTGAGCAGAGAGCAGCTGAAACAAAACAAAGCCTAATTCAAGTTGAAACATATTTAGAAAGTCAAATATTGTGCGTAAAGCCTAGTGCTGAAGTAATCTGCTACGAAACATTCATAAGAATTAATTTTAAGCATGCTATTAGCTAAAACTAATATTATATTAAACGCCATGGCTTCAGCAGTCACACTTCAACCAAACCCAAAATCAATAATACATAATACACGTGGAAACCATTTGAGTTTCCTGAGCGATCCAGCAGATCGAATGTGATCCCTATTCATAGTTAATAACACAAACAAACATGAGTCGTTTCATAAAAAACTTCCTTAATGACCTTTCTGAGGTGTATCATACACAGAGTTACAGTTGACTTCTGTTGCCATAAAACAGAATGACTCATTTGTGGCTCATATATCTGACCTGACCGACACTTTGTGCTCTTTTTATGTATCGAGAAACCGAAAATGTGCTAGAGTCCTTTATCACTTCAGATTCATTTAACATAATCACCCTCCAGCTTGTCTTGTGCAACCTAACCCCTCCTGATGTGATTATTGATTTTCTCCTTACAGCCTCCAGAATCAGGAACCCTCTCTATCTATTATATGCTTCACTTACATTACTGGGAGAAAGCTTTTGTCCTTAGGTGAGTCATGTCATGTTTCGAAACCCTCGACCTTGAAGAAGCATAATTACATGGAAGTAATGGTTTTAAGTGGGTGCTATAACATCCTAGATAAACACTAGCTGTCTTTAAAGCAGACTTATCTTTCTCATCTCACTCTCTCTCACTCACGCATTTGCTGAACCATTTTCGCGACTTTTAGGGTCCCGAAACGGCTGAAGCCTATCTCAGCCAACACAGCGCGAAGCACCCTGAAGAGCTCGCCAACTATCGCAGGTCCAACACACCTACAACTCACACCCACACTGACACCTAGGGGCAATTTGGAACAGCCAGTAAGACACATTTGCAGGTCTTTGGACTGGGGGAGGAAACCAGAGTACGGGGAGAACATGCAAACTCCACACAGAAATGCCTGAGCTATCCACTATGCCGCCACGCCACCCTCAGGCGGATCCGTTTAGTAGATTATAGGGGCACCGCTTAAACTCCATAACGCACATAAATAAACCATATCACACCGTATTTATACCAGATCGTAGGGCAGCACGATGGCTTAGTGGTTAGCACGACCACCTCACAGCAGGAAGATCCTGGGGTAAATTCCCGTGTTCGGACGTTTCTGTGTGGAGTTTGCATGCTCTTCTCATGTCTCCTCCGGATACACCGGTTTCCTCCCACATTCCAAAGACATGCAGCTAATTGGTTGTTCCAAATTGCCCCTAGGTGTGAGTGTCAATGGTTGCGTGAGTGTTGGCCCTGCAATAGACTAGCGTGCTGTTCAGGGTGTACAATACCTTCGCCCAATGTCGGCTGAGATAGACACACACCACCCCCCCCGAATTCTAATTCTATAGTTCTCAAATCTGAATTCTATGATTGTTTTATTATTCACTCAATATATTTTTAAAATAGGCAGTCTTGTGTTGCACATGCCAGTCATGTAATAACAGTCTGATGATTCAATTATCCATTGGCAGTGATGTAATACCAAGAATTATTCGATGGCTTTCTACCAATCAGAGATGAGAAAATCTCTTGAATGAATAATTTAAATATCAAATTAGAGCCCATACAAAAGAAATTTACGAAAACGTCTACAGACATAGGTCTGAATTTTCTCAAAAGTGCCATTAAATAGTCCAGACCTAAACTTCATCCTATCGAAACTGTTGCTTTTTTTTTAACATATCTGAGCAAGCAAACATTTTACCATCTTTGATACAGTGCCTACTGATGAAGTGATATTCTCTATCAAATGTCACATAAAATTTACATTTTGTAGACCTTTTTATAATTAAGTAGACAAAAAAAACAAACAAACAAAAAAAAAAAAAAACAGACCAGTTACATGGATTCCAGATTAGGTGCAATTAATTAAAACCTCCTGCAGGTGGAGGTGGAATCAGTCTTATTTAGACTCGGATCTAGGGTCTAGTTATTCTCTTTGCAATTAAACTTTGTGGTGGAATCATATCAATCTCTCATAAAATAAAACGATCTCTAAATTATCTGAAATAAATAACTCCATGGCATGTAATTTGGCGTAAATTTTGTGCATGGGAGTAATACCAGGTAAAATCCTTTGCTGCCCAAAGAGAACATTAGAGAAAGGCTACATTTTGCCAGCGAATATACAGCCAAAGACCAGCCCAATTTAGAATAATGTGTTGGGGACAGATAAATTAAATATAGACCCATTTATCGGTGACGTCATCTGTAAGCTAATCCAGTGAACCGGATTCTTCAGATTCTTCAATTTTTGAAAGCTTTTTTAAAACAGAAAATTAAACTGGCAAAGGACTCCTAAAAGGACACACCTGAATGAGCCTTAAATTTCACTACTTGCTAACCCATGTGCTTTCCAGAGGATTACTTAAAACAGCTACTGTATCCGTAACAAAACCTGGGGATCTTTACTAATGTAAGTTTTCCGAAGAGATTAAACCGTGCTAGTGATTCATACATCCCATAAAGTGAGCGCGCTTTTTTATTTGTGATTTTTATTTTGAATGTTTAAGTGACAGAGAGCCAATAAGAGCAGCTGGTAACAGTTTTAACAGTTTTAATAATTCAACTTACTTTCCGTCGCATGTACAGTGGGTGCTTATCACATTTGCTAGCTTTTTGTCTTGTGCGATTTGTTTTGCGTTCCACACAAGCTGATGATTATTGTAAAATTCCATGATGTAAAACCTCCTGAATGCGGCCAGAGTAATAATAATTATATCCATCATAAAATTTGTAGGCTTTTAGTGATTCGTGTGTGTAAATCCTGGGTAGATGTAAATATCAGCAAAGTTCACATTCAGCCAGATAAATGTTCCTGTTTTTATCAGTGCTGCTGTATGGATCCAGAAGCTTCTCTCTGCCAGCAGCCAGCTTATAATATTTATCCAACACAACTTTATCAGAGCTTGTTAATATGTTTTGATTTCGTTGTTTTTTTTTTTTTTAAACCAGAGTCCGCCATTGGGCTTCCTTGTCTTCTCTTTTCTTTTGCCCACCTCGTGACTGCGTATGTGTGGAAAATGCAAATCAAAACTATAACATGAAAAGACTCTACAGGGTTGCATGGACACAGTCACTGTAGACATGTGAAAAGGAGTACCTCATACCAACTGTAAAGCATGACGGTGGAAATGATATGGTTTGGGATCGTCAGTGAATTGTGCATCGTATCAAAGAGTGTGTGAAGATGAACACTGTGAGGCCATCTGTCTGAAAGTTGAGATGAACAAGACGTAGAACTTTCAAAAGGATAATGATCATAAGCACTCAAGCAAACCCCCAAGGTATGGCTCAAAAGGAAGAAATGGAGGGTTATAACTAGTCCAAGCTCAGACTCAAACTCCATTAAAATATTGAGGGGGGATTTGCAAAGTGCAGTACATGCAAGAAAACCCTCAAATGTGTTGCGATTACAGGAAGAGGGGCCAAAAACGGATTAAATAATTGGTTGAAGAGTGGTTTTGTCCAAGTATGTTCTGCTCTTGTTAGATGGATGCGGTATTTCTTTTATTTTACTATTAACTCATTCTGTACCCATGATGCATTGGGATTAGGCCATGTGCCAGGATAACACCAAGTGCACCTCCCCCCCAAACTCTATAAATTTGGTATCAATGGAAATCGCAGGATGTCTAGACTCCAAAAATAACTGGTAACAGGAAAAATCCTGGTCGAAAAACACAAATAAGCATTTTTACTTGTATCTGCCGGTAAACACGTCACGGGTGAAATGACCACTATCTTTGTCAATATATGTCTGATTTAAATATTTTATGTATGTTATGAAAGCTTATAAGTCAGGATTCTGATTGACAAAAAACAATTTGCTTGAATGTTTAAAGAATTTTTTTAAAAGTTGTATTTTTATTCAAATTAGGGTACTTCATTTTAACTGTGTATAATTTGTGACCCATCACATGTCCCATTTGCTTGAAGGATAACGATTTGGTAGCTCTTTAAGTTTTGTGGGGAAATGATATGTCGTAAGCGGATATTTTGATTACAGTAGGTCAATAAATGCTCATTTTTCAAAGTGAGTCCCAGGATTTTTCATGTCACCAGTTATTTTTGGAGTCTAGACATCCTAAAGTTTCCATTGATACCAAATTTATAGAGCGGTGTGTGTGTGCACATGGGTCTATCCTGGCCAATAGCCTAGTCACTTTTGTGCTTTCCATTACAATGTTTGTTTGTTTTAATTGCATGCCCCTGGTAAAACCTGTTCTTTTGGACTAACACCCATTCATGTTCCCATTCACACCTAGGAGCAATCCGACACGGTCAGTTAGCCTAACGTCCATGTCTTTGGACTGTGGACAGAAACCAGAACACCTGGAGGAAACTCATGCAAGAATTGGGAGAACATGCAAACTCCACTCTGTAGTGCCCTCACTAACCAGCGGGTATCGAACTCAGGAGCTTTCTGCTGTGGGGAGAGAGTGCTAACCACCCTGCCACCTTGTCCACCAGTTGCTTTATCAGCATTGGTTAAACAAACAGCATGAATGACTTGGCATAACTTTAAAATCATCCATTTCCCAGAATTCCGTTATGTTTATAAAGGTTACAACATTCACCGGAATGCATATTTCACGAAATAGATATTAGCATTACATCATATGATTTTAAATTGTAAGTAAGTCCTTATTCATTCTCAGGCTATTCCAGGAACAGTGATGGAGGAAAACTGAGAAATCAAACTCACTGGACTGGAATCTCACACTGCTCTGCTGATCATTAGAAAACCATGTTATTCTATTCCGCTAGAATTCTTTCCCATGTGACTTCACTTTCAGTCAAATGCAATGCTTGATCACCATCACAGTAAATGGACCACTGTGAGGCCAGTATGTTTATTTTTTTAATGGGATTATTTTAGTAGAAGCACCGTCTTGTGGAGTTACCAGGAACTCAGCCTTGAGGGCGGTGATTGCTCAGTGGATAAAGTCTCTGGCTTACTTATTCATTCATTTTCTGAACCGCTTAATACTAATTAGGGTCACGGGGAGGCTGGCGCCCATCTCAGCCGACTCTGGGCGAGGACAGAGTACACCCTGGACAGCTCATCAGGCCGTCGCAGGGCAGAAACATGCTGACGACAACGCAGCTACTCTCTACGAACGACAGCAATGGTTCTTTTACATGTCTCTCACCACAGCCTTTGATAACCCAGTGAGCTGCACTGGAGGGACAGCAGTGACAACTCGGTGATAGTGGGGCTTGAACCCCTGACCCTTCGGCTCGCCGTGGCTTACTTTTACCAGAGGTAAGGGGTCCAAAACTGTGAGCCCTTGAGCAAGGCCCTTAACCTTCAATCGCAGCTGTATAAAAAAGTATAAATGTAAGTCGGATAAGGGTGTCTGTTAAGTGCTGTTAAAATAAATGTTTTAAGAGCAACTATATTGTACTCTCACTCACTCACTCACTCACTCTTCGAACCACTTAATCATACTAGGGAAGGATGGCGCCCACCTTAGCCAACATTGGGTGAAGGCGGGGTACACCCTGAACAGCGTGCCAGACCATTGCAGGGTCAACACACAACCATTCACACTATGAGCTCATTCGTACGAAGGGTCGGATAGCGTTTTCCCTCAGAGTGTGTTCGGCTGCCCCCATATGCGCATACCCAACAGTTCATAAATGATGTGGGTGCCACGGAGGGGGTATGTGCATGTTTACGCCCCTCTTTGGTCAGAGGTGGTTGCTTGTGATAAGGAGGCAAGGTTTGCTGGGTGGGAATTGGATACGACTAAAATTAGTGAAGAAAAATGGGGAGGGGGAGACCATTACACGATACATCATAATATTTGTTCACTGTGTGCGATTATCAGCATTACTTTTTTTTTTTTGCCTGAAATACACACCTCTCCCCCACTGTGCCAGGCCTCTCGAGAAGCTGGACTGCCAAATATTTTTAAATATATGAAGGAAATTAAGCAACTTATTTCCCAAAGTGAACCTTTCAAAATGCAATCCTAATTTTTCCCCCATACAGACAAAATACTGAAGCAGTTTCAATGATTAAATGAGGTATAAAAATATTTTTGTTGTTCACATGAAATAAAACACCATGAGTACATTCACAGGGAGGAAAAAAGAAAGAAACTCAGGCTCTTTAAATGTTATCTACTGGTTGGTCCCTTAAACAACATGAACTGAGGTTATGAATAAAATGTTTATTGAGATTTTCCAGTACTAGTGCGTAATAAATAAATAATATTGCAGCGTTGAAGTCCGTCAGCTGGACTCCTCCGTGAGGCGACGCACCACTGCTGAGGCGACTCTTCTGTATGCTTCAGCCTGCACGTAATCCAGCAGAAACAAAACATGATCACAAACTAAAGTCTCTTTAAACAATCAATAAAGTTAATGCATTTATTTAGGGATATCACTGATCTTCCTGTTGTCATTATTTCCTGGCTATTGTAAATTAACATTCAGTTTAAAATCTATAATAGATTTATAACAAGACATAACAGATGGTTTGGCCCTGCTACTATTTCGTCTCTCTCTCTCTCTCTCTCGCTCTCACTCAGTTGCTGAACTGCTTAATCCTACTATTAAGGTTGTGTGGAGGCTGCAGTCTATCTCAGCTGATACCAGATGAGGGCAGAGTACACCCTGAACAGCTCTCCACACCAAACAACAATTTAAACTCACACCTAGGGGCAATTTGGAAGAGCCAATTAGCCTAATGCACATATCTTTAGACTGTAGGAGTAAACCGGAGTACTGGAGGAAACCCCTGTAAGCATGGGGAGAACATGCACACACGGATACACCCGAGCCTGGGACTCGAACCCAGGTTGCTGTGAGGCGGACATGCTAACCATTATGCCACCCTTGTATCATTCTATCCATCTGAAAAGCCATCGCCTCATACAGCCATATCATACTGTTCAGTTTAACATCTTCACAGTTACTTCTGCTATATTCTGCTATTGTAGAGAGAACGATCGTCTAATACCTACAAAGGACCTATAACATCCCTATTCCAAGAAAAAAATCGTTTCAATCTCTTTGAATGTAATTAAAAAACACAAATATAAAATAAAATGTACAAAAATTCTCATAAACCATGAACATCTCGTTTGGTTTGCTTTTCTTTTGCTCCTGTGTAGTATATACTAAAACCTTGAGTGTTTTTTAAAAGATGCCCTCACATAACATGCTCAACAGATCTCAACTGACCTGCATCTATCATTCTTATAATACTATATACTCTATTGTTATAAGTAACACTGTACTCATGTGTTTATTGGTCCCATTTAAATGTAGTAACTGAGACATAAAATATTGTTCTTTTATAAGTTCTTGTTATTATGTAATCCATTACGACAAGATAAACATAAGATTAAATCTTGTCCGTTTCAGATAGTTTTTGAAATTTGCTTTCACTTTTCTTAATAAATTTTGTAAGGTGATATTGGGAGCCAAAGTAACCCTGTGTAGGGTCACATTCCTAAAATGAAATACCGTTTTTTAAAAGTCTACCTGTTCTACCCTGTCCAAAAAGTTTGCATTTATTCTTTATCTTAAGATCCGTTTAAAAAAAAAAAAAAAAAAAGCTTATCAAATGTCACTTCTTTCAAAAAAAGAAAAAAAGAAAGCCCCACAAAGCAGGCAAAGCTCCCTCAGCTTTTTAACTCAGCAATTAACCTGATGCCCATGTTTTTGGAGGAAACCTGGAGGAAACCCACGCAAGTATGAGAAGAACATCACATAAAAGAGTTTGAGCCTGGGATTCGAACCAGTTTGATGTCATTTTAGTATTGAAAAACCCTTGAAAGAAGGAACTCAATCAAATTTGTAATTTTAGCGAGCGTCACTAGCATAGAACACTTTAGCATGTTGTTGCTTATAAACTTAACTTGTCACTGAATTGAATAGTTCCTGGAACAGAACGTCTTGGGGACTGTCCGGCAATTTCCACCTCACATTTTGTGAATAATCCTTAATTATGAATGATTAGTGTATATACACTATATTGTCAAAAGTTTGTGGACACCTGTCCATCACACTCGTGTGTTTTTTAAAATCCCCTTTTCAGATTTTGTCTCCCCTTTCCTGTTATAATAACATTCACCCTTCTAGGAAGGCTTTACACTAAATTTTAGACTGTAGCTAAAAAGATTAGTTCATTCAGCCACAAGAGGATTTGTGAGGTCAGACACGAACGGGGGGATGAGGAGGCCTGGGGTGCATTCAGTGTTCCAGTTCATCAAAAGCTGCTCAGTGGGGTTGAGATCAGGGCTCTATGCAGGACACTCGAGTTGTTCTACTTCCGCCTTGGCAAACCATGTCTCTGACCTCTTAGTTCCAGTAAAGAGAAATCTTAACGCACCAACCTACAAATAAATCCTACACAATTATGTGTTTCCAACTTTAAGGTAACAGTCTAGGGAATATCCACACACTTTTGACCACACAATGTAACATGTTATGTTTAGGTTTGTGTAAGATGTAAATTATGTAATTGAATCTTTTCTCCTAAAACATAACCTCTATTTCATCAGTGATGATATTTATGAAAAAACAGCTTCGATATATATAATTTAATCCACACACACTCACCTCTGGACTGTCTGGAGAGGACACAACCACGGGATGACCCTTATCTGAAGTCTCTCTGATGTTCAGATGAAGTGGAATGTCACCTGTTATGGAGGCAAATCAAACATATCACCAAAATCTTAAATGCAGTGGATAAAAATGCAGCATATTTTATTTTATTCCTTTCTCTACAGCTTGTTCTATATAGATTTCGGCACTCCCTAAAAGCAGAACTCCCAACAGATGTCTCTACTGAGAGGTGTCTGTGCCTGGGCTTACTTTTCAACACCTTTTCTTTCAATGCCTGATTTCTGCTTTCATTTGTATCAACTGTCTTGTTTAGTTTCCTATAAAAAGTTCAGGTTCTCTAGCTTCTGATTTCAGCATTTGCTCCATGAACATTTATTTTCCTGCAAGTCTGGGCCTTTACTTGTTTTTTTTGGTTACGTTACTAATAATACATCTTTTTTTCTGCCCATCATCATGCATATCAGCAACTCATAACACCCAATAAGCATCCCTTTCTCTCTCTCTATTTTTGTTCAGGTACACATGCTACTTCTGAGATACCGGTAATCCTGATCTTTCTGTTCTGAATCCTGTGATCCATCCTGATGTGCTACTACTGTTTGGAATTCTCATAGCAGAGACCCTCGCTTCTAATATGGAAGTTTAAGTTTTTTTTTTTTTTACCAAATTTGCTTTACTGTGTAAAGCTGCTTTGTGACATTTTCAACTGTAAAACGCGTTATACAAAAACAACTGAATTTAACTGAATAGGCATCAACTCAGCAATGCGATAGCCTTTGTTGCACATTCTGAGTGCTCTTGTTTAATATTTTATCCACTTTTTGAGTTTAGTTTGTTTAAATTTGATAACTTGTAAAATTCTGAGATCTCTGTTCAGTCTTGTATAAGCTATCTACTCCCAGAGTCAGGCATTAAATGAAATGAACCCATTACCTTTCATTTTAAGTTTCACAAAATCAGGAAAGTTAGATCACATTGATTTCCACATTTGCCAAAATGCTTAATCCTTTTATTAGGGTTGCATGGAGGCTGGAGCCCATCCCAACCAACACTGGGTGAAGGCAGAGTACACACAGAACAGATCACCAGATCATCACAGGGCAACAGACACAACCATTCACACTCACACCTAGGGGTCATTTGGAACAGCCAATAAGCCTAATGTGCATGTCTTTGAACTGTGGGAGGAAATCAGAGTACCCAGAGGAAACCCACACAAGCACAGGTAGAACATTCCAACTCCATACAGAAACGCAGGAATCAAACCCAGGACCTTCCTGCTATGAGGCGGATGTACTTGTGTCCCTTTGATATTTTTTTAAAATAACCCATAAAAATCAAATTTTAGTGTGATTTTCTTGATTAGGTTCCCATATAAAACAATTATGCACCAGTTCAATTTAGTTTTATTTGTTTAACGCTTTTTATACTTGACATTGTCACACAGCAGCTTTACATAGTAAAAAAAACTGATAAAGACCACAGACTCAGAGAAAGTCGCTCGACGTTCCATCTTGGGGACTGTTCAGCTCCACCTCACCTTCGGTGTATAATTGTTAACTACAGATTAATATGGTAAACAAATCTCACCAAGAACCTCTACTCCAAGGGTATCTGCCAGTTGTCTTGCTCCATCAGAGCCAAAGATGTGTGTCTGGTGATTGCACTGAGGACACTGGAAAACACTCATGTTTTGAACCAAGCCCAGTACCTACGAAAAATGCAAAAGCAAAAATAAATAAAGCTTTTCAGTTTTAATCTACCAAAGTAGAATATAATAAGTGAAAAGTTCCATCAGAGCAGAACATCACTCCTGTGTAAGAATTTACATTGTTTATATCTGTCGAAGGTCCCATGGATCAGCACTGTCCCAATAAACCAGGCCATTTGTAAAAATGTACACAAAAATTATAGCAATGACTGTGGAAAACCACCTAAATGTCTTTATGTGGATATGCACATGCACTGAGACGTTTCAACAAAGTCATTAAGTAACCACATGACGCAGTATTTGTGATAAATATAAGCAGTACAGACATCTTTCCATAAATCCTGCAGAATGTAGGAAGACTCAGTGTTAGAGGAGAAAGCAGCCCTTTAGACACCACTTACTTTGTGCCGGATCTTGCCCGTCTAGCACGTCTGACGAGATGATTGATTGATGAGGCAGGCACCTCTGCAGATTTGTTCTTTCAATAATACTAAATTTACCAATGTAATGATAATACAATAACTAATTATAAAATTAAATAATTTTTTTTTTTTTTTTACATTACCTCCCTTTCATGATGACCAGCTGCTCTTACAGTATTAATCAGAGCATCCTTGCATTATCTGTTGTGCTCATGCTTGAATATGGTGGAAAAGAGTTATTTTTGTTGTCATTTCCAAATTCTTTAAATCCACCCTATTCCATGTATTTTTTTTGTTCTAAATGATCAAACCATCACAAACAAGCAGAGAAGACTGAATCACAGGACTGGTCTTCTTGTTCCATTTGTATAATTATCAGGCTTGACGTTTTATTTCAGGAACTACTCTGTGACATCTGCTACACAAAAACAACACAATCTGATTGGTCTACTACAGGGGTCATCAACACGGTGCCCAGGTCGCCCCCCAAGGACCACATAAGTCACCCGCAGGCCTGTTCTAAAAATAGCACTAGTGAGCTGCGACTAAAATTAATTTTTGATTTTTATTGTTGATAATTATTGTGAGAAATCATTAACGTGATCAGTGTCTTCACATAGAT
>JAOUQZ010000002.1:8904783-8919165 GCA_028564935.1 Neosilurus hyrtlii
TTCACATAGATGAGTATCATTAATCATTATTGATAATGTATAACTAAAGGAAAACTGAGCAAATGTGTAATTTCTGGGGAGCCGATCAAACTGGTAGCTTTTCGTATGACTCAGTACCCATGAAGTAGCTCTCAGTTTCAAAAAGGTTAGTGACCCCTGGTGTACTATCTGGATATTTTGTCAATATTGCTTGTATAACAACTCAGAGCTTTACCACTCACAGTCTATCATGGTCACTTAGAGCAAGTGGCAGCACTATCATTTTCATTCATTCATTTTCTAAGCCTCTTAATCCTAATTAGGGTCACGGGAAAGCTTGTGACCATCTCAGCCGACTCTGGGTGGTGAGGGCGGGGTACACCCTGAACAGTTAACCAGCCCATTGCAGGGCCAACACACATACCACCATTCACACTCACACTCGCACCTAGGCCTGGTTTGGAGCAGTCGATTAGCCTACTGTGCGTGTTTTTGGACTGTGGGAGGAAACTGGATGTATCCGGAGGAAACCCAAGCAAGCAGGGTTAGAACTTGCAAACTCCACACACAGAAACGCCCCGAACCCGAGAATCGAACCCAGGCCTTCTTGTTGTAAGGCGGATGCGCTAACCACTGGGTCACCGTGCTACCCACTATCATAAAAACCCACAAAAATCTTGTTTGTTTATGTGTAGTATATTCTAAAGCTATGAATAAATATGTAAACACACAGTTCTACAGTTACGAAGTGGGTTTACTTACATTTCTGTGTGGTATCTACTAAAACTGTGAATGGGTTTACAACACACCTTTAATCACACAGCTCTTCATAATACTCAGACCGCACGAAGCTCACCTGACCTGCTTCTGTCATGGTTAAAATATGTAAAAATATGCTATAAAAATCTTGTTTTATTTTTCCCTTCATGTTTCCGTGTAGTATATAATAAATTCTGAAAAGCATTAACTACATAGCACTTAGCTTGGCCATTTTTAAAGAATGATAAAGACAGGCATAGTTCTGTATCTTTCAGGTACCATCACATGCACTCTGTCTGGGAGTCCCTGCTGAGGCTGTAGCCCTCGTGACACAGACAAGCGGTAGAAGACAAGATGAGATAATTATGAAGATGCTGAATATTATAAAGGTCCATCATTCTAGTTCAAGCATAATGCATTCAGGATAATATTTTTTATTCCCCAGATAACATAAAAACGTAAAATGTTAAGAGGGTGCGTCCATATTCCCAAAGCATACTCACATACAATAACATGAGCAGAAGATTCCTACAATCTACCATGATGCTATATATATATATACATATATATATATATATATATTAACAGTGAGCACACACACTTGGAGCAGTGGGCTGCCACACACACTGGGACGCCCGGAGAGCAGTTGGGGGTTAGGTGTCTTGCTCAAGGGCACTTCAGCCATGAAGGTGGATGAAGGAAAGGAGCACCAGTGACCTTTCTGTCCCAAAGCTGCTTCTCTAACCCTTAGGCCACAGCTGCCTGCCCCCATTAGGCCACGGCTGCTCCCAATATCTCATCATTCCCGCTCTAATTTATATTTCCTTATGAACTGAACATCATTATCATTAAAGAATGTGTGACTTTGTTGTATCGATACTTTCCTAGACTTCTTCTGTCCCAAAACAGTTGCGCAGTCATTCTTGCTTGGTGTTGTCCTCATCTTTTACAAAGCAAGCCTTGCAATTATTTTTTTAGGAAATAAAATGCCCTCCAAATCCAGAAACAGCCTTCTCCTTAGTCCAAGAACATTTTTCACTGAATGCCATGGAATTCTGTGATGACATTACTAGTTTTTTAGTCAGTTTGTTAGGTTAGTTGCTAAGATTTAAAAGCTGGTCTCAACCATAGTTCATTCCTTTGATATAGACATAGTGATTGAGCCTTTCCCTTTCTATATGCAGAAACATCTGGAATTCATGGCCATGGATGTTTACTACAAATGTTTACCAGATGTTTTCTGAGTCTCACCGGCACATTAACTTTGCGGAACATCTCAGCACCTCTGCGTGCGTCTAACAAAGCGACGTCCTGTGGCGTGGACACGATCACAGCACCTGTAATATGAAGCATACATTCGATAAAAATTCTTAGAGACTTTGGTAGGAACGATTTTTTAACTTTGAACAGTTGTAAAACAAACCGAAGGCGGAATGACAGTTTCGGAGTTTTACGGCATTCCAGTTCTTACTGTGCACCCGGATCCCATGTCAGTTTTTAAGTTGGTCAGAAATCATAGTAAAGCCACTTCTTCCAACTGCTCATAAGGTTTAAAAGGGTTAAAGCAACCCATAGCATTTTTTAGGTGTGTGTTATTTGTGGCACATTTCTATGTTTATATGGCAGGTAAATAAATATGGAAATGTAAATAAAGTTCCCAAATGGCACAACAGAAAAGCGTAAACTCTGTCAGCTGGAGTTCGTGAGCTCATCCCCCAGGTACAGTAACTGGCTGAGCTGTCAGTGACGGAGGGGTGGTATAGGCTTCCCTCCCGCTCACTTTCAAGGAACGCTAGATCCCTGATTAACAATCATGGTTAATCATGAGAATCTGTAAGCTCATACGTATAAAGGTTGGTGGATAGCAGGTTTTATCTCAAAAAGTTTGGAGAAATGTGGCTGGATACAATTTCCAATTTAGCCACAACCATGTTGGCAGGTTTTCCTGGACTCACTCACTTATTCACTGATTTGCCGAATCTTAGCCGACACTGGACAAAGGCGAGGTACGCCCTGATCAGCTCGCCAAACCATCACACTCTCACTTACACCTAGCGGCAATTTGTAATAGCCAATTAGCCTAATGTACATATTTTTGAAATGTGGGAGGAAACTGGAGTCCCCAGAGAAAACCCACCCAAGCACAGGGAAAGCTATATAAAAATACTACTGTAAATACCAACATGCTAACAACTGGACGCACAACAGAACTGCACCAAATTACACATTATTACCTTCAGTAAAAGTCGATTATTATATTTACCTGCAATCGGGATGTTCTGAGTGATGGAAAGTTGTACATCGCCTGTTCCAGGTGGCATGTCAATCACTAAGTAATCCAAAGAGCCCCAGTCTACCTAAAGCCATAAAAATCAAACAGAACAAAGAGGTCTTAGCAAGCATAACATTCGAAAAGCATTCTGATCTTACATAAGAAATTATGTGCTGTCAACATTCGCTGAGACGACAACAGAGAGAAGAAACCGAACACTACCACAAAAGGCCCAGTGTCTATCAGTGAATGAGGCGACTGTAACAATGGGTGTCTTGTAATAGCAGATAAAAACAGTGATACAATAGAATGGTGCGAGTGCTATTTTTTAACCAATCAAAAAGATAACAGTCTTATTACTGATAATTTCTATTGGCTCACAAGTCTGCACTTGGCCCATATAACTGCATGCTGAATAACACGGTCTAGTTTTCAAGGATAAACATACCAATGTTGACAAAATCAAACATTTTTATCCGACCTGCCTAAGAAGCTTCTCGATGGCTGACATGACCATCAGTCCTCTCCACACAATGGGTGCTGTATCTTCAACCAGGAAGCCCATGGACATACTGAAGAAGCCAGAGATTTAGTGAGATCTTTTGACTGCGGGAGGAAACCCACACAAACAAGAGGAGAACATGCAACCTCCACACAGAAACGCCCTTTCCGAGCCAGCGAATCGGGCCCAGGGCCTTCTTGCTGTGAAGCAGACGTGCTAACCACTACACCAGTACGCCGCCCTCTTAACAGTAATTCATTAAATGAATTTATTTACACACTTACCAAGGGATCCCGTAGTTCATTAGGGGTCTCATTAAGTTGCCTGAAAATTGAATGAGAAGACAGATTTCTATGCAAATATATACAAACACCTGCTTAACACAGCGCTGTGGCTCTCAAACAAATATGTCCCTTTGGTAATATTCTCTTTCAGCATCTCTACAGTCTTTACAGCTATATTCACACTCAGGGAACATTTTCTTAAAACACCTGTCCACTGTCCATTCATGTAATCATCAAATCACATGACAGGAGGACCGTGCACAAAATCCTGCAGAGGTGAAGCTGCCTTGTTCATCAGAGAAATGCATCTGTACAGGACCAGGAGATGCCTGGAGAACTAGTCTTTTCAAAATAGAACAATGAAATACATACAGGGGCAGCTGAAGGCCAGAAAAATGGCTGCCAGATCTTTTTTTCAGATCCTTATAGCTGTTCCTAACAATGTGGGCACGTGTTACATCTTGATATCACCTACTGTCTGTTAATTCTGGGTTCCCTCTGAGGTTCATCATCTTTGGGATTGAGGGGCCGTAAACATCAGCATCTAAAAGACCTGCAGTTTTACTCTACAGAACAAAAATACAGTGATACAAAACAGACAAAAATATTTGGGCTTTCAGGATTTTTTTAAGGATATTTTAACACTAATGATGCTGGGTGGTATACAGTACCTGATCGTTAGCCATAAGTCCCAGAGCAAGGTTTACTGTTTAAAAACAAAGAAAAGAAAAGATGAGATCAAATCGGCTGACAGAAGTGTGTTTTGAAAATCATAACAGGTTACGGAGCCATGTTATCGGATCAAACGCTTCAGTTCTGCCTCTTGTTTCTCTGCAATAATGTGTAATGAGGTGACACAATGCCTCAGTCATGCATCTAATACGAATAGCACTGTCTAAAAATCAGGCGTCTCTATCCGCACAGCACAGATTTAAAATATATAGAACACACTGGGTCTAAGAGCTCTGGATCACAACAATCGGTGCACATTATATGTTATATGGGTACTCATCCATGCTCTGACATAAAAAGAGCTCTTCATAAGGTTTTAAATGATACCATCCCTGTGCTGCTTTAATTTACAAAAAAAAGTCGCACACGAATTTGTTGCTGTTCCGCAAATTTCTCACCGACGAAAAACTAAACTCCATAAAGTCTTCTCCAACACATCCCGAAAACTTTAAATAGGGTTAAGGTCGGGACTCTGGGGTGCCAATACATATGTGAAAATGATTCCTCGTGCTCCCTGAACCACTCGCTCATTATTTGAGCCCCCATTTCATATCCGTGCCATCAGGGAAGAAAAAGTGCATTGATGTGATAACCTGCTCATTCACTGCATTCAGATCATCAGCTCACTTCATTTTATTGCCACAATAATGTTGCTGAGCCTCAACCGGACCAACTGGAGCAACATGGAGATTACATGCTGTGATCAAGGACAAATGCTCTCCATGAAAATATTACGGTATGCAACTTTTTTTTTTTTTGACTGGGCCGTGTATGTTGGCCAAATAAATAACGGCTGCGGAACACTGTCATTTTAGCCGACTTTGGAGCTCTATTTCTGCTGCTGTTTCAAGCAATTATTTTCCAAGTTAGAGACTTTGATATTCAATCTAATTTTTTTGTGAGAATTTATTGGTTTGTTTGTTTAGACGAGATGGTTAACCTGTAAAACACTTTGTTTAGAGCATTAATCCTTTCTTACCAATTTATTTATTTACTTATATACAGGCAAAAATGCAGCCTGTATTAAATCATCGATAATTGACAAATAATAAAAAAGGTCCGTATGTGTATATATATATATATTTTTTTTTTCTTCTTCTTTGTTTCCAAAATGTCTAAGAACTGAATAAATTCAAATTGTGATGCCAGTACAGTCACTTGACTTGAACTGAGAGTAAAGTGTATCATTACAGCCCAAATATTTCTATTTGCTTCTTTCTTACTGGCTGCACAATCTGACTTGGTGACCCTGAAATTGTCGGCAGGAAAATGATTCCAAAGGTTTAACATTTTCAGTCTGAACATTTCATCATGCGTTCTATGATATACAGCCATTCGATGTTACAACACTGTGCTGATTTTGTGTATACTGTGTTCATTCCAAACTGAAAAGCGCCTCCACAGTGACCGTGCAGTGCTTTGTTCGGGGATCTGTCCCTCTTTTTGTTAATCTGGACGTGTCCCTCGCTCTTTCAGATCTATTACCATGAAGCAGATCTGTTATGCAGCACATTTTTTCTTTCACCACATGAAAGTTTGAACATTTCACAGGACGTCATCATCTCAGGAAAACCTCCTCAACCACATAACAGGGCTCAAGACAAACACCGTGAAAATGAGGGGAATGTTTGTCAGGTTCTTTGCCGGCCCTCCTAGACGTGTGTGAATAAAAGCTCTAGACTTTCATTGATGCAACAAACAGTAACAAAACCGAAGCGAAGAGAGGAATTTAAAAGACGAAAGAATAATAAATGATGGACTGGGTCATGGTATAAACCACGCTGTAACTGTTGCACTTGTTGACTTTTACTGAAGATAATAACTGGTATCATTTGGGGCAGAAACAGTGCTGCACTTATTTCGATATTATGTATCTGAATGAGAACAAACAACAATGAGAAGGAAAAGTGCATAACCTTCAAAAATAAACAGACAAAATCATTGTATATTAAATACAACACAAATGGCTTGACAGTTTGATGGAACAAGTCAATGGTCATTAGTACCTGCTGTAGTAGATTTGCCAACACCTCCTTTTCCTGAAGCAACGACGATGACATCTTTAATACCTGGTATGGGCTTTTGCTTTGGAAGGCCACGTGCCATGTGAGCTCTCTGCCTCTCCTGCTGTCTCTCCCCAGCAGCTGAACTCTAATAAGTGGAGAGACACCAGTCACAATACATCTATAGAAGTAATAGTCAGCAGTCAGAACTACTAGACTTCACCACGTTTTATCACACGTCTGAGACACTTGATCTAATGTGGCCGTCACACTATATCGTATTGTCCCAGCGCATGGCAGCGGACAGAACATTTTTGGCATGCGCCGCCATACGGTGAAAATCAATTGGGGAAAATTGTTTTGAATTAACTGTTATTCCTAGTTATAAGTTCTTATACATCGTTACTGGTTCCATTCAGGCATGCATAAAAATTATAGGTATGCCAGTGAGCAATCTGAAACCCAGAAAACCAGAAACCCACCCAGGCAGAAGGAGAACATGTAAACCCCACAGAGCTGCTTCAATCAGCCACAGACAACGTTTGACACCCAGAAGTAATTTTTAAGTTCAATAATAATTTACTGGGGTTGCAAAAAATTAATCCGCTTTAAGGATCATGTTAAAGCAAAGAATCCAAGGCTGTGGTGGATTTATGAAGCAATATTTCAAAACTGAGTCTCAAAGTGATGATGTCCAATGATAGTGGTGATGTACAATAATAGGATTTTGGAACGTTCCTGCCATTTATTGACAGATTTGTGTGGGAGGTATCAAAAGAATTAGATTAAAATCACTATGTACAATAATAAACTATATATGCACCTGGATTTTTATATTAAAACAGGAACACCGTCGATGCTGAAAGAAATTAAACTCCTCCGTGTTACCTTGGGTATTGATGACCTCATTATTCAGAGCTACAATTTTCTCTACAAAATAACCACTAACAAAATCGTAAAGGGCACGTTCGTTTCGCAGCAGGAAGGTCCTGGGTTTGATTCCCGGGCTCAGTGTTTCTGTGTGGAGTTTGCATGTCCTCCCCGTGCTTGTGTGGGTTTCCTCTGGGTACCCCGGTTTCCTCCCACAGTCCAAAAACATGCACAGGAGGCTGACTTGCTGTTCCAAATCACCCCAAGGTGTGAGTGTGAATGGTTGTGTGTGTGCTGGCCCTGCAATGGTCTGGTGAGCTGTTCAGGGTGTACCCCGCCTTCGCCGAGAGACGGCTGAGATAGGCGCCATCCTCCCCACGACCCTTTTTAGAATTAAGCGACTTGGAAAATGAATGAATGAATAAAAATCAATAAAATATATCATAAATCATAAATGCGTGCCGTTTCCAACACAAGCCACTGTAATGATCTCCACACCTGTGCTTGTATACTGTGTTCTTGCTCTTTGCACTGGAACTCTACCTGTACTTGCTTCGCTTTTGTTTCTGGTGCTTCGGCATTGTTTTCAGATTGTTTTCTAAACACATCTCACACACGACATGTTATCTGATCCTCTGTCTTTCGCTCTGGCTGACAAAAAGACTGTAATATGATAGGCTTATTTTATTAAGCTGGTTCTACAGATCATGCTACATTATACAGACTCCTTATTGATGTATTTATTCATGTGGTAGAAACACTCTGGCTACCTATTCATTTCTGATACAGATATTTCTGCAAAACCAAAATACAATATTCAGATGGCTGACGACACGAATGGTCTTATCACAATAAAATTTACTGATATATCGCCCTATTTTGTAACAGCCAGGTTTGTTGGCCAGGTGGCACCGGGCACACACTTTGGCACAAGATGGAATAACTACAAAAATGTCATCTCAAAATAGTTACAAGTTCATCTGTATATTCAGGCCTTGAGTATGCGTCCAGTGGATTCGTCTCTAATACCGTTGCTTTACATTTCTTTGGACTGTGGGAGGAAACATGGGGAGAACATGCAAAATCAACCGTCACCCAGCTAGGGACTCAAACCCAGGACTTTCTTGCTGTGAGGCGGACGTGCTAACCACGACGTCACCATACCACCCACAATAGGAAGCCGTGTATCATTAGTGTGAAAGCCTTGAAATAATTTATATAGTCTTGTAGATGCCAAACTTTGATTTAAAGGCCACAATCTGAAGGCTGCAGGACGGATTTACTTTATGCACTTATGCATGCTTTATGAATGGTCTTTTAGGGGAAGGGGCTGAGCTGTGCAGAAATGGACACGGCGATCAATTCCTGGCTGGAAAAATGACAATGCATACAATAAAAGTTTAAATCAGCAAAACAACTGTGTAACAATATTGCCTATGCCCCCCCCTCACCTGCTGAGAAAGAGTGAAAAAGAGGCACTTATTTACATCCCAGTCTTCCAGATGCAGTGCATTAATGTCATGCATGACTTGTAACAGACTGTTATCATGTGTCCTGTAAACACACACACACACACACACACACACACACAGGGAGGAATTCAGCAGTCATGCACTTCACTTACCTTCCACCGAACTTCAGGTTTACAGCCTGCTGAGAGAGACAGAGACTGAAGATGTCCAACATTTCTACAAGGCCACAACACAGTGCCAGAGGAAGCTGGATGACGCTTCAACACCTTTACAAAGCTTTGATAAAAGCTCATTTTGTGTTTTTTGCAGGATTATCTATTAACTCAGGAGCTGAGTGAAGACTGACAATGTCATTTTAATACTCTGTAATTTTCTAACTTGACCTCTAGCTTTGAGGAAGACACATTTTTACTAAAAACAATGGCAATGTCGCACTGTAGAAGAACCTGTAAACAACACTGAAGCAAAATAATAACTCAACCCACGTGACGCACAGGCGCGTTTTGATGACGTAACACGGAAGTAACTCCTCCATGGTAGGCATTAGTGATAATGGAGTTTTCCTTCGTGTATATTGAATGTACAGGTTTTTAAGATGTATTTTGTGTTATTCTAATTAAAACAGTTTCTATTTTTTCATGTCAGGACGATGGCGAACGGACCAACAGCCCGAGTGGTTCTTCAGCAGTGTTTACATGCAAAACTTCAAGTGAAGCCTGGAGGAGCACAATCTGAGGCAGAATGGGTTGAGGTGATCTGTCTCTGTCTCTGTCTCTGTGTGTGTGTGTTGTAAACATTTAAAGGTATAACACTAGACTCACTCATTTGCCAGACCCCTTAATCCTAGGGTCACGTGGAGGCTGGAGCCTATCTCAGCCGACACCGGGCGAAGGCGGCGTACACCCTGAACAGCTCACAGACCTGCTAGATATCACAGTAGATCTTCACCGGTCGTGCTCATGCAATCCTGTTTCGTATTGAAATAGTTTGTTTGTTTCAAGTTTGGTTACCACGTACACCTCACAGAAGGTCCTGGGTCTGTGTTCGGCGCCGGCGTCTCTGTGTGGAGTTTGAATGTGCTCCCTGTGTTTCCTTCGGGTACACCGGTTTCCTCCCACAGTCCAAAGACATGCACATTAGGTTACTTGGCTGTTCCATGTTGTACCGGGGGGTGTGTGTGTGTGGGTGTGCAATGATCTGCTGAGTTGTTCAGGGGTGTGCCTCAATTTCGACTAGTGTCGGCTGAGATAGGCTCCAGCCTCCATGTGACCCTAGCATGATTAAGCGGTTCAGCACATGAGTGAATTATTACACATAGTATATTATTTGGATGATACTAGACTTTTTTTTTTTTTTTTTTCGGACTGGTTGACATATGTAGTTAAAGCAAATACACCTTTTACTTTTTCTTTTCGGAACATTGGGGAAAAAAAACCCAGCAAGTTTGGTTTCAAACCGCTATAAAACATCATATTTTATATACTATATGGCCAAATGTTTGTGGACATATGAGCATCACCAATATGTGACTCTTATCCAAACTGTTGCACACAATTTTACAGAATGTCTCTGTATGCTGTAGTATGCGAATTGTCTCAATGCTGAACTCACTGAACACATCTGAGATGAATTAGGACACAGACTGCATCCCGTGCCTCATCACTTAACTTCACTGCTCAACGTCGCTAATGCTCATGTAGCTAAATGAGCTACAGAATCTAATGTCAGGTCTTCCCAGACAAGAGGAGGTTATTGTAATAACAGTATTATAGTAATAAGGCCAAATATGTCTCACAGGTGACAAAAATTTAAAGTATGATTTTCATGTTGTTTCTGTGAAGATATGAATAAGAGATACGTTCCCCAAGAGGCAAAAAGAATAAAAACAGCAACTTTCTCAGTTTTCTGAATATTAAGATATGAATAATATTTTTACAGTGTTTTACAGTAAAGGACCTGCATCTGATGAAAACTAGGACTTGTTTCACATCATTGTGTGTGTTTAGAAAAGTTCGCACAGGAGCGATATAAATTGGTTAAATAAAATGAGGCACAGGACAGTATTTTTAAAAGTGTTTTATTCAGTGTCTGAAATAGAATTTATTAAAGTGAGATTTTTTAAAAAATTGCATTAATTTGAGTCTTTATATTTGCACTACGTGGGACAGGATAAATATTTTAATTCTGTTTTTTCATTTCTCTTTGTGCATCACTCATTCAGACACACTGTATAAAATAACATTAAATTTTATGTAAAATTTTTGAGAGAGCTGAAATTATGAAAACTGCAGTTGCCTAACTGTAAAACTGATCATTATAACAGCAAGGACAGCATTTGGAATTGGATGCTCAGAAATACATATCGGTGAGATGGTCAGGTGTCCAAAAACTTCCGGTCATATACATAGTGTACATCAGGAAACAAGCTCAGGAAGGGATTAGAGTTTAAACCTAATTGAAATAAATAGTTACTAAAATTTTATTGTAGTAATACCCCTTACTCAAAAAAAAAATCGGAAAATAAATTACAGGATTAAAATACTAGTCTTAGAAATAGTGTAAGGAGCTCAGACATCTGGGGGAAACTCGGGGTAGAGCCGCTGCTTCTACGTATTGAAAGAAGTAAGTATTGAGGTGGTTCGGGCATCTGATTAGGATGCTTCCTGGTCGGCTCCCTTTAAAGGGGATCCGGGCACGATCAACTGGGACGAGGTCATGGGGTAGGCCCAGAGCTCGCTGGAGGGATTGTATATCTTGTCTGGCCTGGGAAAGCATTGGGATCCATTGGGATGCATTGGGAGAGTGTCGCTGGGGAGAGGGATGCCTGGGTTTCCTTCCTTGACCTGTTGCCTCCGTGACCCCACCTCGGACAAGCATGTGAACATGGATGGATGGGTGAATGGTTTGAAAATGCTAGCTGCCTCTCCTGATTTATGTATTGTGTATTTGCACAGATTAATCGTGGAATGGTCATCTACATTTGCTTCTTCAAAGGTGCAACTGAAGATATGATCCCCAAAATGGGTAGTGTGTTTAATCTTACAATGAAGTTGTCACATGTAAATTTATAATAATTCTGTAAATCAAATACATTACATAAAGAAAGAAAGTCTTGATTTAACTGAGTCTACATTTCCTGCTCTTCTCAGTGACCACCCTCCTAAACGTAAAGCTGTGTGAGACCGAAACAGGGAAATACACCTCGGTAGTTGATCTGCCCGGCGATGTCCTCGTTGTACCTCAAGCAACACTGGGAGGAAAAGCGAAGGGGAAGTGCATGCAGTACCACAACAACATCGGTAAAGAGGACGGCCAGACACTCTACACCAGTTTTGTGACTCACTGTGAAAAGGAAATGAGTTCAGCCACCAAGTGTACCGAAGCTGGCAAGGAAGTCAAACACGGCACCTACGGCAACAGACAGGTTCTGAAGCTGGATACAAATGGACCATATACTCATTTCATGGAGTTTTGAGAACTGTCGTTTTTGAGTTTGTCTTTAATAAATACAAAAGTAATTTATCTTTGCTATATAGTTCCTAATTCATGTGTTGTTTGTTTTTTTTGTGTCCTGTCACGCCATTCATTCACTGTCAGAACTTAATGCTATTAGGGTCACGGGGAGGCTGAAGCCTATCCCAGCTGACACTGGACAAAGGCAGGGTACACTCTGAACAGCTTGCCAGACCATTGCAGAGCAACACATACACAACCATTCACACTCACATCAATTCGAAACAGCCAATTAGCTTACTGTGCATGTCTGTGGGAGGAAACCGGAGTACCCAAAGGAAACCCCTGCAAACACGGAGAGGACGTGCAAACCTCTCTCAGAAACGCCCTCGCCAAGCCTAAGACTCGAACCCAAGACCTTCTTGCTGTGAGACGGGCATGCTAACCACAGTGTCGCCCCAACACTCATTTATTTAACAAAATATTGTTGATGTTGACGCATTAATTAAATCAACATTTTTTAATTTTTTTATTTTGCAACTGATTTCCTTTAACTGGTTCACAGGAGACTTGATTAACTTATGAATCTGGGGTTTATTGTAGAATCAGACAGTTTGATGTCCAGCTATAAGCAAGAAAGCTGTACTTTATGTATTCAGAAAGAAGAATGTCATATTTGAAAATTTTAATTACTAAATGCTGAGAAAATGGACTTAGATGTGATTCTGGCCTAGTTATAAATATATGCATAATTCAGTTCCTTAATAATAAGGATCATTGTGTGTGTGTGTGTGTATTATATAACCTCATGAGACTGAAATATCTCTACTAGAGTATTAAAATTTGACTTTTGTGTTAATTTATGAACAAGTTGTGGGCATCGAACATATTTTTGTGCCAGATTATTATGGACAAGCTGAGCTCAAGGGGTGCGTGCGGGGTGGGTCTTGGCAGTCATGTGACTAGTATGCTGGCCCTTGATTGGCTGTATTGGCTAGACGGTGATAGGGTTGTGGGTGGACACTGGGTGAAGGCAGGGTACACCCTGAACAGCATGCCAAACTACTGCAATACCTAAACATATTGATACAATACCACTGCATTCCTTTCTGTATTTTATCAAGGATTTCTCAGATCAGTCCATTATCGTCCACATGTGAGCAGCTGGACAACTAGGAAAGGTTCTACTATTATATAGAATTTAAGGTAATACTACTCCAAGTATTACACATTCCAAAATCAAATCAACAAAGATCAAGACCATGTCTGACAAAACTGTTGAAGATCAAATGCAGCTCATGTCATTTGCTGTGGAATGGGTGGGGGACATCACACAGATTCGCCATCGGACAGAGGATTTATCTGAGGATTAAGAGAGAGAAGCAACAGAAGAGGGATCAAGCACAGAAACCAAATGACAAAATTAACCAAGGCAACCTTCAACCTAAAGCTGAAATTAGTGATTTGACTGATGATCCGCTTTGTACCATAAGACAAATATTTGAGAACCACATCATGCTTGGGAACCCCTTCACAGACCCCCTCATAGCTATGGACAAGTGCAATAGTGTTTTATTATTATTATCATTATTATTATTATTATCACTCACTCACTCACTCACTCACTCATTCATTTGCCAAGCAGCTTAATCATATCAGGATCATTGTGAGGCTGAAGCCCATCTCAGCCGACACTGGGTGAAGGTGGGGTACACCCTGAGTGAAACCATTACAGGGCCAACACAACAGAGTACACCATCACAGGGCCAACACAACACGGTACCATCGCAGGGCCAACACAACACGGTACCATCGCAGAGCCAACACAACAAGGTACCATCGCAGGGCCAACAAAACACGGTACCATTGCAGGACCAAAACAACACGGTACCATCACAGGGCCAACACAACACGGTACCATCACAGGGCCAACACAACAAGGTACCATCGCAGGGCCAACACAACACGGTACCATCGCAGGGCCAACACAACAAGGTACCATCGCAGGGCCAACACAACACGGTACCATCGCAGCGCCAACACAACAAGAGATCGG
>JAOUQZ010000002.1:8919268-8934450 GCA_028564935.1 Neosilurus hyrtlii
CACGGTACCATCGCAGGGCCAACACAACACGGTACCATCGCAGGGCCAACACAACAAGGTACCATCGCAGGGCCAACAAAACACGGTACCATTGCAGGGCCAAAACAACACGGTACCATCACAGGGCCAACACAACACGGTACCATCACAAGGCCAACACAACACTGTACCATCGCAGGGCCAACACAACACGGTACCATCGCAGCGCCAACACAACAAGGTACCATCGCAGGGCCAACACAACACGGTACCATCGCAGGGCCAACACAACACGGTACCATCGCAGGGCCAACACAACAAGGTACCATCACAGCGCCAACACAACAAGGTACCATCGCAGGGCCAACACAACATGGTACCATTGTAATGTTTTATAACATGGTAATGTTTAACAGTGTAAAGAAAAGTATCTGTGAATATTGACTTTTATTTTGACATACAGAAACAGGAAGTGACGTTTGAGGCCTCACCTCCGGAAAATCCTGCAGTCGATTTTTATTGATGCACACTCTAGGACACTGCAGAGAAACTTTTCTATTCTGTAATACGTTCCTGCCTTATTTACACCAAATGTATTCATTGGTTGGTTGTAATAGACCTCGGATATTTTTTCGAAGTGTAATAAATGTGTGAATATGAGGAGTTGGTGAAGCTTTTTTCCGGGCGAGTAGATGTGGTGTAAAATTGCGTCCCCTTCGGAAGTGACTCCTGTCAGTGTGTTTCCACGCGCAGAGCTGGAGAAGTAAACACGACCTGGAAGTGAGTGCTGCTGTGGAGGAGGTATGTGTGCTGGAGTGAGTGATGCTCATGGCTGTAGACTTCAGAGTCAAGACCACCCTGAAGTGAAGAAACTCTGAAATAATCAGTGGCTTCATCAACTTTACATGTAACACCTAAAAATCCCTAAAGCACATTTAATCCTGCAGGGAGTGAACTTTTCACTGCTTTTAGGGAGCCTATCTCAGCCGACACTGAGCCTCTCTCAGCTCCCCGATCCATCACAGGGCAACACACGCACAACCACTCACACTCACACCTAGGGGTCATTTGGAACAGACAACCATCCTTTGGAGTGTGGGATGAAACCAGAGTACCCCGAGAAAACCCACAGAACCACAGGGAGAGCATGCAAACACCACACAGAAAGGCCCGAGGCAAGCCTGGGACTCCAGCCCGGGACCTTTTTGCTGTGAGGCGGACGTGCTGACCGCTGCGCCACAGTCCCCCCCCCGCCCCCCCCCCCCCCCCCCCCCCCCCCCCCCCCCCCCCCCCCCCCCCCCCCCCCCCCCCAACACTAACAAATGTGTGCAGTTCTGTAATATTAGAGACGAGACGTCTTGATATCCTTCATGTACACACGTCACATGTGGGCTACCACATTATTCATATATTCTACCTCCGACAGCCATATTTGTTCCTCCCTTGAACAGTTGGTATAAAGTGAGAAGCACACAAGTGCATGAGATTCCTTCACTGCAACCAAGAGGCTCAAGCTTGTTCCAGCATGACAACGGCCCCGTCTGTAAAGGGAGCTCCATAAAGACGTGGTTAAGACTAAACATCGAAACATCTTTGAGTTAACCGGAAAACTGACTGCACCCCACAGCTCCTCGCCCTACATCAGTGACTCACCTGAATTTCTTTTTTCGCCCGGAGTCAACTGGGATAGGCTCCAGCGTCCTGGTGACCCTAGTACGTGCATGTGTGTGTTCACTCATTTGCCAAAGTTCTTACTGCTACTAGGGTCGCGGGGAGGCTGGAGCCCTTTTCATTCGACAGCAGGCGAAGAGCCGAACAGCTCACCAGACCATGGCAGTTACACTTACACGTTTGTGTGAGTGGCAGCTTCCCCACCTCGTGCGTGTTCACTGCTTAGGATGAGTTTTGTCTTTGTCAGTTTTGACACCATGGCAACTGTTTGGGTTTTTTTTTTTTTTTTTTTTTTTTAAATTTGCAGCTACAAATTTCCTTTTCCTCTTATAAACTTCAAATGAAATATAGCTTTTCTTCAAATAAAGAATGATTTCCAAATATTAGGCGACATGGTGCCTTATAGCAAGAAGGTCCTGGTTTGAGTCCTAAGCTCATCAAGGGGCGTTTCTAAGTGCAGTTTACCCAGGGATTGTGTTGGTTTCCTCCGGGTACTCTGGATTCCTCCTCCGACATTCCAAAGACATGCACATTTTTGCTCCTGAGTGTGAATGGTTGTGCGTGTGTGTTGACCCTGTGATGGTTTGGCGAGCTGTTCAGGCTGTACCATAGGCACCAGCCTCCCTGTGACCCTAGTAGAACTAAGCAGTTCAGCAAATGAGTGAGTGATGAACATAATCATAACAATATACCATTGGCTTCCTGTAGCTGCTCGCATTAGATTCAAAACACTAATTCTTGCCTACAAAGCCAAAAATGGACCTGTACCCTCCTACCTCAAAGCACTTATCACACCACGCACAGCACCGCGTTCTCTCAGATACTCTAGCACTGATAGATAGAGTGTCTTTGGGGGGGGCTCCCGCTGTTGCATAATCACGTGACATCGAGTTCACACTGAATTCCGATACAGGTCGCGTTACTGTTCAGACTGATGTCGCATTTCAAAAAATCCGATCTGTGTCTGATTTAGTACCACATATGAAAGTGGGTCAGATCTGATTTGAAAAGATGTGTTTTTTTTGTGTTCACACTGGCATGAAAAAAACCAGATATGGGTCACATAAGAGGTGGAAATCAGATTCAGGCCACCTGGGCTTGCAGTGTGAACGTAGCCTGATCCTGTCTCCTAGTGAACTAGTATTAGAGGGTATTCACTGATAGTGACTAAAGCACTTCTGTAAGTCGCTCTGGATACGGGTGTCTAAAAAATGCTGTAAGTGTAGATTTCTGCTTATGTCTCTTTACTTCATGGTCATTAGCCTAACAAACAACTCTCATAATCTATAGGTCTGACCACTCGGCATCTACACTGTCTGAAATTAAGAGCTGAATATGAGTCTATTTCTGTCCTTTATGCACTAATTATACTCCCGGTGTTGGCTGAGATAGGCTCCAGCCTTCCTGTGACCCGAAAGGATTAATCATGGGGTAAGGTTGAGATGAGATGAGAGTTTAAATATCTTTTCGCTGTTTTAGGGATGAGCTTCGAGAGGTTTGAAGAAGTGGAGAAGTATCTTCGATTTGGGATATATAACAAACACGATAAAGCTTCAAAAGGCATAATAAGAAGATGTAGTAAGAAGTTTTGTTGGGGAGGTGAGTCATTGTTTTACAGAATACATCATCAGAACATTCTTTTTTTATTTACTTGATGAGAAATCTTTTAAAACAATTTTTTAGATGGTGCACTTTGGTACTTAGATGGCAAACGTCAGCGTAAGGTGCTCCGCAGCGAAGAGGAAGTGAGAACAGTGCTAGTGGAGCAGCACAACAACCGCAACCATGCAGGCCGCTCTCGGTGCCTGAAGTCCGTGACAGATCTGTATTATTGGCGCTCGATTACCAAAGACATCGTCGACTGGATAGACAACTGTAAAGATTGTTCGTATCCGTCCAACCCCGTCGTGTACTCACAGTGCATCTTCCCGGGCTGTGAGAGTTCTGGACTGGCCAATAAAGAAGAAGGCATCACGTTTCACCGGTATGAACCTCCCAGACTCATAAGAGCTTGGGCTTCATTTTGAGCTCTTGTTCACGTCTATGAGTGAAAACGTTTTGATTTTGTTAACAGGTTTCCTTTCAGTGATGCTGACCGGCTCAGTCATTGGATTAAGTTCTGCCAGCGAGACCGCTGGTCTCTTCACAGCAGGTCAGCTATCTGCTCCAGACACTTCAAGGACGACTGCTTTGATCGAAGCGGAGGAAGCGTCTGCCTTAAACCTGATGCCGTACCCACGGTTGAAGTATTTGTACGTCCACATGAGGTAACTGACACACTGTATTAAGTTTTATACATCTACAGGTTTTGTTTGTAAAATGAGTCGGTGGTAGTTTGGCGGATTAGGGGAGCACGTAGTGGTTGTGAGCACTCGCCTCACAGCAAGAAAGTCGTGGGTTTGAGTCCCGGGCTCAGCGAGGGCGTGTCTGTGTGGGGTTTGCATGTTCTCCCCGTGCTTGCTTGGGTTTTCTCTGGGAGCTCCGGTTTCCTCCGATAGTCCAAAGACATGTACATTAGGCTAGCTAGACATTCTCGATTGCCCCAAATGTGAGTGTGAATGACTGTGTGTGTGTTGGCCCTGCGATGGTCTGGTGAGCTGTTCAGGGTGTACCCCGCCTTCACCCAGAGTCGGTTGGGATGGGCTCCAGCCTCCCCACGACCCTGTTAATGAATAATGTTAATGAATGTTTGTAAAATGAACCGAAATGAATGTGAATATTCCCCAGCAGTATTTAATAATTAAATGATTGGTTCTTTTCTTAATATCGAAGCAGGGAAACAATGAATACTTGGATGCTTTCTGCATGGAATCCAGGGTTGATGAGCGTCCCTGTGGAGATGAGGGTGCGGTCCACGTGGAGCATCCTTATTCCAAAGATTCCTCCATGCAGAACAGCACGAAGGGGACTGAAGTGAAGAGTGATGTGAGCCTCCTCAGCTCCAAGTCCGAGCCTTATTTTAGAAGATATGATGCGCTGGAAAAGTTTCTCCGTACGGGCGTGTACAGCAGTACACCTTACTGCACTAGGTACCTGGTCAGGAGATGTGCCAAACGCTTTTGTGTTCAAGGTAAGTACTCTTATTTAGACCAGGTCATCAAGGCAAGTTAAGGTGAAAACAGGAAAAATCCCTCGTACCTGGTATCCCACGTTTAGTGCTGTAATGAAAGGGTTAAGTGTTATGGTACCTAATGTGCTGTAAGGGTTGAACTGCATTCAGGAATTATTTAGCGCATTTTATGCTCAGTAGGCACATTTTCAATGTCTAATTGGCATTTTGTTGTTTACATCTTTACCTTTTATGGTCATTTGTGGGCGTCACCAAATGCAAATAGGGGAGATATTGCACTGTAGTGGTTAGTATGTCCACCACACGGCCAGAAGGTCCTGGGTTCATGTCCTGGGACACACATTTCTGTGTGCAGTCTACATGTTCTTCTCATGCTTGCATGGGTTTCCTCTGGGTTGTCCAGTTTCCTCTCACATTCCAAACTCATTTAAATCACACTAATTGGCTGTTCCAAAAATGGGATGGAAAATGTCTTAAAATGAAATTAAGAAAGGGAATTTTGCCTGGAAATGGGAATTATTGAGAAAGAACTGGAAACCACATAAATGTTAACGTTTTGTTTTTATCATAATCAGACATCCATGCAAACTTTTCTCACATGATATGAAATATTAATGCACAGTGCAGGATAGAAATTTAGCTGAATTTTTGCATTAAATCTGGTTGTTTTAACCAACACTGTACTGCAACATAGTTTTTTTTTGGGGTGCAGATGCATGTATTTGGACTATCTGAGGAAACCTTAGTACCTGTACAAAACCCACACAAACATGGGAAGTACATGCAGACTCCACACAGAAACGCCCACACCGGGTCCGGGACTCGAACCCATGACCTTCTCGCTGTGAGGAAGACGTGCTAACCACTACGTCACCGTGCCGCCAAAACCAGTTACTGTTACTAAAATATTTGTACATCTGGCAGGAAGTTTTTATTTACACACTGTAGTAAAAGATGAATATTACTATTTACTATTTTTGATTTTAAGATGGAATCCTTTACTATCGCCATGGTTCCAAGCGCAGAAAAGTCCTCCGAAACCGAGAGGAGGTCATTGAGGTTCTGAAGGAGCACCATGACAAACGAGGACACTTTGGTAAAGGGAGATGTTTGAGCTCCATATCTGAGCAATATTACTGGGGCACTATGACCAAGGACCTGGAGGAGTGGATTGGAAACTGCCAGTTTTGCATGAGGATGGATGAATCAACGCAGAAATACCGGTGTTCCGTTTACAGCTGCAACAACTACAACGGGCCTTTGGAGAGAACGCTGGGTCTGACCTTTCACCGGTAAGCAATAGAGAATTTTAAATTCCAGTTTGATAATTTCAGTCTTTCCTTAAAACTTTCCAGCGGTCAATGGTGAGAACAGACTCTCACGACTTTGCACCATCAACCTCGACATGGTGCGCGACTATCAACCCGGAGATCGCAAGTTCGAATCCGGATTGATGCCATAGCCATCCGTGACCGGGAGTCCATGGGTGCTAATTGGCCGAGCTCTCACAGGAGGGAGGGAGGGATGGCATACGCTCACTTCCTTGTCCAATCATGGGCGTCTGTGAGGTCATTCGTACGAGGGGGCGGATATCGCTTTCCGTCCGAGTGTGGTAGACCGCCCCCAAATCCGCATGTGCAGCAGTTCGAAAAAAGGTGGGGGGCAGCATTGCATGCTTACGCCCCTCCCTGGTTGGTGGTGGTTGTGTGACAAGGAAGCCAATACTTGATGGGTGGGAATTGGATACGACTAAATTAGGGAGAAAAATGGGGAAAACTTCCAAAAAAACAAAAAAAAATGGCATTATCAATCATTACAATTTTTGCTGGCACTGTGTAACTACACATGCCTCTTTATTTTTGTTGTGGTCCCATATACAGGATGGCAGCTGCAGTGGCCATCTTGAATTTGGATTCCGTGCACCAACTCAAAACTGCCATCACCGGCAATCATTATTTTTGGGGTGGATGTCAGGATGGTGTGTGGACCGACTGTATATCTGTATGAGACTGTATATCTACACATGCCTATTAATTTTCTTTGTAGTCTCATATCCAATATGGCTGCCGCACCTGCCGTCTTGAATTTACTTTCCACACATTAACTCAAAACAGCATTACCAATCATCACCATTTTTGGTGTCCTTTTTGGGACTGGGTATACCTTTCATAATGTGGTGCCAATGGTCATAGCACAGTGGGTCTAAAGTTAGAAGGATTCCAGTGTTCCAGCTAGGATTTTGTTTGGGGCGTTAGATTTTGCAGTCCGTCTGATGAACGTATGGTAATTGGCTCATATGCATGATAGCTTTCTGAACTTTTGCGTAGGCACTCCCTATGACCTAAACCTGTGCATGTGATTTCTAATAAAATGTTGATTGTCCGAAACTGTTCGTAGGGGGGATGTTTTTTGTCCTTTGTGCGCTTGAGGTGTCCTGGCGGAGGGGTTACGCTGTTCTATAGAACAGCTATTTTTTTATCTGTCCCTCATGGCATCTAAGGGTCTATGTCACTTTTTCTCTCAGATATAAGCACTTAAAATTTTTACCAAAACTTTGTGACCATGCTCTGACCCTGACCTTTGATCTTTACCTTCTAAAGACAAATAGTCTCTTGCACTCTGGTAGTGTAGTGTCCCCAACAATATGGTGAAAATCCTTCCATGGGAGTGGTCAGGATTTTGCTCACCTCTACTAGCAGCTAAGAAATAAGAAATCTGTAGAACACCTCAGAGACTTTAGCCTTCCAAGGTTTAAGGCCAGAAGACTGTGCAATGAGCTGTTTATTTTTGCCTAAAGTACTTTCTCCTCATCACTCTCTTACATCAATTTTATGATGCATGTATCTACAGCATTTAAAGCTGTGCTGTATTTTCACAGATTTCCGTTTGATGACCCTGAGCGTCTTAACCAGTGGATCCGAAGCGTGCGCAGGATGAACTGGCGTCCTCGGCCCAGGTCTGTCGTGTGTTCCACACACTTTACAGAGGACTGCTTTGAACACTCGGGAGGCTCTGTTTGTCTCAAACCTCATGCAGTCCCATCCCTGCTCCTCTGCAACTCACAGGTAGTTTACCCTACTGTTCGTTACCTCAACCCCTTGATGAGGGAGGTTATGTATTCAACAGCGACTGTCTGTCAGTCTGTTTGGTTGGTTGGTCTTATGCCTGTTAGCAGTATTATGCAAAAACTTCCAGGCTGATGTTTACCAAATTTGGTGGAGGGATGGGGAGTGGGCCTGGAAAGAATCCATAACATTTTGGAGCAGATCTGGACACAAGAATTTACTAAAGGATTTTTCTGTTAGCAGGATTACCCATGAAATACTGATCAAATTATTTATCAAACTTGGTGGGGGGGTGGGACCTGGACCTGGAAAGAATCCAATAAATTTTACATGGGGTCATGTAAAAAAAATCCTAAAATCCTGAAAAAATTCCTATTTTTAATTAACTTGGAGCAAAATGTTCATCTGACCCTCACTAGGGGGAGACATTTTCTTATAACCATGCCAAGTTATAATAATACGTTTGTGCCTGGTGGACGTACGTAGAACTCCATGGGTGCCCCTCTAGCTTCATATGTATAACCTTTTATCTCTTTTAAGCCAAGCCTAATCTCTTTGATAACAGAAATCTTGTGGTTATTCAATGTCTGCTCTCACTGCATGAGACAAATGTTAAACATACCAAAACAAAAATCAATACATTTTTAAATAAATGATGTTCTTGACACTTTGTATATCTCAGATCATGATGCTGCTCAAACTACAGTAGATGAAGAAGCTTGTATGTGTCATGATGTCATGACGTCTTGTATGTGTCATGATGTCAGTGTCATGACAGACGGAATGACTATTCAGAGACGTGTCAGAACTTCAGCACTTCGGTAAAATACTTTTATCAGCCACATGATTTTTGACACAATCCCAAAAAATGCTCAGCGACACCGAGGTCATGTCAAACTCAAGTCATATCCATCTGCAGTCAAACAGTGTTATCCTCCTTTGCATCATTTGTGAGTTGACTGCGTAGAAATTGTTTCATCACAGGATAAAGAAGATGCTTCTCATGGTACAGCTGACAGATGCGGTTCTTCAGAGGCAGCGGATGGCTTGAGCACCCAGCATGCTTTTTTCTCCAAATATGATGCAGTCGAGAAATATTTGAAAGGGAAAGGCTATCCAGCAGGACTCACCTCTGTGGAGAAAAACACCTTCAGGAGGCTCTGCTCAAGATTTGCCATCCATGGTAAGAACTCGATCATTCACAGATTTCTGATTTAAAATATATATGTATTACTTGATGTTGAGTCTGAGACTGATATTCAACAGGGGTAGAGGGATTTCAGCTCAAAATATTTCTTAGCCAAAAATCGATTATTAATATAAAGCACAAACTTAGTAATTATGTGTATGGAGTATAAACTGTTTAAGTAAAGGCTATAAATAATAATTTTCTGAAGGTGAGGTGGGTGTCACTGAATAGTTATTTCAGGCCAGTAATGTTTGTTTTTTTTTTGTGCATGTTATATGGAAAAACAGGAAAAGCAAACTAAAATGAAATTCGTATGGTTCATTTTTATATTTGCTGCCATTAACCCGAATTTGGGAGGTAGCTAGTAAACAATCACTGAATGAGTCGAAGTATGATAGAGAGAATTATTCGGGCGAGGGGTTTGTTAACTGCCAAGGCTAAAGGCTGAGACCGAATAATACTGTATCATAGGAAGGCCGAATTCTATAACTAAAATATTTCCAAAGTAGTCAGTCCCATGGCAGTGGTGCGATAATTCCTTTATCCAATTGCGATGATGCAATACCAAGAATTATTCAATGGCTATCCACCAATCAGAAACAAAAAAAAATCTCTTGAATTATTAATAATGTCCATCAGTATATACTACAAGGGAATGGTGTGATCTGATTGGCTCGCAATCTCTGAGATATTAGACATTACTCAAGTGAGTAATGCTTAAATCAATACAGCTGTCTGACAGTGCAAGGTCAGAGTAGCGGTGTAATCACTTCAAGCTTTAAAATAGAAAAATGAGGTAGAGAAATGTTATTTTAGGTTGTTTTTTGTGTCTCCCATAGCAAATACTTAAACACATTTAAAGATTACATTTTATTTCGGTATTTAAATGAGTAGACTAGACTAAACCAGATGCTGTTAGTTACACAGAGCTATTAGCTGATTCAAAGCACGGAGCTCAGCAGAGCCTTAGAGATGCTGTTACACAGCTTTTAGGCTTTGCACCTCTGCCTACGCTGGGAGCTCACATGTATCCATCCAGATATGAACAAATAAATAAACCAACCATAAAATCTAATTTCAGTGGGGGTTTTATTTGGCTTGGGTTCCCGTGTAGTATATACAGTATACAGTACATACAGTGTAGTAAAACAGTTTTGCACATCAGGCTCGATGGATGATTTCATCGACATCCACCTTGCCTTTGGTGCATATTTGCTAATTATCCTGAGCTAGAAAACCAATCAGATCATGCCATTCCTGTGTACTGTTTACTGAAGATGAGTATTATGGTGATCATCTATTACCGAATAAGTTACACATGACTTATTACCTCTAGTGACATAAAAGGGCGGCACAGTGGCATTGCGGTTAGCACATCCGCCTCACAACAGGAAGGTCCTGGGTTTGAGTCCCGGGCTCTGGCTTCTCTGTGTTGAGGATGCGTGCTGTACCTGTGCTTGTGTGGGATTCCTCCAGGTACATTTATGGTATTTGGCAGACATCGTTATCCAGAGTGACTTGCATTTTTTTATACAACTGAGCAGATGAGGATTAAGGGCCTTGCTCAAGGGCCCAACAGTGGCAGCTTGGTGAAACTGGGGCTTGAACCTCCAACCTTCGGATTAGCAACATGGAGCCTTAACCACTGAGCCACCTCCACCCCGTACTCCGGTTTCCTCCAACAGTCCAAAAACATGAACATTAGGCTAATTGGCTGTTCCAAGTTGCCCCTCGGTGTGAGTGAGTGTGAATGGTGGAGTATGTGTTGGCCTTGTGATAGGCTCCAGATAGACTCCAGCCTACCCGTGACACGTGTTGGGTTAAGCGGTTTGGCCAACGAGTGAATGAATGAACACATGGTGGCATAAAATCCTTTTGTTTAAAGGGAATGAATCTCAGTTTCTGACACGAATTTTGCCCTGCCTTACTGTTGTGTCCGGTCCATTTCAGATGGCTTCCTGTTCTACTTGGCGGGTAGAGGCTCCCAGAGGCACGGGAGGCGCAGGGTAGTCAGGAGCAGAGAGGAGGTGCACTCGACCCTCACCATCTACCACAATGAAATGAACCACCTGGATTTTGAGAAGTGCTTGAAACTCATCTCTCAACACTTTTTCTGGGGCTCGATGAGGGCAGATGTGGCCCTGTGGATTCAGCGTTGCCCCCAGTGTTCCAGTTCTGACGAGGATCATAGTGTGGAGTCCTGTGCCAGTCCTGAGCTCCCTGAGCCTTTAGAGAACACGCTGGACCAAGACAGGTAGGTCACCTTCATCCTGGTTTCAGTCTAAATCAGCAACAGCCAATATTTATGCAGAATATATAAGAATTATGGAATTTACAATAGTGCAAAATACAAGAACAATAAAAAAAAAAAGATTGTTTGTATATGGTAAAGTAAATACATTTACAAATATTGGGGGAGGCTGGAGGGATCCAAAAATAAATAAATAATTGCTATAGTTGATGTTGTATTTGTTCCATATTAATTTATTCCGTATAAGCACATGATTGCTTCCTGTCCTATCTGTGTTTATATTTACTCTGATGTAGTCCAACACAGATAAATGGGGTTCTGACCACTGAAAATGACCTGCACCTGTCAACCTCAAAGCTGGCTATCCCACAGTGTCTGATCATCAGTACACCAGAGGTTTTTGCTCCAGCTCAGCTTCACAACGCTGCTGCTGCTGCTGCCACTGACAGAACAGCGCTCGGATTAACCGACTCAGTCTCAAGGTACACATCTATACAGTTAACAATCAGGAAGAGTCTCAGCTTTATCTCCGACATGCGGCTTTATTAACGTAGAAAAACAGAAATCTCCTGATAGATCGCTGTACATACATTTTATTGATTATTATTCATGAAGCTTTTCTAGCAGCATTATTTAGACCGAAGTTATAAGGCAAATTATAGGCTTGTATAGGTTTTGGGGGCATATGAAGAGGAGAAGGATAGAGAAGCAGCTTTGGGACCGAAAGGTCGCTGTTTCGATTCCCGGACCAGCAGGAAAAATGTGTGGCGCCTGTTGGGAGACCTCTTCCTTTCTTCTTTCCTTCCTCCACCTTCACAGCTGAAGTGGCCTTGAACAAGGCACCTAACCCCAAACAGCTCTCCGGGCGACATAATGTGACTGCTCTAAGTGTGTGTGTGTGTGTGTGTGCTCACTTTGGATGGGTTAAATGCAGAGCCAAATACAGTATATCAAAATCTAAAGAAAAAAAATCAAATAGGATCATAGGTTTAATTAATGGGTTTATAATTAAAAAAAACACGCTTTTTCTGCTCCTGAGTGGCGCATCGACAAGGCGCTAGTTCGAATCCAGGTTGATACCGCAGCCATCCGCGGCTGACAGCCTCCACAGGAGGGATCATGAGCTCATGCATACCTAGGCCGCCCCTGCAGCAGTTCGTAAAGATGCGGGTGTCACAGGGGAGGCACGTGCTCGCTTAAACCCCTTCCTGGTTGATGGTGGTTGCGTGTGATGGGGAGGCAGTGCTGAAGGGGTGGTGGAGAAAACCAGGGGGAGAAGGTGTGATGAAATGGTTATTTGCTGTTTTTGAATAGAGTGTCCCGTACCAGCCCTTCCGTGCATCAATTCATTGATTGTGACTAGAGATGTTAGAGCAACAGGGCCGTAGTCACTCGGTGCACTGGAACAATGGGTGATCATTTTAGGCCTATTGTTATTATTGTGCTGGATCCCCACTGTTAGCTTACAACTGGGTGTAGAATGTATTTAGTTTGTCGGCAGATGCAGAATTGCCACTTGGAGGGGTAATGTTTTCCCCTTATAGTCCATGGTGGTGTACAGACCGGGCCATAGGTGAGATTCAACACTACGTTCTGATACAATAAAGGGTTCAGGATGAAGATGTTTGTGCAGTCACTCTGGAGAAAACCCCCAAAGGAAGAACTGTTTATTGATGTAAGCAATGACAGGTAGCACTTGTTTAGTAAATGAGAAAAAATGTATAAAATGTGTGGAGGCAGGGGGAGCATGAGAGGAATAAAACACAGTGGTACTGCTAAAAATACTGCGAAAGGTGCACTCACATGATATCGATCATGATCCTGATTTGAGCTGATCATATTCCGATGTTATTCCGATGTCACGCTTTTGTTTGAGACGATTTTGTTCCGATGTTACTCTTAAACCACAACATTTTTCAACAGAATATTTCACTCTTCCACGAAGTTCATTCATTCATTCATTCATTTTCTGAACCGCTTATTCCTACTTAGGGTCGCGGGGAGGCTGGCGCCCGTCTCAGCCGACTCTGGGGGAGGACGGGGTACACCCTGGACAGCTCGCCAGGCCATCGCAGGCCCAACAGTCACACAACCATTCACACTCACACTCACACCTAGGGGTGATTTGGAACAGCCAATTAACCTACTGTGCATGTTTTTGGACTGTGGGAGGAAACCGCAGTACCCGGAGGAAACCCACGCAAGCACAGGGAGAACATGCAAACTCCACACAGAAACGCCCGAGTTAGAAATTGAACCCAGGACCTTCATGCTTTCCACGAAGTTTTCCCGAAATTTTTTAATGTCCTCCGACGTGTATCGATGTTCTCTGATTTCGCCCGATAACTTCGGAAAATCGGGATCGGGATTGTGTGAGCGCACCTTTAGGAGAATAACAGGTTATTGTGCCAAGGAGGGTTATTTACATGTAACAGCATTCTTTACTTTAACCAAGTTTTTTTTAAAGCAAGAACAAGAAGTTTAACATCTAAACCTGTCTGTGCTACTGATGGGATTAAATTTCTGTTTTTGGAGCAACTTTTTTTCACTTTGTTGAATGAGAGATTTCAGAACGAAACAGGACGTGTTACGGTGTGTGAGATGGTGGGCTGTCCACATACATTTGTCGATGTAGATGAATTTATCAATGTAAAATTGTTTCATCAGCTCATCTGAGCCTTGTTGTTTGTTGCTCTTTTTGTTTGTTTTCATCAAACTTGGTTACATTGATTTCGGAATATCTAGGTCAAAGGTCAAAGTCAGAGAAAGGTCACAAAGGTTTGGAGATAAAAACATCTTACTTACAGCTTAAAAACAAGTAGTGACAGACGCCTCAATATGGAAAACGAATCGGAAACCATATATGGACTTCCTAATGAGAGCAACTTCTGACGTTGAATGAGCTTGAAAGGTTAAACCCCAGCCATCTCTTAAATCCTTCATACGAGAAAGATTTTCACTAATTTGTCCATGTATTATAGAAGATATGGTAAGATGATCACATAGATAATTATTAGCGGTACCCATACAGGGCCTATCTGCTACATTACCCATGCTGTGTAGTGGAGCAACCTTGTACTCTGAGTGTCTCTCTAGTTTTTTTCATGGTTGTCTGTGTTCATGAGAAGTCTACAGTTTTAAATGCTTAATTCAAGGCTAAGAGAGCCCAGTACTGATCTGCTGCGCTTCTCAGCAGTGCCACTGGTTCTTATCAGCTGCTTGAGGATTTGGCGCAGGAGCAGGGGAACAGCAGCTTGAGCGCCAGGACTGTGGTTCAGCAGTGCACACACGCCTTACTGCAGATCAAACCTCAGAGCTCGAATTCGGACTCTGAATGGGTCGAGGTATTTTTCTGATTTGCTTGAATAATCTTTAATATGAAATGTTTACATATCGAGGCAGTTAACGGATGGTATGGTGCGGCTGATCTCTCCTCAGATCCATGATGGAATCGTGATCTACTTGTGCTTTTATAAAGGTGCCACGGAGAAAGTCGTTCCCAAAATGGGTAAGAATAATGAAATTAATGACCGATATCACGTGACTATCAACCCGGAAGTCACCGGTTTGAATCCGGGTTGATGCCACAGCTATCCGTGACCAGGTGTCCATGGGAGCTAATTGGCTGAGCTATAGCGGGAGGGGGGGGGGGTGGTATACGCTCACTTCTCTGTCACTGACAGCGATCACCAGCTAATCATGGGCGTCTGTGGACTCATTCGTACGAGGTGGCGGATAGCGCTTTCTTTCAGAGTGTGTTAAGTCGCCCCCAAGTAAACATGCACAGCAGTTTGTAAAGAGGCGGGTGAAAGCATTGCATGTCATGGAGGGGGCATGTGCATGCTTTCGCCCCTCCCTGGTTGGTGGTGGATACGCAATAAGGAAGGCAAAACTTGACAAGTGGGAATTGGATACGACTAAAATTAGGGGGGGGGCGGGGGGGAGTAAAAAAAGGCT
>JAOUQZ010000002.1:8950751-8967783 GCA_028564935.1 Neosilurus hyrtlii
GAGCGAGGTGTGTGTATATATATATATATATATATATATATATATATATATATATATATATATTAGAGGTGTTGGGGAAAATCGATTCACGTCTGAATCGCAATTCTAATTTATTAGCATTCTGAATTAATCCAAATTTTAAAGAATCAATGTTTAAAATCACGTTTTTTTGAACATTTCCAACCTTTGTCACAGCGCGTACCGTTTGTCCAGACACGGCCTCTGTCATGAATTGTTCCAGTGAGTGGCGGGTCCAGAACTAGCTTTTAGCCGAGCTTTGACATGCATGAGGAAAGAGAAATACAGCCAGCGCTGTCTTCGCTGAAGGCAAATGTTTGGGTACACTGCGGACAATTTTTCGGGTAAGAAGAGCTTGACATGACATATGCGGTGTGCAAAATCTGCAAAATAAAAGTCCAGTATTTCAGGAACACTTCAAATCCCCGAGCCCACATCTTATACCATCAGTCGGAGCTCAAAGAACCGGAGAAGGAGCCTGACCAGCTCCTGACCAACACACACTCCATCACTTCACTAAACTCCCAACCGACTCTGAACGAGCAAAGCGGATCAGTACATCAACAGAACCAGCTGTCTAGTAATATAATTTCTTGCTTTCTTATAGAAGAGTCGTTCTGAGCTTATAGAAGAATGTAGTGACTCGTGAAATCGGCTCCCTTTGTTTGTAATGGTTATGAATCAAACATCGGTTTGAATCAAGAATCGATTCTGAATCGAATCGTCACCCCAAAAATCAGAATCGAATTGAAATGTGAGTTGTTGTTAGATTCACATCCCTAGTATATATATATATATATATATATTTTATATATACATATATCTGCCTCAACAAAACCACATAAAATGTACAGCTCTTATGACTGTCACTTAAATTGTCTTGAAAAAATTGACTTAAATTGTCTTAAATTAACTTGAAATCTGCAAAATTGCACATGGGTTTTTGAACAGGGAACAAAAATCTACTTAGGGAGAAATTCTTGCAGCAGAATACCATATTTAAGGCAAATTAAATTCTATTCTGTACCTTGAATTAAATAAAATAGGGGAAATTTTTGCATGTATGCTTATGACAAAACATTACCCAACATTTCCTGTTTATTCCTAATAATTCACATATATTTTATGTTGGAATATATCCAACGTGGAATATTTCAAAATTTCTCAGCTTAAGTTCCCATGGAAACTTTCTGGAAAGTTACCCTAAATTAATTTTATTACTTTTAATCAAGTTTATTACCATTATTGTGTTTCCAGTACACTTACCGTCGGCTAACAGTCGGCGCTGATGAGATTGTGGATGTGTCAGTGACACCGACAAAAAAAAATGTAATTATCTGAGCACAGAATCTAAAGTTACATATGGCTGTGAGTAAACAGTGTAGGCTGTAAAGAAACCAGCCTCAGCTTCAACACCAGACCATAGTGAATAAAATGACATTTGAATGCATTTATTAATGAATTTAAAATGATGGAGGCCAGAACATGAAACATATTGATTGTGTGGTTGTGTCACTGTGTCTTGAAGAGCATCACAAACCTACGGCATAACCCCGATGCTAAGACTGTGTTTATAAATCATTTTTTATCAGGACTACACGTAACCTACACAGTCATCTTCATGAAGCACCACTGACTAAGAAGCACCTTCAAGTCACAGGCTATGGCATTGTGAGTATTCTAGGGTATTTTTGTGTTTATTAAAATCTAAATTCGCATTGAATTTTATTTTGCCTCCACTTAGTGTAGAAAACATCCCGGTGGCTCCTAGACTCCGGTGTCTTTTGGCTGTCTTAGTACGATTGACATGAATCGATGTTTGTGTGGGAGTAATAGCACCAGAGATCAACACAACCTGCTGTCTCTCTCTTTCTTTAGAATGGTACAGGGGATCCCAATGATCTCTGGCAGGTGGAGGTGTGTGGGGGAAAGAAGGGCGACCTGGTCAAGGTGTTACGAAGTAAAGTGCGCTTCCTACATCGCTCCACTGGCTGTGTGCTCTATTCCTCGGGCAAGGTGCTCCCAAAGTGGTAAGAACCTCTCAAACTTCGGTGAATTGTCATTTAACCCCTGAAAGTTTTTTTTTATTTATATTTCGTTGATTAAACGGACAGCACCTGTATCCAAAAATACAGAAGGGGTTCATGTGTAAGTGTTGCTGCAGGGTAGCTGGCATGCACACCTCCTCGACGATGTGGAATATAAATCCGCAGTGCTGTACAGTACCTCGAGCTGAGCATCCAATAGTTAAATAAACCAAAACAACTCATTTGCCAAACCACTTAATCCTGTTAGGGTTATGGGGAGGCTGGAGCCTATCTCAGCCAACACGTGGCGAAGGCTGGGTACACCCTGAGCAGCTCACCAGTCCATTGCAGGGTAACACACACAACTATTGACAATCACGTTTATACCTAGGGACAATGGAACTGCCAGTTAGACTAATGTGCATATCTTTGGACTGTGGGAGAAAACCAGAGTATCCCAAGGAAACCCACACTAGTACAGGAAGAACATACGTCCAGCCAACAATATTTCAATGATATTCAGGATGAGAACAATTTTGAAACCGACACATCTTCAGGGAGAAACACGCTGACAGCAACCCGATGGCCTACTCTTTTGGAAAGACAGCAGTGGTTCTTTTACACGCCTCTCGCCACAGTCAGTGAAGGACACGGCTGGCCTTTGATAGCCCAGTTAACTGCACTGGAGGGACAACAGGGACAGTTTGGTGATAGTGGGGCTTGAACCCCCTGACGTTCGAATCAGCTTTTTACTGGTATAAAGGGTGCTTCTATAACAAAAATAAACCTTGATTAAAAGTTACAACTTTTTATTTTTTAGCTTTGCAATTTTGACCAGAATTGTTATCCACCTCAAACCTATGTACACCTTTATCATAAAGAATAGTTTCAAGTAACATGATGTAATATTTTTCTTTAATTCTAAGAATCTGATTGGTCATCAATTGTTAATTAGTTCTGGTTGTGATTCAAATCCCAATTTATTTTAATGCACTCGTACTGTCCATCAGTCCATCAATTATCTATACGAACTCTTCTCTCAGGGTCACAGGTCGCCAGACACAAACACACATTCACAGTCTCACCTGTAGGTTATTTAGAGTAGCCAATTTAAATAACCTGCACGATTTTGGACTGCTGGAGGAAACTGGAGTTGCTAGAGGAAACCCACGCAAGGCCCTTGTGTACCCTGCCTTTACCCAGTGTCGGCTGAAATAGCCCGGCATCTCCATCCGCCCGGCAGCCCCGATTGAATTAAGGGAGTGAGTGATCGAGTCTGATTGGTGGACTCTGAGTCTTTATTTTTTTAGTTTCAGTTTTTTATTATTAAGTCTCATCTTTTTTATCGCTGCATGTGTGTCACTTGCTTCTGAGATTCAGCATGACGATAAGAAGTCGATCATTGTAAACTTGTTGAACAGTGTATAGTATAAAATATTTTTCATATTTACATATTCCAGCCATGACAGAGACAGGTCAGGTGAGCTCGGCGGACTCTAAGCTAATATCTCTGTGAAGCCAGTGCAGTCTTTTGAGCCTAGCCACTAAGCGGGGCATAACAGCCAATCAGCATCGTTATGCACATGGACACCGTGGGAACATACAGCCATGAAAAATCAACTCTACGGTTTTGATCACTTACTCACTCATTTGCCAAATCTTAATCCTATTAGGGCCGTGGAGGGGCTGACCCTACCTGAGCTGACACTGTGCGAAGGCAGAGTACACCCTGAACAGCTCGCCAGATCATTGCAGGGACAACACACCACCATTCACACTCCTCACCTAGGGGCAATTTGGAACTGCCAGTTAGCCTAACATGCATTTCTGGACTGCGGGAGGAAACCAAAGTACCTGGAGGAAACCCATGCAAGCACAGGGAGAACATGCAAACTCCAAACAGAAACACTGGGCCCGGGAATAGAACCCAGGACCTTCTTGCTGTGAGGTGGACGCACTAATCGCTACGCCACCGTGCCGCCCAGTTCATGCTCCATGAATGAGAAAAATATTCAAACGTTTGATGGGAAGAATTGCGAGTAGAACGAGTGCAGTGTGGAGATACCTTTATTGGATAATTTTTTAAACGAATGTCTCATTTTTAAAGGGGCTGGGAACAGGTCGAGGTCACGTGTAGTCCGTACTTAAAGGAAACTCCAAACTCGCAGTGGAACATTGAAGATCACGTCAACCCCAAACGTAAGTCACGGCAGCTCAAAATTATCAACATCATGATTGTTTTTGGATTCGCAGCTTAAAAATCGTCTGTTCTTGTGCCTCTAGTGCCCAACATTAGTCTGTTTGTACTGAAGCCTTCCTTTCTGGAGATCTTTCTTGAATCTCATATTGTCATGATCAGGGTAAGATGAAGTCTAAAATGCTGTAAAGAAAAAAACAAAAGGCCACGTAATGGTACTCAGAAGTTTCCTGATGGAGGTTTTCTGTTTCTTGCTCTTGAACAGGGAAACAGTGGCCTGAAACCTAAAGACAATGAGGTTAACTCCAAACCTTGGCACTGGCCCATCAACTATCAGGTAAGCTTTTATCCTTTCAAACCTGCACTAGACATGTAAATTCATCGACTAAGAAATGGTTCTTCCACTTTCATGCGTAGGGCTTGAGATTTTCTGGAGTGAATGAAACCGAGTACCGTGTGTATCTTTTAGGGAACCCGGTGAGTATTATTTCTCTCTCTTTTTCTTTTGTGCCAAAAAAAATTAGCTGTTTATACAGTGAAACCTATTTGCTATGAAACAAGCATTTCATTTATAGAAGCATCTCATCAATGTGGGGTCCATGAGGTAAAGGGCATTTTTTTTTGTTTTGCTTTGTTGCCAAATCCATCGTTTCGTTATCACTCACACATTTGCCAAACCACCTAATTCTTTTATGCTCGCAGGGAGGCTGGCATCTGTCCCATCAGACACTGGGTGACCACAGGGTACACCCTGAACAGCTCGCCCGACCATTGCAGGGAAATACACACATAACCAAAAACACTTATGCTCACACCGGTAGGAAATTTGAATCAGCCAGTTAGCGTAATGTGCATGTCTTTGGACTGTGGGAGGAAATCAGAGTACCCGGAGAAAAGCCACGCAAGCACGGGACGAACATGCATACTCAAACGCCAGAGCCAGGAGCTCAAATGCCAGAGCCTTCTTGCTGTGAGGCAGACGTGCTGACCACTACACCACCATTATGTCATTACTCACTGTTTATGATCAGCATTATCAAAGGTATTTATGAATGGAATTGAAAGGGTTTATGAATGGATCGTAACCTCAAACCAACCTCAGAACAAGTCATCTGTTAAATACAGTAGAATCTTGTTAACAACTTTTTCGAACAGCACAGAGCAGGAAAATGCAGCTGACGTGAAGTTATACATGGACTTGTTTTGACACAAAAAAGCATCAAATTCGAAATTGGACTATTTGATGGTGATAATGGATTTTAATTAATTTACAAGAATTAGGCATGTATTTTATTTATTTTTTTTTCTTTTTTTTTTACCAAACGTGACTTTATCGGCTTGCTCCGAGGAACAGGCACTCCAAGCATTAAAGCAATTAACACAGCTGCGTTTTGCCTACTTCCTGTGTGAGAGCTGACCTATGACGCAGATGCCATGTAGCTCATCCTAGCCAGAGACGACCCCTGGATGAAGATGGAGACAAAGAGTGTTAATATAGTTTTAATATAGCATGTATTTTAATATGAAAAGTAATTTGCACAGTTTGCAAAGCTGAATATCCCAGAAGAAATCTACACACAATCTGCTTGGTGGTTGTAAGCTCGCAGTTGTAAGTCTGGCATATCAGCTGTTAAAGACATATACAACACACAATTCCACCCACTGCTCGAGCCTGCATGTTCGATGATGTATATTTGAGGGGATGGCTATAAGCTTTTCAATTACTTATTTTTACTTTTTTATTCAGCAAAGCAGGTACTGCTGCTAGTATAATAATAAAAAATCTGTTGTGTGACGTCAGACAGGCCACACACTTCCACCTACTGCCACTAGATGTCGCCATTGTCTTCATCTACATGCCGTCTGTATAAACAAGTGTTGGCTGGTAGACAAAATGGATCGGAAATGTACAATTTACACACACATATGTACACTCATTACCTTCCCGTCATGAAACTGGGCAAAATGAGAAAGTGTTCGCGTGCTGACACCATTGAATCTATCACGAACAGACAGACAGACACATACACATTGGATTTTATATATATATATAGATAGATGATGTGTTTATTCTGGATTCATTTTGGGATTTTACATTTTAATATGCGCTATAAGAAGCTTTATTCTCAAGAAGAAAAACACTATAATTAATTGTGATTAATGAAGGTGTAATGCTGTTACTTTGTTCTGTTTTGTAGGTGATCTGGTGGCTGAATCTTTGCGCTCTGGCTCTGTTTCTTGTCATGGTGGGTCTGTTCTCTCTGGCCATACAAAGAGGTGTTCAACTCAAGGAGGAAAGGAAAGGTAAGGGAAGGAAACCAGAGATCCAGGATGATGCCACAGCCTTCCGTGACCGGGAGGTCAAATTTAAAGCTTTTATAGACTCTCTATAATATACATACTTTGTTTTAAGTGATAAATGTTCAGTCATATTAATGCTTCAACATAAAATTTTCGTTCTAATTTCTTTATTTATTTATTTGTTTGTTTATTTTGGTGTTTGTTTAGCCTTTTTTTTTTGCAAACCACAAAATGAAATTTTAAAATTCTGATCGAATTTCAGAATAATAAAATTTTAACTGAAAATTCTACTGGCATGATTCCCATGTCATAGCGTAATATTTAGCCTCTCTACATGGGTCAAGCATTAAATTGTCAAGAGCGGCACGGTGGTGTAGCGGCTAACATGTCCGCCTCACACAGGAAGAAGGTTGAGTCCCGGGCTCAGCGAGGATGTTTCTGTGTGGAGTTTGTTCTCTCTATGCTTGTGTGGGTTTCCTTGGGGTACTCCTGTTTCATTTCAGAGCCTGTTCCAAATTGCCTCCAAGTGTGAGTGTGAATGGTTGTGTGTGTGTGTTGGCCCTGCGATAGTCTGGAAGTCAGGGTGTACTCTGCGTTCTCCCAGTGTTGGCTGAGATGGGCTTCAGTCTCCCTGCAACCCTAATCGTCTGATTAAGTGGTTTAGCAAATAAGTAATTGAGTGACTGGGTGATGAATTAAATGGTCAAATCAAGTCTTTTGAAGCGAATTTAAAGGGCTAGAGTGGGTGTTTATGAATTGCCTGATCATGAAGCCCCCATAACATAGTTATGTGGAATGAATAATCAGATTGCTTTCATGACGCTAAGCCATGTTTTTGATCATCTGTTCCTGTAGCACATTACCAGATTCTCACAGAAGGTGGTGGAATGCTGTTCTTGGGCTGGCTGCTACACTACATGCCCTTCTACATCATGGGCCGAATTCTCTACTACCACCATTACTTCCCCGCCATGCTCTTCAGCAGTATGCTTACAGGTATTGAGAAATAGAAAATAAATGTTGAATTCCAGACTTCGTTCCCCTTTGTTATTATGGTGTCCCCCACTCTTCTGGGAAAATCTTTCACCAGATTTTGGAGCACATTTAGTCGTAAGAGCATCAGTGACATCATGCAATTATTAGCTACCAACCAGGGAGAGTGAAGGCTGTCGTGTGCCTCCTTCAGGTGACCACAACTTTTCTATGTGCTGCTCATGCAAATTCAGGTTGTGAAGGAGACCCATAATGCATTCATTGCACGTGGGGCCATAGACGCCCGTGGTTGGCTATAGTCTCTGTGGTTGATAAGGGAGTGGGAGTAGACCACCCTTCCTTCCCTGAGATCATGGCCAATTTTGTTCACTCGGACTCCCGGCCACAGATGACCGTGGCACCATTGGGATTCGAAATACCACTCCATCGGCCATTAGTGTGCGCTCCAGGATCGCCTGGCTCGACTCACAACAAAGAATTTATTTTACAAAGTGAAACAATGTGAGGCATCATATTCAGAAGTCTTGATGGCAACTCCTTAAATTATTTTTTTTGTCTATTTAAAGGTATAACACTAGACACACTTCTACAGAATGCAGACCTCGTGTTTAGTCCAGCTGTTTCAAAGTGCATCTTAAGAGCAGGTCAAATGGTGCTACTGTTTGTACTCCTCCACAGGTAAACACTTCACACTCGAATGTTACAAATTCACTGTTAAGAGCTTTTTTCTCTAGTGTCAGTGGAAGGTTGTAATTTGTCTGTAAGATGCCTTAAAGGCAAACCTAATGCTAACCTCTTTTATGCTTTATTTTGAAGACAGGGTGTACACATCAGCACTTTGCAAAATGGTTTCAAGTTTTATATTTGATATAAGTCATATACGGGTAACAATGGAAAATCACCACCGGCAATGAACTTCTTGGCCCCCTCAATATCGCACATAAGAAAAAATTTGCACGTAATGTAACATTTGCATAAAATATAAAGTAAAAAAATAAAAGCTCTATAAATAAAACAAATAGAATATAAAACTAAAATACATAAGTTGAAAATATATAGAAATAGAATAAATACAGAGAAGTAAAAATGTACTGTAGTAGCTGTAGTTCACAGGTAGTGGTGTGTACAGTGAGTGTGCAAATTGTTGTGTGAAAATAGTGCGGTATTTCAGCGGTTCAGTAGCCTGATGGCTTGTGGGTAGAAACTGTCCCTGAATCTGCTGGTGCAGGTCCGGGTGCTCCTGTACCGGTTGCCGGACGGCAGGAGCGTGAATAGTGTGTTGCTGAGGTGGGCGGGATCAGAGGGGATCCACTGGGCCATCCTCCTACAGCTCTGTGTGTAGAGGTCCTGGATGGATGGCAGTTAAGTCCTGGTGATGGAAGACCTGGTAGTGATGCAGCCAGACAGAATACAACCAATGGTGCATCTGTAAAAGTTGGTGAGTATTCTGGAGTCCCTGGAAGAAAGAAGCGCCGTTGTCTCGCTGCTTTTGTGATCACACCCACGTGATGTGACCAGCTCAGATCCTCAGTGATGTAGGTCCCCAGGAACCTGAAGCAAATGACTCTCTCCATCTCTGTCCTCTCGATATGGATAGGGGTGTGTCTTCCACCCCGTAGTCTCCTGTATTTGAGCTGCTTGGTCTTGCTGACGTTGAGCAGCAGGTTCTTGTCCCGGCACCATGATGTCAGTGCTCTCACCTCTGCTCGTCTCCATCTGAAATGCCGCCTATGATGGTGGTGGTGTCGTCTGCAAATTTGATGACAGTGTTGGCAGTACAGTCGTGGGTGAAAAGGGTGTACAGCAGGGGGCTGAGTACAGATCCCTGGGGGGCACCGGTGCTGAGCGTCAGTGTGGATGACGTGACACCGCCGATCTCCACCACCTGTGGTCTGCTTGTCAGGAAGTCCAGGATCCAGTTGTTTAAGGACTGATGCGCAGATGCCGAAGCTTCATGAAAAGCCTGGATGGGATTATGGCGCTGAAAGCGGAATTGTAGTCAATAAACAGCATCTCCTCATAAGTCTTCTTGTGGTCCAGGTGGGAGAGGACTATATGCTCAAAGCACTTCATGATGATGGAGGTGAGTGCTACTGGGCAATAGTCATTGAGGCAGTTCACATTAAGTTTCTTTGGGACAGGGACTTTTCAGGACAGGACAGCTCGTCTAATGTTTGCGCGATGCTGGGGTTGGGGGTGGGGGGAGATTGGGTAAAAACAGCGGTACAGAACCTCTGTAAACACTCTTGGCAGACAAAAAGGTCTGCATTTGACCATGAGGTGTTCGGGATCAGGAGGCACTCTGACAAAACTGTTTGCGCATCCACACACCAGCGCTTGTTAGTCATTAGGCGCACGCCGCCTCTCCTGTGCTTCCCCGATTCCTCTGTCCGGTCCTAGCGGTGAATGGAGAGGTCTGCAGGAACAATAGCCACGTCAGGGACTTGGGGGTCTAGGCATGTCTCTGTAAAAATTAAGACATTACAGTTCTTAATGTCCCAGTGGAAGGTCATCCTGGCTCGTAGTTCATCCAGCTTGTTTTCCAAAGTTTGTAGTTATCTAGAAGAATGCTGGGAAGCGGGCAACGGTGTTCGTCTGCTCCTCAGCCTGGCCAGAACTTAAGCCCTATCCCCCCCCGTTTCCTCTAGCGTTGTTTCTGCGCAGCTAGCCAAGGTAAGCCACCTTCGTCCGTTAAAACGTCTGATGGTGTGATCTCAGATTGTGAATATTATCGGATGTCTTAAAGAGTCTGCCTGTCATAGGTGATGCCTGTTGCCAAAAAAAACAGAAAATGGCGCCAACGACACGAGTGTATGAGTTATAGCCATCCTCACCTGCGCCATTTTTCAGTGATGTCACTAATTATTCTGTTTGTATCGCTGTACCGTGCATATAAAATTGATTTCATGCTCTTTGCGGGTGCCAACATAGTGTAGTGTACTGGCATCCCTGATAGTGTGCTGCTACATGAAGTCTTGCAGGAAAGTAATGTCTGACCTGCTCAGCTTTTCTTATTGTCAACATGCTGCTATGTCAAGCTTACAGGTGTTTTGTCCCCGCTATGTAAGTGTACACGTACAACTGAATTTTACATTATACACGTGTTTTTACCTCATGAACACAGCAAAGGTAAAGACAATTTCTCTATACTCCTCTGCACTAATACTGTAAATTTTGTATCATATTGTCCCTTTTTGCATTTTTGCCCATATTTTTTACAGTCTACTACATTCATTCATCATCTTCCGCTTGTTCCGGGGTTGGGTCGCCGGGGCAGTAGCCTAAGCAGTGAGGTCCAGACGTCCCTCTCCCCAGCCACTTCCTCCAGCTCTTCCGGGGGCATACTGAGGCGTTCCCAGACCAGCCGAGAGACGTAGTCCCTCCAGCGTATTCTGGGTCGACCACCAGGGAGGCGTTCAGGAGGCATTCTAATCAGATGCTCGAGCCACCTCAACTGGCTCCTTGCAACATGAAGGAGCAGCGGTTCTATTCCGAGCTCCTCCCGGATGACAGACTGTCAGTCACTACCCAAAGCTCGTGACCATAGTTGAGGGTAGGAACGTAAATTGAGAGCTTTGCCTTCTGGATCAGCTCCCTCTTCACCATGGCGGACCGGTACAAACAGCAGAGGCTGCACCATTCCGTCTGTCGATCTCTCGCTCCATCCTTCCCTCACTCGTGAACAAGACCCTGAGATACTTGAACTCCTCCACTTGGGGCAAGACCTCATTCCAGACCCAGAGGGTGCGACTGAGAACCATGGCCTCGGACTTGGAGGTGCTGATTCTCATCCTACTCGCTTCACACTCAGCTGGCAATCACTCCAGCAAGAGATGAAGGTCCTGGTTCGATGAAGCCAAAAGGACAACGTCATCTGCAAAAAGCAGTCAACAGTCTACTACTTCACTTTATATTTATCTTTATTTGCCTGAACTCTTGTATAAGCCTATTTAAGTGTTTTTCTGTACAGTGAGTGAAGTCTGTGTTCACAAACCTGGCCAATAAAACTTATTCTGATTCTTCCATTGATGCATTCTGCCATGCTTTGGGGATTTGCATTAGGATTTCTTACAAATTTGGTATACTATGAGTCAATCTACAACATGGTCAGTGAAACTAATGTAAGCAAGGTACAGGGTTGAGTATGTGCTTTAATTAATTTCCAGTTTACTGGAACATGGCTGCACCATGGTGTGCATTTGTATGCTTGTGATACAGTCTGTTTCCCAGAATAGACATATTTATACCTTATTATTTGCCTATTACAGTTTTAAAATGCTCATTTACACAAATGCATTATAAGAACATGAACTTTTTTTAAACATAATTGATGCCTTAAAGCAGGATGAAAGGAAAGCCTTCAGAACTCTCCTGTTAACACTGAAAATATATTTTCATCATCAGGTGGTTTTTACTTACATTTATGAAGGTTCGTGCTAAAATGCGTTTGATAGTTTGTATTAGCCTGTCTAAAAAGGCCACCGTTTGTAGTTTGTTTGACTCACAAGAGTGCAAAATTATGAGAATATCCCATCGGTGGAATTTTCCCTGATGATATGGATATGAAATTGGGGCTCAAATAGTGAAAGAGTGGTTCAAGTAACATGAGGAATTGTAAGAAAAAAGAATTTCTTAAGATTTTATATTCTAATTCTGGTTTATCTAGAACATTATAATTCATTCTGAGATTAAAATAAAATGAAATCAATAAAAATTGTCTGTGCTTTATTCGTAATAGTGCAGTGTTAAAAGCAAACAGCAGATTCTGTTTTTCAGATTACTAACCCGTGGCTTTGACATCATTCTCGCTTTCTTAATCCTTAGTAACGTGGGTATGTGTTACTATGTTGTGGATATACGAAATATTTCTTTGCAATATTTTCCTCATATCAGAAAATTGCTCTCAATAATCATGTTTCACCAGGTTATTTTTATTGTTCATTTTATGATTGAATAAAAAAGTAAGCAATGTACATTAGACAGTCAAAAGCACAATTTAAATACAGTAGTATTCTCTTAATTCGCTAATAGATGTTTAAGATAATTACATTTATATAGAAAGAACCTTGTTTCTAACATTAAGAAATATAAATAGAGATGCTCTCCTAGTGCAAGATATTCCCCCAACCAGCATGGTATTGGTTTAATTACCCATGTTTTCATCTTACTGTATGTTCTATAACATGTGGCTGCGACCAAATTAGCGCAGAAACACTCTTGTTTGAAAGATTTATGAGATGGCTGGGGGTTGATCTTTCAAGGTCACTCACTGTCAAAGGTATTTGAAAGTCCATGTATGGTTTCCTATTAGTGTTCCATAGTAACAGCAACTGTCGATTAGCACTTGTTTCAAAGTAGTAAGTGCTCTATATCCAAAACTTCGAGCCCTTGTTCTGACCTTCACCTTTGACCTTGACATTCCAAACTCAAATCATCTTTGTGACTCAGGTAGGGTAGTGTCCCCATCAAGTTTGGTGCAAATCCACAGACAAACTAGCAAACAAACACTGTATACCTCCACCAAAACTGTGAGATAATATTTAAAAGGTTCTTAGTGTAGCAGACTTGAACTTTTAAGCTTAAAATTAGTGTGACACTGTAATCAAATTTAAATCCAAGCTGTTTAATTTTTGGTTTTGTGATAATTTTGTCTCCTTTCATTTTTATTTTTGCAGCTTCTACCTGTTCCACCCTCTGTCCTACGGCATGAAGGGACCACTTGCTCATGATCCTGCCTCCTCCATGGCGGGACTCAGATGGATGGACTCCTGGGAATTTTGAAGTGCTTTGACAAAATATATGTTGGAGAAAAATATAGTCAATCAACTAGTCTAGTGACTAGAGAGCTGCTAAAATAGTGACGTTTCATAATTTTTTAAAGGTACATGACGTTTCACGTTATTTTCTACACTGGAATAGTCCAACTTATAATTGATGAGCCTTATGTAAGGCATCTCGGTTCATTTGATCAGCAGAGTTCTGTTTCTCTTACACCTGACGGAACTGTATATGAGTATGCCATCAGTATTGTTAAGTAGTACTTATTTAATTTTTCATGTTCGTAGGATGTTTGGCTTGAACTTTATAACTGCTCCAGGTTTAAGGTAAAAATAAACAATCACAGAAAGTGCCTTTTAGGTGATGATATAAATAAAATACTTCAATTTAGTGAGATGGTGGATTAGGAAAGGAAATATTACTAGCATTTTCTACCTTATATTTAAAAGGTCTGAGTTTTTCAACAGTGCTCACTTGTAGTGTCTCAAGAGAGAACAACAACTGGCAATATCCAAACATATCATTGAATGTTAATATTAAATATGTTAAGTATTTTACAGGGTTTGTTGTTTCTTGTTTTATCCTTGAATATTATGTAAATGCTGATTATTTCAAATATTAAAAAGCATTAAAAAGTCAAATGGAACAGGTAATGTCTAGCATAGTGGCATGTCTCATGGTGGTTTATTCTTTTAATACCACAGTGATTGTCAGAGTAATTGTCACCTTACAGCAAGACACCAACTGAGGTCTGTCTTTGTCGAGTTTCCATGGACTCCCTGTGCCTTTCGGTGTTGGTTTCCTCTGGGTGCTCTGGTTTCCTCCCACAGTATGAAGACAAGCACATTAGGTTACCTGCCTACACTCAGTTTACATGTACAGCATTTGGGAGATGCTCTTATCAGGAGCGGCTTACAATTATCAGTTCTTTATACAACTAATCTAATGAAGGTTAAGGGCCTTGATCAAGGGCCCAACAGTGGTGGTACTGGGTGTAAACCCCTGACTTTTGGATCAGTAGCCCTTTGCCTTAACCACTGAGCCACTGCCCTTAGGTTGCTCACAGGTGGGAATGTAAGTGTGAATGATTGTTTAGGTCTGTTTAGGAAAATCAAAGATTTTTTTTCCCATCCAGGAGGAGTTGAACTCCTAGTCGCTCCACGCTACAGAGAAGGTGATAAGCTCCGGCCTAATGAGCCAGTAGGCCCAAATATAAAAGCCCAACAGACTGTACTGTCACATTATGGAAGGAAAAATTAGTTTCTGTTCTGATTTAGAGCATGCTGACTTGTGGCCATGTGTGCTCTGGTGACATTGGAATTCCATTGGATTAAGGAATTACATCCAGTGCGCGCTGTTCCTCCAAAACACACAACTCGCACTGACCGTGTTGTCTGTCACTGTTCAATAGTGCCAATGTCTATTATATTTTGTAGACTGACGCAGTATTATAAATAACAGTAACTAATTAATTCATTTGTGGCATCTTTTTCAGAGCATCTATTACTGCTGAAAATGTAATTATTTTTATTATATGGAAGGCCACAGGTATTTTTGTCATGAAATGGATGGTCTTTAGTCACAGTTTTTGCCCTAAGGATATCGTTCATCATTTATTTTCTGAACCTCTTAATCCTAGTAATGGTCGTGGGGAGGCTGGCGCCCATCTCAGCCGACTCTGAGTGAGGGCAGAGTACACCCTGAACAGCTCGCCAGGCCATTGCATGGCAAAAACACGCTGACGGCAACCCAATGGCCTACTCTTTACAAACGACAGCATTAGTTCCTTTACATGACAGACAGTGAGAAACATGGCTGGCCCTTGATAGTCCAGTCAGCTACACTGGGGGGATAGCTGTAACAACTCGATGATAGTGGGGCTTGATCCCCCAACCTTCGGATCAGTGATCCAGCACCCTACCACCGGGCCACCACTAACCCACCCAAGGGTCAATTAAAAACAATTTCCTTATTATTAAGACTATTGAGATGAATTAATGAAGCATCAAATTAAAAATTAGGCTCTATTTTAGAGGACCAATGAAGGGCTCTGTCCTGCTGTTTGATAAAAATCTTATAAAAATAAGATTTTTCTCTTTAAAAAAAGAGCTCTGTCTCACATTAAGCTGCCTGTTTTCTTTGAACAATCACTAATTTTGCTTAATCCTATTAGGGTCACGGAGAGGCTGAAGCTTATATCAGCCGAAATAGGGTTTAGGGGGGGTACACACTAAAAAGCTTGGGAGACCATTCAGGGCCAACACACTCACCTGGGAGCAATTTGGAGCAGCCAATTTTCCCAATGTGCATGTTTTTGGACTGTGGGAGGAAACCAGAGTACCCAGAGGAAACCTGTGCAAACACAGGGAGAACATATAAACTCCACACAAAAACACCCCGAGCTCCTGAACCCAGGACCTTCTTGGTGTGAGGTGAACACAGTAACCACTACATATCAGACTGCTGTCCTGTTGTAGTTCTCTGTAATCTATGTAAACATCATTACCCAGCAGTGTTCCGATAAGGCGGGGCTTTTTCTTTGACGCGGTTAATATCTCCTCAACGATTGGCTCTAGCTCGTCATGTGACTTGATGTCAAAATGGCGTCTCCGAATGGAGGTAAAATTTAATTCCTCTTAGGCAACTAAATTCTGCTGTAGATGTTTAAATTGTAAAGTGAGGAGTTCGGTGCTTGTAGGGGTGTGCGTGAGATTTTATCTCCTTTATCCTTCCTTTATGAATAGTGAGGTTAATAATTTCACAATAATGCTACTTTTACTTTTGTATTCGCCAGCTAGCTCTTGTTTATGGTTCTCTAGTAGCCTCCTGCTAGCCAACTAGACGGTAACCAAGGTGTTCATGCTAGCTAGTTTAGCAAGCTAGTCAGCTGCTAATAGAATTGCTGTCTGGAATAAAACTGTCATGAGCAAAATGTGCAGATGATGTTTCACAAACACCAGGTTCGGTTCTGTTGGGTACCGTGTTAACACCGATATTTTCCAACGATATCGAGGTTGTACTAACTTGTAAGCAGCTCCCGAAACTGTGTTGTTTAGATTAGGATTAGCTTTGTTTACATATTTATTAAAGCTTTAAGCTCATTTGCATGTTACACAAAAATTTCCTAAATATAGAATCTCTGACAGTTATGCACTGAACTTGAGGTGGATGTTGCCAAATATTCATTTTAGCGACATCCACTGAGTCTGGGGTGCATAATTGTTTTACTATAGCTGTACTAAGAAAACACAATTTTAAAATCTCGATGAACACAGACAAGGTCCCAGCACAGGCAGGTACAGCACAGAGCCTAAAGCCTCACTCAGACAAGCGACATACACAGAAATCCACACGAAATCGTCCTGCGAGGAAGGCGTCATCAGCTCTTGTCGTCTAGGTAACCCTGTCACATGTTTCCTGCTTAAAAACAGTGAAACTGTGAGCGGCATCAAGTGAATTCCCTGCAGTAGGTCTGTGAGAACTTTTTTTTCCTCATCACTATCTTATATTAATTACATTTATTTTATAGCTCTTATCATGTACATCTTGTGACATGGCTTAGCTTTATTATTCATCAGCAAGTATAGTACAGAGACTCTCTTGTGTGTCATCAGCCAATAAGAGTTATTCATTCATTCATCTTCTGAACCCCTTATTCCTAATTAGGGTCGCGGGGAGGCTGGCGCCCATCTCAGCCGACTCTGGGCGAGGACGGGGT
>JAOUQZ010000002.1:8973564-8988699 GCA_028564935.1 Neosilurus hyrtlii
ATATATATATATATATATATAATATGTTTATTTATTTATTTATTTATTTTTTGCATATCTCGTACCCTAAGCATATGTGGGTTTCATCCAGACACGCAGCGTTGAAAACTCAATGATGAGCTGAAAGTACCCATGAGCTGGATCGCCGTGTGAGCTCAGTGCTGTTTTATAAGATTCCATTTGAAGGCTATGATTAGAGTATGCCCATTTATTTGGGGATTATGTCTAACCTAATTTATCAGGGTTTTATGTAACTTTGGGTGCTTCTTGTTAAGAAAATGATGACCGTTCATCTGCATGTTTGCGACTCCTCAAGCTTAACAAGTTACTGCTGAGTTAACAAGCTAGTAGACTATGGAGTAAACTGATCAGTCGTACTATTAGCACGCTTAACACGTGGTGTCTCATTACAGTGGCACCTGTCTTTCAGATTTCAGTACTGAAATGTCTCACTCATCCATCGTACTCCATGTGTAAACCATTAGGATCTTCCTTAGAAGACTATAGACTATATAAGCTCGAGAATTGATGCTCTGTATCAAGTAGAGTACTGAGACAAACAGTCTTTCACACCTTTGGATAATTTAGATTAGAAAGTTGACCGAGTATGCATAAACTGGAGCAGTGAGAGTTGGCCCATACAAGCACATGGTCAACATGCAAACTCCACACCGAAAGACCTTATTGGCCATGAGACTGAAAATCCCCACCCCTCTCTGTTAGGTGACAGTGCATTACTGCGCTGTCTCTGAACAGTTTATTAACTTTTCTTTCTGGATATTACAAGGTAAGCTTGTCCCTATAGATGATCTCTTGCTAAGTTTGCTATTAAGAGCATCACCATTAAACTAGCATGTGCAGAGTGCAATGAAAATTAGCACACAAACACACTGCTAGCTTTTCCGGGTTTAATAAACACTTTACTGGATATCAGACGTTTGAAACAAAGCAGGTTTTTTGGTCAAAAGCACATCAAGTGATTGAATTATTTGTGCATTTAGGGACTGTTGTGAGCTGTGTTTGCTGGTGTTCTTCAATATCTCAAGTCAAATCAAGTGGCGTTATGTTATCATTTCAAGCATATACACTTCATGCAGTACACAAAACAAAACAGAGTCCCTCCAGGTCCGTGGTGTTACATTAATCAACACAGGACTAAAAAAAAAAAACTGCATTGAACAATGTAACGTTCACATGTGCAGCATGTACAAACATTACAGGACAATATAAAAAAAAAGACACAGCTAACACAAATGAAAATAGTTCAGCACTGACCAGTACCCAATACTGATAAGATGCAGAAGGTTTGGATGTGTAAGGTAATAGTGGTATACTGTATGAATAAATCCTTAGTGGAAGTTTTGAAATGATACTATTGGTAAACACAGAAATGTAAATTATTTATTAAATGTGTGGAAATAGAAAATAATTTATTGTTTCCCCCACAACGTGTCGGGCTGTCCCCTACTGCCACATCCGCTGCAGACACCTCCTGTTAACACAACAGTGTCGGTTCTTTATCTATTCATTTTATATTTGTGTTGAATGGTCCCTGCGACACGGCCTATCAAATCTGGGTCACCTTGACCAATTTTTCAAGGACACAGAGGACAATTTTATCAAAAATGCCCATTAACACTGTAGAGGTTGCAGTTGACCATGCGGGGGATATTCCTAAAGTTCTGTGACAAGAACATATTTCAAATTTTTTTTAAATGAATAATAAAAACTGTAATGATGTAAAGTAACTTCTAAACCTCTGTGCAGTTGTGGCATTTTATTAGCCGTGTTTATCTGCTGAGCAATTACAGCCTGCTTCTTCTAAGTTTTAAATGGAAATAACTTGTTTAAAGAAACAATTTTAGAAACCACTATAGAGGTATTCATGGATAATGTACCAAATAGGCCTTGGTACTGGTTTTGATTACCCATGTGCTCATCTTTTGATGTTCTATAGTTCATGGATGTGACCAACCAAAAAAAACATTTCATAATCAAACTGTCAGTATGATGACATTAAGCCTTTGTTGAAATGAATTGTATTTTAATTGTATATAAATCAAAAGTCCCTGTTGGATTTAAACCACTGAGTTACAACACAACAACTTTGTAAAGATGATGATTCTTTGTGATCGCACCAGAGTTGTTTACTTATTTATTGCAGTTTGTTCCTTTTGATATTTCCTAACCATTTTGTATTCATTGTAATTTGTATATCTACAATAATCATGTGAATAGAGTCCACTTTAAGGGTCCACAGTGATCACATTCAGGAACTACGAAACTGTGATTATTATTTGTTTCCAGCGGCTTCAGCTACCAGTGACCTTTAACATGGTGCGATTTAATTTTCTTCATTTTCGCAGCTGTCAGGAACGCCTTGTAAATCTTGCTTACTTTTTCTTCGTGTTTCTTTCGCTCTGTAGCGTCTTAGAAATGAGCCATGGAAGGGCGGGGTAGAACATGTGAGGTGGGGGGATTGTACCGGGACGATTTACTGTGCCACAGTGGCCATTAAAGTCCTGAGTTGGTTAATGGTGATGCGTAATCAGACAGTGAAAACTCACCCTTGAAGGCTTTGGCTGGAGGACACACAAGCAGCTTCGACTTTATAGAGTTCTGAAAAGTGAAATGTTTAAGAAGTGCTGTTTTTACATTTCTTGTGTTTCGTCTTATACTAGCTTACAGATACCAAACCAGATTTTTTTTCTCTTTGATATGGCAAGGACAACTCAACATGGGCGCATCCTTGTCCGTAATCACACTATGCATGCAAACATGTGGCCATATTTTTGCGAGCATGAGAATGAGGCGTGTGCCTGATCCATCTCCTTGGGGACACACACCCCTCCTCCATTAGGCAAGTGACGCTGTGTAGCAGTGCTCTCAGAGGGACTGACGCGTGCCCAGCCTTCCTTCCCCCTTCCAGTCCCCATCTGCTCCAGGCCATGATAAATACTGCTGTCTGAGCGTGCTCATCAGGACCCTCCAGTCCCAGAGGGCCACTCACTACACTGATAAGTGCTGTTATTGAAGGTAATTGAATAGAGAGTGGCCCTTTGGGACAGGTAGGTCTCAGGCAACGCTGATGATACTACTAATGCCTGCTGCTGTTGCAAAATGGTGGCGTGATGTAACACATTTGTTAAGTTTTGACAAATGCTCAGGAGGCAGGGTCTTAATTTAAGGAAAGGTCTTTTATAAATATAGTGTTAAGGATTTTAGAGTTCTATATTTTATAATTATTAAAATATAATTAGTTAATTCAGTATCTCATATCAGTAGCCCTTCATTCCCATAGTAAAAGATCGATTCTGATGCAATGTGGTGAAATTGTGTTCGAGCTGAAGCAAGCAAAGGCTGAAGGCAAATGAAGTCTTCTAAGCAAGTTGGTTAAATCATATTAGTTGGGAAATTCAGAAAAGGAAACACGCCTGACACTAAAACCACCGTCCTGTAGCTTCTCAGCTCTCAGGAGCGAGGCTGAAGGGTCACACCTGTCCAACACTAATAGCCCCAGTGCTCAATGCCCCCTCCCTCCCATCAATCTCAGCTCTATTAAGTGCCCTGTTGCACTGTAATGATTGGACGGACGCTACGGCATCGTAGTAATGGGCTTCCATCAATCCATCAGAGACACCTGACCGCGGGGGCCAGCAGTTATGAAGTGTTGTTAGATGACAGGCTGTGCTGGGTGAAAGCGCTCCGCTATCTATCCACTCCCTCACGCTTCCTCCTGTGCACTCTCTGGCCTTTAACCGGTGCTGTGCTGTATTGTGTGGATAGAGAAAAGCTTGAATGTGTGCACTAGATCTGACTTCACAGCCTCTCCTGAATTAATCAAGCTGGAACAAACCTGGCCATAATAAGAAACAGGCAGTGCGCACATGATAACGAGAGCGCGGCACATGGAACTGGGTATCCAGTAGTCCAGTAATCATTTTCTACGGCCTTATGTTGTAATTGAATGCGTTCTAGGTTCACACAAACTGTACAGATAATTTTGGCTGCAGCGATGCTGCTTGAGGAGAGAGGAAAAGGAAACGTGACCAGCTCCCTCTCCCTCCTCCATCCTCGCCACTGCCTCCATCAACAGATAGGAAATGACACCTCATTTCCATAGGTGCATTAGGAATTCATTGGATTTTCTTTCCTAGCTAATCATAGTGCCTGTGCAGAAACCTTTTAAGGTTTTTAATGAATGAATTTTGACTGATTGCCTATTAATAAGGAGACCTCATGGACAGGGATAGGCTGTGGCATGTGTATGTGTGTGTGAGAAAGGGAGAGATAGGAAAAAGAGACAGAGGGTGTGTGTGTGTGTGTGTGCACGTGCCTGTGTGTAATGATTCGTGGTGTAGAGAACAGGCGGGAGGGGTGAGGCGCTCTCGGCTGGGACATTAAGAGGAAGCGGTGGCTCCCCTGGGAAATCACTCTCCATGTCTGCATCTTAAATATCCCTGTGAAGTATCAATAAGTGGGTAATTGAATTTTGAGCCCAAACATGAGCGTCAGGTGTATGTATTCCGAAAGCGGGGGAACATGTGAGTGCGGGTTAATGTGCATGCATATGTGTGTGAAAGTGTGTCCGTGTGTGTCCTCGGCGTTCCACCTCTTTCTCTCTCTCTTGGGAATCAGGCAGTGAATATGGATGTTAAATCTATTAAATAAAGATTACGCCCCGTAACAGCCAAGTGGCAGCTCGAGATGTGCACCAGGGGTGCAATTGGTGTGTTTGACTCTTAATGAAAGTGATTTGGGGCAGTCGAATCTAAACAGGGTTTTCAGATCAGTCCAGGGACTCATTTTCTCTTCTTGCTTTAAAAGGATCCATCTTGTTGCTATTGCAATCCTCACATTAATCAGCCTCAGCTCATAAGATGGAAGAAAGGAATATCCGTGTCACACCCCACTGTTCACGCGGGCTTCCTCACAAAGTTTGGCATGGTGCCGATCACGATTTAGCTTATGTTTTGTCTTTGTTGGTTTCTTTTCCCATCTGAATTTATAAATTATAAGCAAAATTAAGTACAATACTCGCTGAGTAAAAGGGACAGTGCTCGGCTTATGGTGAAGAGGAAGCTAATGTTCACTGCCTTGTTAACTGCAAGCCCCACTGTTATCCATGTTAGCATTGTAGGACAGAACAGCCGCATTTATCACTCTTTAATTTAAAATAAGTTTAATCATTCTTTTTAAGTCCTGATCATTCATTTATTTCCTTCGGTGTGTGTAGATGTCTGCAGGAGCACGTTGTTTGTGGCACAGAAGCTCTAAAATCCACAGTACGTAATTTCGTATGGATGTCAAGGCAAAGAAGGTGCTGATTAACTAAGTATAGAATTAGTAATTGACCTTTTTAATCAACTAAACAAATCTCTAACTCCTGCTAATCAGTATTGATTGTGTGTGAGTGTGTGTGTGTGTGAGTGTGTGTGTGTGTGTGTGTTGCTCTGGCGTATGGGCACGTGCCAAAGGAAGAAGGTGGCTAGCTTGCTGGACCCTCTTTTAATCTAACCCACTCAATGCAAATCATTTCCCTCCTGCTCTGACGGGACTGGAGGATAAATGGAAATCTAATTAATGAGTGGATCAGAGGGTTCCTCTCTGGTGGCAAGGTCTCTGGGGAGGGAGGTCTGTCAGATAGGCTCCCATATTGTTTCAGACAGAAAATGAGTGAGAGATTGTAAGGGTCCGAAAGAGCTAGGGATGAAATTGTTAGTTTAGCTAAGATGAAGGTCTTCCCATATTTGCAGACCACTCAAGAAAGCACTGGCCCATTTAATGAGCTGTTAGCAGAACTATCATAGACGCGTAATGGGGATTAAGATACATGGTGTTTTGTGAAAAATGCTGACATTACTAATCTCCGCTGATTATGAATTAGTCTATAAATGGATTTATTAATCTTCGCACTTCAACACTGCCGAGCTGTTTGTAGTAGTATATGTGTATATAGTTGTTTGTGTGTGAGATATATATATATATACACACACAGAGTACACGGAAACAGCAGGATAAGGATAAATAACAAACACTCAAGGTTTATAACGGTCACTTGTAGCAAATGCTGTCGTCATCATCACGCTTTAAAAATGGAAAAATTAATAATACAAGTCCTTGTTTTTTACACTTAATAATAATAACAAATGTAAACACACATTTTACAGAGTGCGTTTTACTCATTTTTCTCTAATATATACAAAAACTCTTGTAGGCTCAAAAGACATCTTTAATACCACCACACTAAGCAAAGCTCTGTGAACCCGTCATGGTTAGAATATGTAGGGGAAAAAAAAAACACTGAAAAAAAATCATTTTAATTGGCTTTTCTTTCCATGAAAATTATTTGAAAATGTGATAATTTTAATAATGTAAAAAAGAAATAAATCACTTGTTTTAGTTCTCATTTAGTCATTCATTCTCTAAGTTGCTTAATTATAATTAGGGGATGCTGGTGCGCATCTCAGCTGACTCTAGGCGAGGGCCGGGACACCCTGGACAGCATGCCAGGTCAGTGCGAACACACATACCACCATTCACACTCAGATTTTGCCAATTAGCCTACGGTGCATGTTTTTGGACGGTGGGAGTACACTGAAGTACCCGGAGGAAACCCACGCAAACGTCGAGAACATGCAAACTTCACACAGAAATGCTCCTAGCTCAGGAATCGAACCCAGGACCCTCTTGCTGTGAGACAGACATGTTAACCACAATGCCACCATGCCGTCCCATCTCATTTAGTATGTACTAAAACAATTGTGCTGAATTGAATAGTCCTCTCAACTCTTTAGCAGCATCCACTAAGCTTTTGGTGAATTAATTAATTAGTGTATGCTACAACAGAATGGTGCATTCTGATTGGTCTGCTATCACAGGATCATAAATTTGTAAAATTATTCCAAATGGAATTCGAGCAGGCAGCATCGTCATCAGCATGCTTTAAAAAATTTTAAATAAACCATAAAAAACTCATTCTAGCTGTTTTTCTTGTGTTGCCCATATGAAAGGGTGACCCAAAAAACTTCCACATTTTAAAAGTAAATAAAAAAAAATAACTTGTATAAAAACATAATCAATTTATTATTTGTACACATGAAACTTAGTGGTGCAGGAGAGGTGGTGTTGAGGTCTTGAACCCCTTTATGTTGAAGTTGATGTGCAGTTTCAGTAAGATGGAGCTACAGTGCACGTACAGCTTGAAGCTCGTTTGAAGTGCTGTGGGAAATGTTTCCGGATTGGGTGATCTCATTGCGTGGTGATATCCGGTAGCGGCCCGTTCCCAAGACCTCACCCCTTGTGATTTTTTTTATGATTTTTTTTTTCCCTATAGAGCTACTTCTAGCTAGCTTCTGTAGAGTGTATACTCATTAACCCCAAACTCTTGAAATCCATAAGGTTGCTCTTCAGCAGGGTGCTGTTCCACATAACATGACTGTCGAGCCATGCCAGCCTTCCGAAAGCTCCAAGTGTGTACAGACAACGACGGCCACTATTTGGAGGATGATCATCTTTAAAACATGATGAATGAAAATTGTATTCAATGAGGTCTGTTGTGTGCAAATTATAATTTGAATATATTTTAATGTTTTATCTTTGAAATGTGGGAGGTTTTATTGGGTCACCCTGTATGTACCAAAAACACTTTTAAGGAGCGCTGTTTAAAGATTTTTCTTTAAGGATGAGGTTAAACCTAAACCCAGTCACACATTTGTTTTGGCTGACTGAATGGGCAGGGCTAAGTGGCCTGTTACAGTGTCAGGCTCAATCTGTGTAAAGGTAAAGTATTAAAATCTAATTTCAGCTTGTTTTCTTGTGTTTCTGGTGGTATGTTTTAAAACACCTTTACGGAGCACAGTTTACATTCATTTCGTTGCCCTAGTTTCTGAACGGACACCGTTAGCAAAACAGAGATATTAGCCTAATTGTTCCAGATACACCTGGCCTTCGTACAGATTTGCCTGGGATTGACTTCAGTTTCCTCGCAGTGGTATTTTCCGTAAACATCTTTACAGATTACCATTTAACCAGACGCGGTTAGCTGCACAGAGTCTCAGAGCTATAAGCTGACCTGCCCCAGTGTTAAGGGTAAAATATAAACGTATATAAAAGTTTTATTTTAATTTTCTTTTTGTTAAGTTTGTGAACAGTTCCACTACAACTCTGTAAATATTTGTGCACAGTTCCACTACAACTCTGTAAATATAAGCAATATCTTTTCAATATCTATTAACTCTGTAAATATATAGCTTTAACTCTCTTTAGAGAATGTTAATTATATAAGGTTTCACCACAAAGTAAGTCCAGTGTAGCAAACATTTAATCTGATGGAACATTTTAAAACAAACTTGCACCAGTTTATTTCTAATTTTGCTTTAAATTCATTCCTTAATATATAATGTATGTCCTCAAAAGAATATATGGTGAAATGTATGACACTATTTTTTTTTACTAAATTATTTAGGGCATCATTATCACATTTATTTATCCTAAAGTGTAATTGGTTTAACAGTATATTATTTTAGGAACATACATGGATTACATTGGCCTCAACAAAACTAATTTTGTTAGATAATTTTAAAGATAGTTTAAATCTATAGATTTAAGTGGTATACACCAGTGGTGGCTGGTGGTTTGTTAAACGAGAAGCACTGCATTTTTGACCAAACACCTTGAGATAGTTTAAATAAAAGTACAGCAGAACATTTCTCTTTATCTCTGCACTTCCAGTCAGCTCACCGTTTCATACCCGCAAAGTTGAAAAGTCCAGTTATTTTTCCAATCTTATGAACCAAATCAATCTTTGTTTTTATTTGCTGTATCGGTAGCAAAAACAAACTACAAGCAGCCGTTAATTGCAAAAAAAAAATCCATGTCCAACTGAACTTTAAAAACTTGAAGCTGTCAATCAAAAAGAAGCAGTAGCCATTTTAACAGTTCCTCCAATCACTGTCCAGTGTCCTGACCCGCCCACTCCTAGTAGAGTCCCAGAGAAGCTTGGCTTCCAGGAGCGAGACGTTTTTCAAGCATTTGTCCAATGACTGGCTTGCTCTGCTGTACTGAAAGCAGAGGGTAACCTGAATACTAAACTGGGTTTTATTGAAACATGCTGCCTCAGAAATGTGTGAGGTGGGAAAAAATCATGTCAGACTACCTGTGAAAAATAATTGCAAATGCTGAATGAATTAGCCATGAAGTTGAGCATGTAGCACTTGTTTTGAAAATGCAACTGTACATATTTAATGAAATCTTTAGTGACATTTTAGAAGCAGAGCTTCCCTTGTAGTCTGAGAGCAGCCACCATTGTATACGCACAGAAAGCGATTTACTTGTCACCTATTGCTTTCTCGATGGGACAGGTGACATATAAATCAATTTGCTCATCGTGTAGATGTTCCATGCTCTGGATGCCTAGGTAACCCTCTTGTATATTTCTCACTTCCCAATGTTTGAGAGAATCAAGCAGTAGTTGTCTAACAGAAAAAACTGACCTGTATTTCATTTTTTTCAAATTTCACAGGTAGTACAGGTTATAGATCACAGAAGAGTTTTTCTGGTCTCTGTAGTGCTTTAGGGCATTTCTAGTGAACCCAATGGCTGCCTAAAGTACTGACTCTTCCTTTCAGAAATAAATTTTTTTTATCAAGAAAAGTAACTTAATGTTTGACAAAAAAGGCAAATCAGAAGTCCCTATAAATGATCACTAAACCAAATGTAGGAACCAATTTCATGGTTGTTGCATTCTTATGGTAAATGTTTTGGTGAGCTTGGTTTCATCTGTCAGTCAACGGTATCCATTCAAGCCATTAGTATTCGCCCAATCATATTACCTCAGAGTTGAGAGCAGCTAAACTTCATACTAAACCTCTTCGCATCACTAATTATTGCACCAGTCATCGTCATGTTGTTAAATTTGATTATATGGTTATATATTGGTGCACATTGCTTTCTGTGTACATCTTTAGAATATCCAATTAAGCAACTTTAAACTTAATAACTTTTGTGGAATGAATTTTGTGGTGAAACCCAATATGTTTATGCTATATTTATTAGAGTTCAACCAAGATTATAACAGCTAATTAAGAGTTATGTGCCAAAGGCTAAGTAGTCCCCAAGATGGAACATTGAGGAAATCCACCAAGCCTGAGGTACATTGTCTTAGGCTGCTAAATAAATAGCAATTGCACACGCTGACTGGCTTATCTACTTCTAGGATATTAGCTCAAATCCCGTTACCTGAAATGTCACTAAAGGAGAGAAAAGGGAAAAAGAAACTTACCACTGCGCTCCAAAATGTTTTTGCTGCCCTGTTACAGTTTGTTAAAAAAAAAATCATGTGGACAAGTCAGAAAACTCTTGGGAAAGCGTTATAACCGTGATAAAACTTTTTTGGTTTAATGAGAAGTTAAATGTTTAGAAAAGTAAAGCACTGCATTCCAGGATATGAACATTTAAACCATAACACATAGCAGTAGTACCCAGGTTTGGGCCTGTTTTGCTGCATCTGGGCCAGTTTGACATCATTGCTGGAGTGATAAATTATTATTGTACTACTGAATTCTAAAGGAAACACTTAGGACATCTGTCTGTGAATTAAATCTCAGTAGAAAGTGGGTCATGCAGCAATAGAGTGGCCCCAAAATGTTGTTTTTTTTTCTTTTTTCGATTCCTCTATCGCACACCCTCTTATTTTAGGAGGTTTGATGAAACAATAACCAGTAAAAATTTTAGGCCTATAAAATAAATCTGAGTGGTCCCCCAGAGCCCTTAAATTTTTTACATTTTAACCAAAATTTGGCGATATTTAAATTTTCCATAACTTAATATTTTTGGATCAATAATCCGTTTAACGTGTAATCAGACTGTAAATTATTAATACAATATGTTTTAATATACAAAGTGTAGTTTTATTCATGATGGCATGATTTATTAAAAAATCATCAGTATGTACTTGTAATTATCATTCAAAAATAAACATCCAAAATGCAAACTTACACCATATTTCGATTATTTCATGCAAAAGCCTTTTCTTGTTTTAGTCTCTATGCAATAAATATATTTCTGTGAAAAGCCTAATTTGTATTGGATGAATATCTGAAGACTGGCCACATGAGACTATGGACTCGTTTGGAGCGACTAATAACTGGTAGCTTCATGGTCTGCTGTGAGCAAAGCTCCATCCCCGCATAAACAAGTTATAGTTACTCATATAGTAGTTCAGATACACTGTCTGCCAGTAACAGACACAATCTGCTGCGTGAAAGCAATCCTCACACAATAATCTGCAACAAAAGGACGATTTCGGGATGCATCATGCAGGTTAGGTTCGTTTTGTACCAATGTTTATTGTTTAATACACACACTCTGTACTACAGTCATTTATGAGAGTTCATATTATTTACCAATATAGTAAATTATACATAAAAAATGTACTTTCACGCATCTGATTGTGTCTGTTGCTGGCAGAGAGTGTATCTGAACTACTATATTAGTAACTATAACTTGTGTACGTGATACGGGGGTATATGTCGGGTAAAGGAACGGGAGAGCTGACAGTCATTACATCCTCATTAAATGCACAAGTTTATATTGAGGTTTTGGACACTTTTCTTATTCCATCAGTTGAAAAGATGTTTGGTGGTAATGACGACATCATTTTTCAGGATGATAACGCATCGTGCCGCAGGGCAAAAGCTGTGAAAACTTTCCTTCAAGAAAGACATATAATGTCAGTGGCATGGCCTGCAAATAGTCCGGACCTCAATCCAATTGAAAATCTATGATGGAAATTAAAGAAAATGGTCCACGACGAGGCTCCAACCTGCAAAGCTGATCTGGGAACTGCAATAAGAGAAAGTTGGAGGCAGATTGATGAAGAATGCTGTTTGTCGATAGTTAAATCCAGGCCTCAGAGAATTCAAGCTGTTACAAAAGCCAGAGGTGGAGCAACAAAGTACTAGTGGTGTTTTTGTTTGGTGATTCCTAACAATAGGATAGTATTTTCATCAGAATTGAGGGATTTCATATTTTGATCTGTAAAAACAGTTGCAATTGATTACAAATTTCTTTCTTTTTTAAAAAAAAATGTTTAATGAAAATAGTTTTGTGTCTGATTTTATTTTTCTACACGATTAAACAGTTAAAAAGTCTTCCAAGAGTGGTGATTCCAAACTTTTCGCAGGGGTTGTACTGAGAAAAGTTGGACGTTCCAAACGTAAAAGAAAACGTAAACACGGAAGTGTTTTGCATTAGGAAGCGCCGGGCTTTATACCATCGGTTCCTGTATACCAGCAGATGTTTGTCTGATGTATGTAAATGTAATGTAGTACGTAACCTAGTCTGGGTTTCTAGTTTTATTTTATTAAGAAGTTTTTGAACTTGAGCCGTTTTTTCTTTTAAGAATGATTGATTCTTTTGTTGCAACATTATATATTTAATAATGTCACCCAAATTCATGTGTGCAAATGCACATTAACTCACTTTCAGGTCATGTTTTATTTCAGAACCTAAAGTGATGTCTCACCTTCCTGGATTTTTTTTTTTTTTTTTTAAATAAACACAGTCTTTTCCTCTTTGGCAGTAATTGCAGGTCAAATTACTTCCTTTGATTCCTTTTCATTTTGATGGTTTCATTCATGGCTGCAACCCTGCCTACTTGTGATTATTTTGTTTTATGTTATTCGAAGAGACAGTACCAAGCAAAGTTAATCAGTCTGAATCCAATTACCATCATGTTTAACCCAATGATTGACAACTCAGGGTGTAGCTACTGACACAATCTCCCAGCATTATTATTCCACATGGGGCAGTTCATCTAAATTACAATTTGCCGCACTATTCTATTAGCCACCATCTGACGAGCCGTGTCTACTCTCAGTGCCGTGTTCCTGGGCATCACTCCTTCTGTCACTACTGTGCTGATAAATCACCTCCACCTTGGAATAATGGCAAACAGGGGCTATAGATGTGCTGTATGTACTTTTTTGACCATCTCTGAATTAGAGCCTTGATCTGTTTGAGAAAATGCAAAGAGCATTTCAATACAGGTTGTGTGCTTGTCTTTTTTATTTAACATTAAGCCACAGGTTCTACCTTATCACTGTAGGAAATCTGTAATTGGTGTTTTTTCTTCACGTGCAGCACACCGCCTGACTGTTTCTGAAGGTATGGGTTTAATGGGAACATTTCACACCACATGTTTTGTAGCTTTTTTTGATGGGACAAATTGTGAGTAAGACTGAACATGGCTGTCTGTTCATGCTTATAATGATGATTACTTTGGTGGGTAAGCTATTTAGTTCCTTGTTCATGTCTGTGCTTTGTCACATATGGGTTATTATATGGGCATATGGGTTTATAATTTATTACCATCAAGCTCAACTTGTATAAAGAACTACAGACCTGCAAACATAAGAGCCACAATCTGACTATCAAGCCAAAACTGGGCAGGCCGAGGTTGTTACCATATCTGTTGTCTCTTCAGGGGCTTGATCCTGCTTCCTTGAATCTCCTTCAAGGCTAGAAGTATGGAGAACCCATGGGTCAGACAAGACTAGCTAGTGCCAAGGCATGACTTTATTATTTGAGTCGACTATTTTTTTTTTTTTTTTTTTTCATTTTTTCATTTTTTAGATTTTATTTTTATTATTTCCTATTTCAGTTAGTGTGATTTTTTTTTTTTTAGCTGTAGCTAAACAGTGAAAAGGATTCAGCTAAATGATTTTCAAAGGCTAAACTTTTCTTTCTGGACATAGTTGCCATGTTAAATCTTGTTTACAAAACAATAGTAGACACAACAAAATAAAACTTCTTCATAAGAAATGGCTAATTGCCTCAGTTTTTGGCCATAACTCTGTTCTGCGTTGACTCTCTTTGTAAATAGTGCTTAAAACCAAGTACTTGTTTTTGTTTTTTGTTTTTGTTTTAGTTAAACTACACAGTGTGTCTCTGGAATCCTCTCTGTCACCTTACAGCATGTTATGGGTGTGAAAAGTGGTGATCTGTAGAGCGATAACAGAAACGCAGACAGTATTGGGATAGCGGCTCGTGAATGTGTCATTATTTAATGATCAGACGTGATTAGGTGTCCACAAACATTTGGCCATGTAGTGTGTATGTCCAGAAATCTTACCTTGTCTGAAAAGTGCCTTAGACTTTTGCAGCACGGTGAATCGGTCCAGGAAGTTAATCCTTTGAATGAACTACATGAAACAGTGGAACTGGAATAATCTCTGGTGTTCAAGTTACAGCTTCAAGGGAGCCAAAGTTTATTAATGTTCATGGAAGAAAATTACACCGTATTTCTGTGATTTCTTGTACTCTTCAGTGTTCTCCACTCTAGCTGATTGTTGAGCTTCCTGACTGAGGTTTAATTAATTTTTTTTAAAGAAGGCACACTTATATCTCTCTCCTCTTTTTTTTTGCAGCCAGAGAAATGACGAGAGGGAAATTCCTTAACATCTTGGAGAGGCCGAAAAAATGAAGACGGAAGGAGGGACTGATTGTGTTTGGACCTATATATCAAAAGACTTTGTAGCAAAATAACAGTGCCATGATCTGTAACATCTGAAAGCTTAGCTGGATAAAATAATTAATATATGCAGGGTCACCAGTTTATACAAGTATCAACCATTTTATCAGGCAAAACTCCCATATAGGTGCGCTGTCTAAATATATAATTTCTTATTCACTGTAGCTGAGCAGCTTATGTACAGTATGTCAGCTTTCCTCTTATAACTGGGAAAGGATCACAATAGTATCGCAGCTGACCTGTCACCATTCACATGGAGGAACCGTTTTCAGCACCACAGTGACACTGAGCTGTGTCATCTTTTATTATTATTATGTGGTGCTGGTGTGTAGAAGGGGAAGTGTTATTGAAGATTCACACACTGTTATAATTTAGGAACTTTAGGAATTTAGGCACTTACTATCAGATAGAAAAATCCAGTCAACAGTATCTTGTGGTTAGAAACTAATAAAGAGCTGCTGATAACTAGACTGAGTGCATTTCCTGCAGAAAATGCGTGTGAATGCTGATCAGCTGAATGGCTCACTGAAGCAATGCAGAAAAAGCCTAAAAATGAACCACACAGACATCAGCTGATCATGGACACCTCTTTGTGTCCAACT
>JAOUQZ010000002.1:8999335-9015420 GCA_028564935.1 Neosilurus hyrtlii
TATATAAAATAGGTAGCCTCCTCTGCCATCTAAGCCAGCTCACCACTAGGTGGTGATCGGTTCACAGCTCAGCTCCTCTCTTCACCCGAGAGTCTGGATCACATGGCTGCTAGTCCTATGACATGACTACAAAGTCACTCATCGAACTGCGGCCTAGGGTGTCCTGGTGCCATGTGTACTTATGGACACCCTTAGGTTCAAGCATGGTGTTTGTGATGGACAAACCATATTGGAGAGGCTGTGCCTACCAATCACACCCTTCCAGATCACACTGTCATTGCCCACATGGGCGTTAAAGTTTCCCAGGATGATGAGGAAGTCCCCGGGGGGGCACCCTCTAGCACACCCTCTAGGGACTCCAAAAAGGGTGGGCATTCTGAATTGTCATGTGGTGCATACGCACAAACAGTCAGGACCCATCCCCTTATCTGGAGGCGAAGGGAAGCTACCCTTTCGTCAACCGGGAAGAACCCCAACATTTGGGCACCGAGACAGGGGGCAACAAGAATGTCCAGACTGGCTCGCCGCCTCTCCCCATGAGCAAATACAGAATGAAACAAGGTCCAGCCCCTCTCGAGATGGGTGGTTCCAGAGCCCAAGCTTGGCTAGGCTCGGCTGAGCTCCATATGCAGCAGCCCGACCACCAATGCACTTGCTTTCGAAACCCTTTTCCAGTCTTGGCTCCAGGGGGGACCCCGGTAACCCATGTCCAAGCAAAGGAAACTGTGTCCTTGAATTACCACTCATAGAGGTCTTTTGAACTGTGCTTAGTCTGGACCTTCACCTAGGACCTGTTTGCCTTGGGTGACCTGACCAGGGGTATAATACCCCTGACAACATAACTCACAGGAACATTAGGACCATAACTGTTCGATCTTTAAACTTAGCACGTTCGCCTCACAGCAAGAAGGTCTTGGGTTCGATTCCTGGGCTCGGGCATTTGCATGTTCTCCATGTGCTTGTGTGGGTTTCCTTTGGGTACTCTGGTTTCCTCCCACAGTCCAAAGGTGAGTGTGAATGGTTGTATGCGTTGGCCCTGCAATGGTCTGGTGAGCTGTTCAGGGTGTACCCCACCGAGACCTTGCACCGCACCCCCCCTTATTAATAATATCATAATTATTATTATTATTATTATTATTATTATTATTATTATTATTACTATTATTATCATTATCATTATCATTATTATTATTAATATTATTATAAGTGGTAGTAGCAATAATAATAATAACAATAATAATACTTTTGAAATTGCAGTTTAAAGATCGAACAGTTTTGTTTCTAATTAATGAAGCATGTGTGAACAATAAATTTACTATTTAAATAAATTGTGTGAACAATTTACAGAAACAATAAATTTATGGCCCCAGAGTGGAAGCTGCGCCACTTGAAAGGCAGATTAAGACTTTTATTATGACACAGTCCCGCTCGTTTACCCGGAAGTGATCCTGGATGCCAATCATAACAAGCTCAGCCGATATGCGTCAGTTATAAAGACTTTGATGAAAAATAAACCGTCTGTTATTTTGTGTGTATTTTTTAAAACCACAACCCTGTTCTGCATCAAGATCAATACTTTTATGTTATAATCTGTAGAAGCTGCGCTACAGTCGGGTGTACTCGGGGTTTTGCGGGTTTTCTTTGTGCGGGGATGGAGATGTCGAAAGCGGAGCAGCTGAACGAGCGCGTGAGCGAGCTGCTGAGTGCGGCGGTGCAGCGCGTGCTGGAGGCGGTGCGGGACACGGTGCGGGAGTACGAGGAGAAGAGCGCGCACACGCAGAGGGAGAACGAGAGGCTGCGGAGGAGAGTCCAGGAGCTGCAGGACCAGCTGGACAGGGACACCGCAGGTAGGCACCCCACCACCTGGACTCCCTCCCCCTGCCCCCCCCCTGCCCCTGCCCCCCGTCCCCCCACCCCCAGTCTGTCCAGCTGATGTGTTCCGCTCCCGTCCTGAGGTCGGGTCCAGACTCCTGGAACTCATCGCTTTCGTCCCCCCGTGAGCGAATGATGGGTTTTATTTCTGTCTTTCTATCTGATGCTTTCTCGTTGACCTTCTTCCCTCATCCCTGTGTGTGTTTAGTTTCCCACATCACTGCACAGCTCACCGTTTCTCCTCCTCCTACGTCGTCTGGACACAAGAAGCCGCCGTGCACTCGTCCATCGGACCCGTCGGCAGTGAAAGACAAGCTGTGTTTCAAAGAGGAACCACCCAACGACGGGCAGAACCCTTTGTTTCCAGCGGAAATAAAGACCGAGATGGAGCAGACGGACTATCCGGGGGCAGGAGGACCCGTCCTGGAACCTGTTCCCCCTAACACCTATTTTCCCTGCGCACATTTGCAGTACCACGGCTCTCAGAACGAGGCGGGCTTCCCCGCAGCACCGCTGTGCAGCGACATCACTGCCAACAACGCGGAAACTCTGGACACCTTCGTGGAGCATTTTCCCTTCGAGGAAGACGGCTGGAGACAGCAGAGCCGGGAGGAGCGCCACGTCTGCCTTCTGTGCGGGAAAAACTTCAACCGGCTCGCCAACCTGCGCATCCACCAGCGCTGCCACACGGGCGAGAAGCCGTACACGTGCACGCACTGCGGCCGGCGCTTCAGCCACAGTGGGAACCTGCAGAAACACAAGCGCGTGCACACGGGCGAGAGGCCATACCAGTGCCCGCAGTGCAACAAGAGCTTCTGCCAGTCCAGCCACCTGAAGAAGCATCAGATGGTCCACACAGGCCGACACGTCGCCGTCGCCAGGAGGAACATGGAACTCTGAAGCCGTAAACATAAAATCCGTCTCTGATCTGTGTCCTTTGTGTGTGTGTGTGTGTGTGTGTGTGTGTGTGTGTGTGTGTGTGTGCTCCGGCTCCGCCCACAGCACTGTGGGGTTTAGATAAAACTCACCACTGGTGGTTTGGTGCTGTGATATTAAACCTGAACACAGCACTCACAAACTCACGGATCTGAAACCTGACTCTACCAACACCGTCTGCTTTCACCTTTCATCGCTGCCTCTCGTCCATCTGACATGGATTGTTGTTGTTGTTGTTGTTGTTGATGTTGATGTACCGTAAAAAGTTTTATAACTCCTTCTAAAACTAGTTGTTGCATTAATCTCGAACTCAGACCTCATCCAATGGCGTTAACTCGCTGAATAAGAAGCATCAGTTTATTCTACTGTACTTTGTGGATTTTAAATCAAGTGACGAATTAAAAGTTTAGCGACTCATCAGTAGCTATGATATATTTTTTTTTTAAAGTATTGATGTTTTATTGAAGTTTATCTTCTTCGGCTGATTCGCCAGGTGTTGGGAATTATCCTCTGCACCACAGGGGGAGAGTATGACATAAATATCATAGCAGGTGGTTAAGTTTACTTGGCTGTTACCATAACTACATTAATCAGAGATATTAATAAATTAGGAGTACCATGCAAAATAAATAGGAAAACGGGGTTTATAAAATTGGTACAATGTGGTTCTAGATTTTTATTAAAGATGTGTACATTTTTACAACTTTAGATTTCCAAACCACCATATAAGTCACATTTAAAACGAAAAATGTGTCCATCAGTAAAGACATCTATGTATTATCATGTAAAAGAAACCAGACTGAAGGCTGCTGGATTTTAACAGCTTAAATAAAATGAGGAGTCGGTGTAGCAGTCAAAAGGCACAGGCTCAATAAAGTACTAAAACTTTTGGCTTTTCTGTATAAAACAAGAAAGAACCATTTAAAAATAATTCAAACACCCATAGAGCACAAACCTTGTGCCCAGCAGTCTCTCATACGCACCAAAAATGTCACATTGTTAAAGAATCCTTAAAAAAAAAATATCCTGGACCCAGAATTTGATCCAAATCAAGATCCAAAATTAAAGTATCCAAAGAAAATTTCAGGAAAGTCAGCACAAGTCGAGGAATCCTGTTCAAAACACACACGTATACAAACCGCGTGTAAAACATGACCTTCCTCGTTCCAGTACACTGCACTTTGTCAGTAATTGGAACATGTAGAAGTTTGTTCTGTTGTTTCTTTGCCTGATTATTTCACAGTGTTTTAGATCCCAAGTCAGTAACCGGAGGTTTACGTGTGATTCCCTTAAGAGCCAACGGATATTTACAGAGCAGTGTTATTAAGAGTTGCAGTATTGATCATCCTTTCAGCAAAATTTGTGTGTTTGTAATATGATTAAATGATGCAGATGCTTACTGTAACATAAATGACCATAAAAAGCACAAAACTGAAATTTTATCTTGTGGATTACTAGCGGGGGCTGAACTGCGGGGGTTAGCAGTCAGGCGGGGTTGATGTCTCTTGTGGAGACGGTGAGACGCCACATTCTAGTGACTCTGAGGACGAGAATGCTGCCAGAGACGAGCGTGACGGTGAATCCAAAATGGCTTACGCAGCTAATGTTTTGCCGACTCGGCTTTCCTGTCGTCGGTAGGTTTAGAAACAAAAAGAAATGTTTTCCGCGGTTTCTGCGCCTGTTGTTTGTGCTGCTCAGCACTAAAGCATAATGTGTTACTATGCACAGAGTCAGTGACTCACTACCACTATCAGGCTGGAACAGCCAATCAGAAAGGCACCATGTCTCTGAGCATGCCTAGAGTCGTAACACTCACACTTTCATAAGGGGCTTGGACTGATGTTGCTGGAAGGAACTGCTGATGTTACACATGATGGTTTTAAAGAGCTAGTAACACTAATTCACCACAGGTACACTTGAACAATTTTGAACATTGGCTCATAAACGTGTTCTAACAGGTGTGTCGTGATTTGATCTCAAGTAGCAGCGGAATCACAAAACATTTTTACTTTGAACCAAATGAACGGCACCAAATTCCCTGCTGCTGGAATCGTTTCTAAATAATACTGTAATATTTTATTTCTTGTAGACCGTAAACCTCTTCAGCTTCTCCCTTTTTCTGGCTGGTTGTAGCTCTTTCGCATTTTCCTTGTTCTTTTTACTGAGTTTTGTTGGTTTGTAAATATGGTGCAAACATTAAGCTTGATTTGGCTCCTGCAACTTTTATTAATTACATACAACTTTTATTATGATGGATGACGAAGCCCATCGTCAGCTGATCAATAAATCCAGATCTGCTATTGATCAGTTGTTGATTTGCAGGGTTTTCTGACCTGCTTTATGAAAAGGATGCCTGTGGTTTTATTTTAGATTAATAACACGCAGTGAAAGCCTTTGTAAAGTCTTTATAACATGCTTTTATACACAAAGTAATAACAATAGGTTGATGATTTTGGTTTTGTTTGGCAGTTCTCTTTTAAAATGTTTACAATATAAAATCTTGCAAATATGGGTAAAAAAAAAAAAGCGTAATGGGTTTAAAAAATTGTTTTGCTTTGTTGTTTGAATGTCAGGGTTCCATCACACAAAGTTTAAATGAGGGAAAAATCACTCAAACCTTTTTTTTGTTATGACTGTTAAAATAAATATTTTATATATTGTACAATAAAATATATAATATTCATATGTAAATATATCAACGTAATATACATGAATATGTTGTCCCGTCTTTATCCTCGCTCACAGCACGTCATGGCATTGTTTCAACAAACTTAATCAACAGAACATTGATTTCTCTCCAGTGTCGGGTTCATTTCTCACCGACGTCTTGAATCGATGAGGGAAAAACTGAACCACTCCTTAAAGTCTTCTCCAGCACATCCTGAACACTTTCAATAGGGTTAAGGTCGGGACTCTGGGGGGTCGATACATATGTGAAAATGGATCCTCGTGCTCCCTGAACCACTCGCTCATTATTTGAGTCCCCATTTTATATCCGTGCCGTCAGGGAAGAAAAAGTCTGTTGATGTGATAACCTGATCATTCACTACATTTAGATCATCAACTGACTTCATTTTATTGCCACATTAATGTTGCTGAGCCTCGACCAGACCAACTGGAGCAACAAAGCCTCGGCGATTACATGCTGTGATCAAGGATAAATGCTCTTCATGAAAATATTAGTGTGCGACTTTTTGGCCGGACGGTGTATTACTACATGGTTTGTTGGAATCCACAATTCTGATTGGTCCATTATGGCGTTTGGTGATCCGTTAAAGAGATGGTTGCAAATTATCACTCACTGTTGCAATGGGGTACATCATTAGCAGGAGCATGGCACAATCTGTTTGGTTTTCAGGATAACTCAGAGTGGTGGCCTGCGATCTCCGGATCATAAATTGTTATTCCTAGTGGATACTGCTTAAATCAAAATGACAAACACTCAAAGTTTGTCACAGGCATTCAAGCAGATAATAAACTATGAAATCTTTTTCTGGTTAGTTTTTCCTGTGTTTCCCATACTGTAGTATGTATACTACATACCAAAGCGCCTTAAGGGAGGATTGTTTCGTTTTGATTCTGAAGGAGGACGGTGCACAGAACTGAAGATGTTAAGCTGGCTGAAATCACCGGGTAACTGACCTTCCTCGGTGTCATGAGTTTTCTTCCTTGGTGTCATGCCATGTGTTTTCTTATGTTTCTGGTTGCATGTACTAAAACACGTTTACAGAGCACACATTCATTTAATTCTACTTTTGTTTCTGAACACGGCTGGGATTGGCTCCAGCTTTCCCGAATGTGAGACAGTAAAAATCACGGCTCATAGGATGACTTGGCGCTTTTAAGGCAGCAATGGAGGTCATCCCACTTGCCTTCGTGTCATGATTAAAATATTCATCCAGTCATTCATTCATTTTCTAAGCCGTCTGATCCTAATTAGGGTCGCAGGGAGGCTGGCGCCCATCTCAGACGACTCTGGGCGAAGGCGGGGTACACCCTGAACATCGCATAGCAACATACATACAACCATTCACACTCACTGTCACACCTAGGGTGATTTGGAACAACCAATCAGCATACTGTGCATATTTTTGGACTGTGGGAGGAAACCAGAGTACCAGAAGAAAACCGACACAAGCAAGAACATGCAGACTACACACAGAAACACTCCGAACCTGGGAATCGAACCCGGGCCATTCTTGCGGTGAGGCGGATGTGCTAACCAATGCACTTATACACACACACACAATATATATATATATTATACAATATATATATTGGACATGGTTAGCACGTCGGCCTTATGGCAAGAAGGCCTGGGTCTGATTCCCAGGCTCGGAGTTTTTCTGTGTGGAGTTTGCATGTTCTCCCTGTGCTTGCGTGGGTTTCCTCCAGGTACTCCGGCTTCCTCCCACAGTCCAAAAACATACACAGTACAATAATTGGTTGTTCCAAATCACCCCTAGGTGTGACAGTGAGTGTGAATGGTTGTGTGTGTTGCCATGCAATGTTCAGGGTGTACCCCGCCTTCACCCAGGGTTGGCTGAGATGGGCACCAGCCTCCTCGCGACCCTAATCAGGATTAAGCGGCTTAGAAAATGAATAAATGAATGACATTTCACCCCATTAAATAATTGTTTGTTATCCGTCCAAACTTGAGATAATGCTGAAATCAAAATGGTCGACAGGAACTTATGGGTTTGTTTAAATGAGCTTTAAAACTTTAAATGAGTTTCTAAAGGAGCCAGTGTGGCCATGTTGTAGTAGAGCTTGTGTGATCACTGTCACACTTTGTCATGTCATGTCATTTTCTGAAGCGCTGAATCCTAATTAGGGTCGCGGGGAGGCTGGCGCCCATCTCAGCCTACTCCGGGCGAGGGCAGAGTACACCCTGGACAGCTCGCCAGGCCATCGCAGACTGTCACACTTTTAAAATTAAAAAAATAAACTATAAAAATCTAGTTTTATTTTGGTTTGCTTATATTCCCATGTAGTATAAACTAAAACTATTCCATCTTGGGGACTATTCAGCAATCCTCCGTGAATAATTATCACTGATAACAAGAACAGCAACAATCATAATCTGATTACACACTCAGTCATATTCATAAAATATTGCTTTACTTGCACTGTGGGAACACAGAAAATAATGACTGAAAACACAAAGGTAAATAGAAATTCCAGGGGGAAAAAATCAGATCACGATCTGAAAAATTCAGGATCAAACTCAGTTAAACAGTCTCCGTGAGATGGATCATAAACTTAAGGGCAGTGGGCAGTGGTGGCCCGGTGGTAGGGATCCCAAGGTCAGGGGTTCGAGCCCAACTATCAACGGGTTGTCACTGCTGTCCCCCCAGTGCCGCTAACTGGGTTATCAAAGGCCGGCCATGACTCTCACTGTCTATGGTGAGACATGTAAAAGAACCATTGCTGATTTTTGTCAAAAGTAGCATTGCCATCAGCGTGTTTCTGCCCTGCGATGGCCTGGCGAGCTGTCCAGCCCAGAGTCGGCTGAGATGGGCCTCCCTGCAACCCTAATTAGGATTAAGCAGCTCAGAAAATGAATGAATGATAATTGGGGGCTAATAAAAACAAAAGGAGGAAAATAAATACGTTACTACAGTAAACACAAGAGGTATAAACCTTCGGTTTCTGAAATGAATTCCATTAATTTGTTTCATTAGCACTGAATCTAATTGTTTTTTATTATAACTGTATTATTATGTATTATTATAACTGTATTATTATGTAGTATTATAACTGTATTATTATGTATTATTACAACTGTATTATTATGTAGTATTATAGGTGTATTTATACAGTTTATTGTCTATTTATTTATTTATTTATTTATTTATTTTACAAGCTTTGGCCTACTGTTAATTTATTATTGATGGTGGAGCAAAAGGATGATTTGTAAGTTTGTAATAGTAGGAAGTAACCTTGCCGGATTGTTACGTTATTAATGCACTTTATTTAAAATAATAATTCTGATAATTATATGTAATGAGCTGTAATCAATAATAATCGATTTATAATTATTGCGCTGATGAACTTTTATTTTGAAATCACCAGCGATACCGGAAGTAAATACAATCTGACCAGGTAGTGTGGTTGCAGGAGTGACTGACAACATCGATAGAAACGGAAGCAGTTTGTTTGTTAAGTTGGTATATTCCCGGGAATATATTAGGCTTATTGTTGTGTGTGTTTATTTACGTATTGTTGTTAAACTCATAGCAGGGGAAGTCCTTTCACTTATCGGTTAGTAATTTCTTTACTTCCGTGTTTGTTTCCCTTGACACTTTAACGCGCTGTTATCGCTTTTTTAACAAACCGGTTGCCATGTCAACATCATCGCTGGATAAGAGCCTGTCTCGGTAATCCATGTTTTATTTTCATATAAACTGTCATGTACTATTTCATTTCATTCCCTGTTCTCACGCCAGTGAGTGAAGAGCTGGAGTGTTTTCAGATCTCGACTCTCTTCTTGCCTGTAAACACATGAACGAACCCACAGGCTCGGTTCTTCTCTTTAAACCCATGTTTAAGGGACGGGTGCAGTGCTGCTCTTTGTTTTGATGGTAAAGTTTTCTGTAGCAGCACAAAGTCTCTAGATGTCACTCGGTGACGTCATGCACTTTCAAATCACATTTTCAAATCTGTTACCGGAAGACGATTTAATGACGGATCTGGTTTTATTTGGTATACTGTATTAATCCCACAAGGAAAAGTATTACCTCTACATTTAACCAATCCACAGTGAGCACACACACAGTCGGAGCAGTGGACTCACCCCATCTCTCTCTCTCTCTCTGTGTGTGTGTGTGTGTGTGTGTGTGTGTGTGTGTGTGTGTGTGTGTGTCGCACTTCCACACTGAGGTGCCGGGGAGCAGGTGGGGTTCGGTACCTTCACAATCACTTTTTGGATCCCGGAGGAAACTGTTTGCACACAGTCGCTCCATACCCAGTTAAAAATAACATAAAAGTCTCACCAAAAATCACACACATATATATTTAAATCCCCTGATTTAACCACGAAACAGGCTTGTCGGGATGAAATTGTAGTACTGTTATTTTTTTCCCCACATACAATATATTTAGCTCTACTTTGACGTATCGGGCACTGTTCTACGGAAAATCGACTCAAGATCTTATATATATATATACACACACACACACACAGACACACACACACACACACACACACACACACACACACACACACACCACGGCCTCAAGATAGCGCCTGATGTTACAGATGTGAAGTGGTTCTATGTTTTAGTTTTTATGCAGTCAATAACAATCTTGACTATTTTTTCCCCTTGAAATTAATTCCCTTCTTCTTCTTCTTCTATTATTATTATTATTATTATTATTATTATTATTATTATTATTATTATTATTATTATTATTATTATGTCATGTATTTGAGGCTAATTACTGGCGAGTCAATATCATTTCAAATTTAAATGAATATCATTCTGGACATCAGCAGAACATGGATTTATTTTGAGGTAATTAATGTTGATGAGTTCAATAGGCCAGAAAAACTGCTGCACCGAGGAGCTCATTCGGAATCTTCAGGTTTGCTGCTTGCGGCCGCAAAAAATATGTTTCTGATATTTTTTTTTATAGACTCAGAGGACGTTTCCTCAAGTGAACGAAAAACATCCAAGTCTTCCCTGAGCCAGAGCAAGAAGCGAAAGAAGAGGCGACATAGGTGAGTATTCACAGCTTTGATATTCCTGCACAAACATACAGAGACCCCCTGAATGATCATAGATCACCTTCCGAGCACCAACCATAGTGAAATACTTCAAAGGCAATTTGTAAAGAATTCTGTGTAAATATTTATATATGGTCGGTATATTTACTGGCACGCTAAAATTGTAAACAAATGTTTTGGAACTAATTTGTTTACAATTTTAAAATTTGTTTACAGTTGTAAAAAAAATACAGAAATAATAACAAGAATGTTAATAATAATATTAATAATAATTGTTGTTTTTGTTGTTGTTATTATTATATAAGCTATTATATAAATGTTGTCAATATGAAGTCGTTATATTGTTGTTGTTATAATGGTAGGTAGGTAGGTAAGGTAAGGTTATAATAGTAGTAGATCGACATTATTAATAATGAACTTGGTAGCATTAAAGGAATAACAGAAACCTCAGATTCTTTATCTCAGTGTAACCTGCACTTGGATTTGAGCTGGTGGCGTTAAGAGCAGGAGGTTATTCAGCGTCGAGGGCAATAAAGTGCTCGAATAAACTTGATGTTATCTGGAGAGATTTTAATATTTCTTCACCAACAATATCAGGACGTGCACCTACAAACGAGTCTCACCTCAGCTCGGAAAACTCTGGAAGAAAAGGTTAAATATCCTCCATTGTTTATCCTGCAGACCGACTGATATTCTTTACCATCACTGGAACACTGTTAGTGTAATGAAGACCTCAATCCTTTGTGTTAATTGAATTTAGTTCATACATTTTCCCAATGATGTGTTTAATACTAACTGTCTTTAGAATATTTTAAACAGCCCTGTTATTCAGTGTAACCCAAATGGAAAATGACTATTTTGTGTAGAATATTGTTTAGGAATTAGATGTGTAATATAAATAATTGTATCTAAATATAGGCTTTTTCCTGTTATACAGGACAATATTCACCTCTTATCAACTGGAAGAATTGGAGAAAGCTTTTAATGAAGCCCACTATCCCGATGTTTATGCCAGAGAGATGCTGGCTATGAAGACTGAACTGCCTGAAGACAGAATACAGGTAATTTATCCATTTATATGGGACGATATAAGACCCTTTATTTCAGTTTTCTTTAAACGGGGTTTATGTAATTTTTATATAACGAAATACAAAAAAAATTATATATATATCAAACATGTGGAGGTAATAAAAAGAAAAAGGAATGAATTTGACAAAAGCTTAGTAGTAGTAGTAGTAGTAGTAATAATAATAATAATAATAATAAAATGGACAATTTCTTTTCAAAGACACCGATTATTTTATATGCATATTTTATAATACATTATGGCCATATTGTATAAACATAAAATGTATAAAACCTTTCATCAGTATGTCAGTTATAGATACTGTACAGTTCATTTTTTATATAACTGATCCCAAATTTTTCCGGATCTTTATACCATAAATTTATAAAATGCTCAGATTTAAAACCTGTTGCCGTGTTATATATCATTATTATTATTATTATTATTATTATTATTATTATTATTATTGTTATTTAGTCTAAACTGGAAATCATTTTTGATCAGATGTAGTGGTTGGGAAAGGATATAAAATGCTATTTCTGTGATTTTGTTGGGTTGATCTGTACGATTATTCCTTTTGCCTGGTTTAAGCTGTTTTATATTTTTTGTATCAACGCTACAGATATTTCACCTGATTCTCACTGATTCGATTTTAATCACCAAATCTGTGTTGTAAAAAGAGACATAATTAGACGTGTACATTAACACATATTCATTGATGATTGGTTCTGCTGCATTGTGAAAAGACTTATCATAAGGACCTGGACATTTTGATCATTCCGAAAGCCATCCATTCAATAGCGGTGTTTATTGGATGCATTTGTTTCTTCGTCACCGAGAATAAAAAAGACACATTTCAGAATAGAGTAAAATAAATCCGGGTGATTTATGCAAATAAAAATGACATAAATACAACCATTTTCGTTGCAGAAAATCTCACTGTTACCTGCATAGTTTCTTTGTCCGCACTGTGGGATTCTTAGATTCTGGCCTGGTGCATGTACAGTAAAAGGCAATAATAAATAATTGATTAAAAATATTACAATTTGCAGGAAAATGTTAGCTGGGATGATCATGCAGGAATCTTTTAATACTGAGCCAGTCTGCTTTGCCAAGGATAAGATTTATTCTTTACCAATTAAAAAAAAATATATATATATATATATGAATTAATTGATTTATTTTAACAGTCGACCTCATGTCCTGCAGTGTTTATTCTCTGGGCGGTGCAGACTGTGCACAACAATCTACACTGAGCCCTTCAGAGCTCCTGGGTTTTTGGTTGTAGCTCAGCTCTTGGTCCATCATGGTGGAGTTCTATCAGTCAGCACCTAACGACTCTTTAAAGCCGAAGCCTGCCTTTTCGCCAAGCTATTTGGACACATCATTTCTCATCGGTCTCATGATGAACATGAAACCATTTTGCTCTCGGAGCGAAAGCGCTTAACGACCTAATCAAGCAATCACGGCGGAAGGAGATTGCGGGGTGACCCGAGCCATCCATCTGCCCACGCGCCTTTTTAATCTCGCCCTCATTATGGCTCCTCTCGATGAATAAATAATACGGAAATAAATAAATAAATGAACACGAGCCGCTTGCAGTCCTAAGTAAGCTTAACATGTAATTTTCTCATCGGGTGTAATTAGTTAAATCAGACGCGGCGCTGAGTGCGAGGGGAGCGGAGGCTTCACATGAAATAACTCCATTGAATTTATTAGTGCGGGTCAATGGCGCTGCTCCCCCGGGCGCTGCGCGTTTAATTTCCCGTGATATTTGCCCGCCTGTCCACCATCGATCGGGCCTGAAATTAACTTATTTTTCAATCAGCCTCGGCGTGCCCTAGGGGTCGCTTCTTCTCGCTGTCTCCGCCCGCTTTTCTTCACCGCGACCGATAACCAATTTCACTTGGATGGAATGAGAGCCATCATCACGAGCACGAAAGAAACCCGAAAAATGGTTGGATCATCTCTGATCCTGTGGGCCAGTGTGGGACCCGTAGCATGTGCCCCGCCCCTCCATGCATAGGGGCGGGGCTACGTTTTAGATAATTACAAGGCAGGTGGAAAACCAGCTCAGCGCTTGGCCACCAGATTGGGATACTCCACCATGCATGAACGTCTCCCCTCCATCCATTTGGTGAACTGCTTAATTCTAATAGGGTTTTTTTTTTTGGAGGCTGGATCCAGTCCCCGCCAACTCCGAACAAAGCCAGGGTACACCAGGAACAGCTTGCCAATCCATCACAGGGCCAACACACATTTAAACATTCACAGCATTTAGCACATTGCAGTTATAATTTTTACACAACTGAGCATTTGAGGGTTAAGGGCCTTGCTCAAGGGCCAAATAGTGGGAATTGAACCACTGACCTTCGGATCAGTAAACCATCGCCCTAAGCAATAATACACACACACACACACACACACACACACACACACACACACACACACACATACACTTTGGAAAAGCAAATTGATGTAATGTTCATGTCTTCAGACTAATGGAGGAAACTGGTGTACCCAGAGGAAACACAAACAAGCACAGGTAGCACACAAACTCCACACAGAAATGTCCTCACCAAGCCTGGGACTCAAACCCAGGGCCTTCTTGCTGTATGGCAGACATGCTAACCACTACGGCATCATGCCGCCCTGCAAGAACATCTTCATTAACGTTATTTTAGAGAGCCATGACCTTGAAACTTCCAGAAATCGTCTGAACATGTGTAAGGAATGTGAGGGTGTCTTGAAAAAATGGTTGTTTTAGAGTAAGCCCTATTATTCACCAAATTATCCATCCATTTGGGTTAACCTTCGGATTTAATCCATCCACAGGTCTGGTTCCAGAATCGTCGAGCAAAATGGAGAAAGAGGGAGAAGTGTTGGGGACGCAGCAGTGTGATGGCTGAATATGGGTTGTATGGGGCCATGGTCCGTCACTCCATTCCACTTCCAGAGTCTATTCTGAAGTCTGCCAAGGATGGAATTATGGATTCCTGTGCCCCTTGGCTACTAGGTATGTAAAAGTACATAAAAAATATTAAAGAGTGATACAATTCATAATAAAATAAATTGACCCATCACCAGGAGATTAGGAGTTTGAGTCCTGATAATGCCATAACCAAGACATAATTGATCCTTCCCTCTGGATGGGAAAGATGGCTTCCCTCTCTTCCCACATTGATTATACATTCTGAGTACTGGTGGAAATTGGCTTTGACTACCTTGAAAGAAAATGTGTGTGTGTGTGTGTGTGTGTGTGTGTGTGTGTGTGTGTGTTTTTCGGGGTGTTTGTTCAAATTATGGAAATATATTTATGCTTTGGACATACATTTACAGGAACAGAAGCTTTTGCTATTGGGATTTTGTCAGTTTTCTTATTATTTTCAGACTAATTCTTACAGGGACCATTTTTGTGTCTATTACTAAGTTTGATTCTTTAGTCATTTTTGGTTTTGGAGACTACAATTGTTATTAAGGAAAGTGAGATCACAGAGATGGCTCTTTTGATGTGAGTTACCTCATTTACTCATCTTCAGAGATAGATAGATAAACACAAAGATAGTCATCCATCCATCTACCATTATCTGCACCTCTACTCCAAAAGGTTACAACCTGAACATGTTGCCAGTCTATCACAGGGCTAACACAGAGACAACCAACCATTCACATTTACATTCAATTTAGTGCAGTCAGTTGACCTAATGCACAGGTATTTTAGTCTGTGGGGGGAAACTGGAAGGGAATCCACATCCGCACTTAAAGAACAGGCAAATTCTATACAGAAAGGCCCCACGAGATTCATACTCAATATACATAATATGGAATTTGGTGGCCATTTTCCTCTGAAACCTTTCCTGAATGTTTGCAGCATGGCAGGGTGTGTTATGCTGCTGGAAGAGGCTACTGCCATTAGGGAACGCCACTGCTAGAAACAGGTGTTGTTGCTCTGCAACAATGTTTAGATAGATAGTATATGTCAAAGTAGTGTCCACATTAATTTTAGAACCCAAGGTTTCCAAGCAGAACATTACCCAGTACCCCAGAATGCTTCGGGTGGTTTGCCTTCTTTGTATCGTCCATACATCCATTGTCATTTGGGAGATTCCCAAAAATATTTAAGAAGGTCCTCTTGAATGGAACTTTTTGTCCAACATTGTCTGGAGCAAACCCAACACCTCTCATCACCCCAAGAACGCCATCCCCACAGTGAAGCATGGTGGAGGCAGTATGATGCTATAGTGATATTTTTTCATTTTCAGGGACTGAGAAATGTATCAGAATTGTTAATTTTCTATATTGATGGATGGTGCTAAATATGGGTAAATTCTTCAGCAAGAGAGTTAAATGATTTATGCATCTTGTTTGATGCACAATAACAAGGATTTTGCATCTTTAAGGTTGTTGGTACACAGTAAAATCCCTAGTGTTAAATTAACACTCAGAGTGTTCATTTGAGTCCAATTGGACATATATAAACAC
>JAOUQZ010000002.1:9015520-9030843 GCA_028564935.1 Neosilurus hyrtlii
TGGACATATATAAACACTGTAGGGTGCTAATTCAACACTCTAGGTATTAATTTAACACTGGGCATTTTGCTGTGTAGGTTGTGTAAACTGACTGAATAAAAAACCCCAAGTATCCATTTTAATTCCAGGTTGTAAGGTAAACCAAATAGAAAAAATGCTATGAAAACTTTTACAAGCCACCTAAATCCTGCTTTATCATCTGTACAGACAGATCACCACTGAGCTTTTGGTTTTATTTCCCATTTTTTAGTAAGCTTTGCCGTACATAACGACACAGACACCTCCATCCGACATCTCCGGCATCACAGTACACATAATAATTACATATATGTTTAAGCACTATATGGAGATGACCAACAGTATTTCTAACACAACAGGGAGCCAAAATTTTAGTTAACATGGGCTTTAGTAATGTGCATTGAGACATGTATGCTAATAAAACTAATGAAAAACTAATGAAAACTAATGAAAAAAATGTTTTTTAATAGTAGTGCTTAAAAGATTTTAACCCTTCAGAAATTTTTATATATTTTCATATATATAACTTAAAACCTAAAAGTAGATAAAGATAATAAATAAATAAAATTAAAAATATTATGCTTGGTCTTGTAAATTGACTTAGCGGGATTTTACCCATTCCTCCATACAGAACATCTAAAACACTGGGATGTTGGTGGATTTCCTCGCATTAACTGTTTGCTTTAGGTCCTTCCACAATGTTTCTATTGGACTCAGTTCAAACCTTGACTTGGCCATTCCAAAACATTCTTTTTTAACCATTCTTTGGTAGAACGACTGTCTTTCTGCAAGACCCACTTTCTTTTGAGATTCAGTTCATGGACAGCTGTCCTGTTATTTTCCTTCAGAATTCACTGATATAATTCAGAATTAATTATTCCATCAATGATGGCAAACTGTCCTGGCCCAGGTGCAGCAAAACAGGCATAAACCATGCATGGGTTTTACCACCAACATGTTTGGCAGGATTTTTTCCCCTAGAATCTAAATTTTCCTTTCTCCAAACATAATGTTTTTTGTTTAAACCAAAAAGTTTTATTTTGGTTTCACTCATCTGTAAAAAAAAATTCTCCAGTATTCTTCTGATTTGTCCATGTGACCTTTAACAAACTTCAGATGGACAGCAGTGTTCTTTTTGGAGAACAGTGGCTTTCTCCTTGCAACTCTGCCATGCGTTGTTCAGTGTTCTCCTGATGGTAGACTCAAGAACGCTATCATTAGCCAATGTGAGAGAAGCTTTCAGTTTGGAAATAACCCTGGGTTACTTTGTGAGCTTGCTGACTATTAAATGCATTGCTCTTGGTTGGTTTGTTGTGGGTTGACCACACACTTTTGTCCATTTGTACACAATCTGTCAAACTTTTTATAGCTGGTTTTGTAACCTATTTCAGCCTGATGAACGTCAACAACCCTTTTTCTTTGTTATGCCCTGATACAACTCCAAACACATGTGTTGTAAAGATGATATTTTTGACAGATGCATGATCTTCAAATAAAGCACCCACTCAAATGTGATAGTCATCCAGTTTACTGAAAACACCTGACTCTATTTGCAACTTCCTGTCCAATGATCCATTCATTCATTTATTCATTTTCTAAGCCGCTTAATCTTAATGAGGTCCGCGAGGAGGGTGGCACCCATCCCAGCCGACTCTGGGAGAGGGCGGGGTACACCCTGGCAAATGTTCTAACTGCGCAACTGTGCCACCCTCCGATGATGCAATATTGGATCAATATACTTAGTTAATAAATGATCAAGTATAATATTTTTGCCTCTTTTGTTTGCTTTGCTTCTCTTAATCTATTGTAAAAATCCCATAATATTTTAGATCATATTTATGTAGATATATAGAAAGTTCTAAAGGGTTCACAAACTTTTAAGCACCACTGTAAGTGTTTTCCTATTGCATGGTAATAACATTACTCCAAAACATATGAACCCATATGAACGCAAAAGATCCAACAGATTAGAGTTTGATTAATTTACCTGGCAGGTGTTTATTAAAAAGTAGAATATGATCCAAGCATATCTACATAAAAAGAGCCAAGAATGAAATGCAAAATGCAGCGCAATAGGAAAGTGCCACAACTAATCATTAGAGTTGGATCTAGAACTCAGAAGTGCTCCAACTCTAGTCAGTAATACACTACTAGTTTATTCGTTCTAATCCTTAGTCTCTTGTCGTTTACCAGTTCAAATGTCTTTCCAATCCCCAGGCACTTCTCTAAATCCGAATCCCTCATCGTTCTTTGCAGGGATGCACAAAAAATCACTGGAGGCAGCATCAGGCACATCGAGCCGGAAGCCAGACGTCCCTCAGCATCCAAACAGTGCCAACGTCGATGATACTGATGCTGAGGAGAGGAGGAGTGATTCGCCTATGTCTAAAGAGGAACTGAGGGAGAACAGCATTGCTGCTCTCAGGGCCAAAGCACAGGAGCACAGTGCCAAAGTGCTGGGAACAGTGTCTAGCAAGAGACTGGAGCAGAAAACACAGGGAGAAACGGAGGAGAGGTCCAGCATGGAACACTCAGACTCCCAAGAGGAGAAAGAAGGCTCTTAGATATGCACTTATAAAAATTGGTCAAACAGCATTGTGTCTTTCTGTAGCTTTCCTTTAAACAAATCCTGATGATCTCTTCTGTATTTCCTTAGAAACTGCAGGCAAACAGTGAATCTCCCCTTACCCAGCTAGTGCCATTTTCCTATCCTCACTTCACGCTTCAGCAAGTTTAACTGATAACGTCACAGGCCGATTGGAAAATACAGAAAGCATGACATGCTAATTATTCTTTCTATTTTATAAGATATACATACCACTAAGTGTCATTTGGTTTAAATAACGTACATGCCAGGACATGAAACAATTGTTGCCACAATCTGGTTTGGCGATGTTAATGCTGGCTTCCTAAGGATTTAAACAATATAGAAAATGGATGATTCTTATTCCATCTAATACTTTTTGTTTTGCTCTTTTAATGTTTCTCTTAAAGTCTCAACAATAAGTTTTTCTCTTTTCCTTTCTTTCTTTTTTTCTTTCTTTTTTTCTAATTAAAGCACTTAGTGGTCGGATCATAAGTTGTATTAGAATGTAATGCTGTATATACTGTAAATAAAGATAGCTTGCTACAGTATTGTTTGAAGTACACTTTAATGTACTGTGATCTTATAATATGTGGGGTTCTGTTCCGAGTAACATGTTGAGCAGATTATTAAAAAATACCTGAAATGCTGACCTACTGCATTTTGAGTTTTGTTTTTCTTTTTTTAAAGAATACAGATATAATTTTGGAACATTAAAACATCTAGAAACATTAAAATACCAATCAAAGTTGGGACTGCATTCATGTTTAGGTAAGCAACTGTAAAAGACAGGAATAATATGCTAATCATGGTAAACACAGCATGCAAAAATAATAGCTCTTTTACCCTGAGTAGCATTTTCCATTGTGAATTCATCCTCATGTATGATAAATAACATTATATATATATATATATATAAATACAACACTGTATATTACAGGACTTACGTTCTACTTGGCATTTTCAGTGCCACAACTTATAAGACCTGATGTTCTCCTTTTCTCTATACATTGGCTGAGTGGCTGTGTGTGTGTGTTGGCGGCTATAATCTGCCACATTCCAAAGGTCTCAGTCTAGTGAGATTAAAAAGCAAAAGCAGTGCATGGCACGCATATGGGTGAGAGTGTGTATGCATCTTGTTGAAAATCAGAGACCCCAGTACTCATGCTCACGCTAAAACAAATGCTGCAAAATTATTTTATCCTTCATGTGTTTTGTTCCTCATGTAACCTTGTAAAAAAATGTAATCATTCTTCGCTCCTAAGTAAAATACTTATTAGTTGAACTGGAAATGTCTGTTAAATATATTTGTCTATGATTCTCTATCCCTCTGTCGTTCCCCCACCTCCCAACACACACACACACACACACGGGCAACTGATCCTATCCTGCCCTTATTATTGAAGGCTGTCAACACTGATACAAACTGTTAATTCAGTCCTAATTTAATTTAATTTACTTAGTGTCCATGTAATTAATTAGTTGCCATCTGCAGTGATTAAGCCTGGCTTATAAAGTAACAAAATACCTCTATCCCATTTTCAGCTGATTACTATTTCTCATGTATGATGCATTAACCGATACCTGCACCTCTGTGGGACAACAGCATCATTATTTCATGGTGTTTGTCTTCGAGAGCTGATCTGACATCCATCATCCTTCTTCTTATACTTACAGTATCCTGCAATGTCTTGTTCAAGGACTATCCAGTTTACCCTTCAGAAGTCTCCTGATTGTATGATGCTTAAATTTAGAATTAGGAATAGGGAAGGCTGGGCCCTATCTCTGCCAACTCTTGGTGAAAGTGAGGTACTCCCTGGACATCTTGCCAGTCTAATGCAGGCCAACACACACTCAACCATTCACACACACTTACACTTAGGGGCAGACTGAAGCAGCCAATTAGCCTAATGTGCATGTCTTTTGATTGAGGGAGAAAACCGGAGCATCCAAAGGAAACCAAAACAAGCACAGGGAGAACAAGTAAACGCCACACAGAAATGCCCTCGCCAAGCCAGGGTCTTCTTGCTGTCTGGCCAACATGCTATCCACTACACCACCATGCTGCACTACATTATACAATAAAACTTAATAAATGAAGACTTTCCAGTTTATAATCAAAACAGCCAGTATCAATTAAACTTTATTAAAATTTAATAAAGCGCTATCATTGCTTTACAACCCAAATTCCAATAAAGTTGGGACACCGTAAAATGTAAACCAAAACAAAATGCTACAATTTTCAAATCTCTTAAACACATTTTATTCACAATGGAACACAGAAAACATATCAAGAATCAAGTGAGACTCATTGACAAGTTGCGTGACTATCAACCCAGTGATCACAAGTTCGAATCCAGGTTGATGCCACAGCCATCCGTGACCGGGAGTCCATGGGAGCTAATTGGCCGAGCTCTTTCCACCCAAACTCCTTGCTGAGCCCAGGACTCGAACCCAGGACTCGAACCCAGGACCTTCTTGCTGTCAGGTGGACATACTAACCACTACGTCACCATCCCGCCCTAAATAAACTAAAATAAAAAATATTATTTAATTGTTAAAAAACAAAACAGTTTACATTTTCTTTACACTCTCATAAAGATGGATTGTTTCCATTAAAAGGGGCATTTTCTTTTCTTTAGTGCGTAAACTACACGCCTAAAAGTATGATGACACCTGACCATCACACCCATATGCATTTGTTTGAAAATCAAATTTCAAAGATGGTCCATGCTTTACGACTATAACAGCCTCCACGTCTACTAGAAAAGCTTTATAAAGCAGCATTGGTGAATTTGGGTACTGACGTGGGGTGAGGGTTCCAATTCATCCCAAAGCTGTTCAACAAGATTAATGCCCGGCCTCTGTGTAGACGACCCGAGGTTTTATATACCCGTTGGTGCCGGTGGTGTAGTAGTTAAGGTGCCGGGTGCATGATAGAGAAGTTGTGGGTTTGAATCCCTGTTAGACCCCCACCGTGCTAAAACCCCCTTGACAAGGTCTTAACCAAAAGTGTACCTCTGAACATCCAGCAGCAGAAATGGGTACCAGTAAAAATCATGGGATTAGCGTCCCATTTAGGAATGAACTCCTAGTCGCTTCACGCTACAGAAACCGGAATAAACTCTGACTCAGATGAGCCATTGAGCTTGCGTGTAAAAAGTCTAACAGACTTACCAGCGTAAAACATGTCTTCGTTGACCTTGCAACGTGCATCATCATGCCTGAAGAGATTCTGGGTTAAATATATTCAACCCAATACCCAATCGGTTTGGGGAAGGTGCATATAATTTTGAGATCTTCCCAAGAAAGGTGTGTAGTGTTGTTAATCTTCAACAAGATTAATGCCAGGCCTCTGTGTGGATGACTTGAGATGGTATATACCCATGTGTTGTTAAAATCTAAAACTTTCCTCATTAAAGATTATATATGTACAGTATGTTTTACCTGTTACACTGGTTACTGACCCATCATCAGGAATAAGGTGCCACACCATCAACAAGGACGTGGCAAGTAGTGGCTCAGTGGGTAAGGGTTGCATTGGCTTACTGATCAACAGGTCAGGGGTTCAAGACCCAGTCTGACCAAGCTGTTGCTGTTGGGCCCTTGATCAAGGCCGTTAAACCCTCGAAGGCTCAGATGTACAAATTAGACAAAAAAGTCGCCAAATGCTGTAAATGAATAACACAGTAATATTATTTTCCTTGGCGTGTGCAAGAGCAACATTTTTAAATCAGTGGATGTTATCCCTAATCATTTTTATCTCCCATCAATATCTTCAAAATAAAATAAGCATCGGGTTCATAACTATATGCATCTAATAATGTACAGGGTGACCCAATAAAACGTTTCATATTTCAAAGGTAAGTGAAAAAAAATGTTAAAGATAATCAAATTATTATTTACATACATGACACTTCATTCAATACAGTTTTTATTCATCATGTTTTAAAGATGATCATTCTCCAAATGAGGGCCATCGTCGTCTATACACACTTGGAGGTGATTTGTGAAGGCTGCGGTGGCTCGACGGGTCGTGTCGGGTGGAACCGTGGCGATCTCCTGCTGAATAACAACCTTAAGGGGTGGAAGAGTATACGCTCGTTATTTAAGGTAGCTACACAGAAAAACTCAAGAGGGGCGAGGTCAGGGGAACCCAACAAGATCCGCAAACATCTCCACCAGCACTTCCAAAGATCTTCGAGCTGTGCATGTGTGTGTGCCGTAGCTCCATCGTCCCAAAACCACACGTCCACTTCTTCAACATCAAGGGGTTCGAGGTGGGGTTGGGCCTCCAACAGACCTCAGCACCGTCTCTCCTGATTCATGTGTGCAAATAATGACCAATAATAAAACCTGCACTGCATGAAGTTTCATGAGTGCAAGTAATGATTTGAACATCTTTAACCTTTTTTTAGTGATTTATTTACCTTTGTAAATAAATGTGGCAGGTTTATTTTAGGTCACCCTGTATAAAAGTTTGAAGAGAAAACCCAGACCATCTTCATGTTATCATACTGCCACCTGCTGAACACAACTAAAAACAGCCAGTAAAATTAGCTTTATTTTATTTTATTATAATACAATTACAGTTAAAGTTTTAAAGTTATTCATTTCTTAAACACCACTCAGGACTGTGTCCGGCTGTTTTTGTGGAAATGTATTAAAAACAAAAAAAGGCTAGTCGGCAAGCAACGCCATGCTAACGCTTCCGGAAACGGAAGTGACGCATTTTGTTGTTATCCAGCGCCCGCCTCCTCGCCATTGTAGCATGGATGCGAGTGGCTCTCGCCGAGCTACCGTTACAAAGCCACACAGGATTATTTAATCTGCGTGTAAACACATTTTGTTGAAAATTCTGCATTGTGCACAGATTAAAGATTCAGTGTCACCCGGCTGTGGTTCAGTGCTCTGCGCCTAACTGCTTTTTCGTGGACGTTTTAGTGACGGGACCTTCTAAGCTGCCTCCATAATCAAAATGGCGGACAACGAAGACGAGAGCAGTAATACAAACGGCACTGCCTTGACAGGAGTCAGTCCTGACAGGGTTAGCGGGTCTCAGACGGACGTCTCGGTCACCACTAACCCTCCGGTTGAGGGTGAAAGTGAGGACGGCAGCGGTAAAGTAGTGCTCGGTGGTGAAGGGGGCGGTGAACAAGGCCTGTCACGGTTAGTAACTATACACGGCGGCTCGAGCTCGGATGCTAAAGCTACAGACGGGTCGCCGGATGTGATCGGACACATCTTGGAAGGCGAAGTCCTGACGTCGTACGTGCAGGCGTCGGATAACGGAGACGACGCCGTGACCACCGAGTGCACGACCATCACCAGCGATTTCCTCAACGCTCTCGGGCCCGCGACCACCATCATTTACGTGCAGCCCGACGGGAGTTTCGTGGAGAGTTCGGGGCTCTCTGTGGAGGAGCAGCAGCAGCTACTGGAGCAGTTGTCCAAACAGCAGCTCGTGCAGGTCACCGGAAACGAGGCGGCGCGTGTCATCGAGCAGAGTCAGTCGCCCAGACCTTCCCCGAGCACCAAGCCTGCAGCCATAACCAGTGTGGACGTGCAACAGGTCATAGACCACGTAAACAAGTCGCAGGTGCGCGCGCAGGCTGAGCTGAGCCGCTCGAGCACCCCCAAAATCCTCCAGAGGAACGTCCAGGCTCAGACTCCTCCTGCATTTATAACCCTGGAGGCTGGAAGTGTCATTTCGGGGCAGCTGACGACCACGTTACAGCCGCAGTCGTTCACTCTCGTGCAGAATGCAGCACAGCAGTTGCAGAGTGTCGCCAAACAGGTGGCACTGCACCAGTCACAAAACGGAGCACAGCCCATTCAGCCGAAGGTAAAGATTCTGAGAGCCGTAAGTCCGCTCCTGGTCGCACGGTGAACCGAGAGCCTGATCAGGGAACACCTGATGAGAGAGGCGGGGAACCGGCACGGACGGGACCCCTGTCCATCGCAGGGCGCCGTCCACACGTTCCCGTCCGCACCTTTAGTGTAGTCAGGTTCATCAACTACCATGTTCTTGGTAGGTACCTGATGAACCTGGAGGAATCCACATGCGCAGTAATTGGTTAGCACGTCCGCCTCGCAGCAGGAAGGTCCTGGGTTCGAGTCCCCGGCTCGGTGAGGGGCTTGTTTGGATTTCCTCCGGGTACTCTCGTTTCCACCCACAGTCCAAAGACATGCACGTCACGCTAATTGGCTGTTCCGAATTGCCCCTCGGTGTGGATATGCACGTGAATGGTTTTGCGTGTGTGTCTGACGGTCTTTGCGAGCTGTTCAGGGTGCGCCCTGCCTTCGCCCAGTGTCGGGCTGAGATAGGCACCAGCCTCCCCGCAACCCTAGTAGGGCTAAGTGGTTCGGCGAGTGAGTGAGCGAGCGAGCAAGTGAAGCATGCTGTAAACAGGTAATGTTAGGTTTGAAAGTCTTCAGTGACCAATTAGTAATAATTATGTCGGTGAAGCGATATAATAGCTGTTGTGTAGTCACAGGCTAGTGTATCAGGGTGACAGGAAAAAAGCTCTGGCTGCATGGAACATGCAGAGTCCATCTATCGGTCGTCTGTAGCACTTATCCGTTAGGGTCATGGGGAAACTGGAACTAATCCTCTCTGACGTCAGGTGAGAGGCGGGGTACACCCTGAACAGGTCAACAGCCTGTTGTAGGGCTAACACGGACTCAAACGACCATTCACACTCAGTCAGACCTCTGGGCAGTTTGGAGTAGCCAGTTGATCTAATGTGCTGTGGTAGGAAACCCGAGTGCCAGGAGGAAACCCACACAAACGCTGGGACAAGAAGTTCAGCGAATCCGAGGACCTAGTAGAGATGGGTTAAGATTTGCACCTCGAGCTGACAGTGCTGAACAATTAGCCACTGTGTCCTCTTAAGTTTTACAGATCCGTACATCTAGTTTATGGTACGCTGTTTAACCCAGACGTGTTGATTTTGGTGGTCTGTATAAATGAATGGCTTGATTTTCTGGTAAAGGCTTGTTTTAAATTACTTACTTCACCCCATCCGTGTTAAACGGATTAAAAAGTAATTAATCTCCTAATTTTAACTTGATAAACTGTAATGTCTGGTTTAAAGGAAAATTCCATGTCTGGTTGTTCTGGTTGTTCTCTGTGCTTGCATGGATTTCCTCCAGTATTCCGGTTTCCTTACACAGTCCAAAGACATGCACATTGGGCTAATTGGCTGTTTAAAATTGCGCCCATGTGTGAGTGGTTGTGTGTGCTGGCGAGCTTTCCAGGCTGTACCCTGCCTCCACCCAGAGTCGGCTGAGATAGGCCCCAGCCTCATTGTGACCCAGGTAGGATTAAACGGGTCAGCGGATGGATGGATAGACACCTGACAAGTGCTTACTGTGATTTACTCCTCCTAAACGCCGTAGCTTTAAAATGTACAATTGTGTGTTAGTGCGCTTAGGTTAAACTAACCTGATTACAGTAATTTAAACATCTTTTGTTTTTGTCTTTGAACCTCCAGCTAGCTGAACCCATTCACATTCAAGTGCAGGCTCCAGCGAAACAGGAAATCAAGCAACGCCAGGCCGCTCCTGTCACCATCCTCCAGCCGCAGAGCCTGCCAGTAAGCCAGTCCGTGGTGAAAGTCTCCACTGTAGGAACCACCAGTACTCCTCAGATTATACACATCACACCTGTGCCTGGCCAGCAGCAATATTTCTTACAGAATCCCGGAGAACCTCCAATTCAGCTTCTCCTTCAGAAACCTGCTCCCGTCGTTAGCAGCATTTCCGTCCCAATCGTGCATAAAGTCCAAGCTCCTGCCTCTTCCTCTAACTCTTCCACTGGTGTAAAGAGCCCTGCAGCCAAGCCAGCCACAGTCTCCATCCATCCCACCTTGATTTTAACTCCATCCACTAGTGTTTCAACTACAACTACCAAGGTATTAACTCTGCCCCCCAAGGCCACAACAACAATGGTCACCAAGGTTTTGGCTCTGGACGTTGAAAATCAGAAACCCAAAGAAAAGAGCCGCCAGAAAAAGCCTCTGAAGATCCAGACGCGCTCCGGTAGAGTGTCTCGGCCACCAAAGCATAAGGTAAAGGACTACAAGTTCATCAAAACTGAGGACCTAGCAGAGAGCCATCAGTCAGATTCGGATGACTACTCTGAGATCAGCGTGGAAGACGAAGAGGGCAGTGACGGCAAGAAGAAGACAGACGTTGATGGCTTGTCCCTCCGCAGCAAAGCTTTTAAATGTGAAACATGTGAGAAGTCCTACATAGGCATTGCGGGTTTGAACAGACACTATAAGCTCAACCCCACTCATGACAGAGGTCAGACGTCGACTCCGGCTGAGAAAGAAGACTCCAGTCCTACAGAAGGGCACACGCAGACTGTAGCGACAGAAACGAGTCCTGTGAAGGAAGCCTCGACTCAAAAAGTTAAGATATCACTTCTTTACATGTGCACACAGAGAGGAGAATTGACACCTTGTTTTCCTTTCGATTTGCTAGCTCACTGTTTGTTTACGAGAGAGCCTCTGAGACTTGGCACTGCAGTGGACCTGGCAAGTTCATGACCGTTTCTGTTCAAATGTAAACAGGTACAGGCAGATTCTACAAGACAGATCGTACCACGCCGGCCTGGGAGACCTAAGGGCTCAGGCAAATCAAGTCTTCCCAAAACGATTGGGCGGAAACCGAAGAGAGGGAGACCGGGTCGGCCGCCCAAACACCAAACAGCACTTACTATGGAGCAGCAGGCACAGAGACGGAGAAATCGACTCATAGAGGTAGTGCTTAATAAACTGGAATCCTATTAAACAACCACAGCACTTTTAAATTTGACAACCGTACATTTACTCAAGGTGACGTAGTGGTTAGCACGTCCGCCTCACAGCAAGAAGTTCCTGTGTTCGAGTCCCGGGCTCGGCAACTTTGTATGTTCTTCTCGTGTGCGAGGGGTTTTCTCCGCGTACTCCGGTGTCCCTTCACAGACCAAAGCCGTATACATTAGGCTAATCGACTGTTGCCCCTAGGTGTGCATGTGAGTATGTGTTGCACCTGCAGTGGTCTGACGAACTGTTCAGGTGGTGTACCGCCTTCGCCCAGGGTTGGCTCCAGCCTCCCTGCGATCTTTATAGTAGGAACAAGCAGCTCGGCAAATGAGTGAGATTTCTCACGGGCGGCACAGTGGTGTGTGGTGTTTAGCACATCCGCCTCACAGCAAGAAGGTCCTGGGTTCGAGTCCCAGCCTCGGGCTTTTCTGTGTGGAGTTTGCACGTTTTCATCATGCATGTGTCGGTTTCCTCTGGGTACACTGGTTTCCTCCCACAGTCCAAAGTACATTAGGCTAATTGGCTGTTGGCCCTAGGTGTGAGTGTGATTAGTTGTGTATGTGTTGCCCCTGTGATGGTTTGGCGAGCTGTTCAGGGCCTATCCCGCCTTTGCCCTGTGTTGGCTGAGATAGGCTCCGGCCTCCTTGTGACACTACTAGGATTAAGCGTTTTGGCAAATGAGTAAGTGAGATTTAGTGGTAAATCATTATCCATTGTAAAAATCATAAAAATACCTGTTTGGATGTTGATAAATGTTCTTGGATCACAGTTTCTTAGAATGAACTGAGGTTGAATTCGAATGCTTGAGCACTGATTATTTACTCTCTCCAGTTTATACAGCAGTATGATGATGAGGACCTGATGGAGCTCGTTCTTCCTCGTCTGGCTAAAGTCATGACTGTATGGGAGTTTGTGCTAATGAAGGTAATGGACATCTACACATTACATATAACAGTTATTCCATCAAATCAAGTTATACATGAGCTGAAAGCTGTCAGTCCCGTACGATGACATGGAGCTTTGTTATATCCGCATCCACATGATCTTGAGAATTATAGCGCTTTTATTAGTTCGTTAAAATTTGAAATTATACAAAATCATTCCCCCCCTTACTGCTACACGCCATCGGCTGAATACGCACAAACACGCAAACTAACAGCAACAATAATTCTCGGTGAAAATTTCAATAATAATTTCATTGCAGGGTGGTGCGGCGGTTAGCACGTCCGCCTCACAGCATGAAGATCCTGGGTTATAATTCCGGGCTCGGGCATTTCCGTGTGGAGTTTGCATGCCCTCCCTGTGTTTGTGTGGGTTTCCTCTGGGTACTCTGGTTTCCTCCCACAGTCGAAAGACGTGCACGTTAGGCTGACTGACATATTGGTAATATGAGTGTGAATGGTTGTGTGTGTTGGCTCCGCGATGGACAGGTGAGCTGTTCAGGGTGTACCATGCCCTCATCCAGAGTCAGTTGAGATGGGCGTTCCTTTTTATGCGTCCACCTGGGGGATAATTAGGGCGGGGTGGTATTGTGTTCGTAGGTTGACTGTCTGTCTGTATGTACGTGCATTTATACCATTCTTGTGAACGCGATATCTTAAGAATGCTTTGGATAATTTTCGTCAAACTGCACAAACGTCCACCTTGGCTGATAATGAACTGATTGGACTTTGGAGGTCATGGATCAAAGGTCAAGGTAACTGCAGCCTCATGTGTGCCATTTTGTGAACATATTTCGAGAACATTTTAAGGGATTTTTGAAATTTGCATAAAAGTCGATTCTGAGTCAAGGATGAACTGATTAGATTTTGGGCGTCAAAGGTCAAAGGACGCTGCAGCTTTACCACACAGTGGCATATAGCCCCCCCCCCCAAAAAAAAAATGGAGTAGAACAGGTTCAGCCATTTATCCTTTTTCTGTCCTCATAGTATATGAGCTGATATCCTAGTAGTATATGAGCCAATCAGAACACACGATTGTGCATATCCAGTGGACGTGGATATAATAATTAGATTTAGGGATACAATATAATCTAATATCAGTAATTTACAAACGTGGTAGTGTTTCGTGCATGCTGCCATCTCTGCCACATCACATTCGATCTATTGGTGTAGTTAATTTAGTCATTGTACCAGCTTAGTTTTTACAATCTATCGTTTGGTGCCATTTATACACCATGCCTCTCAAACAAGTTGATCATTTGTTAGAGATGAAACACTTCACAATTAGCATAAAGGTTCAGCAGAGTCATAAAATGTGAGGATAGAGTTTAATATACATGTCACATCTGTTTTACCTGAAGGTAGAAAATGGCCATTTGTCCAAGCAGCAGTTTCCCAGTGTATATCACGAATTTGAGCAACTCCACAGCCAGGTGAAGAAGATGGCACAGGAGCACTTTAGTATTTCTCCAGCTTCCAGAGCAGCTATAGAGGTCACCAATATTGAAGTAAGTAACCTGTTAAAAAACACTGTACTTATCATTTATTAATTAAATAAATTGATTCTTTTTATTGTTACTGCTATTTTTCTTTTTACCAAACTCTTTATTTTTGTATCATTTAATATTTATTGTGCCCTTAATGTATTTTTAGTCTGAATCTTATTTTTACAGTGGCTTGCAAATCTATTCATACCTCTTGAACTTTTCACATTTTGTCACATTAAAACCACAAACATATATATATTTTATTGGGATTTTATTGTATAGACACATAGTGGTGCATAATTGTGAAGTGGAAGGATTTATGTGGCTAACAGGGTTTTTTAAGATTGCCCATTAACTCTGACCAGCCATCCTGTCCATGTTGAAGCGAGAATCCCCATAGCATGATGATGCTGCCGCCACTATGTTTCACGGTGGGGATGATGTGTTCAGGGTGATGGCAAACTGCAAATAGAACTGCTATAGTTTTCTTTCAACAATAGTTTTCTTCTTGCCACTCTTCCATTAAGGCCAGATTTGTGGAGTGCACGACTAATAGGTGTCCATTGGACAGATTCTCCCCCCGAGCTGTGGGGTCATTCCATGTCAGATCACCAAGCTTTCAGAAAACTTTCCAGATGACCATCTCAGAATTCACTGAAACTTTAACCAGACATAGAACGTGTTTCAACATGAACACACACAAAATTTCAAGGTCGAAGTTCAAAAACTTATGTTATAAAAAGATATGTTCATTTAAGGATCGCTGGCTAGTACCCATTTGTCGGGCCTGCGACTTGCAATTTACCATTTTGGGCATTTGAAAAGATGAAAGATTGTAACTCCCCTAATAATTACTGTGTAGGGCTGAAACTTTGCATTCTAACAGAACAGGACACACGCTACCAAATTTAAGGTGATGGCTAAGTATGAAGGAAATGAGCAACAAGGGTGAAATGTTGTGTGTTGCTAGATCTGATGTTGCATATGTAAAGTTTCATAACCCTGGTGAACTGTCCACATCTTCAGGGGCGTGCAAGATGAGCAAATTTTCACCTGGATGGCGCGGGCTATCCTGCGATCTTGAAATGAACACATCTTGGACAGTTGTTGAACTAGGACCTAGAAATTTTGCATGTGTTCATGTTCTATTTCTGGTTAAAGTCGCACTGCAATAAAATAATCACATATCAATCTATATTACATTTGCATTCTATATGTATATATACATACATATATATACATACATATATATATACACATATACATATGTACATATATATATTTGTATCCGATATTTTTTTTGTCAGATGTTTATTTTATTTTATTTTATTCTAGATATTTTCCTATTTCTATCCTTTTGCTTTCTATATAGATTTCATATTTATCTATCTATTTAGCTCTTCTGTTTTTCTCCTTGTTACCTGATCTCCTTGTTTATTCTTTACATTCTGGACAGTCGTACTAAGCATTTCACTACATA
>JAOUQZ010000002.1:9032122-9046448 GCA_028564935.1 Neosilurus hyrtlii
GTCGTACTAAGCATTTCACTACATATTGTACTGTGTATAATTTGTATGTGACAAATAAATTTGAATTTGAATTTGAACCTACCGTTCAGTTTTTGGACACTCATTAAAACACCACATCACATTTATTCTTCTTAAAGATGGTTAGCTTCACATGGAAATATGCTTAAATTAGCTATAAAATTACTTCTGGGGGGTGGTGAATATATTTTCTGTCAAAAATTCAAAAATACTTTGTTCGAAATTGCACTTTTTTTCAAAATTGCAGTATCAATAGCAACCTAGCCCTGACAAGTGGAGCAATTTAGAAATTCTGCAGATTCTAGCAGAGTGGATCCTGTTCTGTTAGAATGCATAGTTTCAGCCCTATACAGTAATTATTTGTGGAGTTACAAGCTTTCAAAAATGCCCAAAATAGTAAATTGGAAGGCGCGGGCCGACACATGGGTACTATCCTGCGATCTTGAAATGAACATATCTTGGACAGTTGTTGACCTAGGACCTAGAAATTTTGCATGTGTTCATGTTCTATTTCTGGTTAAAGTTTCATTGAGTTCTGCGAACCTCTAGGTGAATTGACACGGAATGACCCTGTGGATCTCTGCAGCTACTCTAGTTACTATGGGTTTCTTGGCTGCTTCTCTGATCAATGCTCTCCTCGCCCGGCAAACTCTGCGTAAAACTTCTCAACTTTATCCCTGAGCTGTCTTTTGTTTTCCTTGGGCTTCATGATGCTGTTTGTTCACTAATGTTCTCTACCAAACCACTGAGGCCTTCACAGAACAGCTGTAATTACACTGAGATTAGATTACACACAGGTGGACTCGATTTATTAATTAGGTGACCTCTGAAGCTAGTTGGTTGCACTGGATTTTGGGGTATCAGAGTAAAGAGGGCTGAATACAAATGCATGCCACATTTTTCAGATTTTCATTTGTAAAAGATTTTGAAAACCATGAATCATTTTCCTTCCACTTCATAATGATGTGCCAATTTGTGTTGGTCTATCACATAAAATCCCAATAGAATGCATTTACGTGGATGTAACATGAAAAATGTGGGAGGGATCGAGGGATATGGATACTTTTGCAAACCACTGTATGTTTGTGCAGTCCGTGTTTCTGTTGTTGAAATGTTGCTTTATGAATAATTCTTACTCAGTAAATATAAATGATGAAGTTGAATGAAGAAACCTTAAAAACTGATTTATACAGAGGAACGTTTTAAGTTTACGTTTATGTTACTTACTAAATACAAATAATTTCTGTGTCTTTAAAGGTCTTAAAATCTCTGGGTATTAGTGATCCATCTAGTGCATTAACCCCCCTGAACTCCACTAATGGACAACAGGGTACGATAAAGAATCAAGCTACGAAGATCCCACGGACCACTGAGGTGAATTTCTGTTGTTTTGTTTGTTTGATTTTTTTTTTTTTCCCTTTCTTAATTAAGACATTGCCCTTTAAGATGGAACTGCTGTATTTTTGTTGTTTTGTTTTTTTTACACAAAATCACTATAGGTTGAAGTGCATCCATAACAAGTACTTTTTCAGTTTTCTTTTAGTGTAGTCTGTTTCAGTGCTTAAGCACGTGGCTAGTTTCCATGGTAATCAGATTATGTACAGTATATAGATATATCCTGTAGTTTTATGTCCTCTTTAATACATAAATAGATACCAAATAGTCTCACAGTTTGCTCTGATTTGTAGAATACCAGGATGTTGCCTCCGGCTAAGAGGTTCAAAATGGAAAACTGTTGCGGAGAAAACACAGACTCTGCGATTAATCAGAACGGTATACAGAAACATGAGGACTGTGAGGGTTCCATCCTGCTCCGAGAGCCCCAGGTGGTACTGACCCGTCTAGAGAACTTGACGAACGTTGACGCAGGTCCTGCAACGAGGACTGAAGAAGTGGTTATAAACACAGGAGAATGCCTTCTCGATCCTGAAACTACGAAACCTCAGGAAGATCCTGAAAAAGCACTTTCAGAAGTTCTCAGCAGCAGCGGGAGCATGGATATTACAGATGAAGTGAAACAGCTGGAGCAAGTCCTGAGCTCAGAAACGTGCGAAGACGTCACGCTGAAAGACGAAAACTGTAACCCTCCGCAGATGGAAAGTTCGGAGGAGAAAGAGGTTTTAGGAGAACATGTCATCAGTGAAGTGGTGATGCAGTCTGTGGAGGCTCAGGAAGAGACACCGGTTTTTATCCAGACGGCCGAGGGCCTCGTCCGACAGAGCGCGGAGGAACTTGCTTCCAAAGGAATAGTGATAGTGAATGGGCCTGATGGTAGCACAGTGCACATCGAGGCTCCAGAAGGAGTTCCGTTAGAGACGGTGCACGCCCTGTTAGGCATTGAACCTGAGAAAAAGACTTGAGCAGTTTAAAATCATTCTGAAACATGTCCGTGATTTCAGGAGTTCTGTCCGTGTGGTGTTTTTTTTTTTTTTTTTTTTTTTTTTTTCCCCCCCCAAGGAACTTTTTAGTGCAGATTTTTGTACATTTGTAAAAACAAAGTATTATTATTATAATTATTGGTCCAGACTTTGTGAAATCTTTGTCCAGTCTTTTGTTTAAAAATGTAGGAGTTCAGAGGACGTCACATAGAACTTACACCTTCACATTAAGTTGCCAACATTTGCGTGTCTTCACGTGCTCCGGCCATGGCAGAACTCGGTACCTTGTATACTGTGTAGTCTGAAAAAATGTACAGTATGATGGTGTGAAATATTGAATGCTGAGTTGAAATAGAGAATTGCTGTAAGCAATGCGGAACTGCTCTTGGTATGTGTTTGGTTGTAAACCATTCAAGGAATCAATGATGGATTGTAAGAGAGGAATTTGTTAAGCTAATATGTATGAAATTACAGAATGAGATGCAAAGTTACCAGGAGGATAAACATGTCTTAAGTGTATAAAATCCCAGGTTACCTTTTGTTTCATCGTTACATGTTCTATAGTAGTTTGTCCAGTTTAATAGTTGTTTAAAAAGCACTATTTTATTACTTTTTATATAATCTTTGGACATACTGTGTTTTTTCAAACATCTCAATATTTGTAATATGAAGCGAATACATAAACAGATGACATTAAACCAATATTTGTGATTTAGCTTTGGGAATCGGGGCTTTGTATTGGAAACCTTACAAGATAAGGGCTTCATTTAGATAGATAGATAGATAGAGACTTTATTAATTAATTAAAGAGAAAATTCACAAAAATTATACCTGGCCCTGGTAATTCTCCGCGGTCGGAGCTTATCCGTGTCTGTAGTGTGAACACCAGTAGTTCAACAACTCTTATGGGATGCTAGTACATCTCAAGTTACCTTCTGAGTATTTTTACTGGTACCCCTTTATACTGCTGAGTGGTCAGAGGTACATTTGTGGTTAAGATCTGACCTTGCGGTAAAAATCAAATGGGTAAAAACGATGGGAAGGTAATCTGCAATGGATTAAAGTACCATCCAAGAGGAGAAGCTGTTACAAGACCCTGCCTGATTCCCCCGAGTGGCTAGGTGAGTGACTATCAACCCGGAGATTGCAAGTTCGAATCCAGGTTGATGCCACGACCATCCGTAACCGGGAGTCCATGGGAGCTAATTGACTCAGTAAATACACTCAGTTCCTTGGCATCTGTGAGCTCATTTGTACGAGGGCAAATACACGTGCCAAGCATTGCATATCACGGAGGGGGCACATGCATGCTTGTGCCCTTCCCTGGTTGGTGGTGGTCGTGTGATAAGGAAGGCAACACTGTGAAGGGTGGGAATTGGATACGACAAATTAGGGGAGAAAAATGGGGGGGATTCATAAAAATAAAATCCAGCCTGAGGGGCCAGTAGGCTCGGGTATAAAAACCTAAGCCAAGAGCTTTAGCATGGTGGGGGTCTAACAGGGATTCGAACTGACGACCTCTCGATCATAAGCCCACCAGTTCCACGTGTATTTGAAATCTAGAATAGTTGAGTCAGATACTCAGAGTTACATATGAGGTCCCTGCAGTTTACCTGCAATCAAGTCATGTAAACAGCTTTTTTTCCGTCACAAAGATTCACTCACTCACCAAGCCGCTTAATCCTACTGGGGTTGCGGGGAGGTTGGCGTCTATCTCATTCGACACTGGTGAAGATGGGGTATACCCTGAACACCTTGCTTGACCATCGCTGGCCAACACACACAACCATTCACACTGTTATCCACAACGAGAGGCAATTAGAAACGGCAAATTTGCCTAATTTGCAGAACTGTGGGAGGAAACCTGAATACCCAAATGAAACCCACACAAGCACAGGGAGAACATGTAAACTCCTCAGAAATGCCCAAGCCTAAAAATCGAACCCAAGATCATCTTGCTGTGAGGCTTATGTGCTAACCACTACGCCACCGTGTCGCCCCCAGTGAGACGAAGAAACCAGTCCAGTGCAATATTAAAAATATATCTGTAGGTTTATTCTCTAGTGTATTTAATGTTAGTTTGATGTACAGCCTGTAATGATTCAACAACACTTAACACCCTGATCATGTGGAGAGCAAGAGAGGCCAGAATATAAATTTCTCTACACAGTGTATGTGTGAATGATTATTACATGACTGGCACATGCAACACAGTAACTCGACTGTCTTATTTTTATAATATCTTGAATAAATAATTAAACAATTACAGAATTTGGCGTTCATATGACGTGGAGAACTATTCGGTCTCGGAGGGTGTTATAACAACCCCTCAAACAAATAATTATATCATACTTGACCTCAATCAATTATTGCTTTTGCGTCTGCCCACTGTGGTGGTGGTGGTAGTATTATGTTTTCATCCTGTCCATGTAGCCATGCATCCGAACTTGCTTGTGAGCACTCTGTTCTGAGTCACTCAATGGGTTTTGACCAGACTTGAACCAATTACTCACTACTCAAGGACCACGAACTAATACAGGTTCTGAGGTAATTTTAGAAAAACCCTGTGCACACTGTAGGCTGAACTATATCAGCTATAACATTCAAATGTGTGACGTGAAGCGGACAACGTCAGTACAATGACACGTGTCATTAGGCAGCAACTGAACAGTATGTTCTTGAAGTTGATGTGTTGGAAGCAGGAAAAATGGGCAAATGTAGGATGAGAGATTTTAAGTGTCAACAGCTATTTTAGAGCACCATCGAACTGCAGGTCTTGTGGGCTGTTCCTGATAGTGGTTTGTATTTGGTAAAAGGGTCCACAGGGTAACGAGTGCACCAAAGTCAGCAATGTGTGGTCAACAGAGTATAACCCATCCTCTCTTATCTCAAAAGAATTCTGCATTTTATTCTGTAGAATAAAATGCAGAAAAGGTTAATGCTGGCTATAGAAGAAAGGGATCAGAACACAGCACATTGCGGTTTGCTGCAGACTAGTCAGAGTGCCATGCTATGACTTCACGTAAAAAGCTGTCAAATTTAAGTTCCATGGCCCATAACAACAACAGCAAAATTTTTTATTATTTATTATATCATCAATCTATTTATTATATCATCAATCTATTTATATCATAAATTTATTCAACCAACACAAACATTTTTTAAAGCCCCTGGATACATCGCAGCATAATCAGGATGTGAGACCCACGTCCCACCAGCTTCCCAATGTTTTTTATAACAAGAAAGAAAAGTCTTCTGGACCACTTCCTTACATATTCTAACTACCTAAGCTAGGTAAGAAAATAATGAACACCTGCAAGAACTAACAGGAAAATAAATAAATACGACACGGAAATAAAACTCCGAAAAGTTAGAAAGCAGGATAAAACACAACCTAAAGTTTTAACAGTAAAGTAAGAAAATATAAGGAGACTCCTGGGTTACAAAATAACAGATGACTAAGAAAAAGAAGAAGAAGAAAAAAAACACTTTGTCAGCAAGTACACGCATATATCAGCCAGTCCATAATCAGTTACAATCAATCAGGCAATCAGCCTCCAGCTCACCACTAATCCTGAGAAAGGAAAAAAAAAAAAGCTGGGGTACAGAACACTGACACACGGATATACCAAGGAGTCTGAAATGCTGTATACCAAAACCAAGAAAATGTACAAACAGTAGATATTACCTTACGATCACTTTGTACTCTTAATAAATGACTACATGTCGCGTTCATTCTACAGCACACAGCTGAACCCATATCATTAAAAGGGGAACTAAACCCAGACGTAATAAAAGCTTGTGCACATCGTATGCATTGCACATCAAAATGCATCAAAAAAATGTAAAATGTTCTATTGTTTTTACGAGCTTGTTTGTGAAGAAAAAAAAAACAAGTAATAAATGCGCAGACAGGAGGAGACACTGTACTGCGAAAAGGTGCACGTAATTTTGTGTACTGGATGGTAAATACAGAAGTAATCTGCATATCAATAAACGGCAGTAAATATTAATTTCCCTTAAGGTATGCATGATTGCCTGATGTATGTGAACATAAGTTCGTATTATGTGTACATGTGTGCAGTTTTACTTTATTCAAAAGTTCATTAGTGTATATCTGATTTGTTAGTTTAATATCTGCATACTGTTATTTTTGTCGTTATCTCGCCTTATATGAACTGACTGATTCCCATCCTATTCTCACGATTTCATGCAGTGAAACAGCAGCCTTGTCAAACTGGCTTATCAGATTTTAGCAGACTGCAACGTCGAAAATGTAAGTAAAAACCACCTGATAATGAAAATATGTATATACATGTTCATGTGTAACAGGAGAGGGTGGAAGGCTTTCCTTTCATTTCACTTTAAATAATAAATGAATTAAATCAATCAATCAGACATCTCTGAAGCCGGTCTCCATCAGTAAGCTCTCCAGGAGAACTTTGGTGTTATCATGGATGTAGGGTTGATAGAGCCAGCAGGAAAGATATACCATGCAGAGATCTGGGTTGGTTGTGTGGGCCACTTCCTGTAATATGGTTCTCTTAAGGGCCAGCTCCTGCTTGTACGCCTTATAAAGCTCAGAAGACACTTCAACTGAAATGGACAACAAAAAATTATATTCTGTGCATATAACAATAATAAGAATGATGAAAAGTAAATAAATAATACTAAAAAGAATAAGTTTTTCAATATAAATATGGACATTATAATCTGGCCATAATTTTACACTGGAAACTTGTCAAGCCGTCTTGATGCTGCTGACAAGTGATATGAGCATAAAGCTGCGCTCACACAGGAAGTGACAAGCATCACGCTCACCGCTGAGTGACATGCAACATCACCTGGCGAGAGGGGCGAAACGTTTCACCTTTTGGCTCTCGTTGCCTAGGTAACTCCCTCGCATGGTTCCTGCTTTAAAATCTTTCCAAGTGAAACTGTGAGCAGCACCGCGCTTCCATACAGCAGATTCATGAGAGCTTTTATTATCCTTCTCTTATATTTATTTTAACTCATATTATCATCACATATATATTATTATTATTATTATTATCACTCAGCGAGTTTAGAACAGAGACTCTTGTGCATCATGAACCGGGAACAGTTCACTCTCCTCACCATCTCCGCTCTCTGTTTGAGGAAGAGCACCACGACGTCACCGCTCCTGCTGGGTTCAACCAATGATACAAACCCAGTATCATCAAGGGGAGAATCGGAGACTTGTTCAGGAGCCCTTTTTAGAAGGAGTACACTTTCAGCAGTACTTTATTCTGAACTGTAATTAAAATTTAAAATGTATCTTTACACGATTCAGAAGGAAAAAAACGTTAATGAAACCCTGTACCTTGTAACGAAACCCCAACCCTCATAATGAACATTCAATGCAGCGATAAATAAACTTGTATATAAATATAAACTCGCAGGAAATGCAGAGTGTTTCAGAAACGTGGACCCAGTAATCACGTATCAAGTTATTATCCTTATAAAATTTGTATGCCGTCATAAAGCACAGGATATTTACACACGTAAATCTATCATAAGCTGCTCTTCCATGTTGATGTGAGTGGGACATTTAGACTCATGTTTATGGTTCTCACATCTTTAGCTCTGATTAGTAATCACTCGATTCGTGTCACAGGAAAGTTCAGCTCAGCTGAAAAATTTCGCCTCTTGTCCTCATTGACTTTGCATGGTCGCTTGCCATTTCCTGTATGAATGAGGCTTAAACTATGAGGAGTGGTGGAACTCTGGAGTCCTTCCAGAACATCCAGACAAGATACAAACAAGCAAAGCTGACTTGGTGCTAGTAAAAAGGAAAGACAACCAATGCCTCTCTATCAATGTTGTTGTTTCTGATGATGCCAGGATTCTCGAAAAGGAGAGGGAAAAGATCGACACATGTAAAGATCTAAGAAAGCTGGGTGGGGTTCAGAGCAACTTGGAACCTTTTTTCTCAGGGAAGCATCACTATCGTATCAGTAACAGGGTTTGAAAGAGACCCAGAGGGTGGCACGGTGGCATAGTGGTTAGCGTGTCCATCTCACAGCAAGAAGCTCCTGGGGTCAAGTTCCAGATTCGGTGAATATACTCTATGTGGAGGATGTTTAGTCTCCCTGTGCTTGTGTGGGTTTCCTCCAGGTACTTCGGTTTCCTCACACAGTCCAAAGACATGCACTTTAGGCTAACTGGCTGTTCCAAATTTGCACCTAGGTGTGAGTGTGAATAGTTGTGTGTGTGTTGGCTCTGTGATGCTCTGGCGAGCTGTTCAGGGTCTCTGTGATCCTAGCAGGATTAATAATAATAATAATAATAATAATAACAGTAATAATATTAATAATAACAATGATAATAATGATAGCAATAATAATAATAATGATAATAATATAACAATAATAATGATAATAATGACAATAACAATAATAATCATAATAATAATGATACTACTACTACTACTAATAATAATGATAATAATAATGAAAATGATATAATAATTATTATAAAAAGTATTATAATAATGATAATAATAATGATAATGATAAAAATAATAGTAATTATATAATTATTATTATAATGTAGCTTATATGGTACATTTACCATTACTCAAAGTTCACACACTGAAATGACATCATATTTCCCAATAATAATATAGTCATAGCTAATGGTACTGGTTAACGTTTTCTAAAAGGGAAATCCTTTTGTTACACTCTACCTTTCATCTTAAAAGGTTTCCACGTTTAGTGAAATCAAAGAATCCTTTGGGGTGCAACATGAAAAGGTAATTTCTTTAAAAATGAAGTTTTGGTAATTCGTTTATTACCAAACTGCTGTGTGGACCAGGTCTGAAACAGCGGTCTCGGTCTTCCTTTCTCTCCATACTGAAATGTCTCTAGTTCACAGATCCCCTTCTCAGCAGACACAATTTTCTCCATTTTACACAGAATGTGAGCCTTCGAAGGGAACAAAGAAACAAAAAAAACCTTCAGCAGAAACATTACAGGCTTTATCTGGCACACACACCCTGAAAAATATTACCTGCACATAAATGTTGTAAACAAACTGACCTGTAAACCTTTCTACAAATACAGTGAACACTGAACTACAAAATGCTCCAGATATTCGACTCAACAAGGGCGCTTATACCCAAACTATATTTACAGTGTCACCCAAAAAAATCCTTCCACATTTAGAGGTAGAGACATAAAAAAAGGTTAAGGAGAATTAACTCATTATTTTCACACATGAAACTTAATGAGGCAGGAGAGGCGGTGCTGAGGTCTGCTGGAGGCCCAACCTCAACTTGAACTCCTTGATGTTAAAGAAGGTGACGTGTGGTTTCAGTAAGATGGAGGTACGGCGCACACACAGCTCGAAGATCATTGGAAGTCCTGAGGGAAATGCTTCAAGCCGGCCCCCATGTGGAGGATCTTTACAACATGATGTATAAAAACTATATTGAATGAAGTTTCATGTGTGCAAATAATCTGATTATCTTCAATCAAATTTTATTTTTATTCACCTTTGAATTGTGGGAGATTTTACTGGGTCACTCTGAATAAAATTTGATTAGATTTTGGTACGTAAGCAGTGAGAACATACACACACTGCATACAGGAAGCAGTAAGTGACAAAAAGACCACATAGTCAGTGACAGCCAGTGAAATAAGCAATAAATTTTCTCAAGCGATGCAAAGTGGGTGGATACAGAGTTAAACTGAGCTAAACTTCCACACGATGCAATGCAAGCAATAACCAATCAGAGCTTAATGATACTGTTGATTGACAGACGCCGCTAAACACAACCATCACAGGTTTAACTGTTCCTTCCATCATTGTGGAAGGGCAGAAGAACATCCTGTGCTTCATGCCTGCCAATTTAAAATTTTTACAAGGAACCAGAAACATGTTTGGGTTCATGTTTTTGAAACAGTTGGCACTGCCATATTGCCATGGCACACACAAACACACACACACACACACACACACACGTATAGGGTCAATTCTTCCCAGACCTGGCGAGCTGTGCAGGGTGTACCCTGTCCTCTCCCAGAGTCGGCTGAGACGGGCGCCAGCTTCCCCGCCACCCTAATTAGGATTAAGTGGCTTAGAAAATAAATGAATGAATGACAAGCTAATCATAACATAATCTGTTTATCAGCAAACTAGCTAGACTCTGCTCACAGATCTACACTTGATCTTGAAAACAAACTGTTCACTGCTGCAGTTTTACTCGGAAGCCTGAGACAGGGTTACCTTGGCGCCAGAGTTGGCCATGAGCACTACGCTAAGCTCAGTGGTGCAGTGGTAGGGCTCTGGGTTACTGATCCGAAGGTTGGGGGTTCAAGCCTCAGTACCACCAAGGTGCCTTAACTTAACTCTCAACTGCTGAGATGTATAAAAATGATAAACATGAGTTGCTCTGCCAAATGCCATAAATGTCTCCCAATGCGATTAGAATGTCACTCAGCAGTGAAGTGATTCACTTTTAGGGGCAGCCGTGGCCTAAAGGTTAGAGAAGCAGGTTTTGGACCTAAAGATTGCTGGTTCGATTACCAAACCAGCAAGAAAAATGTGCACCTTTCCTTCCTCCACCTAACCCCCAATAGCTCTCCGGGCGCCACAATGTGTGGCAGCCCACTGCTCCGTGTGTGTGTGTGTGTGTGTGCTCACTTTGGACGAGTTCAATGGAGAAACAATAATTTTCCTTGCGAGATTAATACAGCATAGCAAAAATCAATAATAATAATAATAATGATAATAATATTTGTCACTCATCACTTCCTGTGTATGCCACTTAGTGTAAACATACCATTTTATCTACAATGTTCTGTAGTTTGGTACATTCCTCCTCGAGCTCTGGGCTGCTCTGATACGCGCTTCCTTGTGTAGGAGCTGCAGATGAACTTTGGGTGTCCATCATAACTTCAGGCTCTTTCACAGACCTGTTTCAGAGCACATGGACAAAAGGAACACAGTTATTGGGCAAAAGTAAAAGAATAAATAAAAATAAGCAAACAAAAAGGTGTCTGTCAGGTGTGATAGTGCGGGTTTTACTCTTTGCTCAGTTTGAAGTTGGTTATTTTGGTTGCGACGGTGGAACCTTCATCACTCAGACGCTCCCATTTCAGGATTAAATTATGCCAGTCTGCTGCGTTATCCTTCAGTTTTCTAGCACTTCCAGTCAAGTTCCCTTTTCTTCCAGGGCTGGTCTCTTCTGATACATAAAGAAATGATATGATTTTTGTGAGAGCAAATTCCCTTGTTAAGACTATAGGAATGTGCAACATGTTTTATAAGTGGTCATGAAAAAGACCAAAGATAACACAGAGTCAGAGAGCAGTGCTTTAGTGTGTAGTGTTGAGGTTGTGTAGGAATTATGGAGTTGTTTGGGATTTGGCCTGGAGATTTTGAGCCATTTTACAAATTTCAAAGCAATTTTTAAACTCTTTCTGGCGTGTTGCATATTTTCTGGTTGTTTTTTTTATCCACATGCATAATATATGTATGTTTACGTCATTAACAGCATTTACCAAATTAATTATCATTTAAAAATCACACAACCTCAAGTTCATGGAGGAAAAAAAACCTTACCGTCCATTTCAAAAGTTGCTTTTATCATAAATAAGACACAAGACACCGTTAAAGAGTCTGAAACCTCTTCATAATAACTTCACACACGCCGTCCGTCTCGCTCACTGGTTGTTTCTCTGCGGTAGAATAAACACTGAAAACTCACTACTGCCACCTGCTGGAAGGAAGATCCTTTATTCTCATTTTTTTTTCTCAATTTAATCTCACTCTAACCTGGGTGATGTAGTTAGTGTAGGTGCTTATCACATCAGCCTCCATCCCAGCAGGAAGGTCCTGGGTGTCTGTGTGGAGTTTGCATGTTCTCCCCGTGCTACTCTGGTTTCCTCCCACAGTCCCAAGTCATGCACATGAGGCTGATTGGCTGTTCCCAATTGCCCCCAGGTGTGAATGTGAGTGTGAATGGTTACGTGTTGCCCTGTGATGGTCTGGCGAGCTGTTTAGGGTGTATTGCGCCCTCGCCCACTGTCGGCTGAGACAGGCTCCAGCCTATCCCTCGACCCTAATAGTGGAATTAATTTGTTCAGCAAGTGAATTTTAGTTTAGGATTAAAGTCAAATTTTCGGAGAAAAGATTTTGCGTTTAAATGAAGGACATGACTGCTCTTATGAAGCTGGATTTTGGACTTGGCTTCACTTATAAGGAAATTCTTTGTAATCTAATTGAAGACAAGGGTCTATCTGTGTGGAGTTTGCATGTTCTCCCTATTCTTGTGTGGATTTCCTCCAACAGTCCAAAGACATGCACAACTTTAAATTGCTCCTAGGTGTGAATGTGAGTGTTAATGGTTCTAAGTGTCTGTGTTATTCCTACTTGTCAGCCAGGATTGGCTCCAGGTTTCCCCGCCACCGTGATGGATAAGCGGTACAGATAATAGATGGATGAATTCTTTGTCTGTTGGGACAAAATCACCCCATACATAGCAATGCCTTCATGAATGAGACTTTACTGAAGGAGAAATCATTCGGATTTAAATGAAGTGATATCATCTATGCAGGAGGAAGTTACTAGAAATGCACAGATGCAAGGCTACTGTCGGATGCATCTTCATGCACTTCAAAGGGGATTTGGCATGCAAGTAGGTGAAATCTTTGATTATTTGCCATGTGTATAAATCACGTGATCCTATCCACCCATGGCAAATGCCTAGTTCATCTGATATGAAGGCAATGGGGGTTAATGGATGCCTGCTGTAAAACTGTTGTGTTGTGTAGTTCGGCCTTATTTCCTAAGTTAATCATACAGAGATGACTTGAAGCAGGATGGCTGTCGCTTTGAGAAACGACTCCATTTCTTAATAATTTTTTTTTTTGTGTTTAACTCGTTTATTTTTGTGACTATTTAGAATTTCCCTTCCTGTGGTTGTGAGCTTATGCCTGTAGATGGCACCTTGAAGCACAATTCATTCGCCGATTGCTTACTCCTACTGGGATCGCAGGGAGGCGGGGAATAGCCCATCTCAAAGGCAGGGTACATCTGAACAGCTTGCCCAAGCAGAACCATTAATTTTCACACTCAAACCTAGGGACAATTTGGAACAGCAAATTAGCCTAACATGCATGAAACCTGAGTATTCTAAGTGTCTGTTATTCCTACTTGTCAGCCAGGATTGGCTCCAGGTTTCCCCGCCCATCTCAAAGGCAGGGTACATCTGAACAGCTTGCCCAAGCAGAACCATTAATTTTCACACTCAAACCTAGGGACAATTTGGAACAGCAAATTAGCCTAACATGCATGAAACCTGAGTATTCTGAGGAAAACCACGCCATCGCCAAGCCCAGGATTTGACCTTCTTACGACCTTCTTACGTTACGGCAGATGTGCTAACTCCTACACCACCATGCCGCACTTGAACCATAATAATATCTTTAATAATGTGGCTAGTATGAACCCAGGCTTGTAAATCTGAAAACTGCTACGCCGAAAATGTTAGCATGTGCACATTTACAGAAACATGTTTACCAAAAGTAAGAGAATAAGCAGCGAAGTGCGAGTGTACTTAAGGCCAGCGACAGTGTGCGGTATATTTTTCCTGCTATTTTTTTAATTTATTACGTTTCCTTTGTGGGCACGTGAGTACGGACGAGACAACAAAATCGACATGTGCATAAGTATGGAGCTCCGGAGCGCCGCTCTAACTTGACATCAAACAATTGCTTTTCATTTTGTTAAAGGCCTGATCTCATTTAGGCGATTCTTTGGCGACTGCCCGTGATTTTATTTTTATTTATTTATTTATTTTTTTGTCTTGTCCAGCTTCACAGCAAACAGAATGGTAGTCTGGTTGCAGCATTGTGCTGTACAATTTTGCTTTTCCAAGAGGAGGTTTATGGGTATAAGGCTCC
>JAOUQZ010000002.1:9052241-9067987 GCA_028564935.1 Neosilurus hyrtlii
ATATATATATATATATATATATATATATATATATATATATATATATGTGTGTGTGTGTGTGTGTGTGTGTGTGTGTATATATATATAAATACTTTATTCTTTGAATTGTTAAGGCTGGTCGGTGTAGGTTCTCACCGTCACCTCGGGTTTCATCCTCCAGTCCATTAAGATGCTGGAGGACTCGGTCCAGAGGAACATCTTCTGCACCTTCGAACTCTCCGCCCACACAGTCCCCCAGCACTGCCCCGACCAGCGCACCGCGGAACCGCGACAACAGCGACACCGCGGCGCCCGCTGCAGCTCCCCGTACTGCCGCCGACATTCTTCAGCTAACCACGACACTCACACACCGCTTTTTTCCCCCGCACGTAAACACACCGAAGCGTACATTTATAAACAAAACGCTCTTGTGACATCGGCCATCACTTCGAAATTTGAATTCCTTCCTGTCGCATACGTGTCGTCATTGTTTGACCTGTTTAGCTACCATATATCATCAAATACGCACGGCATTAAAATATAATTTCACTGATCTTTAGTGACTCAGCACGTATCTCAGTCCCATAAACTTTAAATCGAAAAATAATAGTACCAATGTAACTTCATTTTTAATTATTTCATCGGTTCTTGGATATTATAATGGACCTTAGCAAAAATAGAGGCGTGTTTATATCATCATTTACGGGAGTTAAACAGGTACGGTAATGTCTTCAGGAGCTGTACTGCGCAGATTCTTGTCACAGACCGCTCACACAACTTCTCCACGATATTCGTTCATCATTAAAGTGAGCTTTTAAAACCGTTTGAGTGAGGTTTTTTTAAGACAGTTTATTAACTCTGGGGTTGAAGAAATACAGAAATGGTGGTTGTTTCAGATTTGTTTTAAATATGCGCAGTTGTTACGCAGATTGGACGCATTGAACACTCCTAAAGAGGCGGGCTCATTCAAAATCTCGCTTTGTCTCACAAACGCTTCAGGTCTGAGCAAGTTTTTTAAAAGTTATTATTAAATTTGAAGCAAACCGTTTCTAATGGTACCGAAAACATGCTCTAGAATAGGAATTAAAAGTAACTTCCTGTTCCATGTTTAGTGTGTTGGGAATAAAGCTAACACACTGTGTTTTCTGGTGTTTGTTGTTAGCAAGCTAGCTAGTTCGACTTGATATTTTTGCTGAATCATCAGCTTGTCCGTTATTCTTTCTTGATGGATACTTTGGAGTTAAATCCTTCCTTAGTGACTCCAGCAGCGAAGGTCATAGCGAGATGTGTAGCCTCGGGTACAATGTCCCAGGTGAGTAAGATGAGCTTTATGTGCTTATCTGATCCACTTAAAACGAGACATTTTGACCGCTACCTCTCTTTTTCATCTTTAGAAAGAGCTTGATGATTTACCACGAGGGCCAGAGATATTTTCATCTCGTCTTCATGAAATCGAGCAACTGAATAAAATCAAACAAGACACTGATCAGGTTGGAAAATGTCACGTGGTTCAGTTTGTGTGTGTTTTCATAATCGTGGTTTCTGGTTACTTGGTGTGTCATGTGACAATGAGGTGAAAACAAGCTAAACACCGAAGGGATGCACATATATACTCATTAGGATACAATAATAATTCCGTTTCCGGTCTAAGAATCAAAACTTCAGCTCCATGAAATCATCTAGTATAAACTTTCGTGTGATATAGCTGTGTTGTTTACCTTGCACATGCGCAGAATCGACCAATTGTCTCGTTTATCCGCAGTTTCCCCTGGGCTGTTTACCCTGCGCATGCGCAGAAGCGACTACTTGTAATAGTCAATATCACAATTGACTATATAGTTTACCCTTGGAATGAAAAGTGTTACTTCTTGAATTGAATCACGACGAAGCTATCTTTCAAAAAGTGCAAAATGGAAAACTTGGTACAGAGACCTGAATAATAAATATTAAAAGTAAGTGGTCAGGGGGGAATGACAACAAGGACAATAATTCAAGTGTTATAAATACAAATATCAGACTCTGACAATGTGGAAAGTAAACTGAGAATGCCCATGTTGAAAAATTAGACCATCAACAAATTACTTTGTGGCAAATAAGTCATTAACTAACACCTCCGTGAGGAAAATTGAAAGCGATGACAGTTTCAGACCGCTTATACACAGTCTGAACTTTCCACCGGTTTTCATGCGCACCGATTTAAGGTGCATGTTAAGACCGGGGGAAAGATCAGACCAAAACAACGGTCAGTAATAACGAAGGTTATTGAATTTTCATGACCACAAAATCATGATTCAACAGTAGCGCATGGAGAGCAGTTGGGGGTTCGGTGCCTTGCTCAAGGGCACTTCAGCCATGAAGGTGGAGGAAGGGAAGGTGCAGCTCACTCTCCTCGCCACCACACATTTTTTTCCTGCTGGTTCAGGAATCAAAATAACAACCTTTTGGTCCCAAACCACTTCTCTAACCATGAGGAAACGGTAGTAGTGTCATGTTGCCAAATTTAGTTTAGTTCTGTTTAGGCCTTTCGGGGAAGTTGGACTTTTTTTTTTCAGTTATGGCGTTATAATTCTGTTTGTTTCCAGTTCAAAAATTGTACTCCATGGAATCCTAATTATTGTCCACAAACAGGTTTGCTAAGTTTCATATGATTCTGATTACTAATAACTGAGGAGTAGGACTTTTAGTGCCAACTGTCTACAACAACAAAGTGACAGTTTGAAACCTGCATTGTAACAACGGCTTGACAGCACATTAGCTAAGGTGAACACAGCGTGCATGTCCCTGTCATATCAGATTGCTGAAAAGGTTATTGTGAATAAGCATTACAGAAAGAAAAATCTGGTGGCATAGTAGTTAGCACATCTGCCTTACAGCCAGAAGGTTATAACGTCTTTTAGAAGCACCGTCCAGCTCATCCATGTAACGAAAAGACATTTCTAACAACTGGTTGTCATTATTGTACAATTAAACTAAGTTGTTTTTAAAAAACATGTCGAAAAAGATCCAGGTATGTACTTCATAGCTTTAAAATCTCATGTTAAATGGCACTGGTTGGCTTTGCTTTCACCTCTTGCCTCGATTGCTAGGTGTCAGAGCTTTGTCGCAAGCTGTGATGTCAATTCGAAATTAAGAACCCCTGACATTACTTGTCGCATTTCAGGTTTGCTTGGACTTAGAGCTGCTAAGACTTGAGAAAAGCAGTGCAGATGTTACTCACAATTATTACCTAAGTAAGTACTCTTCAATACATTTTTGCTAACCCTCTTTCTGTGGCTGTTAAAACCAGATTTCTTTCTGTTCTGTTTTTATTTATTTTATTTTTCACAGGTCAGAGATTTGCATCCTTGCAGCAGTTCACATCTCATCTTCAGGAAGTACTGAGAGAACAGACAAGTCTGCGTCAAAGACTAATGAAACCTCTTTGCCAGCAGAACCTGCCCATACAGGCCGATCTTCACCGGTAAGAGTGTTTCACTCGGTCAGTGTGTTTACACGCACAGTCAAGTCAATCTGCGGTTATAATTTAACTAGGCCATTTAACCGGACTGCTGTTCTTGTCCCAGTATACAAGCATGGGAGAGAAATTCATTTATTGACCAAAGTATGCCTGACCTCTCTACCATGGTTGGCGATATATATTTCGTTTCTGCTTGTTAATATTGGCTTGGTTTGGTTGACGTATTACATCACAGACCAAAACAATTCACTCGTGGTAAATTGGTACCATGTGAAGCTGTGAACTGGAGCGATTTACAGCTCTGTGCATTTCATATGTGCTGTACATGTTTATGAGCATGAGGAGAAGATGCAGTGTCCACACAGACATGGCCTTGCCATGTTTGGGGCTTGAACCCAGGACTTTCTTGCTGTGAGGCGGATGTGCTAATCACCTATACCAGATACGCTGTAATACCAGATATGCAGTACAACAATAAATCTCTGCCATGTTTCCCAAGTTTGTGAACTGGACTGTGGCCACTTGTTTTGTTGTTTTTCCTAGTGTTGCAGTTGGAATTTTATAAGAGCTTCCACTAAACATGGATTTTCTCACAAATGCTTTTTAATCCATTGCTGTTCATCTGCTTTTTTTGCTTTTTTTAAGCAGATGGCAATTCTGTCTTTTCCTACAGACCATGTATTTCAGTAATATTTAGCTCTTGCAGCTTTTAGTGAAATGTTAAGGTTCACTGGATTACCCCAGCTTCTTTTACTTCTGGGGCAAGACCTGTGGTGAGAAGTGAGGAGCATGCACCGAGCGAATAGGCCCCTTCGAGTCCAGTTAAACATGTGTATATATATATATACCAGAGTAGCTCGACTTCCAACCAATTATTTAGGTGTCTTAGTCTCCCTTTGCGAAAGTTGATTTGGTACAATTTCAGGTGAACTAACATGTTTACAGTATTTTAAAAGGTTTAGTCAGACTAACATTATTATACAATTTTTTGAACATCATACAAACAAACTGAGTGTTTTAGGTTTATATGCTAATCTGATGCTAATTATAAAAGTTTCAGTAGTGTCTATCTACAGGAGTGTATGATTTTATTTTATTTTTTATTATTCTTTTTGAACGGGTGGTATTTTCTAAGAATAAATTAAACATTTCTGAAAAAATAAATAAACTGATAAAAACTGGAGAAGACTGGGTATCCAGCTGGAAAGTGTGGGCTATATTATAAAAACAGGGGGCTGCATCAGAAGGTAATTAAGATGGCATATAATGAGTTTGACTCACAACTGTAGAATACAAAACTTACCTTAAGGCCAGAATTTATTTCTCAGAAAAGACTTAACACACTCCTCCCACCCCTTAGATGTATCCAGTACTCTTTTGTAATTATACCACTGCTGCTAACAGTGGTCACAAAATCTTTTTTTTTTTTTTTTATTTTTTTTTTTTTTTTTTTTTTTTTTTTTTTTTTTAAATCATAGGCATGTGGTCACACTCATGCCAATGGTGGTTGAGTTCATTGAAACTTTGGAAATGAAAATGAAGATGGTTCATTCAATTGAAGAAGCTGAAGAATCTATGCGTATACTGGTGAGTACCATTAGTGCTTAGACATGTAGCACCACCAAATGTAATCTCTGATGCAGCAGTTCTCAAACTTCTGCAACTGAAGACCCAGCAATGATTGTTAAAAAATTTCTGAGTACCACCTTTATAATTTTATATATATATATATATATATATATATATACACACACACACACACACACACACACACATATATATATACACACAAATTATATATACACACATGTATGTGTGTATATATATAATATGTATATATATATGTGTGTGTGTGTGTATATATATCCATAGCACAGTATTTAGTATTGAACTTGATTTGACACACCTGTTCAGATTGATAGCAACACTTCATGGACTGAATCTGGTATAAACCTTTTGGAAGTGTGTGATCCTCCTAAAATGTACTACTTTAGTAGTCATCTTAACTGTCTTTAACTGACCATATTGCTACCAGGTGTTTGCAAACGGATCTAATTTATCTCTTAATCAGAGTAATGGCATGACTCAGCTCCTGGCTCAAGTCACAGAGGTGGAGAGTCTGACGAAGCAAGTTCTTCATCGGCGTGGCAAGCCAACGGACACCATGTCCAGCTGAGAACATGATAAACTGCAGGACCCATCCAACTGAATGCATGAAATGACAAATGAGTTGTCACTGTATTATCACATAAAAACTGAAATTCATTAATCATTGCATTTATTTACAATATGCCATACTCTTCAGGAAGCAGTGAGATGACCGCTGTTGGCTCAAGGTTCCTCTTCAGTGTCAAGGGAACTTCTGGTATAAATAGTTCCTAAAATTTAAAGGCCCATGTTGGATAGTAACAGATAAAAAACATAATATACACAGTCTCTGTAAATGTATTATGTATGAGTTCCTTAATGCATCAATAAATCTTTAATTGCAAAGAGAGGCTTGCTTTGGGCTAAACTATGAATAAGCATAATTACAGGGGAATCCACCAAAACTCACAGACCAGAGAAGGAAAGCATTAATTATAGGTAACAAATAGACCAGGATAACCCTAAAGGAGCTGGAAAGCCCCCCAGTGGAGATGGTGTATCTGTTCGCACTCCACCGAGCTGGGCTTTATGGAAGGGTGCCCAGAAAAAATTAAAAGGCATGTTTAGAGGTCACCAAAAGGCATGTGGGAGACACCCCAAACATATGGAGGAAGGTCCTGACACTAAAACTAAACTGGCCATCAAAGAAAATGCTATGTCTGGCATAAACATAACACCCTTTGTGAGGATATTTTTCATTGGCATGAATCAGGAAACTGGTCAGAATTGATGGAATGATTGATGGTATAAATACAGGCAAAGTCTTGCAGGAGAGAACTTCTTAAAGGAGCTGAAGCAGTGTTGCTTTGAAGAATGGGAAGAAATCCCACGGACTCAGAGACATACCTTAAGAGACTTGTAGCTGTAATTGCTGCAAAAGGTGACTCTGCAAAGCACTGACTTTGGGGAATGAAAAGTTTTGTGGGGTTTTTTGGGTACTCTTTCTTGTTTGTCTTCAAGGTTGTTGGCATGTTGTAATGCAAGGTACCTCTGTCAAGCACAAATGGATTATGATGACAAATGCACTGATTAACCTGAAAAACCTGTGTGGGGATGCAGGGTTGTACTGTAATTTGGCATCATTAAATAAAATATCTCACCCTAGTGTATTTATTAATTTAACATATTTTATCAGCATAATTCTATGCATGGATTATTCAATGGTTAAATAAAATAAATACATTTAAAATAAATTGAGATTTTCATTTTGCACATCGCCCTTATCCAGAAATTTTAATAATTGATAATAGATTTATCGCCCAGCTTTAATTAGGACCTGTGTTCCATATGTTTTTGTGACAGTGTTCACAAGCACATTTGCAATTTTACTATGGACCAAAGAGCAAACATCATTTCTGTGTCAAACTCTGGAAATCCATTGGGATCCTTGAAATACATTCGCATGAGCCGTTGAAGTCTTTCAAGTGGCATTACTTGATTTTGGAGGGGGATAGCGTGTTGTCCTGCTGTCACGTCCTTGTTGCCTCTGTTGCACCTTTAAGAGTCCCGGTCACTGGATTTCTAAGACTGGGCTTCCTTTACACTGCCTTTTTTCCTGCACTCACCTGTTCTTGTTTAAGTTGATTAGTTTTTTAATCACTCCCCATATCTAATTTTGGTGGTTTTGCCATGTTTTGTATGTTCCTCGGTGTTGCCAGTGATTTGCACTGATTTCTCTGGCGCTACCCTGCATTAAGCACGCTTCTATTTTCTCTTGGATGCTGTCTGCCTTTAATATTCTTTTTATTTTGACCCAGTGCTCACTCATTCGCCAAACCATTTAATCTTATTCAGGTTGCAGGGAGGCTGGTGCCTATCTCAGTCGACACTGGTCGAAGGGGGTGTACCCTGCACAGCTCTCCACACCATCACAGGGCAACACACACACACACACAACCATTCACACTTACACTCACATCTAAAGTCAATTAGGAGCAGCCAGTTAGTCTAATGTGCATGTTTTTGGGCTATGGGAGGGAACCCATGCAAGCATAGGGAGAACATGCATGCAATCCCTTCGTCAAGCCCGGGATTTGACCCCAGGACCTTCCTGTGATGAGGCACAACTCTCGCATCGGTGTCGTCTCTTACACCTGACACAGTGACACCTTCCCCTCTTGAATTGGACAATTTCCCAAGTTTGACACAAAAGTTGATGTTTGCTCTCTAGTGCTTAGTAAAATAAAAATAAAGCACACCGTATCACAGGCCCCAATGTTAAGGGCGCAGAGTCGTGCAGAATTTCATTAGTTTCATTAGAAAATCACAATCAAATGTTCCAGTGTTCTCTCCTTGGCTAATGCAGATTCATGGTTCATCACTGAATATCACATTCATCCAACAGGGGTGATAATTTTCCGCCTTTTTGAATGTCAAATGTGTCATTTTTGAGATCATTGCAAATCCGGTGGGTATCGACAGGAGCGCCATCATCACTGGTCATATTTATCCAAATACGTGCAGTGCTAACCGCAACAACGTTTTGTCAGTGTAGTTGTTGATGTTGCCTAGTTGAGGAAAACACAGCTGTTTCCAGTTTATTGCGCGTGTCAGGCATCGTAATATGATAAGTCAGTCTGGTCATCTCGCCATGACACAGCAAGCAAAGGTCAGATTATCAACAGAAGTGAGCAGCACCTGATAAATTTGAATTTGAATCAGAAACGAGGTCAAACGTATTGTCCAACCATGAGCGACTTTATATGGGATTCTCCTGTAATAAATATAGTATTCGTAGTTCTTCAGTAAAATGTTCGTTCTTGTCGAATTTCGCCCTGATATTAAGAGCTAACGTTAGCATGTAGGCCTGTTTACTAGGTCAAGGACTCCGTCGGTCTGCCTTTTTGGTGTTTTATCAGTGATGTGCACCCTTGACGCTGCCCATTTTCCTCCTTTTTCTTCCAAGCCTGTTTTCATCCCCGATCCAATCATTCACTCTCTCTGACTGCTTCTCTTTAGCCACGTGAAACCTTGTTTTCTTCTTTGCTGTTTATCTCACTTCATTCAGGCGGTTTATTGCAGTTCTGTTTACGAACATTTCCTTTTTTTTTGGTCACAAACAATTCATTCATATTCATATTTCATATTCATTCATTATTATTATTGTTTATTCAACTCAGTATTTGTGAGTCAGTTTGCCAGTAATTAAACTGTCCACATCCATGCAAGGATTTTCACCGAACCTGCTGGGGTTATGACCCTACATAGCTTTGATTCGCACTGATGATTTAATTTCGGAATGTCAAAGGTCAGAGAAGCAAAATTTTCTCACATTCAGCATTTTCCTGCAGCTCTGCCATGGTTTCAAAGACATATTGAATATATTTCTTTTCCTCCTGTGTTTGGATTACTTGGTAAGAAGACACACAAGCCACTTATATATATATATATATATATAATGATGTACAATATTTGATACTTGCTGAGCTTTTGTGAATTAGTGGCACAAAATGTACGTATTCTCAGAGTCTGCTGTCATATTAACCTAGTGTTTTATCCCTTCAATATATTCTTATTTGATTCCTTATATATGTCTGCAGTGTTTGCACAAAATCACTGACAGTAAAGCATGCAAGAACACTAAGTGGTAATACAATCAGTCTTAATGTGATTTCTGAGCTCCTGATTATAAAGCCTGGGACTGTCACAAGGACTAGATTTTCTTCTATCTTCCTTTCAGAATCAAATTTACGGGTTAAGTGTGTAAAACAAAATCCTTCATTGTTTTGTTTTTAAAAAACTGTTACCAGTTGTCAGTTTTTTAAATTGAATATGAAAATGTGATTATTACATGTTTTATTGTCATATTAAAATTTGCTGTAAAATATACCAAAAGAAAGAATTTTTAGAGTATTTTACATTTTTAGTATAAAAATTTCAGAGTATATTACATTTTAATGAAATATACAGGAAGTCATTAAAATAAAAATTGCAATGTCCTGCAGGAACTTTCAAACAAATGCATCGCTTATGAAATCCTCAATAGTTTTAACCAGTCGGCCCAATTTTTCCTTTGTGTAGTTAATTGACTTTTTTTTCTGCACATAAAACCCATGTATGGAAGTTTTAATGATGGCTTGGCTAGGCTTTGGGAATGAAGATTATGATGGGATGATCCACATCGGCTGCAGGCGTGCTTGTGGCTGACAAGGCTGTCTCGGGACAAGTAGGTCTGCTCGCAACGGCTGCAGTTAAAGGTCTGGTTCGGGAATGATGGCTCGGCATCCCGGTTCTTTTTCCTTGGCCTTTTTTCCCTGAGACTGGTCCTGTGGGAGTCTTCAAAAGAGGAGACAACTTAGTTGATGGTGTGATGCCAGGCGTCATGGTCGGTGGCTCAGTCTGTGGACCACTGGTGATGGTCAATGTGACCAATGTGTGTGTGTAACTGGTAAATGTATAAAAGTTTCTTGAAATGTTCAGTCATTATTTCCAAATATTTTCAGTCATTTCTTCTTTGATGACATTGATGATTTTGTTGGCTTGTTATGATTTTCCACTGTACATGGTGAGCCAGTAATGGGCATGAGGGCCTTTTCCAAACAATTCCAGTCCACCTGTACATAATTTGTAATGCAAACATTTATTTATTTGCTACAGACATGTATTTAAAATATTCTGAGGCCTTTAGTCTGTTTATCATTCACATTAAGGACACAGGTTATACTCACATTCACTGAACAGTCTGCCACTGTATATTTCCCTTCTTGTTTATACTAAGGCAATAATCATGATACTCGATCAGCAACATCAGGATGCAAACAGTCCTAAAGGGAAGTCTCCAAACTAAGGGAACGTCTACGGACATGGTATCTCCTTACTTCTGAAGGATCTGCACATCCCTCAGACCTGTGAACAATAAGGACAGGAAAGAAGCGAGCATCCTGGTAGTTAGGTGGGCTATTATTAAGTTCTAGTTGGCTGGAGTACGACCTGCAACGCTGCTCGTCCGGGCAGCAGCGTTCAGTCAGTGTGCTGCTCTGGCTCCTCCACAGCCCCATTGTGTGTCTAGAACCATACATTCGGCACAGCGAAAAGCGTGAGGTGTCTTGAGACACACATGAATGGTACGTGTGTCGGGAGAAGATGGAGGAGCAGCTGGAGCTGTTGGTGGCCCACCGTGTTCCTTCAAGCTGGCAGCAATGATCACAGTCTTGTGCCATGGTGCCATAGCTCTGGGTTAGGGAGTCATCTAATAGGAAGCTGTTTGATGCTCTGATATCTGCTTGTCCTGGTCTGGAGTGTCCCAAGTTCATCAGCATGGCTTCAGAGTAGCTAGGGATAAGCTGGCGATTCGAGCGAATATGCCATTCCAGCTCGGTGTTGTCTACCGTTTCCCCTCTTGGGGTACCATAATGATTATTTCTTGTAGATGAAAGTTCATTTGAAGATGGGGTGCTGGTGCTGTACTCCAGCCCGAAGAGCTTTTCTACCCGGTAGTGTACATAGGCTGTCCGATACTCTATCCAAACCCGCAGGGGCCAGGATAGCATGAGGACGGCAGCCAACCAAAAGGCAACCTGAGAAGAGTACCATGGGAGCTGGTCAGGATCCACATAGGCTATAAGGTGTTCTCTGAAATCAACATTTTTCAGGTGCATGCCTTCTCGTGCCTCCATGTAATCATCCAAGCCCTCAATCTGTGAGAAGAATCGGGACCGTTGGCTGAGATAGGCGTTCTCAGGTCCTGGTCCTGCGAAACTGAAGCACTTTGTGAATCGCAACCTCGTAGCTGGATGATTCTCCAGACCACGTAGGTCTCGTGAGATATCCTTCATTCCGCAATGGCTGTAGTCAAATTCGCCTTCCACCACATGACTGTTGACCCGCTCATGGTAGACTTGCGTAGTGGTGTACGCATCTCCATTTCGATAGCGTGTGACTTGCCGTGTCCTTCGTACAAAATGGTAGCCAATGGCTTTCCACCACACACATGGCCGAGCCTGACGCATATGTAGCACCCTTTCATAGACACTGTCTACATTGGCCTTGTACTGCTGCTCACTGTGAACACGACAGTGCCAACACTCCATCAGGTAGACTGCATAAAGCATTAGTAGAAAGGCAAGTGGAATGTAGAAGTAGCTGTCAGAGCAGGGGGTATCGTCATGTATCATGGAGCGTCCTCCTCCACCTCGTAATGAGTTTAAAGAAGCAGTTAGTGATGGGGTTTTGGATGAATGAAAGGACAGTTTGGTGACACGAGTGGACTGGCACCAGGCCACAGTACCCAGGCAGCAGTACATAAGCAAGGAGAGGAGGAGACAGCGCCAGTGTGTCTCACGACGCATAGATGCGCCCAGGGACTGTTTCACTGGCCTTTGCTGCAGAAACAAAAGATGAGAGAGAGAGAGGATACAAAAGCTGCCTAAATCACCAAAATGTTTCGAATTAAAAAAAAACGGCAATCAGGGATGGAATGAATCTCTTAGGAAAGTCACATGACAAAAATGAATTATCACAGACCCTCCAAGGATTTGAATCCAGAATTTGAATTAGGTGGCACGGTGGCGCAGTGGTTAGCACATCCGCATCACAGCCAGAAGGTCCTGGATTCGATGTTTGGGCATTTCTGTGTTCTCCCCGTGCTTGTGTGGGTTCCCTCCGGGTACTCCGGTTTCCTCCCACAGTCCAAAGACATGCACTGTTCCAAATCACCCCTAGGTGTGAGTGTGTGAGTGAAGGGTTGGCCCTGTGATGGCCTGGCAAGCTGTCCAGGGTGTACCATAACCCCTCAGAGGGCCAGCTGAGATGGGTGCCAGCCTCCCTGCGACCCGAGTTAGGATTAAGCAAAAATGAGTTACAAAACGAATAAGTAAATTAAAAAAGATTTGGAACAAAAACAGCTAGTAACCGGAAGCGGGAGGTGCAGCGTCGTGGCTGGAGGAGCTCAAAATCATGGTGTCAAGTTATTAACAATTACACTAGTAAACAAATAAAGTTTGGATTTGAAAACAGTTCATGAAGATAACAGCAATTAGTGTTCTCTTAGTCTTTTGGGGGCATGGGGGTGTCATGGTGTTATCATCCTGCATGTACATGTTTCAAGTGCAAGTATATGTTGCATGCTAATCTCACAAAACAACATTCATTTAAAATGAGGTCAAAATTTTTGCATAACAACCTTATTACTCTGGACTGCAAACAAGCATGTGAAAAGACACTATATACACACCTGTGAAGTAGGAACCCCACAACTTCATAGTTAAACATCAAGTTCAGCTTGCCTTTCACTCTATTCCATCTCTCACAGTGCTCTCCAATCACAATCTTTTCTCTGTTTCTTTCTCTCTCTGACTGTCTTTTTCACTCTTTCCTTTCTGATTCAGTAAATTCTTTGGTGCCAGCCGGCCTCCCCCGCTTTATCGTCGTCGCCATTGTTGTTGATAATCCGAAAATAGCGTCACGTGATGAGTTAGGGGGAAATAAGAAAGAGTTTGTATTTTTCTTGCTGACTTGGAAATAAAATAGGGTATTGTATATTTAAATATCTTTGTTATGCAAATGACCTCCACTGTGTAATTAGCAGCAAAGGTTTACCCAAGTTCTAATATTGATTAAATAATCTTCATAACTTTTATAACGGAAACATGTCATGTATAGCCTTAAACAAAAATTAATCATATGAAAAAGAAGAGCTAACCGAGTGTCAAAGGAAATTTTACCTTTGTGTGAGAGGCCACAGCGCCACCACCACTGACCCTTCCTTAACAGACAAACAAAACAATAACCCGTATTCTGTCATAAGCAGTCCACAATTCTAAAGTGATTTTAAAAAGCATTAAGCAAGTCTAGTGAAATTCAGCCAACAGCAGATTTACATTCCCTGACCTTCAAAATCATGAAAGGCATATCTTCATTGCTGGGCCGCTTAATCCTACTAAGCGCCCATCTCCGCCAATTCTGGGTGAGGGCGGGGTACACCCTGGACAGCTTGTCGGGCCATTGCAGGGCTAACACGTGCAAATATTCACACTGACACTCACTCTTAGGGGTGATTTGGAACAGCCAGTTTAGCCTACTGTGTATGTTTTTGGACTGTGGGAGGAAACTGGAGTACCTGGAGGAAACCCACACAAGCAAGGAGAGAACACGCAAACTCCACACAGAAACGCCTGAGAATCGAACCCAGGCCTTCTTGCTGTAACCACTGCGCCACTGTGCCACCATAACTCAGGAATATTACTTAAATAAAAAATATGTCACTGCCTGACATGGAAAAACTTTTTCATGCTTTTGTTGCCTATAGATTAAATTATTGTAAGGCATTATTGTCTGTGCATTCTAATAATTGCATAAACAAGCTCTATTTAGCCCAGAACGGAGTGGCAAGAGTCCTTACTAGAACCAGAAGATATGTGCAAATTACCCCTATCAACACTACTTTTAAAATGTAAAGCATTGCATGGTCATGCACTACATTATCTTAGCAATCTTCATGAACTTTATGATCCACCACACTCACTTAGCTCAAAAGGCACAGGCTACTTATTGTTACTCAAATAATGAAGACTACTTCACGGGGCGGAGCTTTCTTTTACAAAGCCCAGCACACATGGAACAGCCTTCCAGGTAAGGTTTGAGACTTAGACACAGTGTCAGTGTTTAAGACTAGGCTAAAAACTTACTTGTTTGGGTCAAGCATTTTTAATAACCTCTTATTAGGTAAAGGAGCTCATCTGGGGGTTCTCAGTCATAGAGAGTTCTGGTAAACTGTGATATTGGGATGATATCACTTCCCCACTTTCACTGTCTGTCAGTGGTGGAGTGGCTGATTGCCTTATGTCACAGGGTGCCCTGATGTCTGTCTTCCTTCTGGTTTTGTCTTTTAAATTATGCTGTCATAGTCAGTCATTCTCTCTCTCTCTCTCTCTCTCTCTCTCTCTCTCTCTCTCTCTCTCTCTCTCTCTGTGTTTTTGTTGAGGTGCACATGCTGCTTCTGAGATACCAGTGATCCTGATCCTTCTGCTCTCCAAATCCTGTGTTCCATCCTAATGTGCTACTACTGGTTGGAGTGCTCATCTTAGAAGCCCTTCGTTCCTGCTGATGATCCATATGGACCTAAATATACGCTCAGAAACTGTGAAGATGATTTTTCACTGCTGATGTTATAAACTCTTTACTAAAATGATTTAGGACTACAAATGCCATTACAGTTATAAGATAACCAAATAGACTTCTTGTTTTTGCTGCATGATTTGTATTTTTATCTGGTTTCAACCAAACTCTTATGGTTTCTTCCTTGAGGAAGTTTTTCCTTGCCATCAGTCTTGCTCATTATTGATGTATAGAGTTTATAGGAAAAAAATGTAAATCACAAATTTAAATTCTTTTTTACCGAATTTATTTTATTATGTAAAGCTAATTTGTAAAAAGTGCTATTCATATACAACTTAATTAAGTAAAATTAAAACTAAAAGCTAATGTCATACCCGCCTTGTGTCCTTGTGCTGCTTCAGTTGTGAGTGGCCACTTCTAGGACTTTTGAGTTCATGGACTGCAACCCCAAGCATGTGCAGTAGGCACCATGCAATCATGCACAGCTGCATGTGTAAGAGGACCAATAAACACTAGTAAGCAGAATGCTATCTAGGGACTCGGCTCACCTCACCTTCATGTGAGGTAATGACATTTTGTCTGTTTTACATGCTATATTAAAATCACTCTGTTTGGGTTAGTTGGTCTGCCTTACCATGCCTACTTGAGTAAATGCCAGGAGCTTTGGTGAGATGCTGGAGAGGCTGTGCCCACAGCAGGGGAAAGTTTGTTGGGGTGGTTTCCACACCTGTTGTCCTGTCGGCTGGATCTCTGATGGAAACCCGAGAGTGCTATGCTTTCTGGGAGACTATCAGTCCCTGAGAGAGTGCCTGTATTTGTGTGCATCTGTTTTACAGTCCGTGTGTGTTTTTGAGAACATGTGGTTTTGAGTTTGCATGTGAGCCTAAGTTTGTTTGAGTCTGAGTGCACATATGATTTTAAAAATACTTGTGCCCCTCTGTCTTTGTCTTTGATTCAGAGTCTGTATGTGCCTTTTGGTGCATCTGTCTTTTGGAGATAAAATCATGGTTCACCTCCAACTTCCTAAAACCGAACAGTAATAAAACTGAAATTCTCCTAATTGGCACCAAATCCACCCTTTCGAAAGTTACCAGTTTCTCCCTCACCA
>JAOUQZ010000002.1:9068087-9114444 GCA_028564935.1 Neosilurus hyrtlii
TATTTTAATTAACATTAACAGCAATTTCAATAAACAGGTAAGTGATTCCTCCACAACTGCTTTCTTGTACTCGGCGGCCAGTCCTGCTTTAACCCCATCATGCCCCTCATTCCTGCTTTATAATACTTTACTTAGTGTTTCTGTTCCCTTAACTTCCTCTTTTTCTGTCTCTCCTCCGCAGTGCTGCTGTAAATAGCGCTGACGCGCATGCATTCATAGAAAATGAGGGGCGGGTGCCGACAAAATTTGGATTTAGCTAGGTCTTATTTCCGGGGTAGGGCTTATTTTGGACCGTTCTGCTGAAGTAAGGGTAGGTCTTATTATCGGGGAAACACGGTATTACCACAGTGATTGTTATAGACCCAGCAATGGAAAACTACACTGTAGTTGATAGCATTCTAGCAAATATTATCATTCCAGCAATTAGCACTTGAGTTGAAGTTAGCATGCTTACAGTCGATAGCAGGCCCACTATAAATGGCACTTCTGTCCCTGACCCTGACAATTTGTGTGAGCTTGAGCCACAGTCAGTCTGTTTACCTGTCTGTTTGCCAGTAGATTCATTGGAGCCATTCTGCTTGTCAGAGCCAATCCATAAGAATGTCTGTGTGCCTGAACCTGTCTGTTTGCCTGAACTTGTGGGTTTCTCTGATCTTCACTCTCTTTAAACCAGTGTGTCTGTCTCTGTGTTCATCTGAACCTGAAGCGGGAATTTCAATATTCCCAATCAGTTTGTGTCCCTGGGTCTGTCTCCTTGAGCTCCTCTGTCTGTCTAGATCTAGCTGTTTGTCTAAGCCAGAGTGTCTGCCAGAGCTTGCTAAAGCTCCTGTTTCCGATCTTGATCTCTCAGCTTTTCTCTGACCTAAACTCCTGTACTAGCTTCAGTTCTGGCACCAACACCAGCACCCAAGTCCTACCCAGATTTGAACTGGTTTGTTGCTCCAGGAGTGGTGCTCTTAAAAGGGAGTTTCTGTCATCCCTGCCTAGTATTCTCAACCACGAGTGACTGCATCCAGACTTTTGGGTTCATGGGCTGTAACTCCCAGCATGAGCAGTGGCCTCGGTGTAGGTGCTGCGTAATCATGCGCAGATGTATGTGTGTGTGAGGACTAATGAGTAATAATAATCATAAGACTAATGAAGGACTCAGTTCGCCTCACTTTTGTGTGAGGTATTGATGTCTTTTGTCTGTTTTACATGCTATTTTGAAGTCAGCCTCTGTTTAAATGAATTAGTCTGCATTTTTCCCCTGCAGATGTTACACATCCCTCTTAAGCTATATGCAATGCTATTCTGTAAACCAGCAATTCTTAGGGTGCAATAATTGTTCTTATAAGTTTGTTCTTGGCCTCGGAGTCATATATTTGAAAGACAACAATCCCAAACATTCATATAAACTGCATTATAAGTGGCATTTCTGTGTACAGGTTGCATGTTCTACCTCTGCTTGTGTGGGTTTTCTCTGGGTTCTCTGGTTTCTCCCACAGTCCAAAGAGATGCACATTGAAGGTTAGATATTATACACATTTTTTGACCTTTATTTCTTATTTTGAACACCGGTGGATCACAAAGGTACACATTCTAATCCAAAAACCCTCACAGTTCTTCAGGAAGTCACTTCTCAACCCCCCTCAAAATGCTGATTTTGATTGCATGAGCCGGACGACCTGTTTGGCTTCCTCCCCCTATTTATGGTCTTTCTGCTTTCTGTGCCTACCTTTCTTTGATTGGTTGCCTTTGGACATCTAAAAAGCTTCACACTCAGTGCACTGGGTAGAAGACTGGGATAGGCAGAGCTGTGTGTGGGGGCAGTGGGGAAAGGCTAAGCACAATATGACACACTAGTGTTGCCTAAATTAAGGACCAAAAAATTTAATAAATAAAATCACCAAAAAACCTTGTGTTTACAGCCAGTTCAGAACATGGGTGTAAATTGTTTGTCTGTGTTGGCCCTGCAGTAGACTGGCAAGCTGTTCAGGGTGTACCCCAGTATTTACCCAGAGTCAGCTGGGATTGGCTCCAGTTCCCCTGTGACCCTCAACGGGATAAGTAACACTGATTTTACTTATTCACTCATTTGCCACTTAATCCTACTAGAGTTGCTGGTTATGCTGGAGCCTATCTCAGCCGACACGCAACCATTCGAGCTCACACTCACAAGTAAAGTCAACTTGGAGCAGCCAATGTCTTTGCACTGTGTGAGGAAACCGGAGTACCTAGAGGAAACCTACGCAAGCACAGGGAGACCATGCATCTCCACACAAGCGTGGAATTCAAACCCAGGACCTATACCAATACCGCCAACATTGGTTCCAAGATTCAAGACTCAAAGTATAGGATAAACTAATTCACAAATTGATTGCACAAGGACTTTTTCCAAAGACGGGCTTCTGGAATAATTACAAGTAATTTGACAATTAGTGCTGATAGAAACTGCGGAGACATTTTTTAAAAAACAACAAGAATGCTCGCTGTTGTAAAGACCAAATGAGGACAAACTCAATATTGAGGTTTCGCTGCATTTTACATTAAGTAATTTATTCAATTTTCTTTCATCAACTAACAAACATGGATAATATGTTAACTAAACGTTTTAGAAAATATTTGTATTTCCTTCATTTAGGACAGGTGGTCTAATTAACTAGTTTAGCACTGTAAAAAGGTTTGTTACATGTTCAGATTATGAAGTTGTAAAAGCCTGCAGTGTGTGTATCATGATGTCACACCCTGTAAAGGATGAATAAACAATGCAGACTATGTCAAAAGTTTGTCCTTTATATAGTATTCACTTTCTTGCCTGTTGTAGAGGTCATTAGTTGGGTAATGAAAGAGAAAATATGAAATGTGATATGCATTACACAGTTAGCCGTACTGCAAAGAATATACAGTTCATAACCTTAGTGTGTGGGGTCTATATTACATTAACAACCGGATATTTTCATGCTATACACTCAGGCATGGTGGTGTAGTGGTTAGCTCGTCCATCTTGCTGCACTCCTGGGTTCGAGTCCCTGGCTTGGCGAGGGCGTTTCTGTGTGGAGTTTGCATTTTCACTCAGTGCTTGCATGGGTGTCCATTGGGTACTCCAGTTTCCACCCACAGTCCAAAGACATGCACATTAGACTAACTAGCTGTTCCAAATTGCCCCTAGGTGTGTGTGTGTGTGTGTGTGTGTGTGTGTGTGTGTGTTGGACATGCAATGGACTGCAGAGCTGTTCAGTGTGTACCATGTCTTTGCACAGAGTTGGCTGAAATAGGCTCCATCCTCCCCTTAGTAGGATGAAGAGGTTCAACAAATGGATACATGGATTGATGGATGTCTATACATTCAATGAGCACATTTAATTTAAAAAAATCTTATGACATGCTGCTTCTCTGTAACAGGATTAACTTTAGATGGATGATGTTCTTATACCCCGATTTATTTACTGTATTGTATTTTTAATTAAGAACACACAGCACATTTAGCAGTCGCTCTGAATAAGGTGTCTGCTAAATGCACTTTTAATGTGCATGCATTGGCCAGACCTGTTCAAGAACCTCGGTATAAAATGTAGATGTCCAGAGAGAATCCTCTCTTCCTTCTAGCTCATTCTGGATTATCAGTGTACGTGCGAACATGTGTTTGTGAAGCTAGTGAAGTTTTTTTGTTGTTTTTTGGGGTTTTTTTCCCCCCAATGTGCTTCTTCTTAAGGACTGCATGATGATCTTAAGTGACACAGAGTGCACGGGACTAAAATAGGTCTCAGCATCAATGACAATCAATACTGCTGGCATTTATTATCCCAGAAAAGAGACTTTAGGACAAGTCACGGTCGATAAAAAGAATTCTCTCAAAATTGTTCTCAGCATTGCTGAGGTTGTGTCCCCAACAATTAAGTAAAAAAATTTTTAACTATAAACTGCAGGCTAAGTTGTGACTACATGAAAAGGCAGAATGGGGCGTGCAACTTATCTCACCTCCCCTACAGTTTCAAGGCTGGCTGGTATTTCTGCATCATCACTGGGCCTGCTCGGCACTGTGTCCTCCTCACTCCTATCAGCTTCCACGTCTGTTGACACCATCCTGACCTGACATTTCAGTCGCCTGCTGGACTTCTGAGACCCTGCTTTCCTCTGGGAGAACAGACTCCGCATGCACTGCTGAGCAGCGCAGGGCGGGAATGGCAGGAAATCAGCCAAGGCTGATTCCCCGCCGTGGGAGGAGATCCCGCTGTGGGAGATCCCATTTGATCAGATAGGGAGGGGGAAAGAGGAGGGGGTGATTTATCCTGCTCCCTCTCTTAGCTTCAGGATTTCATACACTTTCACCTACAACAGATATATAAGTTAGCTTAATGGAAACAAGGGCATCAATCTAACTGGTGCAGACATTGAAACTGAAACAGTACATGAATGTATTATTTCAATACACTTTGAATACTCGATTCTGATTGGTCAATTATGTTAATTAATTAATGAATTCATTCATTCATCCATCAGCCAAGCCCAGCTGATTTCTGGGTGAGAGGTGGGGTACACCCTAAACAGGTTGGCAGTCTTTTCACACCTGTGGGTAACTGTAGCGTAACCAGTTGACCTAATGTACATGTCTGTAGACTGTGGAAGGAAACCAGAGCACCTGGAGGGAACCCATGCCCACCAAAAGAGATTCCTTAAAGCTTGCATGCATAGTTTATGTTTGTTCCTATCAAAATATGTGACGCTTCATAAATACTTCTTTGTGGAAAAATTTAAAACAAGTGATAACTCCATCCTCAGGGGGTTGCATTGTACTGCGAAAATTAGTGAAGAGTCATGTGACTATCACATGTTTTCCTCAGTAATTTTCATATGAATAAATGGCATGTATGATTTGAATTTGTGCCTATTTTTATTTTATTGAGAAGTTGTCTAGTTTATATCTGATTGGTAGATTAATATATGTATACTCTTATTGTTGCCATTAACTTGCCTTATTTGAAATGACGAAGACTAATACAAACTATCAAACCGACACTTCAAAAATGTAAGTAAAAAAACACCTCATAGTAAAAATATACATATGTTCATGTGTGGAAGGCTTTTCTTTTTTTCATATTAAGTCCCGATCCCACTGTCTGAGTGCTGCTTAATTCTAATTGGGGTCACAGGGAGGAATCCTGGGCGTAGGCGAGGCACACCCTGAACAGCTTGCCAGGCCATTGCACAGCCAACACACATACAACCATCATAATAATTATTCGCACACTGTACATAATCCTTACTTCTTATATGGCTTTGTTAAATACTCAATTCTGATTGGTTAACTCTAGCATTGCACACTCTGTTATTTCTGCACAATAGACAATCACGTACATGTACCAAGTCATTTGCAAATGCAGTACCATAATTTTTAAGTCAATAAAATACTTTATTAATCAATATTTTGTGTCAAAGTTTTAATTTCTTTAGTAAGTAGGTATGTAATAATATATAGCCAGCTGGTCATTATTGCAAAAAATAAAAAATCCCTTCAGGGCTATTAAAGCTTTCCGCATCCTGTCGGTGTTTGTATTGCAATAATAAATAGGTCACTGTACATTATCCTTTACTTAACCTTATTTCTACAGGACTACTATGCACAGTTGTAACCTATTAAGCTGGCGTTAAATTTAAAGCATTAACCTACAATTTAAATCAAAAGTTTATCTCTAGTAATGCATTGCTTTAATAGTAGCACTAAACTAAGTCTAATAATAAATGGATACAAAATGTGTAATAATTTGGTTAGTGAAGCATCTGCATGTATAAGTACTATTTCATTATTTTATATTATCTTTCATTCATTTTCTTAACCTTTTGAATTTTAATCCTAATTAGGGTCGCGGGGAGGCTGGCGCACATCTCAGCCGACTTTGGGCGAGGGCAGAGTACACCCCCGACAGCTCGCCAGGCCATCGCAGGGCAGAAAAACGCTGACAGATATGCAGCTACTCTTGATGAAAATCAGCAATGGTTCCTTTACATGCCTCTCACCACAGACACTGAGAGACATGGTCTGCATAACCCAGATAACCCAGTTAGCTGCACTGGGGGGACAGCAGTGAGAATCTGTTTTACATTTACATTTTACTTTTACAGACGCTCTTATCCAGAGTGACTTACAATTATAATTTTTATAGATTGTGGAGATGAGCTGAGAATTGAGGGTTAAGGGCCTTGCTCAAGGGCCCAACAGTGGTGATAGTGGGGATTGAACCGCTTCGGATCAGTAACCATCGCCTTAACCACTAAGCCACCACTGCCCTTACCCAATGAAAGTGGGGCTTGAACCCCCGACCTTGGGATCAGTAATCCAGCACCCTACCACCGGGCCACCACTACCCCTTATTTTGTACAGGTTTGAGGGAAATGTTGTACTTTATTTTGTACTTTCTGTGAGATGCTTATGTAATGACAATTCAGTCGCTATACCACGTATCCTATTAGGGTCATGAAAACGCACAAACCAATCCTTAGGCAAGTGGCAGGGTACACCCTGAACTGGGTTGCCAGTTTGTTGCAGGGCTCACACAAACACAAAAATCCATTTATACCCACAGTCACACCTGAAGGTGATCTAGAGTATTCAGTGCTGGCGCACCAGTTGGCACCTTAAGGTCCTGGGTTCAAGCCCAGGGGCTGCCAGAGGGTGGCAAAGGCCGTTCTGAGTGGGAGTAGGGTTGGCATGTTACCCCTCCACGAACTCCATTTTCCTTCCACAGTCCAAAGACCTGCACATTAGACTAACTGGCTGTTCCAAAAAGCCCCTGAATGTGAATGTGAGGCTGTGTGTGATTGGTTATGTGTGTAGGAGTAAGCGGTAGTGAGTGGCTGGTATAATAACGAAAGAGACTTTTATTTTGAAATTCAAGTAACGTCGTCGATCCGGAAGTGATTAGAACAGGGGTTGCATGTGGACTTTTAGCAAGTTCATGCTGTGTATTTGTTATGAGTTGCAAACAGTAAATATTTTTATGTTCAGGTATTTCTACTGAATTCATTAATTTCTGCAGTAATACGTTGGAGAAAGACAGCAGCCTTTAGAGACATTTTTAGGGACAGAGGTTGAAGATCTGAAGACAGGTAAAGATCCCAGTTGTTTTTGTTTGCTGTGTGTGAAATGAGTTCATGGTTATTTGCACTCACATGTGTTGTGATGCATGTTGCAGCTCCAATCCCTTCCCACTGCAGCTGTGTTTATATGAAAACAGCTCTGTCTGTGATTTCACAGTTTATATAAATGTAATACAATAATGTGATATAAAATAATATAATTATAATTACATAGAGATGTAAAAGAGTGATAATTAATTAGTAATGACTCTGCTGTCTGGTGTCATCTAAATGATCAGGGGTAACCTCACACACTTCCCCTCATAGTTTCTCCCCAATTTCATCTTTGAGTTTTTTTTTTCTGACCCTGTTTCCTCTGATCTGGTCTTTAGAAATGTTATTCTGTATCCAGGTTTCTGGTACTGGGTTCGAGTCCCAGGCTCAGCGAGGGCGTATCGGTGTGAAGTTTGCATGGTTCTTCTTGTGCTTGAGTAGGTTTCCTCCGGTTTCCCCCCCACAGTCCAAAGACATGCACATAAGGCTAATTGGCAGCTCCAAATTGTCCCTAGGTGTGAGTGAGAGTGTGAATGGTTGTGCATGTATTTGACCCCTCTATAACACACCATGGTGCCACCCGTATCTTTATGAACCGCTGTGCATACGCATGCAGGAGTGGGATTATATACTTAGAGGAAAAGCGCTATACGCTCTTTGTATGAATGAATTCACAGACGGCCATGACTGGTTGGTGATCGATGTAGACGACAGGGAGGTGAGCCATCCCTCCTCCCTGTGAGATCTCAGCCAATCAGCTTGCACACACTCCCGGCTACAGAGGACTGCAGCGTCAACCTTGATTAGTCACACACCTTGTTAATGTGCCACTTGTGATCCTAAAATATTTTTAATGATATTGTATTTTTTAATTTCTTTATTCTTACCTCTGCCAAGGAGTCGATATTTTACTGTTTGTGTGTGTTTATTTGTTTGTGTGATTGTTAGCAGGATTAAGCAAAAATTTATGTGCAGATTTTCATGAAGTTTGTACCAGAGGTGGAGCTTTGGTCACTGAAGACTCCATTAGATTTTGGAGATGACAGAATTTTTTTTTTTAAGTATTCTTTAAGATTGTATGATAGGATGGTTTTTTTTTGGCGTGTGGCATTACAGCAGGTCCAGCAGAGGGTGTTGTGTACTTTCTGTTATTTTATCGGCTTGGCAGTGGGTTCCACTCTCCGAATGTTCTTGTTTTAAATGTGTTTGAAAATCGCTGTTATTGACAGTCTCTTAAAATGTGACGTAGTGAGTACGAAATATTTGACTTCCAACTGTGGTATTATACACCAGTTTGTTTTTTTCTTCACAGGTTCGGGGATGTTGCGGCGTCCCAAGCCCACAGACTCAGAGTCAGACTTGCTCCAGGAGCAGGAGCGTTTTTTAGCTTCTGGGAGCACACCATCGGCCAGTGTGACACGGAGAGCAGATAAGCGCAGAGGGGACAATCCGTCTGCAGTCAGTGAGGAGTCTTATGCAAACCCAAGAGATGTTGTGACGATTACAGGTGCGTCGTTCCTAACATACCATTTAATCTCTCCTTTTGAGTGTGTCGATCCTTAGGGCGCCAAGCTGTACTTGGCAGAATGTCACTTCTTCCTGAAACAGAGGCGACCGTTCTAAAACTACAAGTAAAAAATGATCTGTTGTGTTTGCATTATAATTACAGAGAATGGTAGAACATGATCAACTTCATAGCAGCAACTTGTAACAAGATGTCAAACATCTTTTTCTTATCCATTCACATGGCAGCGCGATCCATTAAAACTCATAGAAGCACAGCTTCTCTGGAACAATCTGCCCAACGACACTTATAATATGCTCAGCTTTCAATGAGGCAGACCTAGAAGTTTGTTGGATGAATGCTTGAAAAATTGAATATGCAGGGAAGCTCAGGGAGTGGGCCAGACGAACTGTCAAAGAAAAATGCAGGTGGTATTGCACCCTGTGGTCACATGAGACCAAAATACAAAATAAATAAATAGTAATAAAAAAAATCTCTTACTGCATGTGTTATATTTTGTGTTTATGTGTTGCATTTTTGTATCTTCATGGAGGGAGGTCACTGTATATAGTTTCAGCAGAGCATTACCACGGAAAGAGAACATTTGGAATAGCAGCAGCTATTTAGGTGCTAATTATTTCACTTAGCCTTTCAACAAGTAATTAATTTAATAGGTTGACCATTTGGAGTGTTCATTCTCATTTTCAGTCATTTGCTGAGTCGCTTAATCCTACTACGGTTGCAGGGAGGCAGGAGACTATCTTAGCCGACACTGGATGAGGGCAGGGTGCAAACTGAACAGGTCTTCAGACCGCAGAACGTGCAAACATGCAAGCCCACACAAGCACATGGAGAACATGCAAACTTCCCACAGAAACATCTGAGCCCGGGAATCAAACTCAGGACCTTCTTGCTACGAGGCGGATGTGCTCACCACTGCGTCATTGTGCTGCTTTTGGACTGTTGTGTTGTTTTATTAGTATTTATCTATTATTATTAAATGGAACCAGGCATTAGTTATTGCCAGCCTTATCTTCTGTGCAGTGCGTTGTTCACTTATAGAAATGCCACTTGATGTGCAGATCTTCCTGATGAGCTTCCCACATTGACTCCTGCCCCACCCAAAATATCATGTTCTAAAAAAGCTCGTGTGCGTTTCGAGAAGGAAGATCCGGAGGAGCTGCTGGACAGACATGACACTCACATCAGTGCTGTCCTCTCAAGGATTGTTGTAAGTTATATTCTGATTAGTTTGCTAGACGTGTGTTATTTTTATCATGTCTGGTTACTTTAAATACTTTATGGACTGTAGGAGAGAGATACTAGTGCTGAACCTGTGTTACTCCCAGCCTTCACAAGCACAGCTTTCCCCAAAGTCCTGCATCGCTCCGCTGGTGACCAGCAGGTACGAAATCAACGCTAAGATTTTCTTACTGGACGTTGTTTCTAGATGAAACTGTGTCACATATTTGTTTATTGTTCCTACAGAAAATGGTTGAAGTATTAAACACATTAGAGCACAGTTTGAGATGTGTTTTCTCTTGCATCCATGGACAGGGAACAGCACCCGGAGGACGGAAAAGTATTTTTGCGCGCCATATTGCTGCCCAGAAGGCTAAAGCAGGAGGTGCTGAGAAAAATGAAGCGAAGTTTAGCGGCAGACAGACCTCTGAACCCAAACCCCCCCAAGGTTGGTGTCCCCGTTTTGTTTTTGAAAGTTTTGGGGAAAAAATACATTTAATAAATGGGACCCTCCAGCACCAAAATCAGATGGAAGTCATGGAATCATATTTTTTTTAGATGTTGTAGATTATCTGAATAGGCATGAAATAAGTGGAGGTGAACTTTCCAATCAAAAGCTTTCATGGCAGTGCTAGAGAAAGGGAAATATTGTTTACACTTTTACATCAAATGATTGGATAGCGAGAATTCTGAGTTAATTATTGATACCAGATAAGACCTGAGATGTCTCAAAATACTTTGTTTCCACTACTGGTATCTATCACTGATGGATGGAATGCCATGGCAACATTCATCCATTTTCTGAACCGTTTAACTCTAATTAAGGTCACGGAGAGGCTGGCGCCCATCTCAGCCGACTCTGGGCGAGGGCAGAGTACACCCTGGACAGCTCGCCAGGCCATCGCAGGGTGCCATGGAAAGATTTCTTCCTAAATACCTATTCGGTTCTGATTTGAGAGATAGGTTTTAGCCCTATGAGCGAGGTTAGCCGTGCCTGTGTCTAAACCCAGCATTTCATGATTTCCTAGAGTTAGGTTTTGTTCCATGTCCTTAGGTGGAATGAATGGTGTGCACTCCATTGACTGGTTCTGGCTCTATGAATGGTGTGTCTATTGATTGGATTTAATACAATGGCTTGCTTTCTTCATGGAGAGGCAGTCGTATAGTGATAGCGAGAGGGTACAAATCCATGCGGACTCTCCAATGGGGTGCCACAAGGCTCAGTGTTTGGTCCTCTTATATTCTCCCTCTATACCTACTCTGATGAAGAGGCCGTATTCACACAAAAGCTTTCATACCTAGGATAACCATGGACAGTCAACCGTCCTGCTTTCCTCACACTGCTATACTGACATGGTCATACCCGTTTCTCTTAAACAACATCAGGAAGATTCATCCATTATATCCACAGTGGTCATTTAGGTGCTCGTTCAGTCCCTTGTCATTTCGAGACTGGATGCCTGCAGCTCAGACATGTCTCTGTGTGATATTCAACCTTCAGCTGTTGTAAAATATCCACACCACCCCATTCCGTTGCTCCCTCCAGTTACTTGCTGTAGTTGCCTCCATCAGATTTGAAACATGGATGCTTTCCTACAAAGCAAAAAATGGAACAACATTCAGTTATTTTGAAGCACTTATCCAACCCTTCACCATACCCATGCTCCCATTGATTCTCTAGTATGGCTCAGTGAGACCCACCAAAGATCTGAGGCTACAGGACGTGTTTATCAATCAGAACTCATGTGCTTGGTGTGTCATAGTCTCCAAACAGGTATAAGAAGGCAAAATGGCAAGACCGGGCCCTATAGGTAAATGTCTAAATTGTACCGTGTGTGTCTGTGTGTGTGTGTATGTGTGTCTCAGGCACCACTGATGGTCCCTCACTGCTGTCAGGCCAGGGACTTGGTCCAGACAGAGCTGAGGAAACACTGAAAATCCACCAGGAGAACCAAGCCAGACTGCAAGGCATGACTCAGACTGAGATCCTGGAGGAGCAGAAATTGTTGTTGGCCAGGCTAGGTGAAACTGCCATCCATTACTTTTTATCTTTATGAAATTATTTTTATTTCACCTGCATCTAGTTTAGACTAACTTTTCTGCAAGATTGTAAATAATTGTGAATAAGTCTTATTAGACAGAAGCTTATTAGGGCGCCTATGTTTACTGTTTATTTTGACTATACATTAAAATGGAGGACATGAATGTCAAGCTATATAATTATCAAGCTATACTTTGGAATTAGAAATTATATGGAATATATGGAAACTGCCATAACATTGCGTAGATAGAGCGTAAATCCTTAAAACATGATGCGTGGACAGAATTGAACGAAATTTGGCACTATGATGCTACGCGCCAATGCCAACAGTTCTGCGGAGTCAGGTTTTTCACTTTTAGTCCTGGATGTAGAATCATGATGTCACAGTCATGAAGTCCTACTCCTCCGTTATTACTGACTGGAATTACACAAACCTCTGCAGGCTTATACTAGATGACCTGATTTTGATTTTCAAACTGAAAATGGAACTTTGCCTTTACCATCTATGGAGCCGGATCTGAATGAGTCATCGATACCCCACCAGTGTGTAGCTTGTTCTGTATGTGCACTATTGGTGGTCCTAATACGCTTCCGTACTTACTGGGTGTTTAAAAAATTACTTTCTTTTTTCCAGATCCAAGATTGGTAGATTTTGTAAGGTCGCGGAAACCTCAGAATGTCTCATCTTCTACATCGTCTTCTATGGAGAAGTCGGTGTGTCCTGACCCGTCTCTAATTGAGAGCAAAGCTCCAGTACCTCACCATTCAGACTCTCATATGGATACTGATGAAGAGGCTGAAACTGAAACTACTAATCATCATCCAATTACTGGTGAGCACTGGTTTAGTTCCTACATGTTGAATTGCATATAAAGCAGAGCCCAAACGTGAACCCATTCTTTAGTAGACGAGATTAGGCATGAGGTAGGTAAATCTCACCTTTTGTACAAACTGGTAACATGGTCAGTGTCACAAATTTAATTTCCTTACTCTCAGCCCCTCATTTTGTTGCACCTGTTGAGAAAATAATTCAGTGAAAATTTGTCAGCTATGCATTTATATTTAGATGTAGTTCAAGGAGGCTAAAATTTGGCACATTACCACCCTTTCTTCACTGTACATTGTTCATTTGTTTTTAAATTTGATAGATTATTGTACTAATGTACCTTCATGTGGCATGGGTGCTTGGGTATGATTTCAGTACGCACATGCAAACCTATTACAAGTTCTATTATATATCATTTTATTGTGGAAGTGAAAAATAGAAGTGTATTGCCACCTTCATTGACCATATTAAGACTTGGACATGATCTGTTATTCTTCAGCGGTTGTCCTGCCACCGGTTGTCTCCATGTTATGTTTGGGTCAAATCCGTAATCTTCAGACAAGTTCTAATTTAGACACAGCCACTATGTAGTATGTAGCTAGATTTGAGTTGTTGATCAGAGTCCTATTGAACAGCAATGGCAGAGTTTTAAACAAGAAGTAAATCAACCGTCTGGTTGGGACTGGCAGGACAAAATTACCATCATTGAAGCAAGTTCTGAGTGTGTTTTTCTACCACCATAAAACCCTCAAATAGACAATCCATGCAACTTCAGTTGATGTCATTAAAGAAGTCAGCGAGTTTTGGAATAAGGCCAGAATTCCTGTGAAACAGTACGGTTCTTCAGCCCAAAAATGATGTGAGCTGCCCCTAAATGTTAAACAGTGTTCACCAAATTTTGGATAAATAAACACTTCTTGAAGGTGTCGTCCACCCAACACCCCCCCCCCCCCCCCCCCCAAAAAAAAACAAAAAAAACCAAAAAAAAAAACTTACCTCTTTTCAAGGACCACCATACTGTGTACATACACTGCCTGGTACAAAAAAACTTCAAGCATTCTAATATTGTGTTGGACAGCATTTAGACTTGATTACTTAATTGTTGCTCCGGTTGGTCACGTCGAGGCTCAGCAACATTAACGTGGCAATAAAATTTAATTCAGCTGATGAGCTGAATGTACTGAATGAGCAGGTTATCACATCAGTGGGCTTTTTCTTCCCTGATGGCACTGATATAAAATGGGGCTCCAGTAGTGTGAGAGCGGTTCATGGAGCACGAGGAATCCTTTTCATACATGAACTGTTATCACAGAATCCTGACCCTAACCCTATCGAAAGTCTGTTGGGATGTGCTGGAGAAGACTTTATGGAATGATTTGACTTTCTTCTTTCATCAATTCAAGACTGCAGTGAAAAATAAACCCAACTCTGGATGGAAATAAATGTGATGTCAAAACAGTGCCATGGAGATTACACGGAATAAGTAAGGCTTAAAGCGGTCCAACCAAATATTACACTGCGTGACTCTTTTTGGCCGGGCAGTGTACATCACCCACAAAACAAATTATAAACAGACTGCAGTTCATTACAAAAATAATTGAACTGGAAGAGAATGTAGTTTGGAAAATGATTAACAAATAAAAATGTAAAATCGCATTAGTCGCATTAGTCTTCAGCCCATTAAGGTGCGCTCACACGATACCGGTCATGATCCAGATCATATTCCGATGTTACAGCGGAGGAAATCAGAAAACATCGTACAACATGGAACGACACTCTAGAATTTCAGGGAAAACTATGGGGAGAGGGAAATATTTTGAGAGTGTTGAAAAATTCGGTGTGTTTCTTTTTTGTGTTCGAAGTACACCGTATACAATATCAGAGACACATCTGTACTACATTAATACAAATCAAAGTGACATTGGTATAGATCGTAATAACATTGGACCAAACACCTGAATCGCACCTGAATCGCACCTGAATCGCACCTGAATCACACCTGAATCGCACCTGAATCGCACCTGAATCACACCTGAATCACACCTGAATTACACCTGAATCACATCTGGTAACAATAGGAGAGCATACGTTGCAATACGTGTGAGCGCTCCTTTACTGAAACCCCCTAAGTTAGTTTCTTTTGCAAGGAGATACTTAAAGCATAAAATTTTCTTTTTTCTTAAATTTTCTTAAATTTTTAAAAATTGCTCGTGAAGAATTTATAATATCCTATTATTTTATAATATCCTGTGTTCGAGTCCCATGCTCGGGTGTTGCTGTGTAGAGTTTGAATGCTCTCACCGTGCATGCAAGGGTTTCCTCCAGGTACTCCGGTTTCCTCTCGCAGACTAAAGACATGTACATTAGGCTAATCGGTTGCTCCAATTTGCCCCTAGGTGTGCATGTGAAAGGTTGTGTGTGTGTGTGTGTTAACTCTGCAGTGGACTGGCCAGCTGTTCAGGGTGTGAATGAGATGAGAGTGAGAGATATTATAAGCAGCTGTGTTGAGATTTTTTCTTCTTTTACTCTCTATTAGAATAAGAAGAGGTATTTTATTTATTTAATCTTTCAGTTCAGTTAGGGTTCATGTCGAGTAGAGTCTTTATTATGGGTCATAATTCTTGACACCCATGGTTTAAATGTTAGGCAGGATTTTACTGTTCATTAGTTTTGGATACAATTAGATGAGCGTAATTTTATTTAACAGTCCTAGAGTGAGAACTCACAAGTTGAGTTCAGGGGAGACAAGAAAACCTGGAACTCATTTCTGACACTTTGAATGCGCCACGGATAGCCGAAAGTACAACTGGAAGCCATAAAAAGACTCATAAAGAGAGGAGATGCCCTGCCATCCAATCTTGACTTAGTGAAATGGTCTGAGAGGCTTTCAAGAGTCATATGAGGCTTTTAGGAGTCATATGAGGACAACTGGGTAAGAGTGATGATGAGAAAATGAAAAATCAATAACCTCAGATGAATTCCAGAAAAGCTGTGGCTCTGCCTCACTGCGATTCAATTTATTGTAACATAATACTTTGAATGAAGTTCATTCATTTATTCATTCCTTTATTTGCTGAACTGCTTCTCCTACTAGGGTTGCGGGGAGGCTGGAGCCTGTCTCAGCCGACTTGGGCGAAGACGGGGTAGTCCCTGATCAGCTTTCCAGTCCATCGTAGGGCCAACACTTGCAACAATTCACATTCACACTCACACCTAGGGGCAATTTGGATCTGCCAGGTAGCCTAATGTGCATGCCTTTGGACTGTGGGAAGAAACTGGAGTACCCAGAGGAAACCCATGTAAGCACGGGGTGAACATGCAGACTCTACACTGACACACCCTGGCCGAGCCCGGGACTGGAACCCAGGACCTTCTTGCTGTGAGGCGGACGTTCTAACCACGACACAACCGTGCCACCCTTGAACGAAGTAATAGTTTGAGTAGCACATGCGTCTGGATAGGGTGGATATAAATATCCAGTTGATTGCATGTGAAATGATTGAGAAATACTTGTCTGGTATTTTCATCACCGCGAATGAGCAATGGCGTGCAAGCTGAAGTGCTAACAGGGTTTTTTTGTTTCTTTTTTAATAATCTGTCGGTAAATTTGCGTGTTGCACTGCACAGTTATTTCATGTTCCTCTCTCAGTGCTAGCGGATTTCAGGGGGGAGGGGGTGGGGGACTTGATTTGGCTGATTGCCAACACTTATTTTCCTTGTTCTAGCAAGAAAGATAACAGCACATGTGCATTAAAGTGCATTTGGCAGCGAGCATTCGGCTGAGCTGCAAGATTTGCCTGCCAGAGCGGAGTCATTGATTTCTATTAGCTTGATTAGTGCAAGCAAGTCAGAGCAAGCCTTAATTTGTCTCCCAGGGATGGAGATAATGGAGGGGCTACAAAACACAAGTGTTTCAGCCTCTGTATGTATGAAGTGGACAGGAGCTTATTCTGCTTTAGTTTTTAGTAAAGCACATATTATTAATTATTCATTATGTAGATTATTTATTTTTTTATATCCTTATAAAATTATGCTCATGTCATATTTTTTCAGTCAATATTTTATTGCTGAAATCCCTGATCAAGACTAAATGTTCAAGTTGCTGTGTCCATTTTTTCCCCAGTAATTTTCATTTTTTCCACACATCACTGTGGTGATGAAGCGATAACAGAAACTTCATTTATTTATTCACAATGTAGGCTCAGTGGCTAATACTCTGGGTTACTGATCAGAAGGTCAGGGGTTCAAGCCTCAGTACCACCAAGCTGCCACTGTTGGGTCCTTGAGGAAGACCCCTAACCTTCAACTGATCACTTGTATTAAAAAGGGTGCCAAATGTTATAAGTGTAAATGTAAATATAATTACGTAGCCATTCCAGTTTTAAATACGATTAAATGTCTATGCAGTGGAACAGCTACCAGTGAAGCCTGTGAAAGAGTGGCTGCACATGGACAAACTGGAACCAGAGAAACTGGAATGGATGAGGGATTTACCTTCCCCAAGGAAAAAGGGCACCAAAAAGGTAAGTAATAATTATATTTTAATAATATTAACCCGAGTCTTTAGGGCATTACTGCTGTTTATGTTGCAAGAACAAAAAAAAAAAAAAAAAAAAACATGACATGGGGTCCAAAATTCAATGTTATTATTTTATGTTGGTATTTACAAAGTCTTGTATGATGTCTGAATATGTTGTAAAAGAAAAATATTCTAAAAGACCAACAACTTTACCGGCAATAATTTCAGCTATTCAGACTGAATAGTCTGGCGTGTACTTCATTGCTGACATATATAATATGGCATATCCTCATGGAGAGTCATATTGAACTATGTCCAAAGGAATGAGTAACAAATAATAAAGTAATGTTCACAATATGCTAAATCACAGGTGTCAAACTCAAGGCCCGCAGGCCAAATCCGGCCCCTATGAGCTTTAAAAGAATATGATTATCGTACACTTTTTGCATCAGCCATTACCATGAAACCTAATTCATCATCCTTCCACTAGGTGGCAGCAGCCTATTTCAAGTAAACAGCTAGTCATTCATGACTCAAGAAAGATTGCTTGTTGTTGAGTGTTTCAGTGAATAATGAAAAATGCATAAGTGAATAATTTTGCCATGCCGCTTTCATGGTTGGCCTTTTAGAATAGATGTTCAATGATTATTCGGCCCTTGATCACCTTTTAAATTTAGCGATGTGGCCCAAAGTGAAAATGAGTTTGACACCACTGTGCTAAACAGTATACCAACAGGTGTTTGACTGCATCACACCCATTACACCAATCACTTGTGCCTAGCTTAGCCAACAGTGGGAGAATGTGGAGTCCACCCTGTACAGCTCACCAGATCATTGCAGGGCAACAGACACAAAACCATTCACACTCACACCTAGGGGCAATTTGGAACAGCCAGTTAGCCTAATGTACATGTGTTTGGACTGTGCGAGGAAACCAGAGTACCCGGATTAAACCCACGCAAGGACAGGTAGAACATTCAAACTCCACACAGAAATGCCTTGTACTTGACACTCGACACCACCGTGCCGCCATTATATTTTAAAAATGTAAAAAAATATTTTGATAAAACTTTTTTTTTTAACTGCAGAAGGCCTGTGCAAACAGATGTAGTGTAGATGAGAGAGATGTAGCATTTTTGGTCAGGAGCCTTTTTTTTGTCACAGCCCATGTACAAAGACTGACTTTAGGGTCTTGTTTTGTGTGTATTGGATTACCAGGCCATGGAGGCACGGTTCGACTTTTCAGGCATCCTTCTACCCCCCACAGAAGACTTACCCACTCATCTCGGCCTGCATCATCATGGGGAGGAGCCGGAGGTCTGTTAATTACCAAACAGTTTTTATCCATGCCGTCCTGTTAATGTCATGTGATTTTGTAATGTTAGATAAGTCTTCATGTTTACATGCCGTTTATGCACATCACTTATTGTCGAGTTTAATAAAATACATGCTCTTTCTATCCCTTCTTTCCGGGTTCTAGTTGGCAGGCTACTCGTTGCAGGAGCTTTTTCTTCTCTCTCGCAGTCAGCTGACCCAGCAGAGAATCCTGGCTCTGAACACTTTGGCCCACATCCTGTTAAAGGTAAATCAATAAAGTCAGTTCAGTCGGCTTTCCTAAAATCCCTTCAGTTGTTTCAGAGTATGGATACCAATTAAAGACAGAGCAAAATCTAGTGAGAAAAAAACTCTTCCTTTTTATTAAATGGCAAAAAGCACTTGAGTGCCTGAGAGTTTATCACAAGTTGTATTGACTTCATAGTGCTATCCAAAACGTGCTGCTCTCACCCTGAAGAAGTCAGGATGTCAGTCTGTTAAAGGCTAAAGGGCCAGACTGGCCATCAGGAGGGTTTCTGGTGGGTTACTCCACGACATCACACAGAGATCACCCAGTTCTTGCGGACACATTCAGACGAGATACTGTTGGAGAAGAAGTGCAAAGGAGAAAGCACATAAAAACAAAAGCTTTACTGCCAGATTTAGATACAGCAAAGCTTTGAAAAATAATTGTGCTTGAATTATGGTGACAGCAGCATTGAGGAAGCACATCCTCTGTGGCGTAGCCTACTGTTCTAAATAAGGCCAAGGAATGCTAAGCATTCTCTATACTGTAATTATGAAGGGAGAAAGTAACCGAATTTAATGGTTTAAAATAGTTTAGATTTTCTGTAGTAGTGTGGTTATACAGTGCTTTATATATACTACAAAAGAATAGCGCAATCTGATTGGTCTGCTCTCTGGGGATTAAAAAACATTACTATAGTAATCATTAATACTACTATTGTTCATTCAAGAGATTTTGTCATGTCTGAATGGTGGAAAGGGCAGCACAGTGGCGTAGAGGTTAACACGTCCGCCTTACAGCAAGAAAGTTCTGGGGCTCTGGCGTTTCTGTATGGAGTTTGCATGTTCTCCCCGTGCTTGCACTATCCAAAGACATGTACAGGAGGCTAACTCGCTGTTCCGAATTGCCCCCATTTGGCAGTGAGAGTGTGGATGGTTGTGTAAGTGTTGCCCTGCAATGGTGTGGTCAGCTGTTCAGGGTATACCCCCGCCTTTTCCCAGTGTTGGCTAAAGTAGGCACCAGCCTCCCCTGCGACCCTAGCAGGATTTAGTGGTTCATTGAATGAATGATTGGTGGAAAGCCATCAAATAATTCTCGATATTGTGTTGTTATTGGTTAATTGGCAAGGTTATTTGCATGACTGGAACGCATAGGAAAGTTCTCCCGCAGCAGATTGCAGAAATTCTGCTGCCCTGAGCTGTAAAATTCCTTTAATTTTTTCGCTATTTTCTTAATGTAGACATATTTTCTTAATATAGAGAAAGAGGAATTGCTGTATAGCATGCTAGCCATATAGAGATCACTGATGCTAAGTAGCTAGCTAGCAACAGGGTACCGTGACTGTTTGCTGTATTGTAAAGAAAATGTGTTCAAGTGCTTTAATTTACTTTATTCCCTAACTGCGAGTACAGCTTTAAAAAGAAAAAAAATACTACTGAATAAAAATATACATACAAGTGACGTATCAGAATCCATACAGCTAATATGACTATCGCATCAGCGGTTTCCTCTCTGCTTATTGTTGTTCATGTCCAGCACTGCCTATTTATGAATTTTTTCTGAATATTTGGAAAATCTTTAAAAAGAGAAATAAAACAATTCTAAACTTTGGCTTTTGTATGACACAGAGAATTATTCGTTTTCTGTAAATAGCACCACCTGATCGAATAATTCTCCATATCATTCTTCACCTCATTCAATAATTGCTTACTATCCCAGATTGATAATTCTTGAATCAAAACGGATCACAGTTTGTCAGGGTCACTTAGAGCAGGTGGCAGAATCATTGTCAGGTTTTAAAATAGAAAAATAAACCATGACAATCTGGTTTTAGGCTGGATAAAAAAAATCCTGTTTCTCATCAGCGCCCACAACCTAAAACTGGTGCCGCATATCACTAAAAAAAAAAAAAAAACAAGCTCAAAACCTTGTAAAACGCCTTAAACAATGTAAAAACGACACAGAAGGTGATTCAGTGTTAGATGCTGTGATTGTGAGTTTGGTTCAGTTCTGTTTGAAATAGTTCTATTTTCTAGGAATGTGAATCGAACAACAACTCACGATTCAATTCGATTTTGATTTTTGGGGTGACGAATCGATTCTGAATCGATTCTTGATTCAAACTGATGTTTGATTCATAACCATTACAAACAAATGGAGCCAATTTCACGAGTAACTACATTCTTCTATAAGCTGGAACATCTCTTCTATAAGAAAGACAGAAATTATATTACTACACAGCTGGTTCTGTAGATGTACTGATCCGCTTTGCTCGTTGAAGTGATGGAATGTGTGTTGGTCAGGAGTTGTTCGTGCTGCTGCTCCATTTCTTTTAGCTCCAGGTGATGGCGTAAGATTTGGGCTCGGGATTTAAAGTGTTCCCAAAATACTTGACTTTTATTTTGCACATTTTGCACACGGCATGTCACATCAAGCTCCTTCTTACCTGGAAAATCTGAAGTGCAGCATTTTCCTTCAGCGAAGACGGCGCTGGCTGTATTTCCTTTTCCTCATCCATGACAAAGCTCGGCTAAAAGCTACCGTGTTTCCCCAATAATAAGACACTGTCTTATTTTTTCGGTTCAAAAAACACCATAGAGCTTATTTTGGGGGTGGGTCTTATTTTAATTAACATTAACAGCAATTTCAATAAACAGGTGGGTGTGAACACAAAACTCTACCTAGATAATAGCAAAAGATAGAAGATAATACCGGTAAATAAAATGATGACTGTTATGCTCATCCAGTCCTGCTTTTATCCCCATCATGCCCCTCAGTCCTGCTTTACAATACTTTACTTACCGGTTTTTGGGGTTTTTTTCTCTCTTTTTCTGTCTCTCCTCTGCGTCGCTGTAGTTAATGGCACATTCACAGAAAATGAGGGGAGGGTGCAAACAAAATATGGATTTAGCTAGGTCTTATTTTCGTGGTAGGGCTTATTTTGGACCGTTCTTCAGAAGAAAGGGTGGGTCTTATTATCGGGGAAACACGCTAGTTCTGGAGCCGCCACTCACTGGAACATTTCACGAAGGAGGCGTGTGTGGACAAATGGTACGCATTGAGTAAGGTTGGAAATGCTCGAAAACACGTGATCTTAAAAATCGATTCATAATGCTAATAAATAAGAATCGTGATTCAGACGTGAAACGATTGTTTTTTTTCCGGCAAGGCTGCTGCTCTATAGACAGTTCAGAGTTTAATACATGTTACATGTACTTATAAAAAACTGGTCATCTAGGCCCTATGCATACATCTAGGGCTTTATATTGTGAAGCAGAAAATTTAAATAAACAAGTACTTCAAGCTCCAATCTTCAGTCATTTTACCTTCAGTTAGCTTTAAAAGCTTTTGGGCTTTGACAGTCACCTCATTTATCTATTTGAAAAAAAAAAACTAAACAAAACCCTTGTGCTTCATTTAGGTTTTAATAAAGTTCTGAGGAGAAACCGGGAATTTTTTTTTTTATCCAGCCTTAGTTTGAATGAGTATGAAAATACACCATTGCAGACAGTGGTTTCTTATGTTTCTGTGTAGTATAGACTGAAACCCTGAATGGGTTTAAAAGTGGCATTGGCCACACAATGCTTATCTCTACTTTTACTATGCCGAACTCATATAACCTGCATTTGCCATGGTGAAAATATATAAAAATAAAGGAAAAATCACAATTTAGTCAGTTTTTTCTCCCCTGTGTAATATATATACTAAAGCACATCAGACTCAAAAGATGTCACCAAATTGAAGTGTTCCATTTGGTGGACCCTTCAGCAGCACCCACCTCGCCTTTGGTGCACAAGTGTCAATTATATATCACCGAATTTATTTTTTGCGCAAACTTCTGTGGTGTATTATTTGACCTGATTACGTTTGAAGGTACAATTTGTAATTATTTTTTGTCTCGGTTCTCTCTTTCATGTTTATCGCCCTTGTGATTCCCCAGGCCCGTGCTGGCGAGTACTCATCATGCCTCAAAGGTAATGTGCTGGCCTCCTTACTTGACGCTGGACTCCTCTTTCTGTTGCGGTTCTCTCTGGACGATGGCGTGGAGGGTGTAATGTCTGCAGCTATGCGTGGTCTTCGAGCGTTGCTGGTTTCCACTGAAGATGAGGTGAAGGGCGAATAACAAAAAACTGTTGAAAAATAAGGGCACACATTTTTGGTATTACCGTCTCAATGTAAAAAAAAAAGTGGATATGGCTGTTTGTGTTACCTTCTTGAGCTGTCCAGGGTGTACTCTGCCCTCGCCCAGAGTCGGCTGAGATGGGCACCAGCCTCCCTGCGACCCTAATTAGGATTAAGCGGTTCAGAAAATGAATGATTTAATGCTACCTTCTTATCTTTTAATAGTTGCTGACGCAATGAGAAAATACTGTGTTTAAAGATGAAGGATTTGGTTTGTGTTTGTGTTTGTGTTGTGTAGGAGAATCTGGACAACATGTTTTCATGGCTGCTCGGGATGGCAGCTTTCCCCTTGGTTCCCCAGGTTCACAAAGAGGAGGATGAAGATGATGAAGGTCTGAATGAGTGTATAAAGGAAGCGGAGAAGGAAAAAGAAGAGAAAAAATTAGATCATGATGTCAATCAACAGGATGTTATCAAGGTGAGAAGACGCTGGTAAGAGGTTGAAGGAGGAAAGGGGATGACTTAAGGTCTGAAGGTTATTGTTTTTGCAGCATATTTTAGGATGAGGGGTTTTGGCCATAAACACAGTGAAGCAACAAGAGAAGGAAAAGCTGCAAATAACCAAAACAAAGATCAGGACAAACATTTGACCCTTTCAGAAATGATGTTCGTGGGTATTTGTGTGGAGAGTAGTTTTAACAAAGTGTGTGACTCACAGATGAGTGACTCACATTTACCCTCTTTCTGATGTCCTCTATTTTTGCATATCTGTAAAAGTTGCCAAATCAAAAATTTAATACGTATGTCAGCCTTCATCGCTCCATGAGTTGCAGGCATTAGTGATCAGCTCATGAAGTATATTATTATATCAACGAGGGTCAATGATATTATTTGTATTTTCTGATCTCAGGGTTTGTTGAAGATGCAGCTTCTGCAGAGGCTGCGGTACATTCTTGAGGTGGTACGGCCTTCACCCCAGACAGTTCTTGATATCCTGGAGGTTCTGATCCGAATCGCTCGTCACTCAACCTCTGCTGCCACACAGGTGAACCCATATTTTCAACCCATCTAATATGTACAGGATATTTCCCACTTTCTGTTACTTAAAAAAACAAGTAAATCACAGAATAAATCAGTATAAATAACAATAATATAATAATAATTATTATTAAAATATATATATATATTTTTTTACCTTTGGTCTGTGACCTCAAAATTAAGTCATTGACTTTTTGACCCAATGCTTAAATTCTAGATCCTTGATTGCCCCCGGCTAATGACGACTGTGATGTCAGATTTCCTGCCCTGCTCATGGAACCCACAGACTTCACCAACGCCACTTTCTTTGTATGGGTTTCCTGTTTCCAGGGCGATGAAGCTTCTGCGTGTATTAGCAACTGCTGGCAGGCACATCTGTGCAAGAATTGTGAGTGACTAACTAATCGTGCTTGCACTGCTGGATGCCATAAAATAACGGAAACAATAATGTGACAAGCAAACGTACACATTCCGGGTAAAGATTAGTATGTTCTAATTAATTTTTATGTCTCAGCTTAACAATCTAGGTGGGAAGGAGCGTCTGATTCGTTTCTTATCGGTGGAACCTTCCGAGCTTCTACTGGAGTCTGGGGAGAGTATATGCTGCAGCACGGAGGCCCTGAGGCTTTGGGCTGTGGCTGCAAGCTATGGGCAGGCCTGTAACCTGTACAAGTGAGAGTTTATAATGATCACTAATTAAGCTATAAATTACTTTGGGAGCTGCTGTTGTAGGAAAATAGTCCACCCAGCCCTGATGTTGCTTTTTCCCTACACAGCACTTCACAAAGGGTTTTACTCTCTTTATAGTAGAGCTGTTAGTCAGGATAAATTTATTCATTGATTCATTTTGTAAGCAACTTAATCCTAATTAGGGTCGCGGGGAGGCTGGCGCTATGATTTGGAACAGCCAGTTAGCCTACTGTGCATGTTTTTCATGTCTGGGGCGTTTCTGTGTGGAGTTTGCATGTTCACCCCGTGCTTGCGTGGGTTTTCTCCAGATACTCCGGTTTCCTCCCACAGTCTAAAAACATGCACAGTAGGCTGATTAGTGGTTCCAAATCGCCCCTAGGTGTGAGTGAGAGTGAATGGTTGTATGTATGATGGCTCTGCGATAGTCTGGCGAGTTGCTCAGGGTGTACACCGTCCGCACCCAGAGTCGGCGGAGATGGGCGCCAGCCTCCCCGCGACCTTAGTCAGGATTAAGCGGCTTCGAAAATGAATGAATGGATAATAATCAAACCACTACATTTTATGTTAGGTGTCTTTCAAGACACTCAAGGACAAAAGCACAGCTAAAGCGAAGCGTTAAGTTTTATTGTGCTGCCGTGTGTCTCTCTGTCTCCAGAGATCTGTACCCGGTGCTGGTGAGGGATTTACAGGCTGCACACAAGCCCTGTGCTCCCTCTGAATCTCTGCTAGTCCTGGAACTCCACAGAGTGAAGTCCCTGTTAGTGTTGCTCACTCAGGTCACACACACCGCTGGCTGCCACCAGGAGTTACAAAGGGGGCTGGTGAGGTAGGAAAAAGGTTGCATACATTACACACACACACATACTATGACACTTTTTTCACACAGTGACCTTTATGACAATATTTATGTGGCAGCTCTCAGGGAGCCGAGTGCCTCCTCCCTCCCCCAGTGACATGGAGTCACGTGTCTGGGTTGCAGCCCACCCTGACTGGCGTACTGAAAGACTTTTTGAGAAAGTTGGAAGACCCAAATCAGAGGTCGAGCACCCTAAGCCTACTACCATCCTTCTTGATCTACATGGGAGCGTATTACTCTCAGTTCAGTGTGCAGGTAGGCCAAAAAAAATCAACACGAGGGCCTATTTCCAAAATCTGCAGTAAAAAGTCCAGTAAAAAAAGCAAAAAACAAAACGCGCCAAAGCATGAAATGGACCAAAAAACTATGTATTTGTTCGTTTGTTTATTTATGTATTTGCTGAAATGCTTAATTCTAGGGTCTCAAGGAGGCTGGAACCTACCTCAACTGACTCTGGGTGAAAGCATGGTACACCCTGAACAGCACGCCAGTCCATCGCCAACACATACACACCCATTCGCACTAGCACTCACACCTAGGGGCAATTTAGAACAACCAATTAGCCTAATGTGGATGTCTGTGGACTGTTGGAGGAAACTGGAGTACCCACGCAAACACGGGGAGAACATGTAAACTCTACACAGAAACAAGCCCGGGACACAAACCCTAGACCGTCTTGCTGTGAGGCGGACGTCCTAACCTCTACGCCACTGTGCTGCCATTATCATGTTCAGTGTTCACATATTCCTTCAGCCAATAGATTTTGTTTTAGCAAGTCACCTGTACATAGCACTGCATGGGTTCTTAAACAAACAAACAGGGTAACTTTTTTGGCAATGAAATTTTTTTGTCACTATTTTTAACAATAAATATGTCAGTTTCATCATAAATGCACCACTGGCTAACAGTCCACAAGCCATCTTTAATTGCTAGGATATGCCACCTGTTACACTGATAATAGGCCTCACTTGTCCTCACTTGTGTGGCGGGGAGGCCAGAGCCTATCTCAGCCGACACTGGGTGAAATCACAGAACACCAGACCATTGCACACTCTCACACACACTCTCACACTCACACCTAGGGACAATTTGAAACAGCCCAATTAGCCTAATGTGCAACTGAACATTTGAACTGTGGGAGGAAACCCACACAAACTCACCATTTTGAAAACGTCTCTGAGTTATTTTATTTTAGTTATGTGAGTGGCACTTCGCACAAATATCGAAAGTCATTACATAAACTTTTCTCAGATTGCTCAACAATTGGTGTAGCAGGTGTTGGAAATAACCCCATCATTAGTGCATGTAGGAATTCTGAAGGAATGCAGGAGGATCCTTTCGCAAAACCGAAATATTGTTCTTGGTATTGTTCCCATTGGGGTTTTAGAGCGTTTCCTAATTTGCAAGATTGCTCAGTTTAATGCTGTTTGTATCAGTGTAGATATTATACAGTCTTTTATGGGTTGTATCTTTGATATCTATTTTTCTGAAGAATTGGTTAGAATACCATTGATAGGACGTGTTGTGTGGTTAATGGGGTGATGTGATGCATGTTGCTGTATGCTTTGACAGAGTTCATTCCAGCCAGTGCAGTGTCTTCAGGAACTAGAGGCCCTGACTACAGAGGTGCTCCTTCCTCTTATATCTAGTCAAGTGTTTCACAGCATGATGGACAGCCTCAGGTAAGCCGTTATTTGACCCGAGAATTCAAATGCCCTGATTTTTGCTGTGTTTAATCAGAGCATTTTTTTGATTATTTTGATATGTTCTACATCCCGATAGAAATATAACTGAAATAATACTGCCCCATTCATCATTGTGCATCAATGGTCTTTCAGGTCGAGCTCAGTGATATGTAAGCCTGGTTTAAATAATCCCATGCTGGAGGCTGTTCCTAGTCTGCCTGGTTTGGGTAGCTACAGGTTTAGGATGATCAGCTTGTTAGGACCTGAATCTCCTCTCTCACTCTGCACTGCTGTCTTCTATCTACTGGACATCATCGTGACCATCCACCGCGGCTTAACCAAGAGTGTAGGTTTGCCTTTCAGAGGTCGCATACATGCACACTAACAGAAGGGTCAGTGCTACATTGCAGTAGAAGATTATATAGTAATGATGGTACCATGTATTGTCAAAGTAGAGTCTTATTTAGGGAGACCATTTTGAAAGCATTCATTTTCGTGAGCTGATGGTCATCTATGCCTGTCTTTATAGTTCAGTTCTCTCATCCTGTCTGACTCCCTGCTGGCTTACCTGCAGTCTTGTGTTGGAACGACGCCCTTGGTGTCTCATGCCAGCGCCTGGATTTTACGCCATGAGCACCATTTTCTCTATCTGTTACTCCGGCTGGCGCGTAGACTGGTAATGCAGCTCTTACTGAAAAACATATTTCCCTTTCAAGCCTTGTGAGAACTTTACATTGACAATTTTAACGTACTTTATTAATGCCATGATGCATTTTTCATGCCGCGAAGTTTTCATTAGCTTACGTCATTACTGAGGGTACGTGGAGCAGGTGCTTAAGAAACGGGTTCCGACTGTCCGTACGACTATTTAGTGCCATAACTTTGGAAGGAAATGTCATAGGATCACCAAACTTGGTGTATGGCTTACACTCCGGGGCAAATAGGGTGGGGTTGTATATGGGTCACCTTGACCTTATTTCAAAGTCACTTTTTATATATTGACTTGTCAAGGCTTTCTACTGTATATTATAGCAGTTGTTCCCTCACTAGACTTGGTTTTTTCCTAGAAAGTTAAGCTCCAGTCTGCTGTACCCATAACTCAGAAAAACTTTCTGCAGTTGATGTTGTGATGAGAGCGCAATGTGACGGTCATTCAACCTGGGAAAACAGGAACTTGCGGAAATATCCAACAAGTCTGACGTTATTCCACTGATTTAAACCTGATTAATATAAATGATATGTAATATAATATACATTTGTAAATAACTGTTTTTAAGTATATGTGATCATACAAAAAAAATCCGAAATAAGTGTGTTTATATATATATATATATATATATATATATATGTTTATATATTTATTTTACTAACATGAGGCAACATTTTGCATTTAAGTTATACGACATAACATGAATAGCACATGGAAGCATTACCTCTTTGCAAAAAAGTGTTCTATAAAATGTATCGTTTGATTGCAGTACATCACTCAAAGGAAACCAACCGTTCTCAGTTTTGTGGCAAATTTTTAAATCTTGCTTTTACATATAAGCACTTCTGTTCATTGCTGAAGGCAATTACCAATATTCAAACTTCACACAGAAAGGCTTCGAATCCAGATTTTTATTGTGAGGTGACGGTACTAACCACTGCAGCATCATGCTGTCCTTCCTCCCCGGCAAGATGTGAAATCATGAAACACACTGATACACCAGCGTCACATCATTTAGTACCCATAATGCTTTCAGGGCTAATTGAAAACTTAAAGCCAGATTAGTTTTTATTATGATTCCTAAATGACATTTTAATTGTTCATATTCAGAAAATTATATTTTCTGCCCAGTCTGCATCACTTGTGTGAAGTGTTTTGGAACTCAAGGTACATAAAACTATGTTTTGAGCATTTAGTGTGCCTGTAATAGTTGAATGTTTGCTGATGTTTTTCTTTATGGATGACGTTTTTAGGTTCCTGCCGACCCCGAGGTGAAGAAGCATGCTTCTCTGTATCACCAAGCTGCCTTGGCTCTCATCTCCAGGTTGTTGCCTGGAAGTGAATATCTGGCACATGAACTCGTGTCTACCGTGATCTTCAATCTGGACCTCTTTCCGTGAGTTTCTTATTTAGTGATTCAGTACTTACATAACAAATATTTAAAGCAATTCATCTATAATCACCATCATATTCAACATTATATAATCCGTTTGTGTTACATGTCTAATATTTCCATGTTGAAACTGAGCAACCAATTTAGTAAGATGAGCTTAAAGTCGAATTACAAGCCAAATTCCGGAAAAGTTGGGAGGTTCTTTTAAATTTGAATAAACTGAGAGCTCCCGAGTGGCGCATCAACTATCAACCCAGAGATCGCAAATTCCAACCCGGGTTGATGCCGCAGCCATCCGTGACCAGGAGTCCATGGGAGCTAATTGGCCGAGCTCTCACTGGAGGGAGGGATGGCATACGCTCACTTCCCCGTCACTCACAGCGATCACCAGCCAATCATGGGCGGATAGCGCTTTCCCTCCGAGTGTGTTAGGCCGCCCCCAAATATGCATGCGCAGCAGTTCGAAAAGATGCGGGTGGTAGCATCGCATGTCATGGAGGGGGCGTGTGCTTGCTTGCGCCCCTCCCTGGTTGGTGGTGGTCGTGTGATAGGGAAGGCAAAAAGTTAAAGGGTGGGAATTGGAAATGACTAAATTATGGAGAAAAATGGGGAAAAAAATCCAAAAAAAACAAAAATTTTCAAATCGCAAGAGCCAGTATTTTAACAGAGCACAGATAACATAACAAATGTTTAAACTGAGAAATTTTACAATTTTATACACAAAATGAGCTCATTTCAAATTTGATGCCTGCTAGAGGTCCCGATATAGTTGGGACAGGGGCATGTTTATCATGATGTAGCATCTCCACTTCTTTGCGAAACAGTTTGTCTGGGCATGAGTTTCTGGAGTTTTGGTGGTCCCATTCTTGGTTTTAGGCTGCTGAAGAGTTCGTGGTCGACTTTGACATATTTTTCATTTAATGATGCGCCATATGTTCTCTGTAGGTGAAAGATCTTTACTGCAGGCCAATTCAGCACCCGGACTGTTCCGATGCAGCCATGCTGCTGTAATAGCTGCAGTATGTGCTTTTGCATTGTCCTGCTGAAATGCACAAGGCCTTGCCTGAAATGGACATCGTCTGGAGGGGAGCATATGTAAAATAATTTAGCTTTCAGCATTCGTAGTTTCTTCCAAAACATATGCAAGCTGCCTATACCGTATGCACTTATGCACTCGCCATCCCATCAGACGCTGGCTTTTTAACTGCTGCCCATCTTCACTTCTGAGAGACTCTTCCTCTCTAAGACTCCCTTTTATAGCTAATCATGTTACAGACCTGATATCAGTTAACTTAGTTGCTTGATGTTCTTCCACCTGAATCTTTTGAAACTTTGTTGCTTTTACATTTTTTCATTTTATTTTGCCATTTGTTGCCCCCGTGCCAACTGTTTGGGACCTGTAGCAGGCATCAAATTTGAAATGAGCTCATTTTGTGCATAAAATTGTAAAATTTCTCTGTTTAAACATTTTTTGTGGCTGTGTATAAAGTATTGGCTCATATGATTTGAAAGTGTTTTAGTTTTTAATTTATTCAAATTTAAAGAATGTCCCAACTTTTCTGGAATTTTGCGTTGTACATCTAAACCCTAATAAAAGCTTGAATACATAGTATATGCCCATGCATATCAAAATGTGAGATTGTTTGTACAACCTTAGTTGTGAAATTTAAAAAAAAAATCTTTTTTTTGTTGTAAGGATTATTGTTTTTTACATGTTAATTCGTATTCATGATTTCTGCTGCAGATACACGTTATCTTCACAAGATGGCAGCAACTTGTGCTTATTGTAGTGGGCTTCTTTCCTAGCATTTCAGATTGTTTATACTGTCTCTGAGACTAGGGAGGTGTTTTGGTATCATAACATTCAACCAGTTTATGATTTCATTGTATTGAATGTGTGATTAAGTGATTTAAAAAAAAATGTAATTCATTAGGTGAGTAAAGGGTATTCACTTGTAACATACAGCTGGGTCCAAAGGTGTAAGAACACTAATAAAATTAGAAGTTTATTACTATTTATTATGTAAATTATTATTATACAGTGTGTTGTCTGTGTGATAATAAAATGTCTGAGCACTTGCTTCAGTAGATTTCTGGATCCTGCTGTATGTCAAAAGGATTGAATCAGTAGTTTCATTTTAAGTGAATCTGACATTTTGTGACAATCTGAGAAGTCCTTTTAGGAAACAAACCAGATGAGTGTTTTTTACCAGAGGTGAAGTGTAACTCGAAGTGTATTTTGCAGTGAAGCTGGTAGTGGAGGTCCAGAAGCAGTGACCCTAGCAGAGCTGCGGCTTCAGGAGATGTCCTATCATTCACCCAACCCTGGTCCCCTTCTCCGTGACTCCCTTGCTCAACTTCCCTCAATCCGTGCCTGCTACCTCACTCACCTTGCCTACCTGGAGCCAGCCGTGATCAACTCCCGTGAGCGATACCTCGGACGTAACCCCTGGCTTTCTTCTCAGCTCCTCCCTGAACTCTCAGGCCCCTCTCTCCCTTCTGATTGGGCCTTTCTACCGCTTATCAGCCTCTACGACCGAATAGGAGTGTCTCAGGGCGGTGGGCTGCGGACCGAATTACTACCTGCTGGCTCTGTGCAGTCGCTTACGCATTGCTTGCAGTGGCTTCTTGTGCTTGAGAACTTTAGGGAGCAGGCACTGCAGCTGGTGCCACCAGTGGCCAAACTGGCACGTCTGGTCTGCATCTTCCTGTGCTCTAGTGATATCTTCTTAGAGAGACCAGTGAAGGATCTGACCTGGGCACTGCTGCGGGAAATGACTAGACCTGGACATTTAGAAGCTCTGGATCTGAACTTACCGCCTCCAGGTTTAGCCTCCTTCCACGATCTTTACTCTGCCCTGCTGGCTCAGTACGAGGCCGTGTCTTTCGGTGACCCACTCTTCGGGTGCTTTATTATGCTGCCACTGCAAAGGCGATTCAGCGTGTCATTGAGATTGGCTCTGTTCGGTGAACACGTCTCAATTCTGCGCTCACTTGGGGTCTCACTGGAGCAGGTGAGGAGGCCGTGCTCACTTATAACATGTAATAGGATGGAAGGTAGTCCTGACAGGTACACTGGTGAGGAAAAATAATTATACACCAGTGAAACTGATTTTTATCTGAACAACCATATATTTCAGTGTCACCATAAGATTTAATATTGCACTTGACTGTTTCTTACACAGAGGTGCAAACATCTGTAGTTTAGCCATCTATCCAGACATCCAATATAGAAATAATGAACCGTACTGCTTAATCTCGTTAATATGCATTCAAACACCATCCAATCACAGCCCTTTATCGTAGTAATGATCTTATGCAATCTCTTTCCAGTTCATGGGCCTGTGATGATGAAACAGCATCATGTTTCGCAATATATGTGAAATCAGATTATTCAAATTATGTCTGATTTGTGTTTTCACTCCGTAGCTACCGATTGCTTTAGAGAAATTCACTTCCCCCGCTGAAGACTCTCTGCCTTTGCTGCGGCTGTATTTCCGAGCCCTGGTGACCAAAGCTCTGAGGAGGGACTGGTGCCCTGTGCTGTACGCTGTAGCCGTTGCCCATCTCAATGCATTTATTTTCTCCCAGGATTCCGTGCCGCAGGTACACAAGTGTTAAGAATGCATTGCTGTTCCAGTCCAAGGGAATTCATATTAACAAAAGAAAGAAAGAAATGAACATTGAATCATTCCTGCTTGATTTTCTGCACAATTCATAATATATAAAAATGTCTGCTTTTATAAACAGTATGTCAACGTTCAATCTTAGTAAATTGCTGAGGAATCCTTTGATCTGATTGGTTAGGAGTTTTTTTTTCAGAAGTTGGATTATTTTTTCTGATAGTTGATTAGATAACAGTTGAATTATCCGTTGATTAACTGCCATCCATCCATCCTCCCGGGCGTCATGGCCGACTCTCAGCCTATACTGGGTGAAGGTGAGGTACACCTTGAACAGATTGCCAGTCCATCACAGGGCCAACACACACACACATCAAACCATTCCCACTCACACCTAGGGGCAATTTCGAACTGTCAATTAGCCTAATTTGCAGGTCTTTGGACTATGGGAGGAAACCAGAGTTCCCAGAGAGAACATGCAAACTGCACACAGAAACGCCTCACAGTAAGGTCAGGTATTTCTGTGTGGAGTTTGCATGTTCTCCTAGTGCTTACTTGGCTTTCCTCCAGGTACTTCGGTTTCCTCCTGTTGTCCAAATACACGCACAGAAGGCTTTTCATTGAGAGTTTTTGAATTTAGAGTTAACGGCCTTGCTCAGGGGCTGAACATAGTGGTACTGGGGTTTGAACCCCCAACCTTTGAATCACTAACCCCGAGCCTTAACCACTGAGCCACCACTGCTCCTGTCCTTATGAAAACGAGTCCCTGAGTTGTCACCACTGAAGACCAGATGTGCGTAATGCACTCAGAAGATTCATTCATTTTCTGAACCGCTTAATCCTAATTAGGGTCGCGGGAGAGGCTGGCACCCATCTCAGACGACTCTGGGCGAGGGCAGAGTACACCCTGGACAGCTCGCCAGGCCATCGCGGGGCAGAAAAACGCTGACAGCTATGCAGCTACTCTTTGTGAAAGTCAGCAATGGTTCTTGTACATGCGTCTCACCACATACAGCGAGAGACATGACTGGCCTTTGATAACCCAGTTAGCTGCACTGGGGGGACAGCAGTGACATCCCATTGACCCCTGACCTTGGGATCAGTAATGCAGCACCTTACCACCAGGCCACCACTGCCCCCACTCAGAAGATTTATTACCAATTTGATCCAGTTCTCAAAAGTGTGAAAATTTCAGAAAAGTTTCTTTTCATGTTTACGGTAAAATGAATTTGATGGATAGCATCGTTACAAGGTTTGCTGTTCTTGTGTTTGACGTACAGTATGGTAGTGAGGGTCACCCGACTTCTCTTGCTGTTTTCCTTGTAGGAGGTAGAGACTACTCGCCGGAGTTTGCTGAGAAAGACATACTACCTGACAGATGAGGTACATCCCTGCTGTGTGTGTGTGTGTGTGTGTGTGTGTGTGTGTGTGTGTGTGTGTGTGTCTCTTTGTGTCTCTAACAAAATGTTCTGGTCTTGTCTAGGTGTTGAGGAGCCACCTGCTGCTTTTCTGTCTCCCCCAGCAGCACGGTGAGCTGGGCTTCAGCACTTATGAGCAGCTGCCACCCATTCGTGCCTGCAGGCTCCAGAGCATAATAGAAACCAAGGAAGGAAATGACTGAGACTGATGAGCCAGCACATGCTCAATTCGGTGGAGCAAATCCACCAGCCTTCAAGCTGTTGTGACAAAAATGAGACTGGATTTAGTTTTGTAAGAATATTCTGAATGCTCAGAACCGCAATTTAGCTGCGTCTTCGATTTGCCCCTTTAAAAGTGGGGCATAAAGTTTGTTGGTTCCTGTTAAGAAGTACGAAGTGATATTACTTATCCACTGATTATTTGAGACTGAGGTGGCATGGTGGTGTAATGGTTAGCATGGCCGCCTCACGGCGAGAAACCGGGCTCGACGAGGGCTTTTCTGTGTCAAGTTTGCATGTTCTCCCTGTGCCTGTGTGGGTTTCCTCCAGGTACTCTGGTTTCCTCCCACAGCCCAAAGACATGCATGTTAGGCTAATCAGCTGTTCCAAATTGCCCCTAGGTTTGAGTTTGACTAGTTGTGTGTTGCCCTGCGATGGTCTGTTGAGCTGTTCGGGGTGTATCCTGCCGTCACCCAGTGTCAGCTGAGATAGACTCCAGCCTCGCCGCAGCCCTGATAGGATTAAGAGGTTGAGAAAATGAGCGAGTGAGAGAGTGTATTTGAGACTGGAGTTGATATTGCGGAAAAACCAGGCGATGCTGAAGTGAGGCAGGAAATGAAGATCTACCTGTTGTAGACAAATGGCTTCGATTAAGGTCAGAGAAGAAGATTCATCTTATATGGCACTAATGGCAAAGTCAAGTGCAACACCATGGTCAGCATGTTTCTCTCCTCCCTATACTGCGTTCCCTGTGAACTAGACACCAAGAAAAGCTTAATTTAGTATCTGAAAGTGGAGCCTCGTCCATTGCCTGTGAAAACGTCTGTGGAAAATCGCCACAAAGAAAGGTCTTCTCAGTTCGAAAGCTTTTCTGCTGTCAGCTTTGGCTTAGGTTTCCACTGATTTTTGTTTTCGGATGTGTCATTAACATCTTCAAACAGTAGGCCCATAAATTCATCTGTGCTGAGCTGTAAACAGCCCACTTACCATTTCTTTAACTGCTACGGTCCTTCCAGGTTCTGTTAATTGATTGTCTGGTAATTCTGCTGTTTTACACCGGTTTATCCTGGTTTCTGTAGCGTAAAGCGAATAGGAGTTCAACTCCTCCTGGATGGAACGCTAGTCCATCGCAGGTATCCTTCCCAGTATTTTTACTGGTACGCATTTATACTGCTCGGTGGACAGAGGCACACTTGTGGATAAGACCTTGCCCAGGGGTCGTAGCACAATGGGGGTCCAAGGGGATTCGAACCCATGATCTCTCGATCGTGAGCCTGGCACCCTAACCGCTATGCCACTGGCCCCACTAATTGACTGTCTGGCCTTGACCTCAAAGCTTTGAGACATCTAATGACGTAGATATGACTCATTCTCCAGCAACGTTGAAACATGTTGATGGTCTTCTATTATGTCTTTCAGCTGTATTTGGTATAAACAGAAGAAATTAATCATAGCATGTTTTTTCAACTTGTTAGCCCATGAATGTGTGCTTAGACCGTAGTCTCATCTCATCTCTCAATTGCCGAACCGCTTTATCCTTCCAGGGTCATGGGAAGGTGGGGGCCTATCTTAGCCGACACTGGGTGAAGGCAGGGTACACCCTGGACAACTCGCCAGACCATCGCAGGGCAACACACATGCAACCATTCACACCCACACTCACACCTAGGGGCAATCTGGAACAGCCAATGTGCATGTCTTTGAACTGTGGGAGGAAACAAAACTACCCGGTGGAAACCCATGCAAGCACAGGGAGAACATGCACAGCAAGAACTTCACATAGAAACGCCCGAGAATTGAACCCAGGACCGTCTTTCTGTGAGGCAAATAGTGTGTTTTTGTATATATTTGTTATTAAGATAGGATGCTAGTGCTGCAACTTTCTTGCATTGCAAACAGGTGGACTTTTATTATTATTATTATTAATATTAATACCAATATTATTATTACTATTTACTATAGGAAGTCTGGTACTATGCTAGCCAGTAGGAGAAGACGAGTCCTGTGAGTGATGCTAATACTAGACACATTGCTCAGCTAACAATTCAACACTGGCTTGTATAACTTTAACACAGTGTTTTATATGGACATCCCCAATCCCAAGACAATTGAAACTATCCAAAGTTCCTTTTCATTTATAAAAGCTTTATTGGTCTTCAGCATTCATTTGTGACAAGATTTTGAATATTTCTGCTTCACAGGGAGTAAATTCACTACATATCTAATCGAAGTCAGACGCTACCCACTATAAACTAGTGTGAAATTGATTTTATAGACTCCTTTCAAATATTTCTAAACAAGAATACTGATACAAAGTGTTTAGACATTGGCATGCCTTTGATTTCATCCAAATTGCCAATGTTCTTTTAGACAGCCAGACTGCACTCAAATGCCGAATGTGTCTGATTTCTGCTTAAACTGATAAGCAACTGTCTTTCCTTTGAGTTGCTTCTGGCCATGCAACATTGATGTCAGATGTTATCATATCTGATGTTTCTTGGAATATCGTGATCCCCAGGAGGAGCTGAAGAGTGTCACTGAGAAGAGGGGGGGGGGTGCCTGGATTTCCCTTCAAGACCTGTTGCCTCTGCGACCTGACATCGGATGAAAATAGATGCATGAATACATGTCTGAGAGTCCATTTCATTCTACAGTCTATACTAATGTATGCCATAGAGCTAATTATTGGACTTCGTATATTTAAATGTGTATATTCCCAATCAGTAAAAAGTGCCTGCTAATGGTACAAATAAGCAATAACTTAGAGGGTTCTTCCTCAGCAATAACCATTATAACCCTACACATACAAAAATGCACTTTCTGACAGTGATGAATCACCTAATGCCTTTCAATAAGTGGCCACAAAATTAAAGTGGTCAGTTTTACCCGCATCAAGGCTCTTTAGCCAACATTTTCAGTTACTTTTCTTTAAAATGCTCTGAGTCAGGCTCTACGCTGTCATAAAAATACAAATAAAATTAATAAACAAGGCTTCTGATGGAGGAATCGCACCAGCTGCTACCTAGGCATTATAAACAATTGGTGGCCATTTTGCTGACCTTGAACTTGACCTACAATGACCATTTCATAATCTTAAGCTACCCTGAAAACTTTACGGTGATATGGCAAGCAGTTCTAAGAATTAAGCTGTCCCTCAAAGTGTCATTAGTGAAAACAATACCAGCTATGCTACCACTGCTAGTAAATATCACCTGTAATGCTAAGAAATGTGCCAGACTGGGAACCCAGCACCTTAACCACTGAGCCACCAGTGCCCTATGACACTTTGTTGGTACATGAAAGTAGAAGCATTTAATAAAAACTAAACTGATGCCAAACACATATTCCAGTGTCAATAACGTCCGTCCGTTGTACGTACGCAAGTTCGTCTGGGCTGCTCTTCTGAACATAGTATCTTGAGTACAGTTCAAGTGAAAGGATTTTCCTCAAATTTTGCGCAAATGCCCACCTTAACTCAAGGATAAAATGGTTAGCTTTTGAAGGTCAAAGGTCAAGGTAACTGTGAACTCAATCTCCATTATCCTTTATTTCTTTTTCCTTTATCACTTGAATGGCTGCCTCGTCCAACAGACAACCTTACAACTACTGTTGGTGTGCAGTTTTGCATGTCTACTTTATCTACATAGGTTTCCTCTGGTTTCTCCAGTTTTCTTTCAGCTCACAACAGGACCGACTGCGTTAACTTTCCCATAGGTGTGAAAACGGTGCCCTGCAACGGACTGGCATCCCATTCAGGGGGAATGTTCCTGGGACCGGCTGACCAGGATGAAGTGATTAGAATGAATAAATTCATTCATTCATTTTCTAAGCTGCTTATCCCTGATTAAGGTCGCAGGGAGGCTGGTGCCCATCTCAAACGATTTTGGGCGAGGGCGGGGTACACCCTGTGCAGCTCGGCAGGCTATCGCAGGAATGAAACGAATAATCCTAGAAAAAGCTTGTACATGTTTTTTTTAAACATGTTTTTACATTTTTGCATGTTTCATTCTGGTGGACTTTTTATTGGAAGATATGCATGGTTGCTGTCCATGCAAATGCTGAAGGATAGTTCAATGTGCAAGCAGTTGGAGGTGCTGTTGAAGTGCACTGTGAGTTCCACAAACCGCAGCTGAGGAAAACAGTCAGTGCTAGTAGAATGAGAGCCTTTTAAAGAAAATAAATTAATGTCACCAGGTTGTAATGTCATTATCTATGGCAGTAATTCAGTGGAACTTATTACATAATGAAGGACGTGGTGCTCTGGTGATATCTTGAGCCACAGACAATACCTACATTGAGAGCAGGGCATTTTGACATGAAAGTAAAAATAAGCATGAATGCAAACCATACACGCTGGTAGGAAAATGTACTTAAAAGCTTTTACCTGTCTTACCCTCTGAGAACATGTAGGTGGATCTCACAGCTCAGAAAATCCTGTGCAACTCAGTGCTATTTACTTACATATTCACTCTCTGATACACGTACTTACCTACTCACTTACTCACTCATATTTTACCAAAACCATTAATTGAATGTAAAATCTGCATGTCAGAATCTGCATGCTATTTGAAACACTCTCCAAGTATCTGTGAAGCGGAAACTTATCCACATGTCTCCTCCCTGCGGGTAGAAAGTTGAAAACATGTCTTGTTCATTGTGTATGCCCCAGGATATTAGCCTGAGCCAAAAATACAGATTCAATTAGGAAGCAGAACTCGAGAGTTAAGCTGTCTGCTCATGCAACACTAACAGAAAAAGAAGTGTTTTCTGGTGACTGACTCTTAGACGTTTCATTAGTCATAGTGTATTGATTTCTTCATCTTCTGTAGATGTGTTGTAATTGAATTAATCTTGTGTAAAAAAGTACAGTTTTGTATACTGTAGCTTTTGTCTGTTTCATGGAATTTATTATATCAAGTGTCCATGTGACGCAAAAACCTGATCGCCTATTAAAATAAGTTAAAAGCCTTAAAAGTTAAACATATAAACATGAATAAGCGTGCTGAACAAAACACTTACAGTCAACTCATAAATGATTAGCATCATAAAGCATCTTTTAGAAAAACAAACAACCCCCCCCCCCCCCCCCCCCCCCCCAACAAAACAGTCGGTCATCTCATTCCGATTGATGCCGAGAGACGTAGTCCCTCCAGCGTGTTCTCGACCCCAGGGTCTCTTCCCGGTTGGACGTGCCCGAAACACCACACCAGGGAGGCTTTTGGGAGGCATTCTAATCAGATACCCGAACCACTTCGATTGGCTCCTCTCAATGCGAAGGAGCAGCGGTTCTACTCCGAGCTACTCCCGGATGACCGAGTTTCCCACTGTATCTCTAAGGGTGGGCTCCACCACCCTGCGAAGGAGGCTTATTTCAGCCACTTGTATTCACGATCTTGTTCTTTCAGTCACTACCCAAAGCTTGTGACCATAAGTGAGGGTTGGAACGTAGACCGACTTGTAAATTGAGAACTTTGCCTTCCGGCTCAGCTCCTTCTTCACCACATCAGGACGTTACAAACACCGCTGTACAGCAGAGGCCGCACTGATCCACCTGTCGACATCCTCGACCTATCAAATCGACACAAAAATATTTGTAGTTTTAGTTTGACCTACTTTTAAGTATTATATACATACAAACATATACATATACACATATTCAGTATGGGGTATTTTTTTCCTTCTGTGCTGCCGGTGCCTGTTTCATTACATTTCCTATGCAGCGCAGTGCCCTTTGTGGAAAAGTGCCTGCTCATGGAACAGGTGTGTGTCTGTCTCCGAGATGTTAAAAAGTGTTCAGTAAAGTGAAATTAGACTCAGTGAAAAGCCTGTTGTTCATATGTCTTCAGTCCCCCCCGAACCTGGGGAGTGTCACAGATGCTCTCCTAGCAACAAATGCTTAGCATAAGCTCCACTGTCATCCCAGACAGAAGGATTTTTAAGGCTTCCTGAACATTGCAAAATAAATGTGTTTGGTTTTTAAAAAAGGTCAAATTTTTTAAAAATAAAAAATAGTTTCTGGGGGTAGTGTTGGCCCGGGTGTAGGGTGCTGCATTACTGATCCCATGGTCGGGGATTCAAGGGGGGCGAATCACAAGGGGCGAGGTCAGGGGAACGGGCCAGCCACCCATCATCGCCACGCACTGAGATCACCTGATTCAGAAACATTTCCCTCAGCACTTCCAATGATCTTTGAGCTGATTCATGAGTGCAAAGAATAATTTCATTATTGGGTTTTTTTTATTTACTTTTAAAATGAGGGAGATTTTTGGGGTCACCCTGTACTTTTAAAAGTTCATTCTTAATCGGACTAACACAATGATATCAATAATTTTTATTTCTACTGTCATTTAAACATATTGTGTCACTGAGTCCGTATTAACACACACAGCAAGCACTCTTCGGTTAAAATACCAAAAAAAAGGCATGTTTTTATTGTTCTTCCGTGAAGATATTGATCAGCTTCACTTTAATATGGACTTAATATGAAACTATGACTTCAGAGAATGTGTGCCTCTCTACAGTACCTAGTCTTATGATAATGGCTGACATGTTTATCGGTGCTTCTGATGTGCACTAGCAGTTCAATTACTCAGAAGAGCGTCGTCTCAGGTTTCATCCTGAGATCTCAATAATGCACAAAATTGAGATTTAACTTGATATATATTTCAGAGAGTATATTCTCATTCAGAACAATCTCTAGTTTTTTTAAACTATGGAACTGTGGACATTATGAGCACAAAAGAAAACTGTAGATGCTGACGTTCTCCAGGTGAGAGGGCCAGCCTCATTTTAAGTATCAAAATCCATTCCAAGGTTATAATTATGTGCACATAGCAGAATAAAACTATTCTAGCCATTCACTTGAAAGAAATGATGTCTTTTTTTTGGACCTGGAGATGGTTACTATAATAAGGATAATTATATGAGCCATTCCAAAGGCCAACTGTTATGTATGCGACTTTAAAGAAGGAGAAAAACTTAAAAATGAGACCTACCCATTTCACATAGCTTCATCTTTCTTCTTACTAATTTGTCAAAACACTTAATCTTGCTAAAAGGGTTTATGGGAGGCTGGAGCCTATCTCAGCCGACACTGCGCTCACTAGACCATCACAGAAAAACATAACCATTTACACTCACATCCACACCTAGGGACAAAGTGGAGTTGAGTCTGTATGTTTTCCCTGTGCTTGCATGGGCTTCCTTCCACAGTCCAAAGATATGCACATTAGGCTAATTGGCTGTTCCAAATCGCTCCTAGGCTCCTAGGAATGTGTGTGTGCGCATGTTGGCCCTGCAATGGTCTGGTGAGCAGTTCAGGGTATACCTCTTTTTCACCCAATGTCTGCTGAAATAGGTTCCAGCCTCCCTGCACCCCTACCAGGAGAAAACGGTTCGGTAAATGAGTGCGAGAGTGAGTACTAGCTATACTGTGAACACCGTATATCTGAAGACAGACTTAACCAGCAATCAGAATAAATGAAAAGATTCCTCTTACCATGATAAACCCAGTGATTGTATGATTAGCAAAGGCAGGAAATTAGCAGCATTTCGTTCAGGTCGTCCTGGGCTCTCTCTGACAGGTGTCTTCAAACTGTCCAGTGGACGGTTGAAAATAATCCCCATTGTAAGGCACCTATTGTCACAGAGAAACTCCAAGTGAGTCAGATAATGCAGTGCAGAATCTCTATCAACTTGGCTATTATGTATTTGTATGTATAAATCCTTCATAAATGGTGTCTATTTATTTTTGATATGTCACTGTACACTGCCCAGCTAAAAAAGCCCAGCACTTGAATACGTTTTGGAGAGCCTTTAGCTTAGATTACAGTGTGTAATCACCATGTATATGTTGTTTCAGTTGGTCAGGTTGAGGCTCAGAAACATTATGTGGCAGCACACATCCGACGGATTCATCCATTTCTTTCCACTAAGGCCACTCAGATACTTGTTCAGTCCCTTGTCGTCTCAAGCTTAGACTTCTGCACCTCACTTCTCACAGGTCTGCCTTTCAGCCCTACTCGACCTCTGCAACTGATCCAGAATGCAGCTGCATGGCTTGTTTTCAACCTTCACAAATTCTCACACACTACTCTGCTATTCTTTCTCCGCTGGCTTCCTGTAGCTGCTCGCGTTAGATTCAAAACACTAATGATTGCCTACAAAGCCAAAAATGGACCTGCATCCTTCTACCTCAAAGCACTTATCACACCCCGCACTACATCGCATTCTCTTAGATACTCCAGCACTGCTAGACTGGTCCCCCCTTCTACCAAGGGACAAGGGGAATATGCACCTAAACTCTTCTCTGTTTTGGCTCCAAGGTAGTGGAATGAACTTCCTCTCAATGTCTGGACAGCTGAGTCACTGGGTGTCTTTAAATGACTCTGTATTCACTGATAGTGACTTTAAAGCACTTCTATAAGTCGCTCTGGATAAGAGCGTCTGCTAAATGCTGTAAATGTAAAATGAAGTCAGCTGATGACCTGAATGTACTGAATGACCAAATTATCACATCAATGGACTTTTTCTCTTCCCTGATGGCACTGATATAAAATTTGGGCTCAAATAATGAATGAGTGTTTCAGGGAGCATGAGGAATCATTTTCACATATGTATTGGCATCTCAGAGTCCTGACCTTAACCCAATTGAAAGTTTTCAGTATCTTTATGGAGCTGTTAGATTTTCCCGTCATCAGGCCAAGATGTCGGTGAAAAATTAACTCAACACTGGATGGAAATAAATGTAGTGATGTTGCTTAAGTTTGGTGGGAAAATTCCATGCCGATTACCTGCTGTATTCAGGGCTAATGGCAGTCTGACAAAATATTAGAAAGAACCTTTTATGGCTGGGCAGTATAGCTGCAGCAATGCAATTACTAATTTAATGTGGATCCTGAGGCACATCTCCTATGTTGCACTGGGAGCGGGAGCCAATCCTTGAATGTCAATTCATTGCTGGGCTAATACAGAGATAAACATCATTTGCCAGTTCACACTGTTTGCATGTTTTTGGACTGTGGGAGAAAACTGGGTAACAAGAGGAATCTGATGAGGACATGAACATTTACACTTTGCATACACTCTTCAAACATTTAACCAGAATATCACACACAAAGTACCCATGTACATTATTTATTATGTGAGTTGTAATAAGGTCATCTACATACTAGATATAAGGGTGAAACGTTGGTGTAGAGTTTAGCACATCCACCACAAAGCAAGAAGGTTCTGGGATTGAGTCCGTCTTGGTGAGGCTGCGAACCTAGTCGGATTAAGCAGTTCAACAAATGGATGGATATATGGATAGATGTAGTATTCATATACCACTGGATATCATGTGATCAAGCTAGTGAATTATTATATTATTAAACTGTTGAATAATTAATGATTAAATCTTAATAATGATGTTAAAAATGATCAATGACAGAGTCGTGTGATGTTCCGATATACCGGTCTTTTCCTCTTTCTTTTTGTTAAAAAAAGCACAACACACTCTGTCCGGAAAAGCTTTCATACCAGAAAACCTAGTGAGTAATGGTAAGTCCATTGGGCTTTTATATCCGAGCTTACTGGCTCATCAGGTCGGTGCTTATTCCTGTAGTGTGAAGCGATTAGTTTAACTCCTCCTGGATGGGACGCTAGTCCATGACAGGTTACTTAATTTAAAAGAAAATATTTTTCTTTACTAAATAACAACACATTTTAAAATTGTATGTGTTTATTTTTAGGCTTAGATTATGCTGAACATCTATGATTCATGTTCCTTTGGGTGAGTAATTATTTGATAAGCAATGGCGTACTGGTACAACTTAATTATAATATAAACCTATGACTTGAATTACAGCAGGCAAATTAACCCCAGAGCTGCTGTTAGGAACAGGAATTTCATATTACCTTCTAACCAATCAAATTCTTGAATTCAACAGCAGGGTCGTACTGATTTGATTGTTTTAGTTTCGTAGAAGGTCTTGGGTTCGAGCCCTGGTCTTAAATGTTTTTGTTTTCTCTTATGTTGCACGCTCTCGCATGTTCTCTCCGTGCTTGCGCGGGTTTCCTCTGGCTCTCGTTTTCCTCTCACAGTCCAAAGACATGCACATTAGGCTAACTTGCTGTTTCAAATTTCCCTTAGGCATGAATGTGCGTGTGTATGGCTGTGTGTGATTTGCTTTGTGAATGTCTGCCAAGCTGTTCAGGGTGTACCTTGCCTTTGCCCCGAGTCAGCTGAGATAGGCTCCAGTCTCCCTGCCACCCTAACAGGATTAAGTAGCTCAGCAAATGAGTGAGATGAAAGATGAAGCAATATGAGATGGGTAGGTCTCATTTTTAAGTCTTTCTCCTTCTTTAAAGTTGCATACATGGTGTAACACAATAGTTGGCCTTTGGAATGGCTCATATAATTATCCTTATTATAGTAACCATCTCCAGGTCCAAAAAAAAAAAAGAGGCGATATTTCTTTCATATGAATGGCTAGAATTGTTTTTTTTCCTGCCACGTGCATGTAATTATAACTTCGGAACAGTTTTCGGTTCTCAAAATGAGATCAGGCTGGTCCTATCACCTGGAAAATGTTAGGGCAAAAATTGCACTTTATCAGGGCGGCATGGTGGCATAGTGGTTAACACATCGGTCTCACAGCAAGAGAGTCCTGTGTTCAATTTCCACTCGACCTGGGAGCCAGCCTGCTGCAATGAAATCTGCTGGCTGCTTCGTGGAGTGGCTGGCTAGCGGCTTAGCTGGTCATAGCAGAAGAGATGAGTGACTGTGAGAAAACATGGCTGGCTATTAGTGGCTGAAGCAAAAAACATTCATTGATTCATTCATTCATTTTCTGAACTGCTTATTCCTAACTAGGGTTGCGGGGAGGCTGGCGCCCATCTAAGCCGACTCTGGGCGAGGACAGCTCGCCAGGCCATTGCAGGGCCAACAGTCACACAACCATTCGCACTCACAATCACACCTAGGGGTGATTTGGAACAGTCAATTAGCCTACTATGCATGTTTTTGGACTGTGGGAGGAAACCCACGCAAGCACATGGAGAACATGCAAACTCCACACAGAAACACCCGAGCTGGGAATCGAACCAAGGACCTTCTTGCTGTGAGGCGGATGTGCTAACCACTACACCACTGTGCCGCCCAAGCTAAAAACATGTAAAAGATTAAGAATTTGCTGCATACACAAAATTGTACATACTCTAAATAATGTAAAAGCAAATCCTGTATTGAATTTATGTAATCATGGCATTTATTTATACATTAATTGTGGAGTTCACTTGCAAAACCTGCTAAGTGAAGTTTTGTTTAAAAAAAAAAAAAAAAAAAAAAAAACATTTTAAAAATAAATAAGTGTTATTTCCTGTAGCTTCTGTTTCAGGCACCCGCGCATGTCCCACTGATAGCTCCACTTTCAAAACCTGCTTACTCGTTTTATAAATTGTAGCCGAAGAAGCGAAACTCTGTCAGATAATTTCTGTCCCTATAAAAGAAATCAGATTTTTCTTAAAAGCTGACCAGTTTGACTAAGCAGATTGCAAGTGGACTCCTCAGTTGTGATTTGTCTGTACTAACAATCTCATATCAAATAACCACACACACACACACACACACACACACACACACACACACACACACACACACACACACACACACAAACATGATGTAGGACTGTATACACATTTAAAATTAAGGTTAGATTATTTTAAGTTAATTAAGATAATTATAAGTTTCCTGATATAAATGACAGATCTAGACATATATTTTTGTTATCTGTACTGTAGCTAAAATGCTATAAGTAGTA